>JAPTHN010000016.1:8971538-10171538 GCA_026936325.1 Platynereis dumerilii | reverse complement strand
CAGATTACTTTGAAGAGCTTTTCAGCTTCGGTTAATGTGATGAATGAAGCTGGCCTTAGCAACCTTGCTTCTACATACGGTGAAAGTTGTGGGATTTACTATGCGCAGATGGGTCGCAATCTTGTTGCGTAGAGTTAGAGGCAGACCCTGGGGGATTCTGTTTCTCAGATATCAGCAGGAACTTCTGTGGTCGCTATGAGATACAGTAACCAGGGACTTCACTAATCATACTTCAGTAACTAGGAGGCCTGGGCAGGAAAAGTGATAAAGGGAAGTATCAGCAGATATCAGAAATGGTATACATAGAAGAATGTCCAAAGGGTGGTCCGGAGTAAGCTCTTTTTCAACATATCAATAGCTTCGGGTAACAAGAAATTTCACCAATGATAACTCAGAAGCCAGTCTCTGTGATAAAAAAAAGTTGGAGAGACATTGCAGTGGATAATTTTTTCAGACCAATAATATAGGCCTCACTGCACTTTTTACATGGTGGAAACCTAAACTCTCAATTTAAGGGCTTACATGTCTTATTCTCTTTATTGTCTATTGTTTTATTATTTTGATTATATATCTTTATTTTATGTTCTGATTGTAGGCCTATATAAATGGTTTATGGGCCACTTGAAAAACAGTTTTGCTGAAGTGTTATCCAATTGATATATATTCAATAAATAAATAAGGGCTAAATCTGTGGTATCTTATCAGATGATGGGCAATAGGTATATCAATAATCCACTGCCAAAATCATTCTACTGATCCAATGGCTAACTAGCATTTTGTTTCAACTAGAGCATGTGTCGAATAATTCAGTGTTGAATTTATAATTCAACTCTTACAGTATCGCATAATGTAGCTGAGAAAATGTGAACTACAAGTGCACTGAGGCTCATGCGGCATGTAGGCCTATTGTAGATGTCATCCCAGATGAAACCTATTTGGGCTAAAGGCGCATCTGTTATCTGTCGCATTGATTTTCTCCACTTGGATGTTCCCCTGAGGAAATGAAGGATCATCTAAAAATGCTGACCTCAGCAATGTGAGAGAGACATGTGAGAACAAAGAACGGCAAACGAGCAAACAGTTTTATCTCAAAGGGACCTTCTGATTGAGGTGACTTTGCATCTGTACCAGTTGTATATCTCTACAATATTACAATGCATGCCTGATGAATCTATGATGATGCTATAGAGCCACCAGAGAAGCAATTTTTGTCTCTCAAGTCTTAAGACCTTCTCATTTGGACTAAACAGAAATGCACATTTGCAGAACAAGCCAGATAGCACATACATTATACATCTGCCTCTTATTGAGCAAGATTGCTGCTAATTTCACCAGGAGCATCCCATGCTCAATTTCCCATGCCCAGAACTAAGGATGGATGAGTGAATTGAGGCTATATATTTTGGTTCATTTATGCACTTGATAGGCTATATATCACAAAATGGGGGAGGTATCTGATACAAAATTAATGCCTAAGTACTTTGTTTCTCTATAAAAAGTTACACATGGGTCAGAATCGTATTATAAGTGGAACCCTGGTCACAATTGAAATGACATGGGCCTTAGGTATTACGTACTTATATTTGAATTTGACCTGTATATAATGCTGAAGACAGCAACGAAAAGTGTAAACCGTGTCTCCCAGACAGTCCTATAAAATATCTTGTTCTTCGTGTTGAAATACATTTTTATCAATTTCTAGTAGCACTCTACATGTACGTCTGGAATTCCGACATTCTGAATGGACAAATATAGAAATGTCCCAGGTCATACTGGACTGTCGACACTTAGAAAGTAATGTAGGATTATAAGAAACGTAATACAATAATAGTATACACACTGTAATTTGAATTTTGAGCCAGCTTTTAAATATGACTGACTGAGATATGGTCTCACAATTCCTTTGATCAGCTTGTTGTATTAAGTTATGATTACGAAGAGATTATCATAAAGTAAAACAAAATTGAAAAATCATCGTTGTTTCCTTCAAATGTGGCAAAGCTGAACTTGCCATGCAACATACTATGTCACGGTGTGTCAGTATACTCTGTTGCTGAACTATGTTGCCCTGCTATGATGGTACTTCAGTGTTGCATCAAAGCGCTTTTGTCATAATCTCGTTTGTGGCGAAGTGCAGGCTCCTCCTGTACACAATATTGCTACTTGGCCATTCTGCTAATTAAGCTTTTCTCTCCCATCTTATTATGTCTGCTTTAGGTTGTAGCATAATATTCCATATCTATCAAAGGAAGTTATTTTATACAAGAGGTAGGATTATCCGGTGAGATTAAGTAACAATGTTTACTACACACTTGCTGATAAATATGGATTGCTTCTTCCTTATGATATCACATTCACAGATACAATCTGGTACACTGGCACATGTGCAGTATAACCCAAAATAATGTACAACCACCCCAGCAGGAAGGAAAAATTAGCCACTACCTTATCTTTTCACACCTTTGCGCTACCTCCCTTTAGGTTACCTGCTTTGAACTACCTTTTTAATAGTACACTTTATTTATTTACGTTAACTCTATCAATCCCACTGCGGTTGATTTCTTTGATGTTGTACGTTATAGAATTCCACTAATTTATAATAACTGTCCAAATTCTATTAAGGACAAAATTCTCACTCATAGTTACCATGGGTATGCAAGATACATTAAATTAGTTTTTATCAGAGATAACTATAATGCGACATGTAGTAATCGCCAGTGTTACATTTGTAACAGACAGCTAACAGAGTAATAGCTTTATTATCGACATTTCTTTTAACAGAGTAATACCTTTGTTCTCGAAATTTTTATTTTTTATTTTTTATTTTTATAACATCAGGTTGTTAGCTACCATTTTAATAGGATGAAACTCACAACGGCTTCCAATTCAGTCTAACATTCTCATCATTCATTTTCATCTTCATCTATCATAGGGTGCTTCCTGGTAGCGACACTCCAGTCTTCAGGAAGCTCCTTCACATGATCATCATCCAAACTTCGCCTCATTAAAAAAGAAAAATTAATTTTTTTTCCTATTCTTCTAGTTTTTTTTTTGTTTTGTTTTTTTCCCAAGGTACTTATTATTATTATTTTTTTTTTTGTGTTTCCCTTTATACTCAATATACTGCTTTCTTACATTGTTTGTTTTGTTATGTAATTATTCTTTGTTTTGTTATTATTCATTTGATCATGTGTAAATAAACAAGTTCTGAGTTCTGAGTTCTGAGTTCTGAGTTTGCTAATTGTCGCAATTATATTTTACTGTCCATGAGCTGATTGTCGTTACTGGTACAATTTGACCCATCAGAATGATTTGCTTAGAGGTGACTTCAATCTTTAAAGGAGGACAATGGAAAATTCCTGTGTGAACCACCATTTTATGTGTGTCAGAATACTGGAATAAGGTTCTACTATGACACTGATTCATATATATATTAGTGTAAGTATTTCATTTAGAACATCGGCAATGACTGCACGAGTTATTGACATTAATAATTGAGAAAAGTTTAAAAATAATTTTCATTATGATCGGTCATGCATCAGCACGACATCTGAAATGATTGGGAAGAAATGGCTGAGACATTTCCACAATGCACAGCAGAAGTTGCACTGAAGCATCATTCATATCATATTTCTGCACAGAAATCATCAGTTAGATTCAGGTACCCTGCATGATAAAAGCAGTCTAGCCATTCCAGCGTAGTGTATAATCCCCAAGCACAAGGTAGACTCTGGCCCTGTATGCATCTGCATGGGATAAAAATAGAAATGTCCCAGGTGACTGCCATTTTTGCACATGGGACCAAGGTTGTTGCCCTGCTACATGTATGATGGTATGGCCTTATACCTTCTATGGCACCAAAGAGATTTAGATAATTGGTTTCATTTGCCTATTACTATAGCCCTGGTGAAGGGTAAATTCTGTGTGAAATGCGCATTGTCAGGATTTATAATGAACTTTTCTGGATTGCTCTTCTCCATCATTACTCAAACCATGATATTTGAAAAATTTTATTTTCATTATACAAGTGTGATCTGATACAGATCACATTACAATATGGCTAATCAAGTATTTACTATTGAAAAATTATGAAACACTAAATTACATACTAAATATTTACCTTTGTCATATCAATATTCATTGTACATCTGCAGTGTTAAAATGGTGTATTGGATATTGTAAAGGTCAAATTTTTGGTACAATGTGATCATGACTGCTCAATGCTCACTGACTGCTATGGAAGTGGCATTTTAAAGAATATAGAACAAAATTATCTACCACTGACTGATTGACCTTCATAAATTTAATTTATCCATGCCATTTTCAAAAGCAATTTAAAATAGAAGTTGTTTCTTCAGAGTAAACAGAAGGTTGCTGCATTTGTTCAGGACATTTTGAGACACCACAGAAGCCATTAGGCGCCATTTTTGTCCTTGTAAGACACTTTATCGTCTGTGATGAGGGAGCGATCAATGTAGCTGCAAAACTTGTCTCCTTCCACGTCACACCTTGTACTTGTCATTTCGTCAATGTGACATGTAGGATGATGAATGGTGCTGGCAAATGGAGGATACTTCAGATTAAAGGAAAGTTGCCTCCAAGCATCATAGAAAAGATATTTTAGACAAATCAACAAGTGTCAAACGAAGGACACTCCAGGTCAACATAAAAATGGTAATCCGTGTACTACAACCTTGTTCAAATAATTAGTAATCAAGTAAGGTATCATAATGTCATTGAGATGAAAAAAAAATCAAAAGATAGTTGGCTGAAACTCTGACTATATTCTATGCTAAGGCCTGTTTGATCTTGCTCAAACTAAAACTAATATTCTCATCCTTTTTATATTTTTGATGAAGCTCCACTTTTAAAATATGGTATTTCATCCTAGACAGTAGATTTTAAAAGCCGACTAGTTAGTCACACATTGAAAGTAGGTCACATATCGCAAAGAAGTCACATATTGAAAGTTAGTATTACAACTGGGTACATCATCTCAGGGAAGAACAGTCCAATGCTTTCTGATCCAGTGCAAGTTCTTTAAAACAAGGCATTTCACCAGGAAGTCTGTGTGGTTTCATTGCGGTAAAGACGGTGGCATTACCTCCTAAAGGGATGATCGCGGAAGTCTACCAGCTGCAGGAAAACCAGCTGGTGGAGATAATCAGATTACTTTGAAGAGCTTTTCAGCTTCGGTTAATGTGATGAATGAACTTGGCCTTAGCAACCTTGCTTCTACATTCGGTGAAAGTTGTGGGATTTACTATGCGCAGATGGGTCGCAATCTTGTTGCGCAGAGTAAGAGGCAGACCCTGGGGGATTCTGTTTCTCAGATATCAGCAGGAACTTCTGTGGTAGCTATGAGATACAGTAACCAGGGACTTCACTAATCATACTTCAGTAACTAGGAGGCCTCCTTGAGGCCAGGGCAAGAAAAGTGATGAAGGGAAGTATCAGCAGATGTCAGAAATAGGTATATCATAAATTTACTACCTGAATCAGATTACTGATCCAATGGCTAACTAGTATTTTGTTTCAACTAGAGCATGTGCTGAATAATTCAGTGTTGAATTTATATTTGAACTCTTACAGTATCACATAATGTAGCTGAGAAAATGTGTACTACAAATGCACTCAGACTCACGCTGCATGTAGGCCTATTGTAGATGTCATCCCAGATGAAGCTTACTTGGGCTAAAGGCTCAGCTGTTATCTGTCTCATTGATTTTCTCCACTTGGAAGTTCCCCCGAGGAAATGAGGGATCAGCTAAAAAATGCTGACCTCAGCAATGTGAGAGAGACAAGTGAGAACAAAGAACAGGCAAACGAGCAAGCAGTTTTATCTCCAAAGACCTTCTGATTGAGGTGACTTTGCATCTGTGCCATTTGCATATCTCTACATTGTTACAGTGCATGCCTGATGATGCTACAGAGCCACCAGAGAAGCAATTTTTGTCTCTCAAGTCTTAAGACATTCTCATTTGGACTAAACAGTGATGCACATATGCAGAACTAGCCACATAGCACGTACATTATACATCTGCCTCTTATTGAGCAAGATTGCAGCTAATTTACCAGAAGTATCCCATGCCCCAGAACTAACAATGGATGGGTGATTTGAGGCTTCATTCACTTTCTAGGCTAATTAGGACAAGGGGAAGACACAGAAATGAGGTTAAGTGTGATTGAAACGGCTGTGCAGCATAAGTCTATAGGTGACTCGACTGGGGCAGGAATCGAATTCAGGACCCAGCAAATGGCAGCTATGTGCTATATCCAGCTTACCCTATCCCCTCTTGCTATCTTGGAAAGGAAATGCTTAGATGTGGCTATCCTGCATTCCATTTGCAGTAATTTGGCATGTGCAATTCTGCATGGGACCAAAATAGAAAGTTCCCAGGTGACTTCCATTTTGCACAAGGGACAAAGGTCGTTGCCCTGCTATGATTGCATTGTGGTACCAAAAGGGATTTTTAAAATATTCATGTACTGTTGAATATTCCATTTGTGGAACAAGGAATTACACGATTTGTATCTAGCGACATTTAAGTTACCAATGACAACACAATAGGAAGAAATTCTATATAATCATAATTATTTAATTTTAAGAAAACAGGTCTTTGAAAACAAGAAGGTCTTATGTCTTCATATGAAGACATATCACATAACTATAGATATCTGATGCATGTGGTGTACAAATGCTTACCATTTGTTTTCTTTATAAAAAATTACAATTGTCGTAAGAACCAAACTTGTCCCATTGCATCACTACCATATACCATGTTGTTGGCGCTAGTGACGAAATTGAAAAATCATCGTTATTGCCTTCAAATGTGGCAAAGCTGTTTAAAACTTGCCATGCAACATACTATGTCATAATGTGTCAGTATACTCTGTTGCTGAACTATGTTGCCCTGCTATGATGGTACTTCTGTGTTGCACCAAAGGGCTTTTGCCATAATCTCGTTTGTGGCAAAGTGCAAGCTCCTCCAGTACACAATATTGCTACCTTGCCATTCTGCTAACTAAGCTTTTCTTTCCCATCTTATTATGTCTGCTTTTGGTTGTTGCATATATTCCATATCTATCAAAGGAAGTTATTTTATACAAGAGGACCCCAAGAGGTAGGATTAGCCAGAGAGATTAAGTAAGAATGTCTACTGCACACTTGCTGATAGATATGGATTACTTCCAACCATCTCTGTATAGATATAGAAATTGGTTATTCTGGCAACTTCTGTCAGAGCACAAGACGGCCCAAGTCAATCGTAACCATTTTAAAGTGTTTGAAGTATCGAGGACGAGGCTGAGGTGGCTCCCTGTCTAAATATGTGTGCATCTAAAGACAGTGATGGAAATGGGGGGGGGGGCTTTGGTGTAGCTAAGCTACCTTGACAAGAAAACTGGGGGAGCTGAGCTCCCCTGACCCGAAAACTTCCAAAACCCCCCCATGATCAGTGGTGAAAATACAATTTCCTGTTCATTTTATCAGTCTATCAAGTGTTATATGCACTACTTATGTGTAATATCTATTGCACATGGAGTGTTAAAATGATTTTTTAATTGATGTCCCAATGTGCCCCGGCCAGGGGCGTAGATTTTTCATTTTTGTTGGGGGGGATGATTACGGCAAACGCAAACTTCACGCGAGGCCCGACAGGCTGAAAGTCGCTTGGTACGGGTATTCGGGGGCAACTTGAGGGCCCAGAAACCAATAGGCATATATATTTTAGATTATCTAAAATATACTGGTTTAAGTTCAGAGAAACATGTCACAGGTCTTAAGCTTGTATTTTCCACATAACAACCAAATGGTATCATGGAAAAAACTAATTAATGTCAACACCAAGAGTTATACTTGAAATTCTAGGGGGGGATAATCATATGATCATCCCCCCCAGGCTCATCCTAGGGGGGGATGCATCCCCCCCATCCCCCCCAGGATCTACGCCCCTGGCCCCGGCTGATGTCCCAATGTGCCACGCTGGGGCACATTGGGACAGTCATTTTTACAACTTACATTTTGCTCTCTGGTTGCAAAAGGGTAGGTGCAGTCTATTTTATTACGCTTATCATTTAAGCTCAATAGTGTTCTTGATATTCATGCAAACTTCTGAGTTCTGCACTGCTTTCAGCATTCAGCAAACTTAGTAGACATTAAAAGCATCCCAATGCGCTCCGGTTCCCCCTACTCTGGTAGCAGTACTTTTTCCTTTTAAAAATTTGGAATGACATGACGCCACCGGACCCACCAAAAGCTCCTCTGATGAAAATTTTCCGTTTCCATCACTGTCTAAAAATGTTTTTAAGTGTATGTGTCAAGTTTCATGCTTCTATGAATCTATGTATAAATGCACAATTTTTTACATATACCTGCCCTTCTACCTGTGCAATTAAGATAAAAAAAAAATATAGTTTTGACATTTATGTTGATCAATAATGCACCAAATAAAAGCTATGATTATTGATAGTTTCAGGTGATGCCAAATGCATTCCAAGTTAACAAACAAGATATCATTTCATAAACTATGCAGTGAAATTACACATATAAGTCAGATAGAGCTATGTTATTAATCCTGAAGATACACTATTTACGAGATGCACTGACCCTTTTTTTCTAAATATGTTTAAAAAAGAATAAATGACAGTCTCATCCGGTAACACGAGTGCTCCATTCGTCATTTTAATGGCCGCTATCTTGTACAGCCCATTCAGTGCAAAAATACAGGAGGAAAAGCCCAGCTTACTAACCAATCACCTGCCAACCTCACTAACCATGCAAATCATCATGAAAGAATGCAAGCAAGCAAGAAAGCAAGCAAGCAAATAAAACTGTCTAGGCTTATACAATCATGTACCTTGCAAGTATAATTATAGTGCCTTATACCGTCTATCTGTATGCATATGGGTCTTGTAAACTTTTGACCCAACAAATTACCTGTGCCAATACCCTCAAACACCACATTTCCCAGCGGACATATAATAACGTATTGATTTCTGTGGGGAATAAAGTATCCCACCTGCAACCAGGTCATTGACTGAATGTGGATTATAATATGGACTTTGGTTGGGGTCAATATCAGGTAAGGCAATTTTATAGAGCTTTTCTGACTTTCTGCACTGTGCAACAAGATGAAAGATGCCATGAAAGTTATTCGTACATCTTGTCACATAAAAATTAATGGTGACAAAATAATTTGGCCAGGCTGTAACTGCTTTGCAAAGGCATCCTGAATTTCATGATTACCATAATTATGTAACAGATACTCACTCATGAAGCACTCATCAGACACCTGTGTCAACGAAGATTACTGCTTGGTGTCAGACATATCAGTGTTGAAATGAAGAAGTGGGGAGAATCGGAAGAAAGGAAAGAGAACAAAGGAAAAAGGAGAAGAAATAACACAGGAATGAAGCAGAAGATGATTTGATTGAAAAGATTAGGAGAAGAAGAAAGAATGAGACAAAGAAGAAGGCGAAGAAGGAAAAGAAAAAGAAGGAGAAGGAGGAGAAGAAAGAGATGAAGGAGAAGGAGAAAAAGGAAAAGAAGAAGGAGAAGAAGGAGAAGAAACAGAAGAAGGAGAAGAAGGAGAAAAAGAAAGAGATAAAGGAGAAGAAGGAGAAGAAAAAAAAGGAGAAGTAGGAGAAGAAAGAGATGGAGGAGAAGCTGGAGAAGAAGGAGAAGAAGGAGAAGAAAAAGAAGAAAAAGAAGGAGAAGGAGGAAAGAAAAAGATGAAGGAGAAGGAGAAAAATGAGAAGAAGAAGGAGAAGAAGGAGAAGAAACAGAAGAAGGAGAAGAAGGAGAAGAAGGAGAAGAAGGAGAAGAAGGAGAAGAAGGAGAAGAAGGAGAAAAGAAAGAGATAAAGGAGAAGAAGGAGAAGAAAAAGAAGGAGAAGAAGGAGAAGAAAAAGAAGGAGAAGAAGGAGAAGAAAAAGAAGGAGAAGGAGGAAAGGAAAAAGATGAAGGAGAAGGAGAAAAAGGAGAAGAAGAAGGAGAAGAAGAAGGAGAAGAAGAAGGAGAAGAAGAAGGAGAAGTTGGAGAAGAAGGAGAAGAAAGAGAAGAAGGAGAAGAAGGAAAGACGGAGAAGAAGGACAAGAAGGACAAGAAAAAGGAGAAGTAGGAGAAGTAGGAGAAAACGGAGAAGAAGAAGGAGAAGGAGAACGTTCTTGTAGAAGAGAGAAGGAGAAGAAAAATCACAGAACTGGAAAGATGGAAAAGAGGAAAAGGAAAGACGCAAAGAAGAAAAATAAAGGAGAACTAGAAATATTGAAGTGGAATAAGAAGAACAGTAGAATTACATGAAATAAGGCAACAGAAGAAAATCACAACCAATAAAAATACCTAAAGCCTTTAAAGGAAATTCAAAACTTTTGTAGAAGATCTATTTTTAAAAACAATTTAATGGACTGTATTCAGTGTATGGCATGCATACTGTACTACAGAAGTGCACAAAAAGGACAAAGCATCTTTAAACATATATGTGATGTACAATGTACATGTTTTAATACACACTGCTCTTTTGTTCATGTGAATATTTGAAACTTTCTGTCACTTTCCAAGCAGTAACTGACAACTCTATACATATTTTACTACCTTTATTGTTAATTCAAAAAATTATTTTAAAGGTCTGTGCATTACGAAATAGAAATAAGAAAATGTCAACTTACAATTCAAGATCAATACATAATGCTGAATTATCCATTTTTATGACAATAAAGATGAAGTTGATTTTGCATGACAAACAAGCTACATATTTTATGCATGTAATGATAGGTCATCAAAAGTAATTCTATATGAATATCAGTAATTTTGTATAAATATTTAATGACACATAAATCACTCAGTGATCTGTAGCATAATAATACCAAGCTGGGGATATAGGATAACTTAATAACTGTTATATCAGTAAAAACACATTTCTGACAATCATGTTCCTGCAAAGAAAAAACATAGGCTGCGCAGCAGCAAACCTTCAGCGAATAACACCTTTAGAAGATTACAATAATATCATAAAATTGGTGCGTTTACGAAATTGCTTAGGTCTATAGGTATGCAATAGCCGTCGAGTAGTGGCCTTCCATTATCTCAATTTTTCAAATGATTCATAAAGTGTTATACGCATCAGAAAGCACTGCTAAATTGCATAGGTGATTTGTTTAGAAACATGCATTACTGTATATGCAATAGTGGGGAAGTTTTGGCTCCGATCTAAAAAAAATTATTTTAAATATTTTTTCTCAATATTACAAAAGCTATAGAATAGCCATCTGTCAGACCATGAAAAAGCACAACTAGACCATACAAGCCATATGTGTACCAAACTTCATCCATGTATATGGAATAGTGACCGGATGTTGGGCCAGAAACAAAAATAATAATTTTTATGTTTTTTTCAATATTTGAAAAAGTATATAATATTTCCATCAGACGTTTCAAAAGGCACAACTAGACCATATTGACCATATTTGTACCAAAGTTCATCCATGTACATGCAATAGTGAGCGAGTCTTAGCCCAAAAAACAAAAAAAATATGTTTTTATATTTTTTCTAATTTTTTCAGAAAGTATAGAATATCTGTCAATTAGACCATCAAAAGGCACAACTAGACCATATAGGCCACGTGTGTACCAAATTTCATCCATGCACATGCAATAGTGACCGAGCCTTGGCCCGGAAACGAAAAAAAAAAATTTTTTATATTTTGTTAATTATTTCAAAAAGTATTTAAGATCTATTCATTAGACCATCAAAAGGCACAACTAGACCATACAGGCTAGATGTGTACCAAATTTCATCCACATACATTCAATAGAGGCCGAGTGACGGGCCGGAAACGATCTATCCGCCCGCCGCCCGACCGCCCGCCCGCCCGCCCGCCCGGCGGACGGACAGCATTTTTACCCAAGTGATTACAATACCTTCTTCGAACTTCGTTCGCTGAAGGTAAAAAGAAGGACTTCTATAAAATCGTGTTTATCACTGTATCAGTGCCTCAGCTCAGCTCAACCAAATTTAGTGTAGCCAGTAAATAGCCACTGACTGATTTATGAATGTGTGACCGTTAAGATGTAAAGAGTCTATGCCTTCAACTTTTGCCGTAACAGACTCGGCCACCCAGCTGGTAAAGGGGCAGAAGAGCCCACACATGCTATGAACTCGTCTTTCTCTTGAATTTAAGTCTAGTAATCTTCCTTGGTGATTGCCAAAAATCCTTTTATCCTAAACTATCTTAAATTGATCTTATATTATGTTTTCTTAAATAAACTGGATACATTGTACAGCCTCAACAAGACATTTGGCCTTTGTCCAATGGTATTAAACAAATTGATTCTAGATTTATATCCCAGCCTCAGGTGCTGGAAGAGACCTTGCTACATGTGTGCCATAATATTGCAATGGATGTAATTACTTCTTACAAAAGAAATTGTCAGCAAGAAAAAAACTATATTGATTCGGTTTTAGAGACCTCGCTTGTAAATTAAATCGACTTACTGAGGTATTCTATGTATGCACACACAAATCCACATGCAAGTTTTCTTCAGACTGGCTTTACAGAACTTTATTCTTCAAGATAGTGTCAATGTTAAGGCCTTAGACATTAGTGACATGTCACGCAGAAAATGCTATGAGCATTGACAAACACCAATTGAAACATGTTTACCTTCTGATGGAAATACTCAGGAATAGGGAACAGCCTGGAATAGGAAACAGCCCAGAAAAATAGTCATATCTATTGAGGACTACATTTGCAAATTATTTCCATGAACAATACAGGCAACCAATGACTTCTGGTAGTCTGGTAAGCTTAGCAAATACATCATGATGCTGAAGAGGTTTGAATTAATCATTTCACTACATGAGAGTACACCGTTAAAAAACAGTGTGTTCCTGTCATCCTGTTCTTAAAATGGGTCAGCAAAGTCTTACTCTTAAGATATCTTTTAAAATTGTGACTACCACTTTAACAGCCTTGAATTGAAATTAAAGCATCACAACGTTATATACACTAGAAATTGTCATATATCACGTACATGCGTAAGGGCAAAGAAGACAAAAACAGGTTGAGTTTTGATAGATGGGCTGGCGGTACATCACTAGGGCATTCAGTAATGCTTAGGAGAGGCCAATAGGCAACTGATATGTCAAAGGTCTAGGTCTGCGAAAAGCCGGAACACAGTCTGCTTCTGTAAGATTCATTTGGATGAATAATGAAGGCAGACAAAGCAGCGGAGGTTGCAGCTCTGATGCCCTGGTGCATGTACTGGATTGACATTAGAGCTCTGGGATTGTTGACTAAATGTTGAGATTGTTGCACAAATGAGCTTAAATTTGAATGTATACGTTCATAATGTAAGCCTGATATACAACTTGTAAAGTGACAAAAGTCAGCGATTCACAAGGATAATAAAACACAAACGGAACTGGTTGAAAGATTAATGTCTATTCCTCCGAGGTCTTTAGAATGAAACAAAAAGGTTTTTTTCCACATGTAGAAAAAATTTGATAGCTAAGCTTCCATCCATAGACTCTATGGCTCAGATCTTATATAAACTCTTTTATAGAGGTACCTAAAATTAATCTAAAATGAATATACGATCACCCCTAAAGGCACGTAATTAGATATTGCATCTCATCAATCAAAAGGAACCTGGTTTGGCTTTAAAAAAAAAAAAATTATAGGCATCTTGATTGTATTCTCAAAACAGATTGTAAATCTCACATTGTTTGCCAACAGAAAATGCTAGCATGCTACATAATATAGAACAGTGAATTTTTATAAATCTCAGGAGGTACTGATTCAGAGAACACTAGTATATATTATGTAATTCTCCACAACGTTTGAATAGGTTTACAAGTTTTCGTGCTCGACAACTAACATCAACACCAACGTTTGTGAAAATGTGAACCTTTGTGGTACAATTGCAGAACACAGTTGTGCTGTACATTGTATGGTACATTGTTGAGATACGACAATGGCTTTGATGTTTGGTTTTGGGGTAATGTTGGAAGTGTAAAGCTGAAAAGCTAAGTCTGAATCACAAGCTAGAATCTAAAGCTGGAAGTAAATTCCTACAAACAGAAGTCATTATACACTCTGCAATATAATCTGATTCAGTTGTTGCATAGTTACGTCCATGTACAGTTGTCAGTGTGACACAAACTGCATATGACTGTTATCGCAGGTCCAGAAGCTGCGTTTTCATAAAATGTAGTTTCCTACAGGTGGAGCAAAATCAAAAATACAGGAAGAAAGGCCCAATTGCCCAACCAATCTGCTGTCAGCCTAACTTACCAACTGCCAATCCTATACTTATCTACATTAAACTAGCAAACAAAAAAGCAGACAAGCAAGCAGGCAAACAACCAACCAAAAATGTCCAGGTTGGAACACCCATGATAGTATCATATTTTATCTATATAGAATTATAGGTGTTGCAACACTTTGACCCAACAAATTACCTGTGCCAATACCCTCAAAACCATATTTCCCAACAGACATATAATCACGTATTGATTTCTGTGGGGAATAGAGTATCCCACCTGCTACCAGGTCATTGACTGAATGTGGTATGGTGTAGGCTACAATGTGGACTTTGGTTGCAGTCATTATCGAGTTTTGTAATTCTATATTTTGTGACTTTCAGCACTGTGCTTGTGACAAGAAAATAAGACATCCATTTCATGCCACAAGACATATCGGTGTTGAAATGGAGAAGTGGGGTTAATTAGAGAAAAGTAAAAAGACAGAGAACAAAAGGGAGAAGAAGAAGGAAAGAAAACTTCATTGAAGAGAGAAGAAGAAGAAAAAGTAGGAGAAGAAGCTGAAGAAGATGGGAATGTAGATGAAGAAGGAAAGATGATAAAGTTGAAATAGAAGAGAGAAGAAGAAAAAACACAGAGCAGCAAAAAGGAAAAGAAGAAAATTACAGAAGAAAAGAAGAATAAGAAGAACAATGACAAATGCAAAATGGGAGAATAAGAAAATAAGTAGAGAATGGAAGAAATAGAACTAGCAAACTTTTTAAAGGAAATTCAAAACTTTTGTAGAGTTTTAAAGACGATTTTAATGGACTGTATTCAGTGTACTATGGCATGTACTCTGCACAACAGAACAACACAAAAAAGATCTTTAACAATAGATGTGATGTACATACTTCAATACAACTGCTCTTTTGTTCATGCGAATATTTGGAACTTTCTGTCAGTTTCCATGCAGTAAGTGACAACTTTATGCATATTTTATTATCTTCATTGTTTATTCAAAAATAATTTTTGAAGGACTGTGCAATGTGCATCACAAAATAAAAATAAGAAAATGTCAGCCCCTCATTCAAGATCAATATGGCATGCTGAATTAACCATTTGTATGACAATAAAGATGAGGTTGAATTAACATAACAAGCAAGCTACATATTCTATGCATGTAATGATAGGGCGTCAAAATTAATTCTATGTGAATATCGTGATTTTGTGTATATTTATTGACACATAAATCACTCAGTAGTCTGCAGCGTAAGACCATGCTTGGATACATTATAACTTAATAACTGTTAAATCAGTAAAAGCACATTTCAGATGATCACGTTCCTGTTTGTATAGAAGAATGGCTTCTTCTATACAATCTTGTGTATCACTGTGCGAGGGGTTTTCCATAAGTTCTGTCCAAGTAGTCATAACTTTTGCTAGACTTGATGTAGAGACATGATATTTGGGACAGATAATACTGACGTATTTTGCAAATAACAACCAAAAAATAAAATCATGGAAATAAAAATAAATGCTAAATCTGTTGCCATGGAAACCAGAAGTCATGAAATGCGGCCCAGATTTTGGAGTGCTAACTTACAGTTATTGAACATCTGCTTCCATTATCGATGTCTTGACTTGTTGAATGAAAGCATATTCATAATTTTTTTTCATGAAATACAATCGGTTAATTGTAAAATCATTAATAACAATGGAAACTGGTGTCATTGTCACATCTTAGTTACCTTACCATCACTCATGTAGTTTCTTAGTTTTATATCAGATGAGAATTTTTTTGGATATTGATGAAATAATATGCCTGTTGTATTTCTTCAATTCAATTGGATAAGAACTAGCAGAGAGAGTAAGAACCTTTTATCAGGAAGACAGTATGAGTGACAGAACCACATGGAGGTTGTACAAACTTATTCTGAATGAAGAGAACACACATTGGAAAACCTGAGAATAGACGTCTCGACATTGCCTAAACTGACCTTAACATGAAGACTGAGGTATCTGATTTAGACATGGTTAGGAAGTATGAGAAAATGCATTTACAGGGTCCCAGTCATTGGTTTAGGAAGTGGTGAAATAGCAATGAACATTTTAAATATATTCGGTTCTATATCTCTTGTAATAATTGCATATTAGACAAGAAATATCAAGTATGTATCTGTTATCGCGTTCTCGGCCGTATTTCATGACTTTTGGTTTCCATAGCAACAAATAAACAATTCATTTTTACTTCTATGATCTGATTTTTTGGGGATAATTTGCAAATTACTTCAATATCAACTGACCCAAATATGATGTTTCTGTATAAAATCTAGCAAAAGTTATCTTAGTTTGGACAGAACTTATGGAAAACCCATCATAATCTACAAAAAGTCTGCGAAACACCAACAGTGATCTCAATATGAGGACTTTGAGGCATTGATTTTTTAAGGGTTATAAGGTTAGTGGAAATCGACTCAGTGTCAAGTTCACTATTTTAAGAATTTGGGAAATGTTAGGGATGATTACTTTTAATAAGTTTCTTGTTCTGTATCCCTGGTAAAAATTACATTTTTGACAAGATACAATGAATCTGTGTCTCTAAAATTGTCCTGGGCCGCATTTCATGACTTTTGGTTTCCATGGTAACAAATTAACCATTTATTTTCGTTTCTTTGATCTGAATTTTTCAGGATTATTTTCAAATTACTTCAATATTATCTGACCCAAATATCATGTCTCTGTATTATATATTGCAAAAGTTATGGCAAGTTGGACAGAACTTTTGGAAAACCCCGCGTATCAGTGTCAAATAGCTACTGACTGACTTATGAATGTGTGTTGAGGAAGATCTATGCCTTCAACTTTCGCTGTAACAGAACTAGGCTACCCAGTTGATAAAGGGGCAGAAGAGCCCAAACATGATATGAACTTGTCTTTCTCTTGAATTAGAAGTCTAATCATCCTTGATGTTGCCAAAAATGCCTTTTATCCGTAACTATCTTAAATTACTGTATATATCTTTATCTTGCTATAGCAAAGCTAGCTTTTTTCCTAAATAAATTAGATACATTCTCTCACTCTATCCAGTCTGGTGAAAATGAGAACTGCATGCTGCTGCCACCTGGCACAAAAGTTGATTTTCTATGCTACAGCATTGCTGTCCCAAGAAATAGTTCCAATTTCATTGCACATTCACAATATTTCTATTCAAGATCGATGTATACCAGAGTCAGACTCGGCAATCACATTCTCTAAGGAAGTAGACAGGGCCATCAGCACACTCAGAAACAGCCCCGGTGTCTTCCAGACAAAATTGTGTGTGTTCCTCTGGTTAAAGTATGTGGACGCTCGCAGGAGCTCGCGGAATAGCACACTAGTCACTAGGTGGCAACACAAGACAGCATATGTTCTGAACTGTGGCAATGCAAGAGCAGTCCACTTGTAGACAGCACCCTATCAGTGTTTCTGCTTGGCTGATTTATGAATGTCCGTTGAGGAAGAGTCTATGCCTTCAACTCTTGCTGAAACAGACTGGGCCACCCAGTTGACAAAGAGATAGAAGGCCCCCACATGATATGAACTAGTCTTTCTGTTGAATTAAAAGTCTAATCATGCTTGGTGGTGCCAAAAACTGCTTTTCATCCATAACTATCTTAAATTGATCTGTATATTTTTATCACACTGTAGTATAGCCTGCTTTTGCTGTATCAAATAAATTGGATGCATAGTACAGCCCCACCTAGACATCTGGCTTTGTCCAATGGTATTAAGCAAATTGATTCTAGATTTAGGTCCCAGCCTCAGGTGCTAGAAGAGACCTTGCTACATGTGTGCCACGATTTTGCCCTGGAAGCAATTACTTGCAACAAAAGAAATTGTCAGCAAGAAAAAAACTACATGTATATTGATTCGGTTTTAGAGATCTCACTTGTAAATTGAATTGACTTACGGAGGTTTTTTATTTATACACAGACATATTACGTGTGCAGGTTTTCTCAAGACTAGTACGAGGTTTATTATTTGAGATAAATTAGATAATGTCAATGTCAATGCAGAAGTCTTTAATAACATTTGATGTAGAAATGAAGCTAGCATTGGAAATACCATTGAAACATTTTTACTTTCCAAAGGAAACAGCCTGGCACAGGCAACCGTTTAGAGAAAAACATGAATATCTAAAATGGATTCTTGAATTTAGAAGCTTTCAATATTGAGGACTATATTTGCAAACTATTTTCATGTACAGCAACTTACTTATGATTTACTGGTAAACGCATCGCCATGTGGAAAGGATTGAGTTAAAAGTTTCACTGCATGGGAATGCTCCATATAAAAAAGACATGTTGCCATCATCTTATTATACTTTTATTCTTAAAAAGTGTCAGCAAAGTTTTAATATGATATATTTCATACAGTCTCCTTAATGCCTCAAATCATCACTAAGGAAAACATGATATTCTTTCCCGTCCTACATCCCCACAGAACTGTCACAATTGTTATATATATCATATATAAGGGCAAAGAAGACAAAAACAGGTTGTGTTTTGATAGATGGACTGGCAGTACATCACCAGGACATTCAGTAATGCTTAGGAGAGGCCAATAGGCAACTGAAATGTCAAAGGTCCATGTCAGCAAAAGCCTTAACACAGTCCGCATCTGTAAGTTTCATTTGGATGAATAATGAAAGCAGAGAAAGCTGTGGAGGTTGCTACTCTGACGTCCTAGTGCATGTACTAGATTGACATTAGAACTAATGGATTGTTGAGGTTGTTGCACTAGATTAGCCTTACTTTGAATGTATATGAGCATACTGTATGTCAGAAAGCCATTGATTCACAAGGATAATAATGCATTTGTACGAAACTGGTTGAAACATTTATGTCCATTTCTCTAAGGACTGTAAAGCGACACCAAAACAACAACTTTCACTATACGTAGAAGAAATTTGATATCTAACCCTCTATCCATAGATGCTCTGGCTTGGATCTTATTGAAAGGCTTTTCAAATTAATCTAAAATGGATTCTGGCTCACCTCTTGAAGCAAGTAATTTGTGTCTCTCAATCAAAAGTGTATAGAAAGATCGGTTGGGCTTATATTCTAAGCGTGGAATGTAAATCTCACATTGTTTACCAACAGAAAATATTAGAATACTGCATATTATTGGGTTGTGAAATTTTAAGATCTTAAGACTTACATATTCAGAGAATGCTGTGTACATGTAATTCCATACAGCATTTGAATAGACCTGCAAATTTTCTTGTTTAGACAGCTTATATCAACACAAACCTTCCTGAAAAAAATTGTGGATCAAAGTTGTTTTAGATATTGTATGGTGCATTGTTCGGATACAACAATGACTTTGAAGCCAGGCTTTGAAGCATCGTTGGAATGTAAAGCTGGAAAGCTAATTTGGAATCAGAGCTTTAATCTAAAGCTGAAAGTCAAATCCTACAACCAGAAGTTATCATACGCTCTGCAACAGAATCAGTGACTGCAGACCGAAAAGACATGTACTGAAGCAAGCTAGCAAGCAACCAACCAAAAATGTGCAGATCGACTCATAGTTGGAATACCTGTAATAGCATCATACTATCTCTCTGTATCGGTTTTGCAAACCTTTGACCCAACAAATTACTTGTGCCATTACCCTCAAAACCACATTTCCAAGCAGACATATTAATTCCTGTGGGGAGTAGAGCTTCCCACCTGCAACCAGGTCATTGACTGAATGTGGTCTCATGTAGGCTACAATGTGGACCTCGGTTGCAGTCATTATCAGGTTTTGTAATTCTATATTTTCTTACTTTCAGCACTGTGCAGCGAGACATAAGACAACTGTCTCAATGATGTTTACTGCGTGGCGCAAGACATATCGGTGTTGAAATGGAGAAGTGGGGTGAATTAGAGGAAAGTAAAACAACAGAGTACAATGGGAGAAGAAGAAGAATTAGGAGAAGAAGAAGCAAAGACAACTTGATTGAAGAGAGATGGAGAATAAAGATGAAGAAGAAAGAGTTGAAGAAGAAAAAGTAGAAGAAGAGGCTGAAGAAGAAGGAGAAGAAGAAGAAAGAGAAGAAGAAGAAGGAGAAGAAGACGGAAAAAGAGATGAAGAAGGAAGATGATAAAGTTCAAATAAAAGAGAGGAGAAGAAGAAAAAACAACACAAAGCAGTAAGAAGGAAAAAAAGAAGAAAATGACAGAAGAAAAGAAGAATAAGAAGAACAATGACACATGCGAAATGGGAGAACAACAAAATAAGAAGAGAATGGAAGACAAATCACAAGAAATAGAAGTAGCAAACCTTTTAAAGGAAATTCAAAACTATTGAAGCATATTAAAAACAATTTTAATGGACTGTATCCAGTGTACTATGTCAGCTAACTGCACAACAGAACAAAACAAAAAAGATAACATCTTTAACAATAGATGTGATGTACATTCTTTAATACAACTGCTCTTTTGTTCATGTGAATATTATAAACTTTCTGTCACTCTCCATGCAGTAGCTAAGTGACAACTTTATGCATATTTTACTATCTTCATTGTTTATTCAAATATCAATTTTGAAGGACTATGCAATGTGCATCACAAAATAAAAACAAGAAAATGTCAGCCTCACATTCAAGATCAATACATAATGCTGAATTAACCATTTTATGGCAATAAAGATGAAGTTGATTTTACATATCAAACAAGCTACATATTCGATGCATGTAATGATCGGGCATCAAAAGTATTTCTACATGAATATCAGTGGGTTTGTATAAATATTTAATGACACATAAATCACTCAGTAATCTGTAGCATGAAACCATGAAACAAGAAAATTTGCAAGTCTATTCAAATCCTGAAAAAATGATACATCAGTCACAATGCATTTCAGGCAATCATGTTCCTTTACAGAAAAAGAAGAAGGACTTTAGTCTATACAATCTAGTGCATCACTGCATCAGTGTCTCTGCTTAGCTCAACCAAATTTAGTATAGCCAGTAAATAGCCACTGACTGATTTATGAATCTGTGACTGTTGACGAAGAGTCTATGCCTTCAACTTTTGCTGTAACAAGGTTAAGGTTGGGCCACCCAGCTGGATAAGAGCCCAAACATGATATGAACTCAACTTTCTATTGAATTCGAAGCCTGATCATCCTTGGTAATTGACAAAAACGCCTTTTATCTTTAACTATCTAAATTAATCGGTATATTTTTATCACACTGTAGTGTGGCCTGCTTTTCTTTTCTTCAATAAATTGAATACATTGTACAGTCAACCAAACTATTTGGCCTTTGTCCAATCGTATTAAGCAAATTGATTCTGGATTTATATCCCAGCCTCAGGTGCTAGAAGAGACCTTGCTGCATGTGTGCCACAATACAGCCCTTGAAGTAATGACTTCCAACAAAAGAAATTGTCAGCAAGAAAAAAAAATTGATTCGTTTAAAAAATCTCACTTGAAAATTGAATTGACTAACGGAGGTGTACATATCTATTTATACATCCATGTATCTACATGTGCTGGTTTTCTTCAAACTAGTATGACGGATATTCTTTGAGATAATGTCAATGTTAATTCAGAATTCATTAGTGATTATTTTAAACAGAAAATGCAGTGAGCATTGACAAATACCACTTGAAAGATTTTTGCCTTCAGTTCCGTAGGGAATAGCCTAGAAAAAGAAGGCAATGTCTAAAATGTATTCTGGAGCTTAGAGACGTTTATTGAGGACTAAATTTGCAATCTATATCTACCAATATATTTAGCAAGTACATCACCACGATGAAAATGCTTGAATTAACCTCACTAATCACTATACATAAGAATACTCCATTATTAAAAACTGTGTGTTTCTATCATCTCGTCCTGTACGCTCAAAATGTGTCAGCAATGCTCTATGATACTACAAAAATATTTAAACCTTACACTTAATCAGTGCATTACCAATAATATTAATATGCAAGCAAAATTTTCTCAGATAGGATAAGCACTGTAAAAGCAGATGAACTCAATTTGTTTCAAGATATTGTTCGAGTGCCTTGGTGAAATTTAATTATCTTTGGTTTAGGGTAGGTTTCTGAACCATAGGAAAGCAGAGCATGAGATTTATAGCAATTTTATATTTTGTCGAGCTATCATAGGCTATTTTAATGCAGCAGAATGATATTTGCAATATTCAGATATGAATGCAACCACATCTGAAATGATGATTTCATTCATTATTGTTGCATGTTAAATGAATATGCAATTTTAGGATCATTTAGGTAGATTTTGAACGCCTTTCCAGGAACTAGCATATATCAATTGGGAACATCCCAAAACCAGATAAAGTAGCATAACTCCAATCTAGATTAATACAACTGGACAAAAATTTAAAGGGCGTTGGACTGTTGGCATGTATATTATTATGTGTAAAGGATATCCGAAAATTGATATTTCTTTTGGAGAAATCGTGAAAATAATGGTTACATAATAATTGGGAAAGCAGTGCAGCTTTAACTGCCTCGAATCGCCATTATAGTATCGAAACATGATGTTGACTCATCCTAAACTCCTAAAGAACTGCTAGCAATTGTCAAATATCATATATAAGGGCACGAAGGCAAAAGCAGGTTGAGTTTTGATAGATGAGCTGGCGGTAGATCCAGGGCATTCAGTAATGCTTGGGAGAGGCCAATAGGCAACAGAAATGTCAAAGGTCCAGGTCTGCAAAAAGCTTGAACACAGTCCGCTTCTGCAAGTTTCATTTGGATGAATAATGAAAGCAGACAAAGCCATGGAGGTTGCTGCTCTGATGTCCTGGTGCATGTACTGGATTGACATTAGAACTCTTGGATTGTTGAGGTTGTGGCACTAAATGAACCTCACTTTGTCTGATATACAACTGGGTAAGTGACAAAAGTCAGTAATTCACAAGGATTAAAGCATTTATTACCGAAACTAGTTGAATGATTTATGTCCATTTCTCTAAAGACTGTAAGATGACACCAAAACAAGAATTTTTACTATACGTAGAAGAAATTTGAACTCTAAACCTCTATCCATAGACTCTAGGGCGCGGATCTTATTAAAAGGCATTCAAAATTAATCTTATATATACACCCGATCACCCCTTAAGGCAAGTAATTAGAATGAGGTTGCGTCTCATTAATCAAGAGGAATCTTGTTCGGCTTTTTTGTGCTCATGGGTAAATCCGCCAGGCCTATATACTAAAAATAGCGTGTACAATGTATGTCACACATTGGTATACTACACATCTATGGGGCAGTGACATGTTAAAATCTCAATAGCTATAGAATCACTGAATTCTATGTTATTCCACAAAACTTTTGAAAAAAAGCAAGTTTTCCTGCCTAGGCAGCTTACATCAACAGAAACCTTTGTGAAAATGTGAACCTCTGCAGTAAAATTGCAGAACACAGTTGTGCTACACATTGTATAGTGCATTGTTTAGACACAACAATGGCTTTGAAGCCAGGCTTTGAAGCTAGTTGGAATGTAAAGCTGAAAACCTAAGCTTGAATCAAATGCTAGAATCTAAAGCTGGGAATTGAATCCTACAACCAGAAGTTATATTACTCTGTGCAGCTAAATATGGTTCAGTGGTTGCTGTGAATACAGTTGTTGACCTAACACAAACTGTAGATGAAATTTATCCCAGCTCTAAGGATTGTGGTCTGGACACACCACTGACAGCATCCATAGGCGTATCGGAGGGGGGGCAGGGGGGGGGGGCGATCGCCCCCCCAAATGTTTGGGAAACAGTAAGATTCGGGCAAAAAGGCTAAACGATTTGGGCAGATGATGAAATAATCACTATTGAAAAATAATGATTTCCAGGCAATTTCATTTGAAAAGGTATCAAATCTAGATCTTGAAATTCGGGCAAATGTCGCCTGCCCCCCCAAAAATTGCGCGCGCCGTACGCCTATGACAGCATCCTATTTATGCCAAACAATAATCAATGCGATTTTCAAAGCAAATCATTCAACGGATAAAAACTGAGTCACTGAAAATATAATCGGCTTTGAAAAGAATTTAATTTCAAGAGTTACCAGTAATTGTATGAATATGGCCTAACTTACATGACAAGCACCTAAAGAATGTCACCCACCATACAATGCAAACATGCACTTAGCATAGAGCACGGGTATCACATACAAAAATGACCGCAACAAGAACATATTGGAAAAGTCAGCAAGTACAAACTTTTATGGCTTTTTAGCAGAAATTAGGCCTATTAGTAATGGTATGGATAAATGCTTCTCTATTTACTGTTGTCATTAGCAATTATCAACACGTGCTTATAAATGTACCCAACAGGGATGTGATAAAAGAATAATGCTTTTTGTCAATAGACCTGTTCTGGTCTCATTATTGACTGAATTGTTCACCAAATAAATGCAGACAACGTACTGGAATAGATTCACACAGGCGATGTTTGTGTCGGTACTTCATTCTATCACATATATACCCAATAACAAATATTTCATCTTTCATGCCTCCTCAAAATGCATTCACAATAATATGGTTAGGGGACCATGTTTACAAAATAAAATGTGAAGTTGTCACCTACTGTTACTGTTGGTGCCAAATATGACCTTATTCTTTATTTTTTAACTTTCAAATAGTTGCCGTCATATTCAAGCACTAAATCAGAATTAAAGGCTGTAGAAACAATCAAACTGCTAAATTATAATCATAGCAATTTAATATTTCTAAAAAGTATGCCTTTTCGGGTAAAATATAGTCTCTACCATTATGACTTGTAGACAAAGCACAGATATCACTATCACCTTTTGTAATCCTAAACACCATTTGTTCTTAGGTCACTCCATGAATATTTTATCAGCTTGGTTTGTATTGCTTCCGAGAATGAGCTTGACAACTTAATGCCTCCAAGTACAAATTGTGCTAAATTACCCAGAATATCAATATTCCACAAAAGGGGAGTCCCCATCTGAGATTTCTTGTCCGAAAATGCAACATTTATAAGATCTGTAGACACGTTAATAATGTTATTTTCAAGAAATCATCAAGCTTTTAAAAGTAGGAAGGTTTCTTAGTTATTGGGTGAATATAAAGCCTTTAGTAGTGGAATTTATAATGGCAGATAAATGTATTAGAATAAAAATCCCATTTATAAAGGTATTTAATGTGTATCATACTGCTCTATGGTAGTGAAGGAAAGACAATTCGATTTATTAAGGCAGGGGGGGGGGCATAGACAGATCTATGAATGACTTATAAAAGATACTGCAGATTTCGAAACTTTTAAGAAAATCCATTGTTTTTCAAAGAGCCAGACACACTTTGTAAGATTGTTTCAAATTTGGGATTCACAAAGTTGAATGAGGCTGTAATGTAAAAATACGCACCACATCCACGTGTTAAAGATTTCAAATTACCAACAAAGAAGTCCAGCAATAGTGCATTGCAAAAAATTGTCACATTGGGGTTATTGTCTAAGTTTATGAGGGGAGGGTTGGTCTAGTGGTAGCGTGCTGGACTGCCAATCGCTGGTTCCAGGACTCCAGGGTTTGAATCCAGCTCTTGCCGGGTCACCTGGGCCTATGTTGGATGGCTGTTTCAATCATCCTTCGCCTCATTGCCGTGTCCTCCTCCTTTCCTAATTAGTCTACTATACCAAGTGCATAAATGCTGGAAGTAAAGCCCCAATCATCCATCC
Organism: Platynereis dumerilii; assembly: GCA_026936325.1. NCBI lineage: Eukaryota > Metazoa > Annelida > Polychaeta > Phyllodocida > Nereididae > Platynereis > Platynereis dumerilii. The sequence continues at coordinate 10,145,603 of JAPTHN010000016.1, read as the reverse complement.
ATCGTCCAAGTTTATGACACAACTGTTTTGAAAAGGATGTGACAAACAAAATGTGAAAACACCAACTTGGGCCATCATTCAACCCAAATCCACAAAAGGCAGTAAAAATGTTTGAAGGAGTCAAGGGAACTACTTTCATTATCTTTGAACTCCAAAAATGGGGCTCTGATGGACTTACTGCCAAAATGGTTTGTGACTCGATTTGCATAGGTTGTGATTTTGGTTTTTGAAGCAGTTTTACTAAATGCAGCCAATTCTCATTGTATTTCAGTGAAACTTCCCAGACACTAGGAAGGGATATTCAGCGAGATCAGTGCAAAATTTCATTGCCATACCGTAATTAAAAGTTAGTTTTGAAGCTGTTTAAAAGCAGTGTAGATAGACAGATAGATAGATAGACAGATAGATAGACAGATAGATTGATAGATAGCTTCAAAGTCAAAACAGTCCTACATGTAGATGCTTCGCGTAGATACATATATATACATAAACAGATATTGCCAAATGTGCAACTTGATAGACAAATACAAAAGATTAGATTGTGAACTGTGGTGGAGTGCACTGGTCAATATAGCCCTATATACCTACTACCATTTTGAGATGATTTCCAAATAGTCTATAGACTCTGATGAATGACTTCGATGAATGAGCTGAGACAAAAGAGAGACTCCAAGTTTCGGGGCTGCGTTTTCATGAAGTCCTGTTTCCTATAGGAGGAGCCAATTCAAGTTCATTATACAGGAAGAAAGCAAACATCTTATCCTTTACTGATTTAAGCTAGCATAAACACAAGCTGACAAGCAAGCAAGCAATCAACCAACAAATCAGAAATGTAAAGGCCCACAGTTGGAATACCCATCATAGTATCATGCTATTTATCTAAATACTGGTGTTGTAAACTTTTGACCCAACCAATTACCTGTGCCAATACCCCCAAGACCCTATTTACGAACAGACATATAATAACATATTGATTTCTGTGAGTATCCCACCTGCTACCAGGTCATTGACTGAATGTAGTATCGTGTAGGCTACAATGTGGACTTCGGTTGCAGTCATTATCGGGTTTTGTAATTCTATATTTTCAGACTTTTAGCACTGTGCAACAAGACATAAGGCAATTGTCTCAATGACGTTCACTGCATGGCACAAGACATACTTTCTGTTGAAATGGAGAAGTGAGGAGAATTATAGGAAAGTAAAAAGACAGAGAACAAAGTCAGAAGAAGAAGAATTAGGAGAAGACAATTTGATTGAAAAGAGAAGGAGAAGAAAGAAGAAGAAGAGGAAGAAGAAGAAAAAGTAGAAGAAGAAAATGGAGAAGAAAGAGCAGACAAAGTAGAAGGAGAAGAAGAAGAAGGAAGATTATGAGAAGACAAAGAAGAAGGAAATTAAGACAAAGAAGGAAAGATAAAGATAAAGTTCAAATAGGAAAATGCTACACAAAGTAGAAACAGGGAAAAGAGGAATATGACAGAAAAAATAAGAATAAGAAGGACAGTGACACATGCGGAATGGGAGAACAAAATAAGCAGACAATTGAAGAAAAAGTACAAGAAAACTTGCAAACTTTTAAAAGAAATTCAAAACTTTTGTAGCATTTTAAAAACGATTTTAATGCACTGTATTCAGTCAATTTCAGTGCACTGTGGCATACACACTGCACAACAGAACAACACAAAAAAGATCTTTAACAAAAGATGTGATGTACATACTTTAATACAACTGCTCTTTTGTTCATGTGAATATTTGAAACATTCTGTCAAATTCCATGCAATAAGTGACAACTTCATTCATAGTTTATTATCTTCATTGTTTACTCAAAAATAATTTTTGGAGGACTGTGCAATATATACATGTATCACAATAGAAAAAAAAGAAAATGTCAGCCTCATTCAAGATCAATACGTAATGCTGAATTTACCATTTTTGTGACAATGAAGATGAAGTTGATTTTGCATGACGAGCAGCTACATATCCTGTGCATGTAATGGCATTAAAAGTAAATCTGTATGAATATCAGCAATTTGTATAAATATTTAATGACACATAAATCACTCAGTTATCTGAAGCATAATACCGTGTTGAGGATATATGATATCTTAATAACTGTTATATCAGTAAAAGCGCATTTCGCATGATGTCATGTTCCTACAAAGAAAAATAAGAAAGACTTCCATCTATACAATCTTGTGTATCACTGTATCAGTGTCTCTGCTAAGCTCAACCAAATTTAGGATATAGCCAGTAAATAGCCACTGACTGATTTATGAATGTGTGTTGAGAAAGAGTTGATAGATTTCTTTGACTCTTGCTTAAACAGACTGGGCCACCCCGCTGGTAAAGAGGCAGAAGAGCCCACACTTTATATGAACTTGTCCTTCTCTTGAATCAAAAGTCTAATGGTCCATGGTGATTGCCAAAAACTGCTTTTTATCCATAACTATCTTAAACTGATCTGTTCATTTTTATCACACCAAAGCAAAGCTTTTGCTTTCTTAAATAAATTGAATACATTGTACACTGTACAGCCCCACCAAGACATTTGGCCTTTGTCCAATGATATTAAACAAATTGATTCTAGATTTATATCCCAGCCTCAGGTGCTGGAAGAGACCTTGCTGCATGTGTGCCACAAATTCACCCTGGAGGCAATTACTTCCATCAAAAGAATGAGCAAACAAAGAAAAGACCACGTTGGTGTGTTTCAAATATCTCACTTGTAAATTGAATTGACTGACTGGAATATCATATTCAATAAATAGATGCATATTTTCTCTAGACTCTAGCATTACAGTTATTTTTCAAGATACAGTACATGTAATGTCAATGTTAATGCTGAATTCCTTAGAGATTTTTGAAGCAGAAAGTGCAGTGAGCATTGCCAAATACAATTTGATAGATTTTTACCTTCAGTTCCGCAGGGCACAGCTTAGCAAAAAAGGCAATGTCTAAAATGTATTCTGAAATTTAGAAACGCTTATTGAGGACTATATTTGCAATCTGTTTCAATGTACTTGTAATACATTATAATTATCTACCTACACATTTCACAAATACATTAACATGCTGAAAAGGTTTGAATTAATCTGACTATATATGGGAATACCGCATTTAAGAAAAGTGCGATTCTATCAACGTCACAGTATTGCATGTATTCTTAAAATGTGTCGGCAATGTTTTATGCATGTTAAATGTTGATGACATTTTAGGATCATTCTGGTATATCTTGTTTGCTGTTCCAAGAACTTGCATAACAATTGGGAACACCCCAAAACCAGATTAGGTGGCATGACTCCTCACTAAATTTATACAACTGGACAAAATTTATGGGATATTGCCACATATATAATTGTGTGTAAAGTATATCCAAATAGTGATATTCTTTCGGAGATATATTTAATAATTGGGCATATTAGTCCTGCTTAAACTGCCTCGAATCATCATTACAGCATTAAAACATGACATACCCTCATCTCACACTCCTAGACATTGTCATATATCATATATAAGGCAAAGAAGACTAAAGCAGGTTGAGTTTTGATAGATGGGCCAGCAGTACATCATCAGGGCATTCAGTAATACTTAGGAGAGGCCAATAGGCAACGGAAATGTCAAAGGTCCAGGTGCAAAAAGCCTGAACACAGTCCACTTCTTTAGTTTCATTTGGATGAATAATGAAGGCAGAGAAAGCCATGGAGGTTACTGCTCTGATGTGCTAGTGCATGTACTGGGTTGCCATTAGAACACTTGGTTTATTGAGGTTGTGGCACAAATATGCTTTTTTTGATTCTATACGAGAAATAATGTGAGCCTTATATACAACTTGTAAAGTGACAAAAGTCAGTGATTCACAAGGATAATAAAACATCAACAGAACTGGTTGAAAGATTAATGTCTATTCCTCCGAGGTCTTTAGAATGATACCAAAAGCTGTTTTTTCCACAAATATAATAATAAGCATCTTGACTCTAGACCTGTATTCTTAAAACAGATTGTAAATCTCACATTGTTTGCCAACAGAAATCATTAGCATACTACATATAGAGCAGTGAATTTTTTTTAAATCTCAAGAGGTAAAGATTCACAGAACACTATTTATTATGTAATTCTCCACAACGTTTGAATAGGTTTACAAGTTTTCCTGCTCGACAACTAACATCAACAGAAACCTTTGTGAAAATGTCAACCTTTGTGGTACAGTTGCAGAACACAGTTGTGCTGTACATTGTATGGTGCATCGTTGAGATACTACAATGGCTTTGATGCCAGGTTTTGGGGTAATGTTGGAATGTAAAGCTGAAAAGCTAAGCAGGAATCAAAAGCTAGAATCTAAAGCTGGAAGTCAATTCCTACAAACAGAAGTCAATATACACTCTGCAATATAATCTGATTCAGTTGTTGCATAGTTAAATACATGTCCAGTATTCAATCTTACGCAAACTGCTTGTGACTGTTATCACAGTTCCAGGGGCCCCGTTTTCCTATAGGTGGAGCCAAATCATTTCAAAAATACTGGAAGAAAGGTCCAATTGCCCAACCAATCTGCTGTAATCCCCACTTACCAACTTCCTGTCCTATATATTTATATATATACATCAAGCTAACAAACAAACAAGCAGGCAAGCAAGCAAGCAACCAACCAACCAAAAATGTCTAGGCCTACAGCTGGAAAATCATCATAGTATCATATCCTTTATGTATATAGGTGTTGTAAACTTTTGACCCAACAAATTACCTGTGCCAATACCCTTGAAACCATATTTCCCAACAGACATATAACACATATTGATTTCTGTGAGGAATAGAGTATCCCACCTGCAACCAGGTGATTGACTGAATGTGGTATTGGTTACAATGTGGACATTATCAGGCTTTGCAATTAGACGTTAGATAAGTGTCTCAATGACGTTTACTGCTGGTGCAAGACGTATCTTTGTTGAAATGGAGAAGTGGGGAGAATAAGAAGTAAGTAAAAAGACAGAGAAAAAAGGGAGAAGAAGAAGAATTACGAGAAGAAAGAAGTAGAAGACACTTCGATTGAAAAGAGAAGGCGCAGAAAAAAGAAGAAAAAGACACCAAAGAAGAGGATGTGGAAGAAGAGGACATAGAAGAACGAGAAGCAGGAGAAGAAGGAGAAGAAGAAGAAGAAAAAAGGAGATGAAGTAGCAAAGACAACTTGATTAAAGAGAGAAGGAGAACAAAGGTGAAGAAGAAAAAGTAGGAGAAAAAGAAAAAGTAGAGGAAGAGGCTGAATGGCATGCAAACTGCACAACAGAACAACACAAAAAAGATGACATCTTTAACAATAGATGTGATGTACATGCTTTAATACTACCGCTATTTTGTTCGGGTGAATATTAGAAACTTTCTGTCACTTTCCATGCAGTAAATGACAGCTTTATGCATATTTTACTTTCTCCATTGTTTATTCACAAATAATTTTTGAAGGACTGTGTAATGTACATCACAAAGTAAAAATAAGAAAATGTCCGCCTCACATTCAAGATCAATATATAATGCTCAATTAACCATTTTTATGAAAATAAAGGCGAAGTTGATTTTACATAAAAAACAAGCTACATATTCTATGCATGTAATGATAGGGCATCAAAAGTAATTCTATATGAAAATCAGTAGTTTTGTATGAATATTTAATGACACATATATCACTCGGTAGTCTGTGGCATAATAATACCAAGCTGGGGATATAGGATAACTTAATAACTGTCATATCAGTAAACACACTTACGGAGGATCATGTTCCTCTAAAGAAAAAGAAGAAGGACTTCTATCTATACATTCTCTTGTATCAATGCATCAGTGTCTCTGCTTGGCTGATTTATAAATGTACGTTGATGAAGAGTCTATGCCTTCAACTCTTGCTGCAACAGACTGGGCCACCCAGCTGGTAAAGTGGTAGAAGAGCCCACACATGATATGAACTCGTCTTTCTCTTGAATTCAAAGTCTAATTATCCTTGGTGATTGCCAAAAACTGCCCTTTATCCATACCTATCTCAAATTGACCTGTATATTTTAATCACATTGTAGTATAGCCTGATTTTGTTTTCTTAAATAAATTGGATGTATACAGTGCATTGTACAGCCCACCAAGCTATTTGGCCTTTGTCCAATGGTATTAAGCAAATTGATTCTAGATTTATATCCCAGCCTCAGGTGCTAGAAGAGACCTTGCTACATCTTGCCCTGGAAGTAATTACTTCTAACAAAAGAAATGTCAGCAAGAAAAACTATATTGATTCGTTTTAGAGATATCACTTGTAAATTGAATTGACTTACAGATATATACATATACTTTATTTTTACACAGACATGTCTATGTGTAGGTTTTCTTCAGACTAGCATGATGGTTATTGTTCAAGATAATGTCAATGTTAATGCTGAATTAATTAGTGATATTTTAAACAGAAAATGCAGTGAGCATTGACAAATACCACTTGAAAGATTTTTACCTTCAGTTCCTTAGGGGGATAACTTGGAAAAAAAGGCAATATCTAAAATGTATTCTGGAAGTTAGAAACGTTTATTGAGGACTAAAATGTATTCTGGAAGTTAGAAACGTTTATTGAGGACTATAACTGCAATCCATTTCCATACACATGCAACCAACCAATATCTACCAACATATTTAGCAAGGACATCACCATGATGAAAATGCTTGAATTAACCTCCCTATACATGAGAATACTCCATTATCAAAGACAGTGTGTTTCTATCATCTCATCATGTATGCTCAAAATGTGTCAGCAATGCTTTATGATATTACAAAAATATTTAAACCTTACACTGTATCAGTGCATCACCAATTAATGTGCAAGCAAAATTTTCTCCCCCAGGAAAAGCACAGTAAAAGCAGATGAACTCAATTTGTTTCAAGATATTGTTCAAGTGCCTTGGTGAAATTTAATTATCTTTGGTTTAGGGCAGTTTTCTGAACCTTAGGAAAGCAGAGCATGAGATTTAGAGCAATTTTATATTTTGTCGGGCTATCATAGGTTATATTAATGCAGCAGAATGATATATGCAATATTCAGATATGAATGCAACCACATTTGAAATGATGATTGCATACTTCATTATTGTTGCATGTTAAATGAATATGCAATTTTAGGATCATTCAGGTATATTTGAACGTCTTGCCAGGAACTAGCATATATCATTTTGGTACATCCCAAAATCAGATAAAGTAGCATAACTCCAATCTAGATTAATACAACTGGACAAAAATTGAAAGGGCGTTGGACTGTTGGCATGTATATTATTATGTGTAAAGGATATCCGAAAATTGATATTTCTTTTGGAGAAATCGTGAAAATAATGGTTACATAATAATTTGGAAAGCAGTGCAGCTCTAACTGCCTCGAATCACCATTATAGTATCGAAACATGATGTTGACTCATCCTAAACTCCTAAAGAACTGCTAGCAATTGTCATATATCATATATAAGGGCACAGTAGGCAAAAGCAGGTTGAGTTTTGATAGATGAGCTGGCGTTACATCACTAGGGCATTCAGTAATGCTTAGGAGAGGCCAATAGGCAACTGAAATGTCAAAGGTCCAGGTCAGCAAAAAGCCTGAACACAGTCCGCTTCTGTAAGTTTCATTTGGATGAATAATGAAAGCTGAGAAAGCCGTGGAGGTTGCTACTCTGATGTCCTAGTGCATGTGCTAGATTGACATTATAACTCTTGGATTGTTGAGGTTGGGGCACTAAAAGAGCCTTACTTGGAATGTATATGTGCATAATGTAGGCCAGAAAGTCACTTATTCACAAGGATAATAAAGCATTCATGACAGGAACTGGTTGAGAGATTTATATCCATTTCTGTAAGGACTGTAAAATGACACCAAAACAGAATTTTTTACTATACATGTAAGAAATTTGATATCTAAGCCTGTATCAATAGACTCTTGGGCTCAGATATTATTAAAAGGCATTTAAAATTAATCTAATATGTATACCCGATCACCCCTTAAGGCAAGTAATTAGAATGAGGTTGTGTATCATCAATCAAGAGGAATCTTGTTCGTTTTTTTTGTGCTCATATTTGTAAATCAGCTAGGCCTATATATTAAAAATAGCGTGTACAATGTATATCACACATTAGAATACTACACAGTGCACATTCCTGTGGGGCAGTGAAATTTCAAAATCTCAATAGCTATAGAATCACAGAAAGCCTTATTATGTTATTCCACACAACGTTTGAACTACAAGTTTTCCTGTGGGGCCGGCTTACACCAACAGAAACCTTTGTGAAAATGTGGACCTTTGCAGTACAATTGCAGAACACAGTTGTGCTACACATTGTATGGTGCATTGTTCAGATATAACAATGGCTCTGAAGCCAGGCTTTGAAGCAAGTTGGATGTAAAGCTGAAAAGCTAAGCTGGAATCAAATGCTAGAATCTAAAGCTGGAAATTGAATCCTACAACCAGAAGTTATAATTGTGGTCTGGACACACTACTGAAAGCATCCTATGTATGCCTAACTACAGTCAAAGCATTTTTAAAATTAAATCACTCTAACGGACAACCATGTCACTAAAAATATATTCAGTTTTGAAAAAAATAAATTTCAAGGATTACCAGTAATTGTATGAATATGCCCTCACTCACATGACAAGCACCTAAAGAATGTCGCCAACATTACATTGCAAACATGCACTTAGCATAGAGCACTGGTGTCACATACAAAAATGACCGCAACAAGTGCGAACATATTGGAAAAGTCAGCAAGTACAAACTTTTATGGCTTTTTAGCAGAAATTAGGCCTATTAGTAATGGTATGGATAAATGCTTCTTTATTTACTTTTGTCAATAGCAATTATCAACAGGTACTTTTAGAAGTATCCAACAGGGATGTGATAATAGTATTAAACTTTTTGTCAATAGACTTGTTCTGGTCTTATTGACTGAAATGTTAACCACATAAATGCAAACAATGTACAGGAATAGATTCACAGAGGCGGTGTTTGTGTTGGTCAGGGTTGGGCACGAGTACATGCAAATGTACTCGAGTACGAGTACGAGTACTTGCCTCATCTACGAGTACAAGTACGAGTACGAGTACAGCTTTTTCTGAATGTACTCGAGTACGAGTACGAGTACTTTCAAATGTACTCGAGTACGAGTACGAGTACATTTATGCAGTTTCGAACCTTTTTTCTTCAATATTTAAAGAAATAAAAGTATTATTGAGATAAAACAACTGAGCAACAACAAATATTGTCAGTGAGTGCTACTACTTATGTTCCTTTGTTAATCAAAAATTGTGTCAATTAAAAATTGTCTTTTGAAGATACTTGCTGGGCTGCTACTCGCTAGGTCAAGTATTCGAATCCAGCTCTAGCCAGATTGGGTCACAGGGGGCTATGTTGGATGGCAGTTTCACTACTCCTTCGCTCATTGTCGTGTCCTTTCCTATAATTAGCCCTACAAGTGCATGAATATAGGATGTAAAGGCCAATTATCCATCCATCCTTTGAAGCTATTTGGATTGAGATCTAGTCTTCAGATTGGCGTTCAAATGCAAAACGAAAAACTAAGTGATTAGTGGTGAAGTATGGAAGAAATTATAAACTTTTTGCAGGTCTTTTTGAAATGAATATTCAAGATGGCCATAATTATCAATTGACAGGACATTCCCATGCTATCTGCAAGTGTTAATTTCATTTCAATGTCTTTTCTTAGTGCCAAGAATTCGTTAAAAACAGGCAATATCATATTTCGTTAGATAAAATCACAATATAGTGTCAGAAAATTAGAAGAGACCAAGTTGCTATGCCCTGGTAGCCTTCAAAAGAAATATATAGATTATTATAATAATTTGGCAATGTTTTTGTGCAAACTTTAAAATTTAATAAATAAACGAAAAATAAACTAATATCAACATGCCATGTATAATTTGATAAAAGGAAATTATAAATTGGGATCAATTTGAATTCAGTTATTCCTTAAAATCACACTATTTAGATTTTAAGATAAGCCTGTATTGTTTTCCGATTTCCGTAAAAACGTTGATTTAGCCAAAAAAGGTTAAAACGGAAACAGGTCTAGTTATGGTTAAAATAAGGCTAGAAACATAATTTAAAATTGTAGATATATCATTTAGAAGTTGCTAAATATGATGGCGAATGTAAAAATACTGTATCCCTAACAATTAGGCCAGTATAAGCCTGTAAGTTATGATGTTTTGATTTGCGCTTAAAGGTGTGAAAAAAGCAAATGGCGGCCATGTGATCAAATCAAAATGAAAATGGTACATCCTTGGAGTTATTCAAATATGATCATAATGTATGTTTTACTGAATGAATAATTTGTGTAAGACTTGATATGGAAAAAAGGCATTGTAGCTATATATATAGATGACAGCAAATGTGGTAGATGTTTCAAAATGTTGGCCACACTTTAACCCAGTGATAAATAAACACAATAAAAATTCATTAAAAGTATATAAATGGGTATTTCGTTCAGCTAACAAAATTTTTCGTCAGATAAAATTATCTAACATGTTATACATGTAGTTTGATCACTGATAATTGAGCAGAAAATAAGTTATTGTTGTGAAAAGGCTCAACATCACAGCAACGAAATCAACGCCACTATGCCATAAAACTTCCACTGACTGCTGATTGGACAATGGTCACCATATGAAATCAAGAAAAATCGAAAAATATTTTATGGACAGGAAGTTCACTAGAATGCAGTGGTGTGCCATCATTCAGATTTATCTTTAAACTTGAGGGCAAGCCTGTATTATGGTTTGATTTTCATAAAAGTGCCGATTTATGCAAAAAAGGGTGAAACGATGATGTGTATTCTGTTGAATTGAACATCTAGGTTTCTCACTCTTAAAATCAACTTGTCCAAATAATGTCATCATCTTTATAATAGATTAATGCTAACATTTCAAAGAAAGCAAAGAACAACTATTTCAAGTTGTATATCAAATATGAACAGCAACAAAAAGTTATGACAAAAATAAGTGTTCAATGGGATTTCATAACTTTCTAATGCTGTTCAGGACACATTGTTATCATAGACCTTTTAATGGAAAGAACAACTGTCTTTTCAGTAAAAATGGATTGGAATCTAAGATCCAAACTATTTCTTGTTCAACTATTGAACTAATGTCTTCAGTTTTCATAATTTATTTACTTTTGTGTTCATAATTGCTCTTTTCAAGGTTCAATTGTACTCGTGATGTACTCACTACGAGTATGAGTACTTTAGCAATGTACTTGAGTACGAGTACGAGTACTGTACTCATGATTTGGCACGAGTACTGAGTACATGCGAGTACTTGGAAAAATGTACTCGAGTACACGAGTACACGAGTACTTGTGTACTCGTGCCCAACCCTGGTGTTGGTACTTCATTTTATCATCACATACCAATAACAAGTATTTCATGTTTCATACCTCCTCAAAATGCATTCACAATATTTATGGTTAGGCGACCATATTTACAAAATGAAATGTTAAGTTGTTCTGTTAGTCTGTTAGTGCCAAATATGACATTATTCTTTATCTTTTAACTTTCAAATCATTTCCATCGTATTCAAGCACAAAATCATAATTTAAGGCTGTAGAAACAATCGAACTGCTAAAATATAATTAGGAATTGTATTATAAATCGTAGAAACTTAATATATTACGAAAAGTTATCCCTTTCTGAGTAAAAAATATATATCTTTTCACATTATAACCTATAAACAAAGTACAGACATCACTATCACCTTTTGTAATTCTACACACCATTTGTTTCTAGGTCACTCCATGAATATTTTATTAGCTTGGTATTTATTGCTGTTGAGAATGAGCTTGACAACTTAATGCCTCTAAGTACAAATTGTGCTAAATTACCCAGAATATCAATATCCAACAAAAGGGGGCTTCCTATCTGAGATTTCCTGGCGTAAAATACAGCATTTATAAGATCTATACCTGTTATTGTCAAGAAGTCATCAAGCTTTTAAAAGTAGGTCAGTGTCCAACTTATTGGGTGAATTTAAAGGCATTTTTAGAGGAATTCAGACTGGCAAACAAATGTATAAGAATCAAAATCCTATTTATAAAAGTAAAACTTTTAGGTGCATCACACTGCTCTACAGCTGTGAGTGAAGGAAAGACAATTCAATTTATTTAGGCTGAGAGTGCATCTATGACAGATCTATTTGAAAGATTTATAAAAGATAGCCTACAGTCAGGAAGATATGCAGAATGCAGATTGGATAGATAGATAGACAGACAGATATGCCTAAATAGAAAAATAGACAGCTGGATAGATAAATAGATAACTAGATAATTAGGCAGATAGATAGATAGATAGGTAGATAGATAGATAGATAGATAGATAGATAGATAGATAGATAGATAGATGGACAGACAGACAGATAGACAGATATCTAGCTATAAATTAAGTTAGAGAGTCCTGTGGATGCATATCTCGCATGCACATTGATTTAAGTCATTGCTGCATACATACTCTGCAAACAGCAAATGCGAAATATTAAGCTCGATAGAAAATAGACAAAGACAAGAACTGAACTAAAAGGAACCATGCTGATCAATATACTGACTACATTTAATAGAGGAAAAAAAATGAGTTGATTTCCAAATAATCTATAGGCTTAGCTTTGATGAATGCACCGAGACAACAGAGATAATAATTTTCGTTTAAAAAAAATAAAATTACTCGATAAATACAAGCTTGTTTGCACTAAACAAGCTTTCTACCAGCGGCATCCACAGAGGGCACGTTCCCCTCAAGTTGGGCCTGTGCCACCAGATGCTCCTACGAGGTGGCATGTCTACGACTTGACCTGATACTCTCCTCCCCATATGAACTTTATCTTGGGCTAAAATATGAAATTAGTGTAGTTTGTTCCCTGCTCAAGACACCCCAGTTACCCTACTGTTAAGAACAAGTTTATAAACTGAAGGACAAAAAATAAGTTATCATCTTTCAATTTGAAATAATTTAAAGAAAAATTTTCCTCAAACTTATTTGTTAGGTTTTAAATGTTTTAGGTATCACCAAAAACCAATTAGTCATGTTTACATATTCTTGTCATGGGTCATTGCCTCTGCACTGGTACAGGTAAAGAAATGCAGTAATTAGGCTAATCCTTAAGATCAGTTGACCTTAACCACAAAAATAGCACTCAGAAAAGTGCCTTGATCTTTCCTGAGTTGGGATACGCCAACAGACTTCCATTTGGTAGACTCTCCATTGAGCAATGAGGTCCAGCAGCTGGGATGCTGGCGACCAACATGTACCAGTATGAGGTTGTACCTCGGAGGGGCTGCTGCTCCCAGCCAGCAATCAGCAAGCTCATGACCAACTTTGGTATAACAGCCTGAATGAAGGACCTTCCAAAACCAGGCAGACCTGCAGTCACAATCCATGATCAAGACAGACATGACATCCATTAGAATCTCGATGACCATTAGAATCTCGATGACCGTTTCACAATTGTTTCAAGACCCCAAAATCCACAGCTGCTGAAATTCCAGGCACTCAAAACCCAAGAGTGAGTGCAAAAACCGTTGGCTCGCTAAGCAGGCAAAGAGTCTATTTTGACAGATGTGAATTCTGTTTTCCGACCTCCTGATGTTTATCCATTATCGTAGTGAAATGGGTCACCCCAGACATTGTTTGATCTGATTTGTTGAAAAAATCAAGCATCACAAACTGTTTTCTTGTGCCATCAAGGTATTTTTGCTCTAGGACTTCATACCACACTCTCCTAAAGAGACGATAACTTGTTTTTGTCCTTCAGTTTATCCAATAGGCAGTCAGATATGCCGACAGGAACCACAGGATAGATATATAGAATCTGATAGACAGAGTCTATATGCCTGTCTCAGATCATGTATCTGGGACTCATGTATAATCAGATAGGTAGATAGATAGATAGATAGTTAGATAGATAGATAGATAGATAGATAGATAGATAGATAGATACAAATTAAGTAAAACAGTCCTACATAGATGTATAGACACATAGATACTTCAATATACATTGATTCAATTCGTTCCTACGTACATACTCAGTAAACAGACAATGCCAAATGTGTAGCTCAAAAGACAAATGGACAAAGACCATATTGTGAACTATGGTGAAGTGCACTGATCAATGTAGGCCTATATACTAACTACATTTCCTGGAAAGAAATATATTGAGTTGATTTCCAATTAATCTATAGACTTTGATGAATGCGCAAGCTAAGACAAAAGAGAGACTCTTTTTTCCTCTTTATAGAAAAAAAAGAAGCAAAAAACAATTGCTCAAAGCGTGTTAACCAATGTGCGCCATGCAAGCTTTCCCGAACTCTGTATTGTGTACAGGCCTGTAGAGAAAATGATATCCTGCAACTCACTTTCATTTAATTTCAGGTGGTCTCACCAGAGCAGTTCTCTGTTTTCCGATGCAAATTTCTGTGGTCGAGGGACTTCTGAACTGGAAGTTGCTCAAAGCATGTTGACATTACAGCCTTCCACTTTGATATAGACACAATGAGGATCAGTTCACTGTGAAAAATACATTTCTTGACTAATGATAGCTCATGAAGTGTCATCCTTTCTACTTTAACATGGGAAACATAGAGGCTGTTTGATTAGTCAGATCAATAGGAGGCCATTTGATTTGTCAAAACTGATTTCTGAGTTAAAATCAGATACATAATCCTTTCGTTTGGCTGTCACCGACAAGTGGGATAAGTCTCCTTAAATCAAATAAACATTGAAAGTATTGGGTATGATCATAACAAATCATCAGCATGATGACACACCAAGTGCCATTTTCATAGTGCAACAGTCCACTCCTTTTCTTTATCAAAGTGGAAGGCTGTAAGTAATTGCGTTATTCAATGTTATTGTTTATTTTAAAGTCCACAACAAATCGTTTTCTTGCAAGTTTATTCAGCATTATGCAAGCTAATTTGCATACTTGTTGGTGCTCCTTTGCATAGCGACTTCCTAAAGAGTACAGTGCAATGAAAAGCAGTCTTGTAAAGACTGGGCCAGCAGTTTAACCAACCTGACCAATCAACTATCCTAAATATTTCCTGGTCATTTGCTGTGTATGCATACACTGTGCAGTTAGCTTGCTAGCTAGCTCAGAGGGCTTTCCCTATTCATTATTCACTTGTGCCTCGGCCGTACCTAATTACATTAGGTCCTCGTTTTCAAAATGGCCTGCCCAAGCCATCAACAAGGAATAGCTATGGAAAGCATATAGCTATTTAGAGAATTTGCAGAAATTTTGATTTTGTGGTAAACCAACAATGTTTAGTAGCATCCTCCACAATATCTAATATAACTCCAGATGTATGATTTTGCTATAAGACTTGATAAATTTGTGTAGCAATTCAGGTCCAAGCAGTAGAATTGCTTCGCCAAAGCTATTTCCAGTTTAACAAAGGTATTTTTTCCAAATTTGTTCAGAGCTTACCTTTTACACATATAGGCAAATGATATTCCTTCGAAACTGCATTGTATAGCACTCACATTCTCGCAATGAATTTTTTAGAAATAACAAATCTGAGAAATACTTCAGATATTATGTAAAAAATCCGACTACCTGAAGCTTTAAGAAAACCATGCATAATTAGTCCAATTATTTGTCAATGAAAAATAATACATGTTGTCAACCTTTCAAAAACTGTAGTTCACTTCATAAATCCTATGTCTAGTTACAAATTTACTTTGTATGGCCATTTAGGCTGCACTACTAGCATTTTACTTGCAGTGGTGTTCTTTATAATTTAAACATCCAACCGCAACTGTGCACAAGGGACCAGTCATGTTTTTCTATAAAATACGAACTTTTACAGCATAAGCCTATCTAACTACCACGGAATCCACTTGATCGAGATTAATAAGGTCAAATAAGACAATTATTACACTAAAAATAAACTTAAAGAATTAGTTGACTAGCACTTCCAGGCATCAACGCAATTTCCAATGGTTTCAGGCCTATACGTACTTCTGAGAAATCTAGATACTTCTGTATAGTATTGTGGTGATGATGCTAGCCACATCGACAGAATATTTTTGGCTATGAAATTTGAAGACTTGTCTCAGGGCTTGAGCTAGGTCCTTTGGGTGGTGCATAGGCCTACATTGTAGTTTCGTCATAAATCATTGATTCGGAATACTTTCTATTATATTTCACTATTGTGACTCACACAACTATAAACTGTTAAGTTTGAGATGCTGTCAAGTAAATCAAACAAAAATAATTTATATTAATGTTATTATATGTAAACCCACATTTCTAGCTTCTAGCTGCGTCTCCAAAGAAAATGTGTAGGCCTAGATGTACGCTCCTGAAAAGTATTATTTACTCCCTTGAAGCCAAGATCCTTCAAATGCATCTGACAAACACATGTCAATGATGGCCCAAGGCAAGATCTCACATTTGGACAGAAAATGACAAAAAAGACAGCAGCAATTTGGCACCTGTTCATGCACAGACCTTCAAGCTACTATCGGCCTTGGGATGCCTTTCTGGGCATTATATATATATTTGCTGGCCTTTACTCAGGTACAATTTTCCCTGACTATCAGTACTTCCCAAATACATTGCAGTTCACTTTATGTATTCCATTTGATTCTTATGTAGTGTAGTGTAGTGTAGTGTAGTGTAGTGTAGTGTAGTGTAGTGTAGTGTAGTGTAGTGTAGTGTAGTGTAGTGTAGTGTATAGTGTAGTGTGTAGTGTAGTGTGTAGTGTAGTGTAGTGTGGTGTTGTGTAGTGTAGTGTAGTGTAGTGTAGTGTAGTGTAGTGTAGTGTAGTGTAGTGTAGTGTAGTGAAGTGTAATGTAGTAGTGCAGTACTTGTAGTGTAGTATCTTGTAGTGTAGTGTAGTGTAGTGTAGTGTAGTGTATTATATTGTAATCTATTCAATTCAATTCTATTCTATTTATTCCGATAAAGACGCCATATCTATAATTATTCTGTATGGTTCCTTAAAGGATAGACACGTCTATTCTATTTAATTTGCAAAAGGAGAGATGAACTATTCTATTCTATTCTATTCGATTCTATTCTATTCTATTCTATTCTAGCATGTCGGTCTTCGTGAAGAGTAAAACGGATCATGTATTTAGTTGGCATGACAGAACTTGTCTAGGCTGTTTGGAAGAAAATTTAAAAATAGAACAAGGTCTTGTAAAAAAACTGGTTGACATAAAAGAAAGTGGATTATGTGCTTCCTTGAAAATTTAATGTATTTTCTTCTTAATGTGTAGCTTAGATAGCTATAGGCATATAGTTGGATAGATGGATAAATAGATCGATAAATAGATAGATAAAAGACAGATCGATAGATAGATAGATAGGTGGACAATGGACAGATGGATAGATAGATAGATAGATAGATAGATGGAGATTTAAATGAATAGAAATATAGATAGGCCTAGACCATCTTGCCATTCAACTTTCCACAATATTTTTGATGATTTTTGTTTCTCATTTTAGTTAAATTTAATGGGTATTCTTTTACTTCAACTGTGGACTGAAATTCCTATTCAATCAATTTGTAAATATTTTGTTCAATGTATATGTCTAAGTTCTTGTTGGATTGATATGAACATTAAAATTGCATAGAATTACAGCTAGGATCGTGCTAAGCTTGATCAAAGATATGAATAGGCGAGAAAATCATCAATATTGTCTCATTAATAATTTGTTAACTCCTGCAGGGGATGTTCAATATACAAACAAACCTGAATAGACTAATCTAGGTTAGAATGGCATTGTTCTGTCATCATTAATTGATGCTGTTGAGGAGTAGACAATTTGACCTGATTTCGAAGATAAATTCAAGTAGCAAATTACCTAGACTTGAACATTCAACAACATTTGATTAGAGCTCTTTGCGGAGTGACATCACGCAACCAAGTTGAAAGTGAATTTTGAAACTGTTTGGACCACTATATAATCTACAAACAGCTCTAATTTAAATTATCCCAAAGTCTTGTGAACATACATGTGCAAATTTGGTTTATAAATTATTTGTCCCTTCTACCAGATAGCCCACGAATACTTTTGGAATTCTTTTATTATATTTTTAATCGTCAACGAGTGAAGAATGATTTTTCTAAAACTTCACGTCGATTGCAACAACGAGAAAATACAGAGAAACCACACATTTCTCACATAGTCGCTGAGTAAATACTTTATATCTAATTTATGGTTATCACAGGGTTCTAAAGTAGACATATAGAATCTTGGGAAAACATAACATTGAAAACAGTATAAAGTAAGTTTTTGTGACATTGGCGAAATTAGATAGCCGGAAATTTAAGAACAAGCTTTAAATCAAAACTATGTCAAGAAGGCTCTCTTTATAGAGGCATTCAGATCATTTTAAAAAGTAATGTGCAAGCACTTTAATAGATGCTTGTAGATAGAGTGCCCATGATAGTATCTACCCCTTTCCTGTCACCTGCACAAGGGTATCTGGCATGTGCGTCCTGCACAAGGATATTTGTCACTAAGACCTGCTGGTGGGTATCTGGCCTTTGACCTACTTTTGGTGATTGACCTTCGACCTGCAGAAAGTCAGCCTGTTTGTTTTCTTTATTAATTTCTTCATCTCAGAAAGACACCAAAAGTTTATCAACGCAAGATAAAATTCTATTGAGACTGTATGCAAAGTTTTAATGACAGAGATGAAACAGCATGACCAAGGCAGTTGTCATAAGTTTCATAGCCTTCCTCCCACAATAGAGATGCAAGCAAGCAAGCATCTCTGAAAAGCACAAGAACTGGGCTACTACCCAAGGGCACATGTATGTTGCAGCACCATTGTGACAATATCACCATTTTGGAGAAAATTACAAATTGTATGGTAGAAATGATGTTGTCACAACAGTGTGTTGCAATGTCAAAATATAATGTTGGCAAGTAACATTTTCAAAACATTTTTACAATGTTGTGAAAAATCTCAATGCAGTGTTCATTGTGGCGACGTAAATTCTACCATATACATTTCTATCTCACAAAAGATGGGTCCTCCACCAATTGGCAACGATGTGTTTACGTTGCGCGCCCTTTGGGTACTATCAAAAGTAGTCCATTGGTGTATGAATCTCAGTACTCGGCACTTTATGACTTATATACACTGAGCTGAGCCTATATTGTAAACAAATTAGCCCTTTACGGGCGCATACATGAAAGGACAAATAATGGATTTCCACCAAAATCAATATTTTATGCCATATGGGACAGTGAAAACAATACTGAATGTATAATTGATGCAGGGGTCTATTGTGGTGATATTTAAAGTAGATATACATCTTCATGCAAATGAATACTAGTTGAAGATATAAAAACTTTGGTACCTCCACTTTTTAGAAGGGGAAAAGGGTACTACATGAGGCTAGTAAGAATTTGTTGTCCCATTAAAAAATTGGCACCGTTGTTAATTGACATTGAATGTGAGCAAGGGATATGAAAACTAGGGACAGAACACCCAATAGGTCCAATATTGAACCTACGGTCTTAACAAAAAGGTCTTATATGGAACCTTTTTAAAAGAGTTTTATAAGCTGGTATAGATAAGGAACCCTAAAAAGTTCGTTACTCAATTTTAAAAAGGTTCCAACAGCAAACAAAAAGAACATTTAGATTATCCAGCTGCACTGAACTCCCACGATGGAACCCCTTTCTCTCAAGTTGAGAGCATAGGGTCCTATCATAGGTCCCATCAAGTATTGAACTTTTTCAATTCAATTGAACCCTAAAAAATTAGAACCTTTTTTCGACTGTGGGTTATTTATATATACAATAAAGAAACGTTTGTGTTAAGAGTGTTAGAAATAATATCTGAAGATAGTAATGATAATACTAGTCTGTAGTTCTCTCCCAAATTATATATCCTTCCTGTAGACTGGTGCGACTGTATTTTCTACTGAAACTCCATAAAATGATGATTTGATAACAAAATTTTATCTTCTATCAAAAATCAGCAGCTAAACGTGTAACATAGAAAGGGTCGAACATATAAATCTTAGACATTTCTTTAATTTGATGAAGCAGTTTACCAATACACTCTTCGATCTGATGATCTACATACATAATATCGATTTTGTATTCAAGGCTACGTCTTGGTGATTAATTAATGATTTGTGGAAAATTCCCCTGGGTTCATTTTAGGTGTCGGCATGAAATGCTGAGGAGCCTAATTGAATTATAGAGGAATTTAATTAACATTTGATCTCAGGTTGTTGAAGTGCATTTGTTGGCCCAACATCATAGTAACATGTAGATCACGAGTAAGAGCTACTGACTTAATTATCTTTAATAGAGATAGCCTATACATTTTTCACATTTGACTTTGAATAGCTTTAATATCTATAGGTTAATGCATGCCAATGAATTCAAAGGGTGATATCAATGAAGCTAATCAAATATCTCAGTACGGTTCATAACAGGCAATGTAACACCTGCCTTTAAAAAGTCTCCTTAATTAAAACAGGTTTCTTAAGGTTTCGATTACTGTGATTTGAATTCAGTTTGTAATTGATTATATAATTATTAGCAACTTAAGGGAGATAAACTTTTATTTTTGCTTGGTTTGGAGTGATCGATGAAATGTAAGAGGCAATGGAAAATGACTATTATAAGATTTAGCACAGACACTAAGATATTGATGATTTTATTTCAACTTCACTGAGGTTTGTCAGCAAAGGTTCGAACGTGAAAAAGACAGCATTGAGAGAGCAGATTGAACCATCTTTTTGGCATAATTATGTCGAGTCTGAATAAACATTTTTTGTGTGATGATCCAAGAACTCAAGAACTATTCGAATAACCTGCCAGAGTGACTTTAGAAGGTCCCTAGGCAACAGAGGTACATGTATATGTTCTTTGAATAAGACTACCAGGTAAGGAGTTCCAAGCAGGGCATATTGATTTGAATATCACTACTCCCAATCTAGAGTGTGTATCATTTCCATAGAGTTAGTTTATCTCACACTTATGAGACTAATAATTAGTGGATAAAAAAATGGAGTTAAGAGACAAAGGTATTCTGATACAAGCCATTGAATACAGGAGGTTAAAAGGATGTCTTAAATAGTGGGACATATCCTAAATTCTCATATAACCGATACGTCTTGGACGTCTAAATAAATTATGGAATTAATCAATGATGTAGACGAAATTCTAATCATGAAATTAAGCACAACCTGAAATCCAACACTTCTTCATACAGCGTAACAGAGATGTGTAGGCTAATTTTTTTTTCAGTTTCAGATAAATTCAATAAGTGAGTGATATACAAATTGTATGGAGGAGAAACATAATCTGATGGTAAACTCAATCAGACTGTATATCACTTATGTCTAATTAAATCATGGAATTAATTAACATTTCGTTGATGAAGATAACACAACAATCATTCAATTAAAAAGAGAATTGAATTTAAATACCTTGTAGATAGCAGTGTTGGAGTGATGGTATCCAATTATGCCCTGTTCAAAGTGTGAACCAGGGCGATTCAGTTTGTCCACGTGTATTCTGTACTTCAGTCTTGCTATGCCATATGTGTGCAGCAATGGACTGGCCCAATGCCTTTCTGGTCATGCATAAACATAGGCATCACTGCAGCTACCCCTGGCGTTAAGGTGACATGGATTGGCAGCACTCTGCAAGGCTCTTTGTGCATCGATCGTCCTTGCACACCATGCTGGAGAATGCACTGTCATTAGGCCGAAAAACTGCATGCTCAGTGCATATAGACAAGAAGGAACTGTTTCATTAAAAAAATCCATTAAGATACAGTTTGTTTTGAAACCCCCTTTTTTTCATTTCAGTTTTGTTGTTTGACATTAAAACATGTAGTACACATATACAGTTATAGCTTATTGACATTCAGTCCATCATCAAATTCAGTTGAATTACAGGTAAATATTAATAAATAGCATAATAGAATTATATGTTAATGTTTGACTTGTCTACAATTCTGACACTTGCCACTGGCCTAGTCTTTCTTATACTAAAGTTTTGAATCAAAGGTTTTGAAAGACAGATTCAAAACAAAAAGCCATTCCATTGAGTCATTGTCATCTAATCTTACAAGCCTCTCCTTTTTTGCATTTTATCCTTGATGGTTTCCTGTTAGGGGAAATGGTGTTTAGTCTATTTCAGTTTTTACTTACATGTAATGTGTTTGTCAATCTAGTTCATTCTCTTCACGCTCAAAAAAGGTTTTATATGGAACCTTTAAGGGTTCGATAAGCTGGTATAGACAAGGAACCCTAAAAGGTTCATTATTAAACTATTATAAAGGTTCCAACTGTAATCCAACAGCAAACAAAAACAACACAAGATAATCCAGCTGCACAATGGAACCCCTTTCTCTTAAGTTGGGAGCTTAGAGTTCCATCATTGCAAGGGCCTTTCCACCTTTTCAATTCAGTTGAACCCTTAACAAAATTTCCCAGGCACAAACCAGAGAAATTTCAGAGCTTAATACCTCCTACGTGATGAGATGTATCTACTCCCATTGTGAAGCAAAACATCATGGCGCATTTTCTGCAATTCGACCTACTCAAGACATACATGTAGGCTTTACTTACAGCCTGCAATACAAACATGTTATTATGACCAGTGCTTGGCCTTGTGGGCATGTTTAATTTCCCAAAATTAATAACTCTCCAAAGCATATTTCCATATCGGGTCAAATACGTGATGTCTAAAAATGGAACGTACGAAAAACGTGACGTATTTTTACGTAATCATGGAGAAAGCATTTCAGCTAATGTTTGAACTGTTTAAGTGAATACGCTATTGTATGTTCCATAAAACAGTACATGCTACCTCATGACATGATTCATTTCTCGTTTTGTCAAACCAGTTATAGCTACAAAGGTGGGACGCACGGAAAACGTGATTTATTATTTCACATATATCATTATTGGACCTTTACTCAAATACTTTCAATTACCTAGCTTTATACATAGACCCAACATACTATATGACCAGGCAGTGCCACTACTATCATACAATAAACTGCAGCCTTGAATCATTGATACGTCTCTACCGTAGCAAGTTTTGTGACATCCAGGAATATACTGTACTCTTTCGCACCTCACTATGGTCGACTGTTTGAAAGCAAGATCCTGTATGTTGACCATGTTGACAAACCTCTTAATCTCATCATATGTAATTACGTTACGTGGAAAAAACTTTCATGAAGCAGGTTTATGGTCGTTGTTTGCAGCCATAAATGAAATAATCGTACTCTTTAACATCTTGTGACAGTCGAGAAAGGCTATGGTGATGGAGTGATCTCCAAAGCAGACAGGTACACTTGTGATGTCTATTTTAAAACAAAATGCAAACTTTCCAACATGCAACTCAATTTGATCTGGTAAAATAAATTTTTTAGCAGTTGTGATATCTAAAACCTTTTCTTGACATACTCAATAAATAATAAACAATGAGATTTTTTGGCACAAAATATGAGCCCCTTCTTTATTATTGTTTTTCTTCAAGGACTGAGATGTTTTTCTGTTGTATTGTGAGTGATTCCAAATAGCGAACACCATTTAAAAATATTTTCCTCTAACTTCTTTGACCCCCTTTCATCTGAGTGTCCGTACAAAATGTAAAATTTTCCCTATTTTTTAAGCTGGGCCCTTGGGCTGTAAGATGAGATCTATCATAGCACATACTTCTTAAGGCACCCAGCGTACTGTATCAATTGGTATATAGGGAAAAGTGTCAGCAGGAGAATATCTCCATGATGTAGTAATATTAAGTGGAGCATTGAAAAATGAATTAGTGTTGCAGATACTTCAGATTGTTCCATACATGCTGCAGCACATCTACCATGTGTAAAGCCATTAACAAAGATGCAGAGCTTGAAACAGTTAGCGGTGAGCAGTTTGGTCGACAGGAGAGTGGTAGTCATGTGATTACATGCAAATCAGATGCAAATGAGATATGCAGATGAGGTCATCTCAGGTCACAGAGCTGTTCATGGCTAAAACTCATTTCATGGGCATGTCATTCCTATGAAATGTTAAACAACTTTCCTTTTCTACTCTTCTTCTTGAAATGCAAGTCAGCAGCTGCTGTTTCTAGCTGTTTTACAGCTGAGATTCACAGAGGTCATCAGGGGTCATCAGTTTCGAGACACCCCATAACTCCCTGGCCACCAACATTCCCCCAATGTTATTGTTGCTCCCCCTCAGTGTCACTCAGTCACACCCCCAAGGCCAGCCAATGGGATATCTTTGGCCTGTCACATGACTGGTCACTCTCCTCTGGCCTGCCAGCCACCATATGCTTGGCAGCTACATATCTTACACATGCTCCTTCAATACAATATTATAGAATGCCAGTCATAATCACCTTTTTCAAAAATCACCTTTTCCAAAATCTCCTTTTTGGTCAAAATCACCTTTTTTATTTTGACCAAAATCACCTTTTTTTTCAAAAATCACCTTTTTCATACCAAAATCTCCTTTTAAATTTTAATTTTTTTCCCTCCACTTTAATAGACCAGAACTTGTTAAATCTTACACTAATTTCCTTTTAACAGGTCAATGGACTTAGCTGTAGGGTAGACTGTGGCACATCGAACCACTTTTTTTATTTTTTGTCTCTCAATCAAAAACTTTTCAAAATATTCGAAAAATATTTTTACTGACACATTTCTTAACATTTACAATTTACCCTTAAGCCAAAACAAATCGATCTACCTTGTATAGTTTAAAAATGATTTTTTTAATGGTCCAACGACCAATGTGCGTGTGGCTTTATTATGTGCCCCGGATTTGGGGCACGTTGGACCACCATGTGGGGCACGTTCGATCATGAAATGAAAGTCCAGCAAATTAAAAGAAAGTAAGCAAACAACACATTTTATTCTCACAGATCACAAAACACACTTCTAAGTCATTGCAGAATAATTGTATTTGAATATTTACCAGATAATCATATTAAATCCAGTTTCAGCTACAAGGGGTGAAAGATTAGCCAAATGAACTGATTTCGAATTTCAGCAATACAATTTTCCATTTTCTGTTTTGCATGTTCTTGAGCCAAAAAGGTTGGTTCTATGAACAGTCACTCCATTTGCGGACAAAGTTTAGGACTGGTCTTGTAATTTTCAACATAATAAAGTCATTAAATTGTCATAATATCTGATGTCATGCTCTTTTTCTGCGAAAAAATCTTATTTCAAGAAATTTTCTAGTTTGCTCTATTTTGAAAATATTATATTTATTCGTGCCTAAGCAAAATTTTCTGTTTAATGGCCAGAAATTAATATTTAATTTAATTACAAGTCCTTCGTTCAAGAATAATCATTTGAATCTATCTATCTATCTATCAGACTCTATATATCCTTATTATTTTCTATTTACAATTTGCCTTTAACAGAATATCTCACAATAATGAGAAAATATTTAATAATAATGTGCGACATTAAGACATTAAAATGATGCATGTTCATTTTCACCAAAAAAAAAGGTTATCTGATATTCAATTGTATGTTAACAACTTTTTTTGGTTTCAATTGACAAATATACTCTTTCATTGAAACTATTACTTTACACGTTTGCTTTATAATTATTATTAGTTATGCAAAAAGTTGTTCAGTTAAAACAACATAACCAGAAATATACGAGGCATAAATAGACTCTATCATATAATGTTTTATCTTTAATTACGGAATCAATAAATTGATTATAAATGTTGTATTTATTCAATTATTTAGAATCAATTTATATCCTTTTTTTTCTAACACAAATAACAATTATTTTCACAAAGAAAAGCCTATAAAAACTTTATAAAAAAAATAAAAGGAGATTTTGGTAGGAAAAAGGTGATTTTGGGAAAAAAAGGTGATTTTGGCAAAAAAAAGGTGATTTTGTCAAGAGGTGATTTTGTCAAAAGGTGATTTCAGGAAAGGTGATTTTTGAAAAAGGTGAAATTGACTGGCCCCCATATTATATGATGTTATCATAAATGTACAGGCTTTGAAAAGGAGAACATCAGGATATTTTAGTTTGGAAAGTCAACCTTTGCATGTTATGTTGAGCAGACATAATCTTTGTTGATGTTGCAGTGGTGGGCCACTGTGGCCAGTGGTCTGCTGCAACTGTTGTTGCACAATGTTATGTGACTGTGCATAGGCCTCTCAGCTGGTGAGCTCCTATCCAAGGCCTGTTGCTTCAAACACATGACAGTATTTGCATGTCTACCCTACATGAACAAAACTGTCATCCAACAAAGAAAGACCCATTAAATTTATGTACATGGTTTCATTGGTTTGAGTTGGCAATATTTTTTTGTAAAAAAATATTTTCTTGTTAGAATTTTTTGTTTGAATTGATATCAGAAGCTACAGTTATTTCAAAGTGAGATAGCCTACTCCTCACTTTTTCAGGTGCAAATTTGTCTACCAGACATTTCTGTACAGTGTACATATATATGTACTCACACAGATACTTGGCATAATTTATTTAAAAAAACTGAATAATTTACAATTATAAAAACAGTCAAAGCACAGGCACCAGTTCATGTCACCTTCCATGTATTAGAAAAGTTATTATAAAAGAAAGATACAGATAGATAGGCAAATAGATATCTACATGTGGAAAGATAGATGGATTGACAAATGGAAAGTTAGATCGATGTTGACAACAGATTATGAGGTTTCCATATTATAATTAATTCTAAAGGGGGAGTGTGAGGCTGTGAGCTCAGTGGTGGCATGCTAAGCTCCAATCACTGGGTCCAGGGTTTGAATCCAGCTCTTGGTGGGTCTCCTAAGAAGCTCCAAGACTATGTTGCACGGCTGTTTGAATCATCCAACAGTATATAATACATAACTTAAAGCCCCAATTATATACATCCATCCTAGAAAAATCTCCTACCCCATTTCAAATATATTTTTATACCATTAACACTATTTCAATATTTAAATTTGTAATCACTACAACCAGCTTATCTTTTTTTTAAAAAAAGATTTTCTTGTTCACTATAATTCGCCGAGTGGGATCCAAAGAACAATGGGACCCTTAACAAACTATATATCACATCGACTGCTGTTGAAGAAGCTGCCACCTCATGCAATTTGCAAGAATTAAAAATAGATATTGAAAAACATATATATATATAGGATTTTATTAGACATATAAGCTCTAGAAGCATGCCACCCTGTGATGGCCCAAATCTGTATGCATTCCCATGCTACAAGCCTGGGGCATTTCAGAGCAGCTCAAATAACTTAATTGTGGAATAGATCATCTAAGAGGATTATCATTTTGTTCAACCCTATGTTGTTTCTGCAACAGAGTGATATGCAACAATTTATTAATGGAAAAATTCGGAAACCTAAGTGTTCCAGCTGCGATACAAGTGGCCCCATCTATAACGAGGGGAAATCTAGAAACTTTGTTTTTGCCGAATGTTGAAATATAATTGCAAAATTAACCCATGTGTCGATTCAAACACATTCCCACCTTAGGGAATGACACTTTGCAGTTACATTTATGTATCAGAAATTATCATATTCTAGCTGTAGACAAAGAACGAAAGGTCAATTTGAAAACAAAAAGAAGCATGCAGAATTGTGTTCATTTTGAAATCTTGACCTGGTAGTTCTATTTGAAAGAAACTCAAAATATCCACTGCACAATGATTGATGGATATATTTTGAAACTCTGCTCTGCCCCTCTCAATAGCTGACTTGAAGGGAGGAGTTTGAATTATTTGAAGAGGAGGCCAGTGTCGCCATAGGTCTCACTGGACATGTCCATTTTACCAATTTTTCACAATAAAATTAAATGCATGTGTAATACTAGAAAAATATGCAACGTTTATGAGTTGACAGAAGAACATTCTGAGATAGCTTGATGATCTGAATATTTTATGCAAATTGCTTTTTGAAATACCCTGGTCAGGTTCTCAGAAGTAACTCGCTGTAAGGTATTTGGAAAACATCATGCATTTGGGTACTTCATGGAACTAGCTGGGGTAGCCTAATCTATTTGTGACAAGCTGGAATAGCACTCAGGAGTGCCTTTCATTTTTAGAGTGAGGGAGCATGCAGTTTCTTTTTTTTTCGGGGGGGGGGGCCCTATGCTAATCACATTATTTAGTAGGACCCAAAGTGTTCTCATGAGCACCTGGTGGACATTAGACCAATATGGTAGGGCACATTGTCTATCATATGGTTACACCACTGTTTAAGACCAGCTTTAATGTTTTGTTATGGGAAACACTTTAAATTTTATTCATGCATTTGTATCACAGCCAGTATCTCGAGCTCACGAATGCATTGCCCTCCTGGCAGCAACTCTTCCAACTGAAATATTGATGACTTTTTTTGCTCTTCCAGTAATGCTCCAAAACCTGGAAATGCACACTCAGCTGGTATTGCAAATTACATCCAACCATTGCTTTGAACCATTACTTGGAGTGTGCATGTTATGATAAGAGTACATGCCTGCCACTCCATCTACTGTATTTGTTTAGTTTTTAATTTATATACAATTTTGTTTTACTGTAATTCACCTTGTCTAAACCTTTCATATTTACACGTAAAAGAGTTTGAAATAAATATTATATTGATTCCATAGCTTTTTGATTGTCGGCTACTGCCTATACCCAATGGGCACATCCACGCTGCAGCAACTCCGGGTCAAGTTGACAACGTCATGACAATTTTGGTGAAAATATTACGCAGAATTTTATGCACTGTAAACCAGCTGCCAGCAGTTACGGTTAAAACAGCAGTACATGCCATAAAAAGAAATATCATATGGCTAGCGGAAATACTCGCTTCTCATTGGCTGACAGCCGTGCAATATTTATAGGTTATTTCATGGGTTGGGCCTGTATTTCCCTGATATTTTCACCTGAGACCCTGTATTTCCCGAGACCCGCAGGGTCGAGGGAAATACAGGGTCGAGGGTGAAAATATCAGGGAAATACAGGTCCAACCCATGTCATAACCTATTTATTCCATGTCTAACTGACTTAAATATCTTTTCTGACAAATTAAAAAATTTACGAGCAGAGCGATCGTCGGGAAAAGTTCCGTATCGAGGTCAAAAACGATGGTCGGACAAAATCTGATCCGGTCAGTTTTTAAAGCTAGTATTGACCTACCTGTAGCACTTTACCAAATTCAAATCGGAGTATTATTAACCGAGCCCTGACCCAAAACGTCTGCTACTGTCCTTTCATTTTTTAAGCTTTTTTTGTTGTTGTTGACAGTGCCATGTGTATTGTGACGTCGTGACGTCATGGTAACGTCATCGCTCAGGCCTGCTCTGATTGGTTGAATCTCGTATTTTCCCTGTCAAACTCATTAATTCTTGTATTTCCCTCTGCAGCTCATTAATTCCGTATTTTCCCTCGTATTTTCCCTCTGCTGTCCGTATTACCCAGGGAAAAAGTGCTGTATCAGGGAAGAAATGTACCAAGACATGGAATAATCTACGATATTGCACGCTTTGATATTGCACGCTCATTTTAACATGTAAGAGATTGGACGGACCTGAGAGGAAGCACCACGTTTCAGTGCTGTTGCAGCTACAGACTGACAAACGATTTGTGTTTTCCAATTTTAGTAAAAAGTGCACTGTACGGCAACGAAGGCAGTTAGAAAGCTGGTTTTTGCGGCGAAAGATGCGTCTATTTAAAGGCTATTAGGAAATCAATTTTTAGTACTGATTGTGTTATTCGTTTTATCAGAATAAAGCAATAAGTGACCGAAAAACGGCATTTTTGCCGATTTTTCAGTGATTTTGTTGTGCTTAGAGGTCTAAAGTCTGCTATAAAGTTTTTAAAAAAAATCGGAAGTTAAATCTATCATCAAGTACATCATTTTTGGATTCCTATAGTGTAACATTTTTTTGGGTGAGTGAAATATTCATCTATTTCTAGTGAGATGCATTTTAAACATGTGGTTCAAAAGAAACACAAATTGAGTCTTGCAGCAGCAACAATTTCGTTTGTTGGTTTTAAATAGTTAAAGAAAGTCGCTGCACAGCCATGGAAATAGATAGAAAAATGATTGTGGTGGCCAAAAGATGCGTATATAAAAGGGCTAAGTAGATATCAACTTTTAGTACTGGTTGTGTTATTTTTTAAATCAGAATAAAGCATTAAGTGGCCGAAAAACAATCTTTTTCTCCCATTTTTCAGTGACTTTGTTGAATTTAGAGGTCTTAAGTCTGCCACAAAGTTTAAGAAAAAAAAAATTGAAGAAGACCAATCATCAAATATGTCTTCTATGGATGCCAAAAGTGTGACACATTTTTTGTGAATGAAATAGTTATTGATACTACATTTCAAACATGCAGGTCAAAGAAACACAAAAAGAGTTTTGACATCAGAATTCCAGCCCTTTTCTAAGCATTTCCCAATAAAAAACCATATGATATAACAGTTATTGCACATCACCTCGTGCAATATCAGTTTTTATGGCACCTCGTCACCTCGGTGCCATAAAAACTGATATTGCACTCGGTGCTGTGCGATAACTGTATAGTATTCTGCCGTAAATTAGCACTTATGTACATGTATTTTGATGTTGTCACAATGTTGTGAAGCAATGTCAAAATATGACATTAGGCTGTATATAGTTTCAAAACAGGTTTAATATAATCAAAAACATGAAATCAACAAAACAATATTAAATAGAAATATGTACAAAGCACAAAATTAAACCATTATATTCACTATATATGTCTACAGGTACACTATATTTCAGATTTCACAATATTTATAAAAGCAAAACAAATTAAACGTCAAATACATCATTACATTTTGTCACAAACATCAATATTTTACAAAATTATCTTCGGATTACATAATAATTTCTTTATAGTTTTTGTTTGAGTTGTTGTTGGTGTTCTTAATATTCGCACAGCAACGAGCAGCTAAAACGCTTGTCTCCACGGGCAAACTTAGCATAACTGGCACTCATAGAATCTGTCAAAGTCGGATAAAAAAAAAGATGAACAGCCCACTAACCACTTGCAAATGCCAAACTGGTAGTGTATCATTCAGTTGAAAAGAGAATACCCCTGCGTTATAAGACCAACCCTTCTGTGGTCATGAAACGGTCTCTTGTGGGGGTGCGGTCTCTCGTCGGGATGCAAAATGCACTATAAAAGACTGTGTAGTGCAGAACGAAGACGGTCACATGAGGAGTATTAGGCAAGGCTCTCTTACAACAGGGGGTCTTACAATGCAGGGACCACTGCACCTTGCTTTCGTGTCGAGTCACCAGACCATAATATCCTTCAGTTGCAACTCAATTATTTTCATAACGTCCATGATACATCGATAATACCAGTTGGAAAACATCCTTCCAAGCCATTTTTACACAAACTTTTGCAACTAGGCCATATGATTTTGACAGCATTTTCCACCAGATGGTGCATAATTCGTCTGGAGCGCATATTTCATGAGCGTGTACGGACTTGTCTCACAAAATTCACATAATTTGTCTCACTATTTCAATATAACGTTTGGGGCAACATTTTTTTCATATTCAAAAGTTATCCATCATGTTCAACATCATATAAAACGTATGTACAGCTCTTTTAATCGTGTCTTTTGCTCATTTAGAATCCATTTTATGACAAAAACAAAATTAAAAAATTTTTCAAGAATGCAAAAAAGTAAGAAAACTCACAATATTTCAATATTACACCCAGTACAAGCACAAATTGCCATTAATTTGCCATTATACTGGTTCAAGTGGGAGGAGTTTATTTTCTTTCCTATAGTCTTCATCACTGCCTGATTCTTCAGTGTCGCTCCTCGTGTCTCTCAATTCCTTAAAAAAAGGAAAAATCTTAAACATTGTAAGGGGCCGACTAGATGATAGTCGGGGGGGGGGGGGGAGCGGGGACTAAGGATTTTACTCAGGACGAACTTTTTTTTTCGCTCAAGAAGCATGACGAACAATTTTTTTCCCATGCGAATGTACGACAAACTTTCTTTATCGCAATTTTAACTTTACGGTACCCTGTCAACAGGTGGAAACAATTTTTTTCTCATGTGGTGAACAATCTTTTTTTTCAGTGTCAAGTGGAAAAAAACCCAAAGATCATCTGGTCGGCCCCTTAACTATGCCTAAGTGGTATTTGTACTGTGTTCTTTTTGACCTTTTAATATTTTAGTGATAAGTAAAGGAAAATACACTAATAGGAGGGGTAAGGGCATCTTCAAACTGGAAATCACCAAGTTATCCCAGGGAAATGCCCCAACTTTCCCCCCACAATCCTCGGGGTAGGGGTTACAAAAGTCTGGTTCCAGAAGCTGACGTATATTTTTCATGGGCGAAAAGTTCGCTTGAAAATGAAAGGTGATCGGACACACTTTTTAAACAAATAAGAGTGACTGGTAATAATTTGACATAATTATTTTATTCCCACATACCTTTTTCAAAATGACGTAATGGTAGAGAACCCTGTGTATAAAGTGGAACCAGTAGAAATGCAACAATTGCAGAAGGGCACACAGCAAAAACACAAGAAAGTAGGTGGGATAGTGATTGATTATTTCATGTCCTTCACAACGTGATTTCCATGCATACCTGAAATCACAACAACAATAAAGTCAGTTAAGAAATATTGAAAATAAATTAAAATGGTAAATTTTGGTGAAAGAGATTGACCTGGAGTGACGGGAGTACCAAATGTGTGAATTTTAAAAGGTATTTCTTTGGTAGTACAAATGCTATCATATCAAAATATAAAGACCTTTGTATTACATCGCATTCCTAATATTCTGCAACCACGATTTTTTCACACACTCGTGAATAAAATTGTTATTTCGGATAAGCTGAGCCTGAATTCATTTCAAGATACTGTTAAAGTACATTACAGTCTGCTGCTTTGATACAGAAAAAGGGTGGACTGTTGCACTGTAAAAATGACTTTGTGTGTCATCATGCTGATGATTTGTCATGATCGTACCCACTACTTTCAATGTTAATTTGATTTAAGGAGACTTATCCTGCTTGTTGATGACAGCCAAACGAAAGTATTATGCATCTGTTTTCCACTCTAAAATCAGTTATGACAAGTCAAATGGCCTTCTCTTGATCATAATCAAACAGCCTCTAATGCCCTCTATGTTTCCCATGTAGAGAAGATGACACTTCATTTGCTATCATGAGTCAAGAAGTGGATTTTTTTTCACAGTGAACTGGTCCTCATGTTTTCTATGTATCAAAATGACAGACTGTAATATTACTGCAATTCATTTTTATTTGGTTTAGGGGAGTGTAATGAAGGAGAAAATGAGATTTGTAATGGGTACATTTTGTTTATCAGACATAGGCCTTTTATTGCTATAAAATTGTGATTTTAATAATGCTATTTCAATGCAGCAGAATAATATGCGTCTTTAGATATCAATGCAGTTCAGAATCTACCACCCAGAGAATCTACCCTAGACGAATCCCTCAATCGCCATCCATTATCATAAGATTTTGTGTCATAGCGTTACAGCCAATCAGCGTGCAGGATTTCTTTCCACTAAGAATGTTCAACGGCAATTTACGGGAAAACTTTTAGGTCCTCAGCGACATAACACCTATCGTTTTTATAGCTCCCATAGATGGAGATCTATCTATCCAAGTAAGATTCACAGCTCTAAGCATTACAGAAGTGTGTGAAACTGCGAAATGGGCCTAACTTTGCATAACATGTTTGAAGGCTTGTTCACTGGCCATCTTTGGGGGTGTGTGTCTGATGTATTCACTGAAGGCTCTGCTGAAGTGGCCATGTCAGTTAAATTGAAGACAAATTGTACACAAACTAGAAACTTCTGGTTGAAATGATCTGAAAAAGAGGACAGCGGGATGATGCAAAACAGAGGATAGGTAGTTGGATATGAGAGTTAAGTTTATTATTAGAGACAGAAAACATGACAGGACTGAGCACACCTGACCATGCATTTGTAGGAGAATTGCATCGTACTCTTTCACCGATGTGAAACTTGCAGAGTGTTGAGTGGTTGGGTAGTTTTGTGAGCATGAAAGATTTTGACGAAATTTCATATGTCACAGCATTTAAACAGAACATATGGGTTGCACAACAGAGTATCAGTTCAAACACCGGAGAAGATAGCCCTGAGGTAGTCCTCAAAACAAAACAAAAACTCATCAAACTTAATTTTTGTAATTGTATAACATTTGTGTCTGTTAAGAGCCAGTTTTTCTAAGATTCAGGCAGGGTGTGCTACTCACCCGACTCAGATTTTGTTCTTAATTTTTTTTTTGGTAAACAATTACTAAAAAGTGGGAAAAATTGCATTTTTAGACCTCCATATCTTTTAGGTTATTTTTAGGGGCCCTTTAAAATATAGGGCCAAAATTTGGATTGGGTCAAAGTCGAGATTTCAAATCCAATTATATCAGTACCTTCTTGGTGTACCTCTGTTATATTTGAATGGCCTAATATATGGACCCAAAGGTATCATTTGGTATCGCATTTATGATGACTGACTCAGAGCCCAGGCAACAGGGGGCGCTCAAAGTTACCATATCAGTCAATTTTAAGCTGAATTGATGGGGCCTATGTGGCTTGCACCCTTGGTGTACCTCAATGTTTTGTGCATGTATATGAAGGAGGGGACCTATATTACAAGTTTACATAAAAATTAGAATGGTACACTAAGGGCGAATCTCCACAGGGGCCACTGTTTCCTATAAAAAAGTGAAATAGACCCTTTTTCAGGGCTCTGTAGCTCATTGCGCCCAGGGTCAACAACACGGTGAGCATGCCTGTCATGTGCTATAACACCTCTAGTTTACTGGGGTGTAAGCAACTCTGAGGTACTCTTAACCATTCTCTTTCCAGAATTTTTTAAATGTACCACATATGACGATTTTTCAAATTTAAAAAAAATCACCAGGATGCCCGCAATATGAATAGAGACAGTCTTGCAAGTCATTTGTCTTATAAATTTTGGTTTTTCGGATAGATTTTGCTCCAAATAGTGTGTACACGCAAGTAGGGGGCGCCACAAGTTCCCCTAAAATAGATTATTCTCCTGCTTTCATGCTTGCTGGTGCTGCATTGATGTAATTTATGGGACACTAACCTTCTGACAGTCAGTTTGTTTTAGTGATCAACAGAAATGATTTATGATTGACCATTTTAAGCTCTCAGCTATAATAGTTTGGTAACACATTTTTAAGGCTCAATTCCATAAAATTTGCGTTCATTACATCTTAGACATCACTAACTTTTTCAATGTATGGGGCATTACTGTAGGCCTATACCTTTCCATATCTTTGGTTTGGAATTGTTATCTGGACGGCTTATGCTTCAATTCATACTTTGTAATTGGGTTTTAAAACTAATATATATATACAAATAATGTATTTCCTATTATTTGTTATGATGATGCATCTTTTACATTTCTACCAACATGTGAACTGCTTTTCACACACATTTTTGAAATTTTACTTTCCTCTTTGTCTATAAATCAAGTTAGTGCAGTCTTGGATGTAAAGCCTAATTCAGCTTTAAAAATGAACAGCCAAACTTTCACAACTTAAACCTAAAAACGATCTATCGTAAATGGCATTTTTGCATATCGCTAGAGTAGAACTTATAAGTAAGTGAAACACAAGCAGGAAGATAGCATTGAGCCAATGGTCTTGGATCAATTCTATCATAGTGATTGTGTAAGTCTGAATTGTCATTCAATGGGATAAAAACAAACTGGGTCATAAAGGCCAATATTTAAGGTGGGTGGGATATCAATGGCAACCAATTTTCTTTAATGTACTCAGAATTACGTATGGCCAAGGCAAATTCCAATTTGAGGGGGGTTCACTTAAAATTTTTTTTGACCCATATGCCATATAGAACTGATGCCAGAGCAAGAGCAAAGAGAAAGTGACCATTCGTATCCCAGGTGCCTCAAATATCATTTTTTATAACCCTGTATGTTTTCATTTCTTCAGAAGAGCATGCTTGTTTCCTTGAGCAATTAAGGTTGAGGATGCAAAGTATTGACCCAATGGCAAAACATTACCAATTTATTTACTTACACTGTACATAGGAAATTGCAGTGGCATGCTAAATTGTCTGTTTTGAGATTGGTGTCCCATAACTGAGATGAATGCAGCACCAGCAAACATGAAAAATGGAAGAAATAAAAATGTTGGGGTACTTGTGGCGCCCCCTACTTGCGTGTACACACTATTTGGGGCAAAATATATCCTAACAACCAAAATTTATAAGACAAACGACTTGCAAGACTGTCTCCATTCATATTGCGGGCATCCTGGTGATTTTTTTTAAATTTGAAAAATCGTCATATATGTGGTACATTAAAAAAATTCTGGAAAGAGAATGGTTAAGAGTACCTCAGAGATGCTTACACCCCAGTAAACTAGAGGTGTTATAGCACAAGACAGGCATGCTCACCGTGCTGTTGACCCTGGGCGCAATGAGCTACAGAGCTCTGAAAAAGGGTCTATTTCACTTTTTTGTAGGAAACAGCGCCCCCTGTGGAGATGCGCCCTTAGCGTATCATTCTAATTTTTATTTAAACTTGTAATATAGGTCCCCTCCTTCATATACATGCACAAAACATTGAGGTACACCAAGGGTGCAAGCCACATAGGCCCCATCAATTCAGCTTAAAATTGACTGATATGGTAACTTTGAGCGCCCCCTGTTGCCTGCGCCCTGTGTAAATCATCATAAATGCGATACCAAATGACACCTTTGGGTCCATATATTAGGCCATTCAAGTATGAAAGAGGTACACCAAGAAGGTACTGAGATAATTGGATTTGTAATCTGGACTTTGACACAATCCAAATTTTGGCCCTATATTTCAAGGGGCCCTAAAAAATTACCTGAAGGGTTTGGAGGTCTAAAAATGAATTTTTTTCCCACTTTTTAGTAATCAGTTAGCAGGAAAAAAATTAAGGACAACATCCGAGTCGGGTGAGTATCACCCCCAATGGTGAAGTGCCTGAATCTTAGAAAAACTGCCTCTTAATGTATTCGATACAATGAAACCAATGCAGACCATGTCGGGCAATATTCAAATCTATTTCCTTCTTGTGAGTGTAAGGAAAAATATTTCCCCCAGCTTTCGGCCTCGTGAGATGGTTTTCACTGACACACCTTCGAGTAATATATTCACTAATGCCCTAGAAATCAGTCAATATTGGTATAATAATGATCTACCTACCAGACAGGGATAGCTACTAATCTGGAAAAGAACCACGCCACAACAAACATGACAAATATGATTTCCGGTAACTTCTTGATTTTAAGATATCTCGCCACTTTCGCTGCCTGCAAAAGAAGTGAAAAGTATACATGTTCATAATTTCCCATCATGTGAAAAAAGCAACCTCAGGTAAAATTTTATTTCAACAGAAATGCTTGGAAGTCAGTAGATGAAAGAAAATATTTGTAACTGTAGCTTTACATTTGTCAAAAAAAGGGATGTTTTTTCTCAGAAGTTTAGTAGTATTTAATCTACTTAAACCAATTATGCATGTGAAAGCGTCATCAAAAAAGAATGCAAAAAAGAATGCCCTGTCACTTATATATTTATAGCATATTTATTCACACATTGTGTACATTTTAAATATATGTAAATATATTATTAATTTAAATAAAAAAAACAACAACATTATATTAAAAAATAAAAATATTGTCTATTAAAATGTGCACCTCTTCTGGTGTCAGTAATAAGCAGTCCATTGTCCCATCTCTCATACAGCATAATTCAGTCAAGACAGAAGCCAGTGACCTGTCTTGGTCTTTTTTACACGTTCTGTTGCAATATTCCCCGATTTTTGCATTTAAATTGTCATCCAAATTTAAGCTGATATCAGTGAATAGCTTATAATTGTTACCAAATACTGAAATGTCATTTACTAATGCATTCTCAGCAATATATCGTATAACTCCCTCCTTCTGGCATAGTAAAGATTTAGCAAAATTCCACTTGACAAACATCTTACTAATGAACAATGAGTAAGATTAGATAATCTCCAGATTCTGCGTAATGATTTGCGCCAGGCAACTTCCAATTTATTGTAATTCTTAGCTTGCAACAGCTGCAGTCCATAGAAAGATGAGCAGTACTGTAAATATAATTTTGCTTGGATAAAAGAAGGAATTCTTTTAAATTTGCTGATAAACATATTCACCTGCTTGTAAAAAGATGCAGTTACTCCAGCAATGTCATCTAATTTCAAATTGGCATATATTTTATTACCAAGATGAATGGCATGTTCTTGATTTTTAATTTGTGATCCACAAAAAGTCACACAGTCATCTAGTGGTTTTACTTTATCCTTATGGAAAATTAGGAATTGGCTTTTCGAACCATTAAACTGCACTTTGTATTCTTGTGAGAATTTTTCACAAGTTAGCATCAACTTTTTTAGTCCAGCTTTTGAAGGTGACAGAAGTACCAGATCATCGGCATAGGCAAGAGATCCAACAAAATATGGACCAACATAACATCCAGCTTTAGTTTCATGTAATTTTTCCATCAACTTTTCAATATACACTCCAAACAACGTTGGGGATATAACCCCTCCTTGTTTCACGCCGTTCATAACAGTAAAAGTTTCCGAAAAACAGCCTTGCCATTGTACCCGTAAAGTCTGACTTGTGTACATGTGTAGTAAACATCTAATGTACATGACATTCATCTTCCTGTCAAGTAATAAATTAAATAATCGTGTGTATTCTACACGATCTAAGGCCTTTGTTGCGTCAAGTAATAAACTATACACATGACTGCCATTGTTAATATAGTGAGAAGCAACTTCTTTCAAGACTGTTGTGCACATAGGTGCTGAAGCAGACTTCTTAAAACCAAACTGTAAAGTACTGGTTTGCATCTCATCTCCATACTTCATAAGCACAGTCACATCAAATAATTTTCCAATACAACAGCTTAGCGTTATAGCTCGATATTTATCAGAGTTCGAAGCCACACCCTTTGTTTTTGGAATTGGTGTCATGGTACCAAGAATAAGTTCACTAGGACAATATCCATGAGTAATCATCATTTGAAATAGCATAGCCAATTGTGTAAAAAGTCTTTTGGGGCCATTTATCAAACAGTCAAAAGAAAGTCCTCGGTACCCATCATGTTTGCCAGGCTTTTTTTTTTATATAGCCTGGTTTATGTTTTGTGATACGAAAAACACCCATTTGTGTTTATTCTGCTATTTTTTTGAGAGAGATTAAGCAGGAAAACAGAATACGCTTTGAAGCGTATTTTGCAGTCTGAATCAAAATCTATGAAATTTCATGCATAGGCGTATTTTGCTGGGGGTCAGGGAGGGGCTGCAGCCCCCCTGGCATCAGGGCAAATGGCATATATCAGGGCAAATCCTGACCAATCAGGGCAGATCCACGATTCCTCTGCCCTGGTCACATCCGTGCCATGTCAAAATTTCAGGGCAAAATAGCGACAGCCCCCCTGCGAAACGCCTGTCCTGTACGCCTATGAAATTTCATGTAGACTTACGCCAAGCAGTGGATCAGCGCAATCATGAAGTGTGACGGTGAGGACGGACACCCGGACATAATTTCCGAACCAGGCGGTGAAGAGCAAGGCAAGAGTGGTCACATGGTGGATCATCATCTGCCAGAAATCCTAGAAAAATGTAAAAGAAAAAGTAGTCTCGGAGTTGTAAGTGTTGAATAAGTGGTAGAAATAGAGTTCTAATAGGTCATACTGTAGTATTTTTGAAATCCCAAAAGTTTTCTTTGCACTGAAAAGTTTGGTTTAATTCCCCC
This sequence comes from Platynereis dumerilii, assembly GCA_026936325.1. Lineage (NCBI taxonomy): Eukaryota > Metazoa > Annelida > Polychaeta > Phyllodocida > Nereididae > Platynereis > Platynereis dumerilii. The sequence goes on along the minus strand of JAPTHN010000016.1, from coordinate 10,105,772 downwards.
AAAACTTGATGTCTTACAGTGCAGTTGTATACCCATGGTCACACAACCTATTCCTGTGACAATCACATTTGAAGTGTGGAATTCATTGACTTGAGGTTTGAGACAGGTAATTATAACCAACAGTCAATGTCAAACAATGCTAAACGAGATTACCGAGCGTGCTATTTTGTAATAGGGCCCCTTAGAGCTGTTTGCGGGTTAGCGGCCCAAACAGTTTCAAAATTAACTTTCAACTTGGTCGTGTGATGTCACTGGCTTAAAAATGTTTTGTTTGTGTCAGTTATGGTTAATCAGTTGATTCAGTGCTTATCATATCTAGCAACATAGGTGACAATAAACAAACTAATTAAATGACTTGAGGTACTTGATCAAATAAGAAGATTAGGAGACCAACAGAAAACTGTTGATGACGTGGCAAAGCCTGTTTGCCAATTGAAAATAAGAAAACTAATTTTTCTAGTGGACCGCCAATCCACAAAAATCTATAAAACACTGTCAGAACATAAGAATAAGTGGCAGAGTCTGGGACTAGTTGCCCAAGATTTAGGGGAAAGTGGGGCCAGTAGAACCGGCAGGCCAGTTGAACCACCCTTGATTTTTAACCGGGTGGAGCAGGCATGGGAATATACATACAACGTTGTGTTAGGCCTTATTAGGCTAGTCTTTTCCATGTAGATGTTTTGGCTCTGAGACACATAGTAATGAAACCATCACACTTTTTCCATTTTTGCATGAGAATTGTAGTTTGTCATATTGAGATTGAAGCTTTCATAGCATTTAAATTACTTGGTCTGCAGGAATGTCATGTCATCATAAGATACTGCGTTTTGTGTAGATGGACACCCACTTCCTTTTAATGGTGTCCCACAACAAGGGTACAGTCAGGCTATATATAGAGATACATGGAGGTCTCAGTGGGGCCAGTTGAACCAGAGGAGTTTAGGCCTACTGCATTTTATGATAATTTCCCGCCGCTTGCGAGCGAGGGATTATATAGATGTTCTTTGATTACCTTTAATGTTATAACTATTCTTATTATTCACCTAAAAAAACAGTGATTACTTCAAAAACTGTTTTTCTAAGTGGCTAATTACAATAGGTTAAAAAAAAATTATTATCAAAGTTTAACCGTTGACTGGTTCAACTGGCCCCTTACTATTCTTTGAACAGAAAGAAATGTGCGAGACATGCCAAATTTATCCAAAACATGCTATGCTCCTGGCTAAACTTGTTAGCAAAAGTAAAACAAATAAAGGACTGCAGCCCCACACTTCACCCATCAACCTTCCAATGGTTCAACTGGCCCCAATGGATGGTTCAACTGGCCCCGAGGGTGATTTGACATTGAAGACCATATTAAAAGTGTCCCACATTACTGACTTTATTTGTTTGGGAGTATCCCTATTACTCTTATATATTTAGGGAAACCACCATACTTATTACCTACCTTTTGTTTGTTGTCAGTTCCAGAAGACATTAGCAGAGACAGGTAGAATGCAATTTCTATACACCAGTACCACAAGTGAGCATATGTGACATTCTGAAAATAAATGTAAACTATTACAGACATGAACAATAAAAGCCTTGTGATTGACTAACGTTAAAAAGGGAAATTGTTCTGTGCACTAAATGATTGTTTCAAAATAATAGACAATTATTTTTCAATTGCTTTTAGTCTTACCTGTGCAGGGTAATTGTACCAACAATATTTTGTATCCCATAGATAAGGTTCCTGAAAAAAAAGGAAAAATTCATAACCAGTGATAAAACAATTAATTTGCAATTAAAGAACATTTTCCTAGAAATACGATGAATTTACATGGAATATCGATACAGTCTTGGAATATATATATGGCAGTCAAAATAACATTAGGCCTATATAAACATTGTATACTTACACCCCAGAGATTATAAATGCCCAAGCCAAAGAGTATGAAGTACATTAAAGATCTGAAACTGAAAAAGAAGCAGTTTGAAGGTAAAACAATTGAATCTTGAAACTGAGAACTACATTTTGCTACCTTGCCTGGCAAAAAGTTATACCGGGTAGTTCTAATTTCATTGCACATTCACACATTTTCGTTCAGTATTGGTAAACTCAATCAGAGGAAACCATCAAGTTCTCTAAAGGAGTAGAAAAGCCATCAGCACAGTCAGAAACAGCCGAGGTTCCTTCCAGCCAAGAGTTGTGAGAGTTCCTCACACTCAATTTTCTGTTGACCAGCCACTAGAGTTCAAGGAATTGCACACTAGGTGGAAACACATGGCGGTATATGTCCTGGAGGTGGAACTAAGCATATTTTCTTTTATTTTTCATTGTACCAGAGTACAAAACATGTTTAAAAGATAAGAAACAGGATCATTGCCCAAAGTTCCCATGCCATAGCACCCTCCAAAGAGCCAAACTCATGCCTTAACTCGGTCATTTGGCATACAGTGCAAACTGCTTGTCTACAAGTTGACCACTATTTGCTGCCACCTAGGGTACAAAATTCTCGAGCTCCTGTTAGGGGTCAACAGAATTTCATTGTCTGGAAGAAACCAGGACAGTGTTTGGAAGAAACCAGGACAGTTCCATCATTTAGTGCTGGTCTAGTTCATTTCTAAAAATTCTGTGAGAGTCTAATCTGATTTTGGTTGGCTTCAATTTTAAGCAGACAGCTTGTAGGTACCAAATTAAGTTGGAACAATTTTTTATCATGGAGGATGTCTCCATTGTAGCCGACATACAAGTTTAGAAGAAGAGTAAATCCACTATTGATGTTACAAATGCTGAAGTTTTCGGTAATGAATTAAACACATTCTATGCCAGATTCGATAAATACAACTTTTCACCTGCTCGTAACTGCATTGCTACATTTCTCAGGAACATGGAATCCGATCCCATTAACATATCTGAGGAAGATGTCATCAAAAGTCTAAAGTCTGTTAAGACAGGTAAAGCTGCTGGTCCTGATAACATAGGATCCAGTGTGATCAAGTTCTGCCAGGAACCACTTGCGCCAGTTCTGCGTAAGATCTTTCAAAGATCCGTCAACGACATCCACATTCCTCTTATATGGAAAACCTCTGAGATAATTCCAGTTCCTAAGAAAAATCCACCATCATGCTTAAATGACTATCGCCCGATTGCACTTACGGCTATTATGATGAAGTGTTTAGAAAAAATTATCAAGGGTATCATTGAAGTGCAAGTAGCAACCTATGTTGACAAATATCAATTTGCATACATGAGAAATAGGTGTGTTGAGGATGCTACCTTGTCTTTGACTGATTTTGTACTGAAACATGTTGACAAGGCAAACACCACAAAGTTTAAACATTTTGTTAAGATACTCTATGTCGATTTCTCAAGTGCGTTCAATACCATCCAGCCGCACATCATGATGCAAAAACTGGTAAATATGTGTGTTAATCCCAGACTAATTCTGTGGATAAATGAATTCTTGACGGGTCGACCACAATATGTCAAACTAGGTGATCATAAATCAAAAATTTTATATACCAACACTGGCGCCCCACAAGGTTGTGTACTGTCTCCGATATTGTTCACTCTCTATACAAGTGATTGTCGCTGCAACAGCGAAAATTGCCTCCTTTTCAAGTATGCGGATGATACAGCTTTGGTATCTCAATGTGTGAATGATGATGATGAATATAGACAAGATGTAAGAGTGTTTGCTGAATGGTGCTCAAATAACTACCTTGAGCTAAATGTGAAAAAAACCAAAGAAATGTTAGTTGATTTCAGATTGACTAATGTAGCTCATGCTCCTCTGTACATAAATGATGAACTTGTTGAAAATGTAAAAGAATATAAATACTTAGGTACTATCACAGACAGCAATTTCAATTTCAACCAAAACATAGACTCTGTGTACAAAAAGGCTAACTCAGGACTGTATTTTGTTAGAAAATTGTACAAATTGAGAATAGATAACAAGATCTTAGAACTTTTCTACCTTTCCATTATTCAATCTGTTCTTACATTCTCAATTGTGTGTTGGTTTGGAAATGGCAATGCTGAATCAAAGAACAAACTTAACAGAGTCATCAATACATGTAAAAAGTTAAATGTCAACACTGTTTGTATTGAGGATTTGTATAGAAAGTCGATCATCCAACGTTGCAAAGCTATTATGAAGGATGACTCTCACCCCTTGAGAATTTCATACTGTCTGCTGCCATCAGGTAAAAGATATCGCTCCGTTAAATGCAGAACAGCAAGATATTCTAAAAGTTTCATACCATCAAGTATAAGGCAGTTAAATGAGACAGGCCTAGACATGATCCAAATCTAAGAATGTATGTGTGTGATACATGAATGTGTATGTTGAGTATGAATGTTGTATATGTATTTATCTATGTGTGTATCCTATCTATGTGTGTCTGTGTGAATACATGTGCCTGTATGAATGTGCTTTCCCTGTCTTGTATGATTGTGCACGCCAAGTTTCATGGTGACATGACAAAATAAAGTATTTATTATTATTATTATTATTATTATTATTAGAGGGTGCCACTTGTGGCATAGACAAGACATATTGTTGAGTGTAACACAGCTTTTATGAAATTGTAAATTATATTGTTGTCCTAGTTAATAAATCTCCGTAAAGTAACAGAACAAATACAAATCAGTATTTTTGATATAACAAAGCAAAAATAATTTGCTTTGTATGGACAGTGTCACATGAATAAGTGAGAGAGCATTCCTTTGGACACTTTTCTGACCACAATTCAACAAACACTAAATGGCAAAAGTAGATTGTATACCATCAAGCTTCTGATGAGTAAAATCATCCCTTTCACAGGCAAAAGTTTATGCTAAAGTTTCAAAACTTTCTTTTGTTTCATGATTTCTAAACATTTTCATTCAAAGCACTCGATCTTTGCCAGTAACCATGCTTCGCGAAAGTAGTTTGGCATAGTAATATGGACAGCTGTTGTGCGACCTGATCTTGTGATCTGTCTAAAACAGATCAAATTAATTTGACCCAATTTGATTTTCCAGGGACTGTCAGGATTCTGCTGCCACTTGTCAGTCCCAAACAGAGACAGGCAAACCGCACAATGTGAGAATGTGTGGTTTTGACTCCAATCGCTTTGAACCAACAAATATGGCCCAGCAGCTTTCTGAGTATGAATAACAACTGATTAAGCTGCATTCATTGGTGTGTTGTTGTTCATTGTCAGTGACCATTCAGAATTTTTGACCGGGTGGGGGGGGGGCAACTGGCGCATGGGGCTTCTCACAGGGGTTTCTCACAGGGGTTTCTCACTGGGGTTTCTCACTGGGGTTTCTCACTGGGGTTTCTCACTGGGGTTTCTCACTGGGGTTTCTCACAGGGGTTTCTCACTGGGTTTCTCACAGGGGCTTTTGTTTGAGTATGAATTACCTGGACTCGCCCAGTCGCTTCATTTCTGTCGGCTTATCTGATGATCTTCGTAGTCGCCACCATCTTTGTATTTGGCGAACTGTCATATCAGTCTGTTTTGATAATAGCTCCAATACATGATAAAGGTGAAATGAACATTTTCAATCAATCCAATTGTGAGTGAATTAGTTAATTTCAGTTTAACAAATATTATCATAAATACTGTTTTTTTTAAATAAACGTTAAACATTTGGTAATTGATACACCATGGCTACAGGACAGGTGTCTCCAGCTCTCACATCAAAGTTATAAATTATTTAATCTTAGATTTAAGCTACAATATTTATTACTTCTCTCCTTTACCTCTAAGTCAGCATCATCAGGGATAATCCTTGTGTGTTTCTTGAAAGCTTTTTCTAAAATGTAATTCTTTGCTGGTTTTTTGGTTGGTTTGGTTGAGACTCCCCTCATTCTTCCAATAGGGGTTGCTATACATCTGGAAAAGACATTCACCTTAGTTACAGTCCTCATCGTATTGACGTGGAATCTCAAGTTGTTTTCTTTGCGGTTGAAGTGTGATGTCAGAGAAGACGCTATTCTCTGGCATTTCAATATATATAAAATAACTACAAACTGTGATGTCATTTCAAACTGGGTCAGATTTCCCGACTTATATCTAATGTGAATCCAACGAAACTGAGCATCGCAGTTTCAACGCAATGTCAGAGTGAAAATTGGGTCTGGTAAAACCACGAGCGGAAGTACCAGTCATTGATAGACATGGTATATCAGGGCTTGAAGAACGATTTAATCCATCCATACTAGCATATAACAAGTCCAAGAAATGCCTTGGACATGTGTGTTTTGATATATTTGTCACAGATTCTATCAAATGTGACAGTTGACTATGAAAATCATTTTCTCAAAATTCACAATTATTTTTGGGTGTTGTTAGTTCTATAAGTTGCAGATTCTTATATATTTTTATCTCATGTCTAACTGCTAAAAGCACACACAGTAACAAACAATGTGTAATAGGGCTCTATATCGTTGCCGACATTCGATACGATACGTATCATCGATACACTTGATCGATACACGATTCGTACCGTCGGTCCGCAAATTCGGGCCGATCAGTATTTTAGAAATACTCAACCCAGCAAACCGAATTTTTGGCCCGGAAAGTCGGATATCCTATCAGAGTGGACGTCAAGATGACGACGTGCTCGAGTTCATTTCATGATTTTGTGGACATTTTCTGTCAAATCTCGGCAATAGAACGACTTTTTGAGCTGGATGTAGCCTTATTGAACCGAACCGAAAGTGCTGCTTTGAAAACCCGTTCGGGAACCGACCAGACTGTACCGGTACGGCCGGTATTTATCGAACCGGTGTAGACCCCTAATGTGTAACAGTTTGTGATCACTGCTTTGGTTGTACCCTGATTGGAATTTGTCATGTGACTTTGGAATAGGCTCCCCCAAGTTTTGTATGTCTTCAAAATGGGCAAATACAAATACTATAAAAGAGAAAATACTTTGCATGCCAGATCATTATCAAAATATAATAGGTGAGATGTACAATGTCAACTATTGCATTTGCACCATATCTGTGTGTCATTTGCAAAATGGCTCTGCTCCTGCAATCTCCAAATTCGAATTGCATACACTGATATTGTGTATAGGGTATCAGTGGTATTATTGCGCGTGGGTAAAACCCATGCAAGTTCCACATCACAGTCTGACAGTCAATGGACTGCCAGAAGAACTATGCATCACATAATCCATGTGTTTACAAAAATTGTCAAAGCTGTTTGTTTATAGCAAGGTCCAATGAAATGTAAAGTCGCAAGTTTGCAGATTGATCAAACAACTCCGTGCAGATTATAGACCTAACAGTTGTCCCTGTGAATGCTAATGAAGATGCCATTTGGTCAGATTTGATTGGTGATTGCCAATGAATGATAGGGGGGAGGGTTGGTCTAGTGGTAGCGTGCTGGGCCACGAGTGGAGTCATCTTTTGTTTGTGATGAGCTTGTGATGAGTAGATATACAGAGTATGAAACTAGCATTTCACCTACTTTCATGGGCTAGTTTATCCTCAAATTGACACATTTTAAAGAATTGACAAAGTCTTACCTGATGTTTTTCTTGCTCCGTGCAACTGTCTTGTTGTATGGGACAGGCCAAAGGTTGTTGTCACCTCTGTATTTTAATGAAAACCACCTCTTTCCAAAGCTTACACAGCTATATAGGGTCTTTGGCCTCAGCCAACAATGGCTGCCAGTGATAATCAAAACAACAGCCAAGGACAAAATTTAATTCTGAGATTTAGCAACAGGGGGTCAATCACTTCTAGACATGACAGCACCTGGTGAGAAAAGTAATTACAATCCACAGCTGCATTGCAATGAATCAATTGCTTTAATGCGACTAGATATGTGATAAAGAGAAATTGCTATTTCAATGTCTTGTAAATGTGAATTAATACAAATAAAGAAAATTATGACAGATGGAAAAGCTCCATTTAGAAATTTAAAAAACCTCCTCTTCCAAACTTTTAGAGACCATGACATTTTTCTAAGACTCAGCTGACAGTAAGTAAAGACTGTAATGTGGTCCAGGAGAAACTTAAAAGCTTCCCATTCATTTACAAATGTCATGTGCATTCAAGTACAAGAAGTTTCAGGGGAAAACAGATCTAGACATATCACTCTGAAAATGTTACTGTGAGGTGCTGCCTCTGGTGGAAATATGTGTGTTGTGTCACTCCATTTGTATGTCTAGCATATTGACTGCATGCCTTCCTGCAATAGAGTGACCACCAAAAACTACAATTCCGACACTCCAACCCTGGTAGGTTGCCATGTTGGTTAAATTTCTGTGACAGAAGAATGAATTATGTAATCTGAATTATCTGAGTGGTCATTTGTGATTTTACAAAACACACCAGATATACAATAACACATGCCTGCACATTATCAAGGGTTAATTATCTGATCATGCTGATGGGAAACTCTAAAAAAGTCAAAAGTATCTATTCTTTGCTAACTCAGGAGCAAAAATGAAAAAAAAGGCCCATCGTCTCACAACCATGCAGAGTAATGAAATAAAAATTAAGAGGAGACTTTCAGTATGCTGACCTAAAAGTAATGTCATAAATATTATCATTGACCAAAAGAAGCACTCATGAACCTGTTTTTTAGAAACATCTTCAAGCAACTACACAGGTCTTCAGGCTACCAGGACCATATTTCAGTGCAGTGCATGAAGTGAAGCCATGGAATGTCAGCGGTCATTATGTTGTAGAAAATCAGTGTTGTGTGTTACCCAATCCTTTTTTCCAAGTGTAATATTATTCTAATTAATGATTTTGTTGATGACAGTGATCACTTGGTTTGGAAGTGATCATCAGGTTTGGCCTTTTTTGTCATTTGACAGGTGTGTTGCTTAAATTTTGCTTAAAATTAGGCAGACAATTATAACAAAAATATCACCAGCCATGAAATAATTTGACAACAATTCCTGAATGATTTGCAACCAAGTAATTGATTATTTTGGACAAATCATTTATCATCCAATCACAGCATTTGTTTATTTTGCTGCAAAATCATTGATGCATGGAGTGGTTCATTGAGTCTAATGGCCCTAAATGAAATGGTAAATGAGTTGACTGTCTCCTTCAACAGCAGGATATCTGTTTATAACAATGAAGCTGGCACCCATAACTGGGTGAATTCATTGCAGAAATACATAAGGATGGAGCTCAATTGGTTTTTCAGGTTGGTCATGCCTTACATAAATTATAATCAGCACACTAAATTTTATAAACAAATCTTCCAATATGGCCTATCATTCATACCCTTGTTAATAATATAGACACACATCACAAGCTCACAACTTTTTTTGAAAACACTCGTGTGCTGGGCTGCCAATCGCTGGGTCCAGGGTTCAAATCCAGCTCTTGCGGGTCACCTGGGCCTATGTTGGACGGCTGTTTCAATCATCCTTCGCCTCATTGCCGTGTCCTCCCCCTGTCCTAGCTAGCCTATCAAGCTCATATATACAGGACATAAAGCCCCAATCATCCATCCATCCAATGATTGAAGTATCATTGGGATCACATCTGCAGTTATAGACGGGACAGAGCCACCGGCTCACCGAGCGAAGCGAGGTGTCTCGTCCCTTAAGGCTAACATGTGAGTGGAGTGATCCAGATGGTTCAATCAAAAATTTTGATTCAGACATCCCATAAAATGATCCTGGCATTTGCTTCTCTTCACGTGTGACTACAATGTGACTGCCTTCTTTTTCTTCTTCTTGCCTGTTTATGAGGCGAACACAAAATTTAAGCAAAAAAAAAAATTTTCCGAAAAAAAAAATAAAAGAAAACAATTTCGGGGAAAACAAAAAAAAACTCAAAAAAAATTTCTCCAACAAAACAAAAAAATTCCCCCCCCCCGAAAAATGTTTGAAAGAAAAAAAATTCCCAAAAAAATTGAATATTGTTAACCAAACGAGTATTTACATGTCCCGTCTTCTATGCTGCGGCATTATCATATTATATTCTTATCATAGAATAAAATGTCATACTTCCTTCAATATCAATGTTGAAACAGTGATGCATAGTTTCACTGTCAGCCCATTAGCTACCAGGCTGTGACGCTGCAGGGGCTATCCCTGATAAAATGCTAACTCTGACATTTAATTGTTTTAACTGTGATGCTCAGTTTAGGTGGATTCACACTGGATAGAAGCCGGGAATTCTGACCCAGTTTGAGTTGACATCAAAGCTTTTTAGTAAATTTACATATAAAAAATATATTTCAGTACTAGAGAATAGTCATCTCTGACATCACACATCAATGGTACAGAAAATAACTTCAGATTCCACATACATGTAAATATGGCAAGGATTGTAAAACCAATCATAACCATGAACCACAATTTTAAATGTGATGAATATGATGTACATCCAACAAAGCTGCAGGTTAGGAAACATTGGGCTTTAATAATCGAAAACAGGTCTTATATATATCCGAACAGGGCTTTCTTCCTTTTTGTCTTAAATTATTTGTACGATTGTGTAGCTCGGTTCTTTTGGCCTCAATGAATCTTCAGGAGCACTGTGTAAAATAATGACATAGCTAATTCTTTGATTTGATTGCTTAAAAAAAAACTTTAACATCGTGAGGTCATTTAACCGAAGGATTGTGACATTGTAGCATGGTCCCACAACCACACATATGGAACTCACAATTGAATTGTGCACTCCACTGAACTGAGGTGCGAAACAGGTGATTACAACAAACAGTCAATGCCAAACAATAGCAAACAAGATAATCCAGCTTGCTATTTTTAACAGGGCCCCTTATGACACTGTCAAAGCAAAAGAATATGTAAAAGAGCCAGGGACTTTTTGCAAAAGAAATGATAATTGAAACATTTGAGCATCCATTTATCCACATGTATATACATGTATGGAATTGTTCACGGACTATAGCTATATTGCATGGAATATCTATTATTTGGAATGGCTAGCAAGACAAATCGTAGGATACTTATTAACAAGAAAGGTAAGACCAAATTTTCCTATCGCCATGTCAACACAGAAATTTTTGGCAACTCACATTGAAATTTTGGAGGCTGTTAATCAAATATCAAAGATGCTTCAAGGTTATACTTTGCATAGGTTCGATCCACAGTGACTACATGCACAGTAGTGGTTTTCTATAGCTGACAGTAATTTGATTTTATATGAATTGACTTTTTCTGAAACATGTGCTTTCTCAAAGCCAATGTTTTGATCAAACAGGAAGTTATGTACATCATGTACAGTGCTGCCACGTTGTTGCACCATGATAGCAGGCTGCATGTGTGTGTCCCTGTGACACAATTTTGGAGAATGTTGGTCTAGTGGTAGAGTGTTGGGCTGGCAATTGCTGGGTCCTGGGTTTGAATCCAGCTCTTTCTGGGTCATCTGGGCCTATGTCAGACAGCTGTTTCAATCATCCTTTGCCTCTAGCTGTGTACTCCTCCTGTCCTAATTAGCCTAGCGAGTGCATTTATAAATACAGGACATAAAGCCACAATCATCCATCCATCCATCACCGTAACCAGCACCCATCTCTGAAGGGCGGTTCTGTCACTAAAGTATAAACTATCCCTCCTCCTCTCCCACCTTGGTGGATAAGGAAAAGTATTTTGCTGGTTACCGACTTTCTAGAGCTCTAAACTATAACCAGGAAGAATAAGAATCTTTAAATTCTGTTTACTTGTTTTGATTACAGTGTGGTGTGCCTGAAAATGTGCTTTATGCGACACTAATTTTGGAACACTTTTATTAGATATATTCAGCTTAGTCTCTTTCAAGTCATAGACCTACAAAGAAACAAGTAATCCTTGGCAACATATGTCTTACAGATTAGCATGAAAATTAAAATATTGAAATTTTAATTTTATATCATATGCGGGGTTACACATTTTCCCCTATTTTTATATGGTTTAATACGATATGAATTGTTGATATTTTTTCGTTGATCGTAGAGTTTCGCCACAGACGCATAACACAAGATATGACAATTCACCACACCAATTTATATAATTCGAAGACGAAAGATAAATCGAAACAAAGCCAAAGAACATTCACTCACCTTTCCAAAAATTTCCTGAAGAGTAGAATGACAAATGCAAGAGGAATACCAAGCCATAAGTCTCTAATATGAGGCAAGTTACTTTCATCTCCAACAGTTTTCCAAGTAACATTTGCGGGTAAGCCGGTATTTCTCTGAGAAAAATGTATCTTTGCTGCCATATTGTGGTGATGGTATGAACTTCAAACAAGTACAATTCTAAATCTACCCTTCCCCCACTCCTATATCAAGGTAAATGCATGGCTTCACATTTTGCCGCCTTGCTCTGATGCAGCCAGTTGTGTCATACCAGCCGAAAAGTGTTTATTCTTGAGTGCCTATGGCTTTTTGGCTTGGGCCCAAGTGGGTAAGGGGGGTTTAACCCCCTCCCCCCCCCCCAGCCCCAAGTGGGTAAGGGGGGTTTAACCCCCCCCCCCCCCCCCCCAGCCTCCCCTCCCACCGGATTTGTCATTACAAGAAGCAGTTTATATTCAGAAAAAGATAACCAGAGAAGGGACTAAAAAGCCAGAGAGGGGACAGAAGACGAGGCTGTTTCAGTGCCACTGCTTTTTCCCACCTTGGCAGAACACATGCTGTCAAGTGTTGCCACCTTGTGGCAAATGTGTAATTCCGCGATCTCCAGGACCAAGCGCCCTCGACAAGTCCACAGAAACTGAGTGTCAGGGACCAACTTTTGTATGGAAGAAACACGGGCTGTTTCTTAATATGCTGATTGCCTTGTCTACTTAATTCCTCAGAGAATGTGACTGCAAAGTCTCACCCTGTTTTACCTCAATGTTGAATAGAAACTATGTGAATGTGCCATGAGATTGGAACTATTTCTTTGGAGCTGAAATTCTGAAGCATACAAAACTAACTTTGTGCCAGGTGGCAGCAGCCTGCAGTTCTCATTTTCACCAGACTGCTGGGTATACATGTGAGAGACAAGATGAACTGAAATTCTGCAAACATAATTTTTGTAACATTTACCGTAAGTTATTCTCTGGAAGTAGGTGTTAAATTATGTATGAAATATTTTAGCTTTTCTTTGTTGTCATTTTTGCAAAAATATAATCTGAGAAAGAAACACCATACATCCTGCTTGTCAAACAACAACATGATGATCAGCTCTTTTTGCTGAGGCGGAGGTCTTCAACTACCATTCATTTTCAGTACATACGGTACATGATTGGTGTAAGGATTGGTATAAAATGAACAAACACTCACAATTTGCTTTTGTTTTCGACTACTTGATAAGAGATGGGAGACTTAGAGAAAGCAGTGCTACGGACGGAGGATGTGTAATAAAAATAGAGTTTAAATTATTTTTGTTTCTCCATGCAACCAATGCATTATAGTTTCAAACAAGTTTTACATTAATTAAAGTCCAGAACAATACAATATCATCAAACAAATGTGAAAATATTTATTTCACAAAAGTCAACTGTTATAGTCACTACAAAACAGTTTTGAAAGTCACAAATCACAAATTACAATATTTATACAACTTCAAAAAAAAGAAGCAGAAGCAGTCACAATTCACAAATCACACTATACATATAACTGCAAAAACACAAACAAGCAAATTGAACGTCAAGAACATCATAATTATCATAATTATCATTTACAAATTGTCTGTGTATCATTCGATTGTTTCATTTCGAGTTGTTGTTGGCATTTCCAATACTTCCATTTGTGCCGTTAATTTTGCTGTTTGACCCGTTCATGTGAGACATCTTCTTCTCTTTATTTTTGTCTTCGTCACTGTCGGAATCCTCGGTGTCACTCCTTGTGTCTCTCAATTCCTAAAAAAGAGAATTTTTCAAACATTACAAATGAATACCAATCCTATCATCTTACGTAACGAAAAAGCAGTGTTCAAAGTAAGGGAGGTTAAGGGGTTTGACCCCCCCCCCCAAATGCTACAAGGACACCCTCCAATACATTTTTTAGAGGAACCCAGCTCTGGGGGTCCTGAAAAAAACCTCTCAAATACTGAATGTGCAGGATTTAATCCAGAAATGAGGTTTTCAAAAGTAATTTTCTGAAATAAAACATGCTTAAAACACTCAGAATTAATTTTAGAGTATATATAGTCCTTTCTGAAATCCCTCAGCTTCTGGGGACCTACGGCGGCCCGCAGACCTCCTCAAAAGCTTCGACCCTTGGGGCCTTGCCGCTGACAGACCCCTCAAATGACATTGGCTATTTTGATCACTGCGAAAAAGGCTAAATAAGATGAGAGTCGCATCCATCATACCAATAAATTAACTGTAAATCTCTTTGAGGAAGAGAAATATGTTCACATTCTTCTCAAATAGTAGCTACGAGTATACATAGAATTTAGAGCACCTAGAATACACCATAAGCACTACTATATACGGCTAGCATTTATTTAATTGTGCGATTAATAATTTTAAAAAGGGCAAGATTTCAACATCAAACTTAGTCAAACTGTACTTCCTATGTTTACCAGCACTTACATTTAGGTTTAAAAACTGGTGCTGAAAGGTTTCATGGGCCAAAAGTTCACTTAAAAAAATTATCTAAAATGCAATCAAACAATTATATTTCATTATAGTACGACTGTTATTATATTTATATTGATTATTTAAACTTACCTTCTTCAGGATAATGTAATGGTAAATGACCCTGACTATGAAGGTGAACCAGTAGAAATGTAGAATTTGCAGAAGGGCGTAGAGAGAAAACAGAAGCCAGTAGGCAGGGTAGTATTGTCCGATGATTTCCTGCCCTTCAAAATATGATGTTCGGCCAGTCCTGAAACAGAGGAAATAGACCAATGAATAAATAAATGTTGAAATCAGTATTTATAAAAGGTACAATGTAAAGTTTGGAAAATAGGTTTGTTTGAACAGGGATTAAATGAATACAAATGTTTGCAAAGGTACAAAGTAACAGTCTCGATTATCTGGGAGAGAGTTTCAGTCACATGTTTTTAAGAAAGTCATTGATGTCAGTGCAGGGTTTCAACATGCATGGTGGATTTGTCACAAAAAGGTATCAGGCAACATAAAGATGCTGTAGGAGTGTCAAGCCTGATGGAGTTCTATTAGCTTTGTCATTTTGCAGCATCACCAGCACCAGGTGGTTCCCTGTCAGTACCTATATAGCAGTCAAGCATTGCCAGGCTGGTGAAATGAGAGCTGCATGCTGCTGCCACCTGGCACAAAGTTAGTTTTGTATGCTGCACATGTATTTCTACAGATTTCTATGATTCTACACTGCTACAGCATTGCAGCTCCAGAGAAATAGTCCCGATTTCATGGCACATTCACAACGGTGCTATTCAACGTTAAAGTAAACCAGAGTAAGACTCTGAAATCACATTCTCTAAAGAAGCAGGGAAGGCCATCAGCATTCTAAGAAACAGCCCTGGTTTCTTCCAGACAAAATTTTGTGAGTCCCTCACACTGACTTATGTTGACCGCTGGCTTGAGCTCGCAGAATGGCACACTTGCCACTAGGTGTATGTTGTGTGTTTGTGTTTTATGCCTCTTCAGCACCTTAATGGGCTATATCGAGCCACTTGCCACTAGGTAGCAACACATGACAGCATATGTTCTGTCAAAGCTGGAAAAAGCAATGGCAATGAAACAGCGGTCAACTTGTAGACAGAATTGCCAAACAGTGGAATCAAACAGCTTCAAACCCAGGACCTCAAAATTACAAGGATAGCATGCACACACTCAGCCACTGAGACACAATACCGTGGAAAAAAAAATCTTCACACCAATGTCGATCTATAAAGACATTGCGGAATCTTCAATTGAGATTTTAGAGCTACACAGAAATTGGGGAAGTATGAAGTTAATAGATGTTGCACATTTCAAAACAGCAGAAAAAGGTGGAACATTCTTTAATGGCCCCCGTTTCCGGTCTTGGCTAATATCAGTCTTTCAACTAAGTGGTTAATCTGAGACTTGCATCATGACTGTAAAATGTGGTTTGCAGCTGCTTGCCAGTATAGAAATCCAAAACACTGTCCTGCTACTCTTATTTGCATTTTGTTTGCAAAAATTATAACAATGGGGAGCTAAGTAGTTTTTTTACGTGGAATTATGTTAATCTATGTTGACCATGCTTCGCAAGTTCTTCGTCTTCGGAGAAACAAGAAAAAATTGCTGTGATATTCTGATTCAAAACTTTCAGAGTACTTCAACCTCACGCCTCAAGATCAAGCAAGGTGATTTTATATAATGCAAATTTTTTTAAAGCACCTTTTTATAAGAAATCTAACCCCGGAAGGGTAAAGTACACTTGTATACGTCAAGATACACGTATGCACAATTTTAAACTTCCTACAGTAGTTGTAGACATTTGTCTGTTTTTAGAAGTAGGCACTGTATATAAAAAGAAATCAGTACAAAAATTCTAAGACTAAATGTAATGTCAATATGAACTTTAAGATCGTGTCAACTCGATAGACGTATCAAAAAATTTGCCGTATTGAACATTTTTGGAATGACGTCGAGTCGTCGACTACGTACTGAGTACAGTTTTATGATTTTTTCTATTGTTAGCTTGTTCCTGTACTACACATGTTTTATTTTTCTTTCGTAAACCATTTGCAATTTTTCTGCGATTTTTCCTGAGTTACAACCGGTTAGGGCAGATTCCTTGAGTCTCACATCTGGAGGTGTTTCCTTGAGTCGGACACTTTAAATGCCTCTGAATTAGTCAATCTATTGGCCACCTTTCACTGTATTTGTTACCAATATCAAACATGAGACTTCATTTATCTGATTTTAATAAATAATGAGTGTACTCCTAGTCCCCCCTGGAAATTATATGTAAATGGTCACCACCTTATTATATAATAATGAACTTACCACAGAGGAAGAGCGATCAATCGGGAAAACAGCCACGCCACAGTGAAGATGACAAATATGATGTCTGGCAACCTCTTGTATTTAGGGTTAAGATATTTTGCCACTTTTGCTGCCTGTAAAACAAACAAAAAAAAACCTTGTGATTAGAATTCATTTTCTGGTTTTGTGAAAAAGGTAATATTATGTCAAAGTTGATCATGACATTCATGGCAGTTACAAGCCACTCATAATATGACATGTCTACAAGTTGAATGCTGTTTCATTGCCAGTGCTTTTTCCAGCCTTTGCAGAACATATGCTGCCATGTGCTACCAGCTAGTGGCTAGTGTTATTTGCCCCATGAGGTCCCATTAAATAAAATTTAAAAAAACAATCGCTCCGGAGGATCTCATTCGTATCTATTGGGTGCTTAGATTTAACAGAAATATTAGTAGGTATGTTGAAAGCCATAGCTATAATCTACATGACCGAGATGTCAAATGGTATAAAACTGTTTATTTCATCAAGCTCTATTAATTTCATGCAGTTAACAGTGACGGTTCAAAACATTCACAGAGCTTAAACCCCAGCAACTGCTGTTATATGTTTCAGTCAACCATATATTTCCCTCCAGACACATTCGGCGATTGTTGACCACAACAACAAACCATGCATGTCTGCAATATACAATTTATATCACTTTTATTCACCCTTCCCGAACTTTCTGTCTGTTCCATGCATGGATTACTTCCTAAAGCAGTCTTTCTTATTATTTTCTTCCTCTTTTACTGTCTAAAAATCTAGATAAAAAATTTGATATTATGTTGCATCTATGGAATTACCCCAACATAAAATAATACTCTTCTCAGACATGACTTAGTCTGGTTATTATGGACATAGGATATTCATCTTAGTTCCTCACACTGTTTTCGTACTTTCGATGGGCCTGTTTGCTTCAGCTGATCCGAAGTGATTCTGATCCATCTGAACTGAACCTTGCCATGGTGAAGGATTCACGGATCAGTGATCCAGATCAGGAAACTGGTGGATCTGGCAGTGATCAGGATCATCTGATCTGGATTCATAGATCTACATTTTTTCAGCACTGATCCTGATCTGGATCCAGATCCACTCATCTGGATCCAGATCACTGAATCCGTGATCCAGATGACTCAAGTCACCAGAAACAAACGCACCCCTACATGACATATCTCTTTAAGTACAATATTTTCAAGAACCACTAGCTTTGTTTTTGGGACAAATCATCATACATTTATAACATAAAAAATAAGCCAGGACCACAGCCTCATGATAATATTATCTAAAAGTTTAAAATATTTACAATTTTTTACTGCTTGGTGTAACCTTGGCTTGCTCAATCAGAAACTATGGTGGCCTGGGTGGGAAATCTATCAGCCAATGGGATTAGATATTCCAACACAAAGCGCCGCTTTTCCCTAGTGTCAGTTTAGAGAACCTTCCATGAAATTAGTCTTTTGCTGGATAAATCACATATTGCCTTTTCTAGATGAATAATCTATACAGATATTTAAGAATGAGTTTCTTTCTTATGATCTGGATCGAGATCTGTAGATATGTGATCCAGATCAGGATCAGTGCTGAAATATAAATACATTTGTATGTGGATCTATGAATCCAGATCAGGATTGGCATTTGTTTCACATGAATAGCATTATTCGCCTCATTGTCGTGTCCTCCTCCTGTCCTAATTAGCTTACCAAGTGCACAAATACAGGACGTAAAGCCCCAATCATCCATCCATCCATTCACACGAATAGGTTTGATCCTGATCTGGATCCTCAAATTTTCAGGACCTCATCCCCCAGATTGCCTGATCTGGATGACTGATCCATGAATCCTCCACCATCGCCGGATCAGTAAAGATTGATCCAGATCACTTCAGATCAGCTGAAAGAAACAGGCCTCTTTAAGTACAAAGTGGAATTTAACAAAGACTCACATCAAGTAGTGGATCAGCACAATCGTGAAGTGTGACGGTGAGGACGGCTACCCGGACGAAGTTACCCAACCAAGAGATGAAGAACATGGCAAGGCTGGTCACGTGGTGGATCATCATCTCCCAGAAATCCTGGAACAATTTGAAAAAAGAAAGTTTCAGATTGTAGGCCTATGGATATTATTGGATATTGTACTAGTTTTGAGGCTCTGGTAAAAATTGGGTTATGAATAGCACATACAATTTGTATTGTATTGGTGAGATCCAGGGTGCAATTTGGTCAGGAGAACAATGTCCCTCCCACATTTCCAACCCAGGAAGTGAGGAAGACATTATATAATATGCCCCCTCTCCACTATTTTTTTTTTTGAAAACAAAATGGTACAAGCCCATGGGCCTAATATAGTAGGGGACAGGATACAAAAGGTACCTCAAATATTGTGCCCTTGGCATCATATATTGTTATGGCTGATATTTATGTAGTACTATAACCATTATGCATTGAGGGAAACCACCATACTTGTTTGTTTTTACTTACCTTTTGTTTATTGTCAGTTCCAGCTGACATTAGCAGAGACAGGTAGAATCCAATTTCCATACAAAAGTACCACAAGTGAGCAGATGTGACATTCTGGAAATAAATGTAATAAAAATATTGGAGGGACCAACAAAAATCTTATGATTAACAGGACCTTTTTAAAAAGAAGGAATTTGCTGGTTAATACATCACAATTCTGTGATGGTCGGATATGAGGATCACTGAAAGCATCCGACTTTTTGTGAAAACTATCAGCCATTTTGGATTTTTATGTCAAAAACAGGTCATATCATCAAATTAACCCCAGATATGGATTCCTTGACAAAATAAACCCCAAAATGATATGTTGTTGCACACAGTTTGCTCATTGCTGCAACTGAGTGCTCCTCAAACCATAGCAAATCTCATTTCTGTTGGTATCGGCGGTGGCCATTTTGGATTTAGGCATCTGACTGATTCAGCTTGCACTTGCGCTTTAGAGAGGGTCGCCCTGGCTCAGTTGTTTAATAAATCTTTTAGAAGACAAATCCATCATAAAACCTTACTTCGCTCTCAACGGACACAAATTGTGATTATGGGCCAACTAATAACCATAATGCAATTGATGCGTTCATGGAGTCCACTCCACCCTTTTTAGCCTTGTGCACTGGACTGGTATACCCTAGGTCCACATACATTCACATTTATGCCTACACCCAAAATTTGATATAAAAATAAATCACAAATATTTTTATCAAAACAGTAAACATCATTTTTTTAACTGCTTAAAATATAATCTTACCTGCATTGGATAATTGTACCAACAGTGTTTTGTATCCCATATGTAAGGTTCCTGAAAACACAATTTATAAAAAATTCCAAAAAATTGTCACTTGTTGCAGTCAAAGCACAATTTTCCTTAAGTCCAAAATATGACGATTCTGTGTGAAAGACATCCAGGGTCTTTGAATGTTTTAATAAAAAGATTGTGTACTTACACCCCAAAGATTATAAACGCCCATGCCAAATAGTATGAAGTACATTAAAGATCTGAAACTGAAAAAGAAATAGTTCCGACATTAGACTTTGCGTTGTGACATCGTGGTAAGAACTAAACTGCACCGACTTCGATAGCCATTAGGGGGTGACCATTGAATAATCCGGGGGGGGGGGGCTTGGAGTTTTCCTCAGTGGGAAATTATTTATTTCACAGTAATGGCAGCCGTAATTATATTTCAAGAGTGCAAAGTGCCCCTTCTTAAGAAAAACTCCCATTCAGAAATTATTTATTTCAAGACTGCCCAGAAAGAATGTATATATGTCACCAAAACTGAGAAAGGAATTATTTATTTTAAAAAAACTCCAAGCTCCCCCTTGAGAAGAAGTGGTGGCCCGCTCAGCACTTATACTGAAATTATATTATATTGTAGCAACTCAAATTGCACAGATTGAGAGACCAGTTGCATTACTAGGATCTTGTTCTCGACCTTGAGGTCGCCGGGTTGGTTCAATGTTTTGTTTTCTTTTTGGGTGGGGGGAGGCACCCACTGTACTCATTGTGTGTTTTAATCTGAGGTGACAATTTTCACATTAAAGGGGGGGGGGGGCAGGGAGCACCATATGACCCCAATATGACCCCATATTTTCCCTTTCATCCAATGAATGTCAAACTTTTATGTTCTTGCTGCCACAAGTAGTTTAGCTGAGGATGTTGAGCATGGACCCATTTGGCAAAACATCACCTGTTTCACTTACTTACAGGCAGCACTGTATATCAAATTCTTAAAGTGGTCCCTGAGCCCTAAAAAGTCACGAATCTTCCAAACTTGTTTTTTTCTTTCTGTTAAAAAGTCATTTTATGCACTTAGTGGCTGAATGAACATGCCAGTCATGTTTTGTTTATTTTGAAAAGAAAAGATCCAACAAAACGCTAATATTAAGCATAAAACTCCCAAAAATGGAATCATAAAAAATAAATATGAGGAAGATTAACCGAGATATTCGTGTTTCTTTTTCATGGAACATTAGAACTTTCAAAGTAGGCTTATATTTTGAATAACACTGATTTGGAAAATGACAAAATTGTTGTTTTAGACTTTTATTAAGAGGACTTAGTCTTAAAAAACTAAAAGTTGTGTTGATGATAATTTTATTAAGAGCATATCTGAAATCATTTAAGTCATTGGAAACTACAGTAACTGGAAACGAAATTATGTTTTTTGTTTTCAACTGGCTTTGTTATGCATACCATCTACATTTTCTCATAATATCTTCAAATGTGTTATCAGGCACCAAATTACTGTTACTTGATGGTTACTACCTGCAGTTCTACACCCATTTCACATAAATAGGCAGCACTTTTTCAATGCATTGTTGTGTCTGAATTGTATTGGGTTTTGTAGATCACCGAATCCCTTGAAATCAGGACGGAGTCCCTTTTATAGATGTGAGGCATTTCTGTCACTTCTAGGATAGGCAAGCATGACATGTCCTTTTTTTGCCACCCAAAAATTAAGTGGAGTAAAATTCTTATAGTTATTGAACATGAATTTTACAACTCAATAAGTATGGCTCTCCCTCTATGAACTATGCCTTTTTTTAAAAACACAAATTAGGTTTTTATAGAGGATTGACTTCCAGTTATACTCTCTTTTTGAAGGAGATTAAAATTTTATTGAAGATCGGCTGTTGAGAGGTGAGGCCAGTGTTTTTTTTTTCATTTTGTTTTTCATGTACATGTAGGTTTTCGTCTGCCTTTTTTTATCTTTAATTTTTTGATAATTTTTTTTAAAACTCGACTCCTTGAAAATACGTTTAAAAAAAAAATCTCTTCAATGCTTTTATCTGAGTTGGGTGAGGTGTATCAGTGTTAAAAATAAAGGACAAAAGGGAGAAGATATATATCGAGCTTGACTTTTTTATTAGGCGTAGAATGTACCTAATTTATGCAAAGACTGACATTTTATCACCGCGTCTTTTGAATCAGGGTGGTTTCAAATATAAAATATATGTAAATTACATAAATCTTAAGAAAAACTACATAGGGGATTCACTATTGGTTGGGGCATATTATTATGTAGCAAAACACTTACCATTCTCTGTTAAAAAAATCCTAGCTAGCTTTTTCTGTATATTTCTTCTCCAGAATTGGGCATATTGATACTTTATTACCTAAATTATGCACTTTCTAATTAATTAATTAAAAAAAAAAAAAAAAAACTTGTGTGACCTCCCTGAGTTACAATTGTAATTACTATAAAGGTCCGTGATTCACTTGATTGTCTTACGTATTTTCACCCGACCTTTTCTTGTTAATTCATGTCTGTCCGAGTGCAAAATTGTATTTCATTACACGGTAGCACAATTGAACTTAAATATAAATGCCTGTACCGGCAACAACTTCCAAATTGCAGAGTTCCTTTTTCGATGTTCAAGGTGTTATCGTTTACCACAAGTTTTAAGTGCAAGGCATGTATAAGTAAAACAATAACTTTACTAATAATATTATGCGGTTTCATTGTACAGTGGTACCTGCGTTGTAAGACCCCCTGTTGTAAGACCGACTTGCCTTATAAGACTGCCTTCCTACCACACTAAGTGGTATACCGCTTTATGACCGCAGAAGGGGCGGTCTTATTACACAGGGACCACTGAACACACTAAAATTGGAAGTCATGAGTGGACTTAGTCAACCATCACA
This sequence comes from Platynereis dumerilii, assembly GCA_026936325.1. NCBI lineage: Eukaryota > Metazoa > Annelida > Polychaeta > Phyllodocida > Nereididae > Platynereis > Platynereis dumerilii. The sequence continues at coordinate 10,082,739 of JAPTHN010000016.1, read as the reverse complement.
GGTGTACTGCCAGCCATTTCTTAATCAAACAAAACCATTATACTATTGTACCTATATTAAGCCTATAAACCATACATTATCAATCCAGTTCCCTTCATTTATCAGATTGGGATATACACACTGTAGATCACAAAATATATATTTGTAAATCATTTGCTTTTTCCAATAATAATTCGCAACTTTTAGACAACTTCTGCTGTGGCAAATGATGGGTAGACCCAATTGTAACAATATAACTCAGATGATATTGGTGTAGTTAACAAGGGTAACAGGATTGACAAAACTTAGCAGCAAGTTATTTCCACGAAAATTACTCATAAATCATTGAAGGCAGTGCAAGAGCAGAGGTATAAAAAAACTTCTCGAGAATGCAATAAAATGTGTAGGAACTGTGCAGAACTTCTTCAGTGACTGAGTGGTTAAATGTAGCATGGGCTCAAACTTGGGGGAATTTGGGCGCATTAAGTTTTGGGACGCCGGGCACTGTGAGACTTGGGGCTTGCTAGCCATCTAACGAGGGTTTTTATTTTTTAAAGTAAGAATTACCTGGATTCGCCCAGTCGCTGCATTTCTGTCGGTTTATCTGATGATCTCCGTAGTCGCCACCATCTTTGTATTTGGCGAACTGTCATATCAGTCTGTTTTGATAATGCCTGCAACATAATAAATGTGAAATTAGTATTTTTAATTGACACAATCACTAGTGAAATAGTTAGTGAGATGTTTGACAAATGTCATCACCAAACAATGTTTTTTTTCTTGTTATTTTTACCCTTTGTAACTAGGTAATAATAGCTCATAGTAGCTAATGTTTTCTGTTGTAACACCGATATATGAAATGAATGTGATTTGATTTGATTTATGATAAACGTAAAAATATATGACACTCCCAATAGGGTGGTCCAAAAACACTTTCTTCCGGATTTCTCTGATTTGAATATTGCATTCGGATCTTATATGGATAGAACGTTTTGCGTAAAAAAATTCAGCAAAATCAATTAATATTTAGAGGTGGCACAAAGCCGTTGAAGTTTAACATGCAATTGCCCATCAGCATTCAGCAGACCTCAAAATCATCGGTCTTTGCAAATCTTGCTATAACGGCATATTGTTTTGATCAGGCAACCTTTTTCTTTGTATGACTAGGATGCCCAATCCATTACTGATATTCTTTCTGATCTAACAAGAAAATTTTTTTAACAAAAAATACTGCCGATTTTAAGCCATTTAGATTGATGAAAGTTACTGATACTTCAGTTATTAAAGCAGTGATTCTTAAGGCTATCTTTCTTCACTACAGATTTGTTTTTTTTAAGAAAGTAGTTACCAATTCTTGTTGCAGAGTATTTTGGTTTTGCATGCCTTTGAGTTTCTTGAGTGTTGAATGTGAAGGGTTTGCCAAGTAGTTATACCAAGCAATGTGACACAATGTGAAATTTAGCAAAAGTTTATTATAGTCAAAATTTGATCTATAATTCATTCAGAGTGACTTTCGGCTATTCTGTCATTTATTATTTTTATATTTGGTGCCTGATAGCATTTTCACACTGCAGCATTTTGGCTGTTTACTTACATGCTTGGTGTATGCCATGTTAGTAGATTAGGCTGACCAGGGGTGGCGGAAGAAAACGAGGGCAGCAGGGGCGGTCGATCGAGAAAGAGCAAATCTAATTCGCGCAACAAAAATTTAATGTAGCGGCAATAATAATTTTTAATGTATTTACTTATATAAATAGATCTTAGCCTAAATTAACTGTAAATTAAGGCCTAATAATGTTTTTCTTGGAGATGAAAAGGGTATCCTTGCGACCCTTGCCCCTCCTGGCCAAGGGCAGGGGGGCAATTGCCTCCCCCTGCCCCTCTGTTTCGGCACCCTTGAGATTAGCATTGCCCCCAGGAACAGCTATTATTGATTAATGCAGTTTCTTTTGAATATATTTGTTTTTCCCTTTATTCATATGATAAACAGAACAAGAAACTGACCCAAGATAGAGAATTTAATAGGGAAAAAAGAGATAATTATTAGTCCAGTAGTATCAATCTGGACTACATTTGTTGCGTTTCGCTTGCGACACGAATTCTAGTTATAGTTTGTTTTTGTTTTCAATTGATTGCAGTGCCATGATGTGGTGAAACAGGGAACTAAGTAGCATGGCTAGCATGGCTAACAGTGGCAAAACAACAGTAAAACTGCAATAAACAATCAGTTTTAGGAGTTCTCTGAGGCAGAATGCAATAAAACAACAGAAGACAGGCCTGTGGAGAAGGTGATTAGCAATAAACATGCCATGAGGGAGGATGACCCCAGGTGACCTCTGTAGCTCTCATTTGCATAGGAGTACTCAAACAGATGTAAAACAGCAAGAAACAGGAGCTGTTTGCTTGCATGTGAAGCAGAAGAGTAGAAAAAGAAAGTTTATTAACATTTCAGAGGAATGACAGGTCTATGGAGTGAGTTTTAGCCACAAACAGGTCTGTGACCTGAGGTGACCTCATTTGCATCATGTAATTTGCATATCTTAGTGCATGTGCACACATTCTGATGATGTTGTTCAGCAGCCAGAGGGAAAGGATCCTAGAAATTTTTAAAAGGTTAAATTAAGGCAATTTCAGCTCTGACAATAATGAGAATGTTATAAATACAAACAAATCATTAAATATGATGACAGAAAGTTCTTGTAGTCCTTTCAGTTCTTTCAGACTTTTAAAAAATTACAAAATTAAGGGTTTTGGTCACTCAAGCTCCATCTTGTGAGCATCCTGTATTCACCTATCTCTTCCTCTTAGCTAAAACAGATATGTAAAAAATAATCATCTGCGCCTGGCTGAGGCATCGGCAGAAAAAGTTTTGTAGCAGGTCAGCATAGATATTACATGGGTCAATTATCAGGCTTTTTTTCATAAAAACAGGCAGACATTTCACTTACTATGTACATTAAATGAAAGATAACCCGCAGATATTACTTTGCCATGCAAATTTTATCATATACTAAAAAATCGGGAAAAAATATTCACTTCTGAGAAAGATCTGAGAAATTGACCAATTTATCAGTTGTGTGAATGAGGAATTAAATTATAAAGTTCAAGGGCTTTGTGCCACCTCTAAATATTAACTGATTTGGCTGAAATTTTGCATGTGTTTGTTTTACTTATGTGGTTATCAATTTCCACTTTCAAATTGGGGGTTTTAGGAGATTTGATTTTTCCCATTGAAATGTGGACCACCCTAACTCCCAGCCACTAACTGTCGCTAGCTCTCACATTAAAAATGATGTTGAATTTTACAAAAGGAAGTGGCATAATATTTGTGAATTTTCTCCTTACCTCCAAGTCAGCATCATCAGGAATCATCCTTTTGTGTTTTTTGAAAGCTTTTTCTAAAGTGCTATTCTTTGCTGGTTGTTTGGCTGGTTTGTCCGAGACTCCTCTCATTCTCCCGATCGGGGCTGCTATACATCTGGAAAAGAAATTTATCTGAGTTAACAACTATTACTATGTAAAATTCAGGATAAAGCAGTGTTGGAGGTCATGTTTTGGCCTTGTCTCGGCCTCGGGTGTCTTTGGGCCAGTGATGCAGGCCTTGGTACCGGCCTCGTCCTTGAGACCAGCCTCGAGGCCACATTTTGATGGCCTCGGTCTCTCCTCGGACTCGGAGGCCCATGCCTCAGTCTCGGAGGTCCATGCCTCGGTCTCGGTCTCAGCCTCGGATGTACCGGCCTTTACTTACATCACTGAAATCCTTGATTTAAAAACATGTCCAGCCTTAATATGAAACAAAACAAGGAATCTAAGACTTGTGGATGACTAAGATTATGTTCATTTCCTTGGCCAGTTTAATTGTTGAAAAAGTCTTCATTTTCTTGGAAACAGACCATATCAGGAAAAAATACATTGCCACATCCTCAGGTTAAAAGCATGTATTGTCACAATTGTGACATGTCTAAAAAGTAATGCTCGTAGATCTCTCTTGAAAACCAAGAAAAAGAAAAAAAGAAAAAGAAAAAAGATTGATTTAAAAGCATTTTATTGTGCTCCGAAGAATCACAATATTTTATTATTTTCAAGATATTATTCAAGTCTGGCAGAAAAGTGTTCAGAACTTGGCAGACCTTGGAGATTAACTATAAGCTATCAAGGTAGAACTAGGAAGAGTACTATTTTATTTTATTTCTTTATTTATTTCGGTTTGGACCATCTGAACCATGAAGTTCATGGCATGAACTTCACGCTACACAATTTTTTGATCACTTTGATACCATATATTCACCTTTTTTCCTTTCGCGTCAAAGGCCAACAAATAAACAAGTACTCCATGGCAACTTGTCTTTATAGTCCTTTTATCAACATATTTGAAAAACATAACATCAAAGTTGCTGATTTCGTAGTTTATGTAGGGTTGAACAGCATTTTCTATTTCTTATACATGTCGATGATATATTTTTCATGTTACGGTCAGAAGAATGACAAGCACTTACATTCAGTGTTTGTGGCCATTATGCAGTGACCTCACAACAGGCCCTATCCATAGCATTGTAATGAATTGTCAATTTGTCATTTGGTAACTTGTGACCTCATTGATGAGTGCTGTTACTCAGTAGACTTGTTTTGATGGCATTGGAAGTGTAGGATACGACCTCACAACTGCTTATGATCACATGGCATGGATATTGATATGAACTCACAAGGTGCAATTCTCTAAACACTTGTAGCAGTAATTCAACATTGTTTAATGTTTATCAACAGTCAATGTTGTATTTTCCAGAGCTTTTTAGGGGCAACCACAAGATTTCCAGGGGGGTCTTGGATTTTTCGTCGGCGGGAAATTAATACGTTAAAAGCATTTATTAATTTAAGTGCACTAAGTCCCTGAATATTCATTCCTTTACTTAATCAAGCAACACTTGTTAGCAAATACCCCCAATAGAAATTATTCATTTCAAGACTGCCTAGAAGGAATTGTTTTATTTCACCAAAACCGAGCAAGAACTTATTTATTTAAAAAAATCAAAAAAAAAACCTCCAAGCCAAGATTAAATGGGGGTGGCCCTCCAAACTGAAACTGTTTTTGCTAGGTGAAGGCCAATGTCTTGGGGGAACAGCTATACAAAAATGAAACAGAAAAGGTGGAGTGCATATATTCGCTTGAGAAATCAAGTGTTGATTAAAATGAAAATTTCAATGTCATGTAATCTTGCATTTCATATATCAAACTATTTTATTTGATTTTTTGCTGTGAAATTCATTTTTTTGCTAAAATAGACATTACACGTAAACAAGTTAATTTGAAAGTAGACTGTCCTTGAAAATATTGTCAATGCCATGTATAAATAAGATTGCCAAAGCCAGGATACGCGACCATATATATATATAATTAAATTTAATGTGCATATCAAGATAATCTTATACTATTTCTAGATAAGCAAGGAAACAATATGTAGACATATAGAGTTATGTACCTTTAAATCATGGAAGCTATTAAAAGATACACTGTAAAATTTGAATCAGCGTAAGGGTCATTCTCAAATTTCGGGACAATTTGCGTCACTCCAGTTCCCTGACATCAATTTGAATGCAATTAATATCTGAAGCGTCACTCTACATCTGTTATTCATATTTCTATTTAGAACCAATGCATTTGGAACAAAAAGTAATTAGACCTTTTTTGGCACATTGTGTCCAGTAATCCGTGCCAAATCAATGGTTTTTCCCTGTCACTGGACCTGACATGACAAAATCAAGTGTTAATTTTCCTCCTGAAGTACCATCATTTCCAAAGTTTCTATGCACGATTCATGAGAATATAGACTTGAATTAATAAATACATTGTATTTAACTTTTTTCTTGTTTCATTTCATTGAATTAATTGATGTAAAAGACATGTCACTAGTTTATGTTAATTTTTTTGTCCACTCCGTTACTTGGCATAGCTCGGCTCGCTATTGTTTTTAATGAGCAATTTCCACTAAATGTCGTAAGATGCACATGCGCCACACTACCACAACTTTGCAGATTTTCATTAAACAGGTATTCAACAAAATTAATGCATAATTTTTACTGGAATATTTTTTGGACCCACTTAAATGTCCACTCCGTTCCCTCCAATTCGGATGCTTACCAGTGATACTTTTTCAAAGAAATTTTATGAATATATTGCTGAGGGTGACACGATTCAATAGAATGAAATCATAACTTTGTATCTTCCAAATAGAATGCACTATCAAGAGAAAACCAAACCGTTCCTGTCCACTCCGTTACTCATTCCTGTCCACTCCGTTACCCATTCCTGTCCACTCCGTTACCCGTTCCTGTCCACTCCGTAAGCACAAAAATTCTATATTTAATTTAAAAAACAATTGATCTGAGATGAAGTACTTCTGAAAATAAGACTTACATAATTTTTTTCTATTTTTAAATTGCTCAAAAAGCTGTTTTTTTTGTATCAAAAGTCTACTCCGTTACCACATTTTCAGGGCATTTTGTCCTGAAATTTGAGAATGGCCCGTAAATGATTGGGATGGTTGCCCAAATCCTTTGAGCTAACAGACCTTGCTGTTTTAATATTATCATTGTCATAACTTAGAGACCTTTGCAGATTGGCGGTCCACTGGAAAAATGAATTTTTTTCCGTATTTTCAATTGGCAAATCGGCTTTGCCACTTCATTGATAAGTTTCTGTTGGTCTCTTGATCTTCCCATTTGATGAAATACCTTAATTCATTTAATTAGTAATTAGTTTATTGACACCTATGCTGCTCATTGCTGCTGGATATGATAAGCACTGAATCAACTGATCAACCATAACTGACACAAACAAAACATTTTCAAGCCAGTGACATCACAAGACTAAGTTGAAAGTTAATTTTGAAACTGTTGGACCGCTAATCTGCGAACAGCTATAAAACAACAAGCTATGTCCAGTCAATTTAAGGAATTGCGCAACCTTTTCACTCAATAATTTAAACTAACTCAACATTTCAATTTTTTAAGTAATGTATGGTATAGACAGAAAAAATAGAGACTAGAGTGAGATAAATACGATAAATGTAGATAGGATAAGACATTATAGGAAATGTTATATAGTATAGAAAAGATATGTAGATAGTATGATAGACAGATAAATAGACACACAAGTAGATATATAACTAATATAACTAGAAAGATAGATAGACAAGTGGGACAGGACGGATGTAGGGAGAATGGGGGATGCATACCAAAATTTATATATTCTTACATGTTAATTTTATCAGTGTGCAGTCGTGTCATGTCACAAATTATGCATTTCGCGACGCGATAGTCCGATCGACCCCCCACCGGAATTTTCTGGATCTCCCCCTGAAGTGGGGCGACAGACAGACGGCAAAGAATGACTGTTTTAAGAAGAAAAGAAAATAAATGAAAAATCTATAAAGTATACAATGAAATTAATTATGTTTGAAGGAAAACATGCACTCAAATACCTGGTTGTCATGGTAGCAGGTTGCATGTATAATAGCATTGCTACAGTTCTTTTGTTGATGTCCACAAATACCTATTGTTAAGGTAGCTATTTTGGTTATTGCACTAAATATTGGAAAGTGATCAGTACACAATTCAATAGCACCAAAATAGTACCACATTTGTGTTGTATTGACCATCAACTTATGGGAAAACAAAATATTTATCAGTAATTCAGTCAGTTTGCAGTGATAGTTCAAACAGTCAATTAATATTAGGTTAATTAAGGACATTTTCAGGGGGGCTTGGGGAGATTTTTCCTTTATAAATGAGGAAATTATTTATTTTGAAGTAATGGCAAAATTAATTATTATTTCTAGCATGCCTCATCTCCAAATATACGCAAATAAATCAAACATCACCCTCTCAAGAAATACCCCCAATCGAAACACTTATTTCAAGACAGCCTAGAAGGACTGTCAAGAATCTATTTAATTCACCAAAACTGCGCAAGAACAAAAAAAGTAAAAAAGTCCCAAGTCCCCCTCTCCCAGAGATCTAATTGTATTCCTCGAATTGACTTGACATGGATAGATCTAGTGCTTAGAATTTCTTAGTGGTGCCTCTAGTATCAAAGAGTTTCAGGTACTTCCCAAGAGGATACATGATACTAATGGCTTGGATCATTCCAGCAAGTTTCCATCACCAGCACATGTGGCTCCGCCTATATGTACTTTGAATTCGATTTTGAAGTTTCCTATATCGATAGTTTGCTGTGAAGTCTTCAGATAAATTTTGAATCTATGTTGCCAGAAAATTTATAATTTGGACAACAATTTACTGACATGGCCCACGGCCCACATTGGGTTGTGAAATTGTATAGGTGTTATGTGGGATGTATATACACATTTTATTATGATTATGCATGGAAGTATTCCATCTTTCACGACTGAAGTAACATGTAGAGTACTGGTACTTACATAATATATCATACAATGTATGGCAATTGTAGTATAGTCTGAGGTAATCTTACTTTTATGACTTGGAATGGGTCACTGATATCACCCTTTCAACCAGGCCAAGGGCCTTAAATAAGCTATGCATGGTTTCTTTAACAAGGAAGAAAAAAGAACTTTTCTTGTTGAGAAGGTAACAGCCTCGGTTGACAGATTGTATAGTACATACAATGTACAAGACTATAGACACGTGAATGGATAGTTTATAGGCTATAATTTTAGACAGACCTAGACAGGTATAATTATGGGTGAATGAATTGACCTGAAATTCACCCCTTTTCTTTTATGCAGTTTTTTGTGATACGTTGAAAAGTTTTAAATTGCACAATTTCTGCTAAAGTTGAATAACGTTGTGTAGTCCTGACAGATAATAGAAATTATGACAAATTGCAACACGTTTCAAATATGGAAATAAAAGTCTCAAATTGTATAATATGGCTTAACAAAATGATATTATATTGGCTGGGCCTGGAACCAATAAAATAGTATCCTTCATTATTATATAAGTTATATAATATATAATTGGTTAACCAACCATATAAAGACACTTAATAAAATATTGTCAATGTACAAATTTAGGCCTATACAGTTGATTTAATAATCAAATTTTATGCAGATGATTTTTATTTTTGAAGTAGCATCAGGGGCAGTCATGTTGCTGATGCATGGTTGTTAGATCGGGGTGAAATTCAATACATTATTATTTTTTTTGTAGAGATAGAGTAGGGGAGAGGCAGGTTAGTTGAGACGTTTTTCAGAAAAGCTCGCCTCCAAGCTAAACGGACGATGATATTGGAATGACGAATAGTCATGTGCATGGGGAAATACATTGTTCAAATATATGGGGAAACTTGACTTTCTCTGTTGAATAGTTTTTACCCCAGATGGCGTCAAAGAAGGTCATGTCAAACGTATCAACTAACCCACCTGGTAAGGTTAGTTGATACACCCAGGCAGGTTAGTTGATACACCAAACCCTGATGGACAATGCAAAGAAAAAGTCACATAATTCCGCCTTGGTAGGCTACTATAAAACCATACGCTTTCACCGATCTGCTTTCTGTTCCCATGGATGCATGTCTGCTGCCATTGTGAGTCGGATCTGATGGTCGACCTGTTGGGAGGGGGAGATCTCATGATTATTTCAACCTAAGATTAATCTATAGAGCTTTTTCATTTAAACTACTGAGTAACACCTAGCATTATGATTGTACTAATAGGTCAGGGTTGTTATTTTGACCAGGCCAGCCAACAAAACCTAACCAATCTCCTGTATCAACAAACCCATCCACTCGATTATGTCAGAAAACAGCAAGTCTCTGGACCACAGGTTAACCTCGGTCATCTTTGATGGCTCATAAATAACCCTTTTCACACACCTTATCCATATACTAAGTTACTCTGAATCATCCTTCACTATAGTGAGAGAAAAAAAAATTCAAGATTTCAGCACAAATTTACTCGGAACAGTGATTTTTTAATTTTTTGACTTTTCTCCTAAATCTTGATTCTGATTCTACATTGACCAAGATGAGAAGATGTGTTTTTTTATTCTGCTTCTCACAAATGCCAACACTTTCTCAAATGATCATTTCTATGACCAGGAGGTGGGGCGTATCAACTAACCTTGCGTATCAACTAACCTGCCTCTCCCCTAGGTCAGGGCATGCAGCCCCCCTTAACTTCGAGGTGCAATTTGACCTACTTTTTATGGTCGATTATTTGAATGCTTATGCTGTCAGGAAGGGATCACTTGACTCTACTTATAACTAGTGAAACAAATGACTACCAATTTCAATAAAGGAGTTATGGCCATTTTTGTAAAAATAAAATGGCCTTCTTACCCCACCCATCGGGCAAGAAGCCCCCCCAATTATAATCCTATAGCAATTTATTTTGCGAACGCATTCAGCTTGAAAGTTTTTTCTTGGGGTTCTTCTATCATTTTTAAATCATTCTATTCACTTTTTCTGAATTTCAGAATTTTTCTCTTCATACATTTATTTTTTAATATTTTTTACCCTGTTTCAACTTCGGCCAAATTTTTTCTATTTTGATTAGCTATTGTATCAGGATTTTAGGTAAAGCACACATTATAAAATGGTTCCAGAAGCAGCTTCGAGGCCCCAGTGAAGGGGGCCCCATGCCCCATACCATGTGATGCCTCTCGCCCCAAACCCACATATTTTAATTTTACCTCTATATTTTGAACTAAAATGCAAAAAACATGATTCAAATCATATTTATTTGATGGTCATAAAGTGAAGCAATGCAGATATCCACTTTACTTTTCAAAATTTCCAAAGTTGTTTCTGACAACCCCTTTCAAAGAATTGATCAAAGTTACGAAAACCATGCATATTTTTTTGTTTCTTTAATTTCTACTATGGTTTGGTGCCGTTTGCCCTGAAAATTTGTGATGTCACCTAAAAAGCCTCTAGCTTCAATCCTATCAACCAGAAAATGCACCAAAAATGTAAGTTTAGATGGGGGGGGGGGCCTCTCACCTAATCTGGGCTTCTTGCCCCGACCTACTCTATGATACATGTAATTTACATTATTTTATTTTATTTTTTGCTTTATTTTATTTCAAGCACTTCAGCAAAGCTTTCTCTGGGTGATTTAATGCTGTTTTTCTTTTTTACGGTACATGTATTGTCTTTTTTTAAACGTGTTTTGTGCTCTGGTACAGTGAATAAAAAAATGAATAAAGAAAGAAAAATGATACATTCAAAATAAAGCAAAATTAAACTCACCTTTCCCAAAATTTCCTGAAGAGTAGGATGACAAATGCAAGGGGAATGCCAAGCCATAAGTCTCTAATTTGAGGCATGTTGTAATTTTCATCTTCAAAAGCTGCCCAAGTAACATTTGGGGGCAGCCAGAATTTCTCTGAGAAAAATGCATCTTTTATGTCATGTAGAATCATGGTGATGGAGTGAACTGAACAGGGTAAAAATCGAAATCCACCCTACCCCACCTTTTCTCAAGGTAAATACATGGCTTCACACTTCACTGCACTGTTGTGACGTTATCAGCTACGCCTTGCGAGCCAAAAAATTAAGGCTATCCATACAGGTAGGGAGGGGGGGGGGGTACTTGCAAATATAGTCAGATTATATATGCATGGGTACTTATTTTATTGTCTTTCTTCACTATATATATATGCAATTTTTTAAAGTTGTAAAATATTTCATATTTCTAGATAAAGTTGTTTATTTGAATATATTATTAGCTATTATTTGAATATATTATACTGTTTTTAGGTTTCTTATGGTATATATTTTATAACAATTACATGCAACAAATATCTGTTGATTCTTACTTCTTTACGTGTGTTTTTCTAAATCTCCTTATAAAAACTTACTAATACGGAAAAGACCCATCACTATGGAAGAAATCAAAGTTAATTTATAAATTAAGAATAACAATCACCAATGGTCATCAGCAAATGTCATCTTCAGGTCAAAAGTAAAATTTAGTAAATCAATATATTAATTTATTCTCTCCGTGAGCCTATTCAGTCAAAATCTGATAATTCAAATCATTTGCTTTTTCTCGGTATTAAAAATGTTTCCCTGGTGATGTCATATCCCAATTTTGTATTGGTATTGTGCTTTGTGCAACTTCAACAATAATCTACTATTTCCTTAATATTGTTTATTGTTGACAAAAACTAAGAGTACCCCCCCCCCCTCCTGAAAAGTAGACTGAAAGTTACTTCACGCATAGCTTGATTTTGTCTTGGTAGTAGCACTTTGGATCTTCATGCTCTGTTAATTTTATTAAGTTCACTTTTTAGCAGCCGACCTGTAGAATAGGGAGGGGGCCTTTAAAATCTATTGAGGGCTATTATAGGACATTTACCTTTGGTATTTTTAGCTTCCGTGTACATAACTATTTAAATGTACCAGGATTCCTTGTTAAGTGCATAACAGCTCAATAAAATTAATGAGTATTTTTTTTTTAGCTCCCTTAATTTGCATAATTCCCTTGTCCTTAAACAACGTTAAATGAGTTAAGTGAATCTGTTTCCCTTGGATCATGCATGCGAGTTATCTAGGGAAATACCCGTGACTCTGATTCAATTGAGGATCATTTTAAGGACAACACTCACAGCTGGGACAACAAAATCCAGAGAAATCGCTATGAGTCATCACAGAAATGACTAGAAGATACTAAAACTTCAGGAAATCGCACATTTTACTGAAATTAATAACAAAAACCCTGCTCCATCAATGTTTCACGCCTAATTACATTTGGATTTATAGCTTGATCAATTGATTAAATAGAAGAGTGGGGTTCATTCACTAATTTTGCATGAAAAAAAGAAAAAAAGAAAAAAAAAATGAGTAATTTCTGGAGATAATAGCCCTACACCTAAAAGTCCTAATTCTTTAGATCTTGGGTGACTATGTCATTAATTATCATATTATCATGCCTTTCATACTAGTTTCCATAAAGAAAAATTATTCACTCAAATTACGAAAACCCAATTGTCTGGTGAAAATAATATTCACATTGCTGGAAAATTCTGGAAATAGAAGAAAGAGGCCACCTGGCGTTTGCCTCCCTTGTCAAGTTGTCCTAAAAGCTACTAACTTAGCAGATTCAACCAAAATTGAAAAAACTTTCCTGCTAGTTTATTTTACTTGTATCTAACATAACATCTCGAGAAAATCTAAACATGTCTATTATATATTCTACTTGTATGCAATTAATGCATAATCAAGTTAATTACACTCCAGATGAGCCCTGCATTGCTTGATTTCTTTTGTAAGAAAAGTTTTTTTTTCAGGTCGTTAAAAACAATTTGTTTGCACTTTCAAAAGAATTTATCTTCATATTTTCGGCTTAGAATGACAATTACAAAATTCTAAAAGGTAGAATAAGTGGATTGAGGCTGTAATCTTTCTTTTCACTTTTTTAAATTGGGAGACAATATAGCCTTAAAGCATGGACTCAGAAATGGCTGGATTATTGGGATACGTCACGATTTTGTACATGCATGGTGTAACTTACAGGTAACCCAGCTGACAAAAACTGGTGGTTAACTGAGAGTTATCACATGAAATTGCCCCTCAGTTATCACGTGGAAAACTGATAGGTTATTGCAAATGCTAACCACATGATTTTGTCACCAGTTAACCACGTGATTTCTGGGGGCAATCTTCATCAGTTAGCCACATGATTTTCTGGTGGATATCTTCACCAGTTAACCATGTAATTTTCTGGGCGGCAATCTTCACCAGTTAAAATTATTTAATTATTTGAGAAGAGGCAAAATCTCCCACTGGTTAACTTGGCTCTTCATCAAGCCAGTCAACTTAGACTGTTTCAAGCATTATCTTGGGCTCTCAATAGCTGGTGGCTGAAGTAAAAGCCAGAAGAACTTGGTGAAAATTGGTCACAACCAGTGTGATGCAATCTTTACCAGTTAACCACGTGAGGTTTTTCATGTGAAGAAAAACACGTGATAACTGTCAGTTATGTCATGAAGATAGTCAAGCGTTAATCTGGTGACATTCGTCACGTGGTTATTCTGTGAAAATGTTGGGGAGTTTTTCCACGTGCAGAAAAACAGGTGATAACTTTCAGTTTTGTCATGAAGATGGTGAAGTGTTAATCTGGTGACATTCATCCCGTGGTTATCCCGTGAAAATGTAGGGGAGTTTTTCCACGTGAAGAAAAACACGTGATAACTTTCAGTTTTGTCATGAAGATGGTGAAGTGTAAATCTGGTGACATTCATCACGTGGTTATCCCGTGAAAATGTAGGGGAGTTTTTTCACGTGAAGAAAAACACGAAATAACTCTCAGTTATGTCATGAATACGGTCAAGCGTTAATCTGGTGACATTCATCACATGGTTATCCCATGAAAATGTGGGAGTTTTTCTCATGTGAAAAAAAACATATGATAACTCTCAGTTATGTCATGTTCACCAGTTTCCCCCCGTGTTTATTACGTGAAATCACGTGCATTGTCAGCTGGGAAAGTATAATGTCCTCAGAAATGAGGCCATGACTTCGACTTCAGCAGCAATGGTCAGGATTCGTCACTTTGTTTCAATGAATAAACATTAATTTAAAAGCTCATTTTATTGCCAACTTGAGATCTACAGATCAGGGGCGTATCCAGAAATGACCTGAGGGGGGGAGGCATTACTATATATGGGGTGAATACGGGGCACTCTGGGGCTTTTCCTATCTTTCCCATGTTAATTTTTGGCCTGATGGGGGGGGGGCATGGCCCAGTGGCCCCCTCCTTAAATACGCCACTGGTACAGATGCTGTCAGACAGGATTTCGGAAATTCCCTGAAAGCCAACCAGCAATGAGGAAATGGGAACTTGGAAGACCTCCTTACCTGTCGAGGCTGCTCCACACAATTTAAACACATAATTTAAAGATATATGACACTCCTTGGACCTCTAAGGTTGCAATTATACCTCATTGAACATTCTTCTGGATATTCCATTTGATTATATCAAGTATTATTTCAATATATCCAAACTTATTTTGGCTTCCTCATAAAGGCTTCCTCAGTACAAATGATGTTGGCCCTGTGGAATAATTGTGCCATAAACGCTTGAAATGTCAAAACTGCCAGAGTCTCTGTTTATAGCCCCCAAACAGCATATATGAACAGATGCAGCATCAAATGCACCAGAGAGGAGGAGGTAGAGAGGTCAATCCAATTTCTTGACACCAGAATTATTGTGAAACAGGTCCAGTCGTTAAAAATGGTAGTGTGCAGAAAACAGACACATACAGACCAATATCTCCATTTCAGTTTCCACCACCCCTGCCACCAGAAATTAGTTGTCGGCACTGTCATGCATAGATGCCACACCATCATCTCTGAAGAAGATGACAAGCAGCAAGAATTGAATCATCTCAGCCAAGCTTTAAAGAAATGTGGACATCCAGAATGGGCCATCACACATGAAAGACCTCGCCAAGATAGGAAAAAGAAACAACAGGAAAATTCTAGAAAGAAGTTATTGGACAAGTGTTAATCGCTTATGTCTGGGGTATTTCAGAGAGAGTATACAACATCATGAAGAAGTACGGTATCACCACACCCTTGAAACCCTTGACCACCGCACGTAGGATCTTAGTTCAGCCAAAAGATAAATTCGACACAAAAGAACTGTGAGAAGTTGTGTAGGATGTGTACAGCATCCCACGCAAGAGCTGCAACAGAACATATACATAGAAGAAATGGGAAGAAGTTTTAAAATCGGACTAGATTAACAACGAAAGGAGTCGAGAGCCACCAGGTCACTCAATAGTCAATACACATGCAAGAGGCAGCAGAAAGGATTCCACCAACACTTACCGCAAGTCGGCCATAACAGATCGATCACGTCAATTCACAAAATCACATCATCGGGGGGAGGGGGTAAGGATATAATAATAGACAAGGAGTCACACAAGAAGCGCAGACAAGTGAATGAGGCCATATGGATCAGGAGGGCGGATGGGGCTATAAACAAAGACCCTGGCAGTTATGATCTTTCACATGTTTATGACACAATTATTCCATAGGAACAACACTACCATTTGTAGTGAGGAAGCCATCCATTGTGGATTGGTGAAAGTCTCTACAGGGCAGATTTCATGAAAAGCTGCAAAATGACTTACCACAACTTGTCCACAAGTTACATAAGCACAATACTGATAAGGGCAGACAAAATTGATTCGTAGCTTCTCAGATTTTCTCAAGGTGCTTTTTCTAAGGATAGCTGACAGTACAAAAAAAAGTTGAAATCTAAATCTTTTATTAAGTCAATTCATTTAATAAAATCATGGGTAAACACTGTTTTCTGTTGGATTGGTAGATCAGAGTAACTAAAAATATGGCCTTGTGCTAATGTAACAATGTTAAATGTTGGAGGACGGAATTTTTTATGCTGATCCTACTGCATTGTGAATGAAATCACCAGCAGGGTACCACCACTTCAGCTCTGAAAAAATTTGAGATCTAATCATGTGTTCGTTTACGTAATTTATCTATAGACAAATTTTGCTAATGTAACACTATGAAATGGACAGATGCGAAGTTGTAGTTACATTAGCAATAACAGCAACCACACCCAGTCTATTTTTTTGGTGATGTATATAGGCAAATAAGACACGTTTTTCAATAAAATTTAATAATTTCACATTTTCAATTGTCAAAAGTAGCAAGAACACAGAAAAGATTCCCATGTAAAAGTTGCTAATGTAACCTTAGTGTCCTGTGATGGAAACTTGTTACATTAGCAGTCTTTCTTTATTTTTCATTTTTTTTCAAGGTTTATAATAAACCAACACAATTAAAATGGTTCCAAAATAATTTTCAAGATGTGTTCTATCAATCACATATCATTACATTTTCCTGAATTGGTTTTTAGCAGATTCTACAGAGTGCCAAAGTAAGCACGTCTGATCACCAGTAAGTTTGGTCGTCCAAAATTGTCCTCATGAGGGATAAAAAAATATCTTTTTAAGAGCAAAAAGATACATTTTTGAGGATTATTTTATTGATATTTATTCACTAAATCACAGATGTACTTTATAATAGGTTTACTTGCTTCAAGAAGCAACAGAGAGATAACAAAAGTGTTGGAAAGTTTAAGGTACCCTCTGAGAGCAATTTTCTTGAAATCTGCCACAGGTAAAATTATTTTTGACATATTGAAAGAATACTTTACATCAAGCAATTATACCTGAATGCAATGCTACTACCGTCTGGGCCATCTGAGGCGATGCCAATGATTAACAATTTTCGTATTTGCAAATAATACTGTATGGGTATATTTTATTTCTTAAAGTATATTTTCTTATATACAAATAATACTGGGTATATTTCATTCTTATAAAGTAGATTTTATTTTTACAAATAATATTGGGTATAATTCATTTCTTAAGGTGGACTATTATTTACAAATAATACAGTGTACGTTTCATATCTTGAGGTGAAATTTCTTATAGACAAATAATACTGGGTATAATACATTTCTTAAAGTTAATTCAAAAGGAAAATTCATTCTTTCACACATTGAAATCTTAAATAAATCAAAACTAAAAAAATTTGAAATAAAGAATATGAAAAAAAAAATTCGGTTACGTTTTGTAAAAGTTACCATTAACTTTACAGGGAATTAATAATTCTTGCTGATGGCCAGACACAGTCTGTCCCAAAATGCTCCTATTTCCGCTTCATCAGCAGGGTATTCAATGTAAGTGATGGTTTTCATCAAACTTCGAAGAGTCTTACACATGTCATATAATGGAACCTCTTCCTTGTAGACAATGACAATAGTGTGCAGCCCTTTCATCAGAGCCATATGCATTTCAAAAATGCACCAACTACTACTTACAAATGCAGGCGTCACAATGAGTACTGTCTTTCTGCATCTGTCAATGGCATCAGCAATATTTTCTGCAATAGGAACTCCTCCCAAGAAATCCCTTTGAGCCAGGCAAATCTTGAAACCTCGTTGTATTTCAATGACTTCATATAATTCATTGACAACCCAGTCTGCGTCAGAATGGTCGTGTGAAACAAAGATATCAAACTGAAGGTCGGCAAGCAAAATATCCTGATCATGGCTATTCAGAGCCAGACGGATACGTCTTTTCGTTTTGTAGATGAACCATTTCAGTTGCCATTTGAAGTGACAGACCAGGATCAGAGTCACAAGCAAAATGAAAACCAAACTTAATGGAGTAAAAATGACCAACAAATCCACTGGAGCTGAGGCACAATCCTTGGTCACTTTGTCATAGTCAAGAGTCAGTATGGCAATGGAAGTATTTTGATATGTGCAATTAATGTTTCCTTTGTCAACTATATCCACTTGTGATTCCTGGAACCATCTTATCATACTAATGGAAGAACAGGAACACTCAAACTGATTGCCAGAGAAGTTCACCATAAAATTCTTTGTTTTGTTTGCCTGAAAATTGTTTAATTTGTACATGAAGGATTCAGTTATATTATCAAGTGCACAGTCTGAGAAATCCAACATTTCCAAGTCAATGTTATCCTTAATATTCAAATCCACAGTCACCAGAGGGTTGCCCCGAAACGACACAGACTTGAGTGTGGTCATTCCAGTCAACAAATCAATTGGCAAACTCTTCAAGTTATTGAAACTGAGATCAAGCCACTTCAGTTTAGAACCTTCCTTATTCATTAGCTTGAAACGTTCCAAATCCAATTGGTTCCTGGTCAAGTTTAAATATTTCAAACTTGGTGAGTGAAGTAACTGATCTATATGAAAAGAGTTGATGCCACAACCTTTCAAATCTATAGCTTGAAGTTGATTTAATCCAATGATCAAAGAAACATGTGGAGGAAACTTAGTATGTGAAAGGTCAATATACAAAATTCCATTTTCTAAAGCTGTATATGACCTGTGGGACGCTCTGACACTATCTGAAGGAAGATGTCTTGCATGCAGATAGCGCAAAGTTGGAAAAATAAACCTTAGAGTTTCTCTTATGTCTAGGTTGATGAAATCGTTTGGAGTTCTTTTAATGGTGAGATTTTTTGGAACTTCTATCCATTTTGGGGGTTCAGGGTAAAGAATTGCCCTATTCTTGAAAAATATTTCATGAAATGTTCGGTCTATTACAGGAGAAAAAATATTATTTACAGTGAGACTGACTAACCTCACGGAATTCATGAAATGTGCCATTTTTTGGGGGTTTTTCATTAAACTATATAAAGTGAAATCGCCACCCTTATTTCCATTTCTAATAAAACTGTTAAATCCAATATTTAAATACCTCAGTCTTGGAAACTTGAAAAAGATGCGTAAATCAATTTCTAGAACACGTGTGTTTTGGGCAGATAATAGCCTGACTTTTTCAAAATTTTGAGAATTGAACATATCTGAAGTTAATGACGAGAACTTTTGATCATTATGCGATCCATCTAGCATCAGTTTGGTGAGTGTTGCGCTTTTCATATTCTTTATTGCAACAAATGCGTCTTCTAACGGAAATTCTATATTCATTATAAGGGAAAGTTCTGATAGATTGGTGAGATGTCTCAGTGCATTTGGTGACATTGACACCAGAACTTCGTATATGGTGAGTTTTTCAAGATGTGGAACATTGGCTAGAGTATTGTCTTTGATGCTGATCATGCTCAGTGTTCTGATGCCATTGTATTCAATTTTAGGACCAGGTTCGATGGTCAGAGATTTCAGGTTTTTTAACTGGCCAAATTCTTCACCCAATGTGGCGTTCTTCCACCACTGAACTGAGAAAAACTCAATTTTTTAGAGATGCTTGCTTGCTTGCAAGCGCATCTCTATTGTGGGAGGCAGGCTCACTAAACTTATGACAACTGCCGTGGTCTTACTGTTTCATCTATGTCATTAAAACTTTGCATACAGACTCAATAGAATTTTATCTTGCGTTGATAAACTTTTGGTGCCTTTCTGAGATGGAAAAATTAATAAAGAAAACAAACAGGCTGACTTTCTTCAGGTCAAAGGTCAATCACGGACCCTCGCTGCTGAGCTTTGTTGTGATCCAGAAGATCAACTTGTACCAGCATTTTCGCGCCGTTTCATGCTTTTCATTCACGGCAACCAAACTGGAATAAACCATTGTGATTGTCTGTCTATTTGTGTCAATTGTGTGTCTTACCTAATTAATGGCTATTTATTTTCTTCCATGCTATTAGGGAATGCATATTGACTGAATTTCACTTAATTTGTCACTTTCTCAAGTGCAATTTAACTTCACACCTATCAATACACAATTAAACTCGCACCTCAATCAGAGAATTACCAATTTAATCATCCCTTTGACCTTCACTATCCTTTCATACACTATTTCACTTTACGTGAATGATCGAATCTGTTGATACATATATATGTAAATGAATAGGAAATAGATACAGTGATAGATAGACATGTAGAAAGAGACAGATAAATCCTTGTAGATGAAAATACACTACTTTTAGTGGCCTGATGACAGAAAGGTAGATATAGGCAGTCTATCTGCAAGCATCTCTTAAAGTGCTTGCACGTTATTTTTTCATGTGCTGAAGGAATCCTTGCTCAAGCTGGTCAGGGTAGATGCAAGCTAAATTAAGTCCTCTAACATTTGTTAATGGGGCAAATATTTCTGCCTGATAGTACTGGTCTTGTTGGTGTGTGCCTATTCCAAAGTGTTGCAGTGATCCAAGACCTGCAATAAACAAAAAAAAACGACATGCAGATAACTCATATTTGCTTGAGAAGGCCAAGATATTTGAAGTACTGAAAACTAGGGATAGTATGAATATAGTAGGCCTAGTAAAGCACGAAGAATTGTTACTATGGTAGAATTACGGATGATTTCATATTTGTAGACTTTTATCAAATAACAAAATATTTAGCAAAATTTCTGTTCTGACATCAGAAAATCCTGCCAGGTGATTGGTCAAGTTGCCCATTGCACGTAACTTTTTTTCAGCTTGCTTCAAGCAAGTGATGTTTGCTGGAAAAATTATGTCATAATTTTGACCAATAGTATACTGCAAAGGCCAACTTGGTATTGTGGCAGTTGTTCACACACGTCAAACCGCAATCCACATGAACTCTTTCATTTCTTCATGATCGAACTGTTGTATTTCACACTCCTGTGTACAACTGTTGATTGTTTCAATTGATCTATATACACTAAATTATCATGCCTTGAGCAAAAGCAAATGTCTATGACATCAGTAAGGGACTATTCAGAATTTATGACTGGGTTGAGGGGGAGATGGGAGTTTTACCTGAGTGGGTGCTACAATGTCATGCTTCAAGGGTGGCAGAACTAATTTCACCTTTTGTCCAGAATCTTGCAGGCTAAATATAATTAAGACTTGCAATGGGGGAATGTGAGTTTTGCCCAACAGAGCACTAATTTTGCACACATGTTTCAAGGGGCGTACTCATTACTCACATCATGCTCAAGGGGTGTATGAAATTTCAATAAAAGAAAAGGGGACATAATAAAAATCTGCATGGAATGTATAAGAGGTACAATCAAGCATGAAGCAAAAGGTGGGTATACGTACATTTTTGACAGAAAGTTCCAATATAACTCCGGAACTCCTCTCCAACCCCCCCCCCCAGAATCATAAATTCTGAATGGTCCCTCAGGACAGGATGGTGGCCCAGTGATGTGGCCAACATTCATAAGAAAATCACAGTGGGAATCAGATCAGGGACTCACGATTGGTAGCCCGTTGTCCTGCCGCCTGAGCTGAGCCCCTCCTCTGAGAAAATGTTACATTCACAATTATACATGTTTATTTTCTGTATAAACGGTCATTACATGGATCACCTGATCCCAACCGTCTGAATGTGTACGCTAAAAATGTGTGAAACACAAACTGAACTCTCAATGACTAATGAAAATTGCAAGAAAAATGATGTATTTTCCAACTCAAATGTCTACAAATATGAAATCATCTGTAATGAAGAAGCAGGTCTCAAGATATTACTTGAAAGACAAAAAGTCAAAACTCTAAGAAGCTGTGAATTGAAAATCAGTTTGTTCTCCCAAAGAACCCTGATGGACAAGGGTTTTACACCCTCCCTTACAAGTGTCTTGTCAATTAGGTGGATGGGCTAAGTACGAAGTATGGGCCTTTGATTTCAAATCATGATGCAAAGGTCTACAATGCATTGGCAGAGGTGTTGCTTGGGTCAAATGATTTTATCCCAAGACACACCCAAGGATCACAGTTATGGACTATTTTCACCAATATTCTACACTGCATTCCCAAATATTATGCAAGCATGATTTTTCATTTTGTCTCCAAAAGAATCAACACTATTTGGACACCCTTAACATGTCATGAGATATATTTGTCATGGAACCAATATCCTGTAAATTTTGTCCAATTCTGTTAGAGCAGTGAGGAGTTATGCCATATAATCAAGTATTGGGCTGTTCCAAATTATTACGAAATTTCTGAAAATTGCACCTAAAATCTACCATACTGACCCTAAATTGCCATAAACATTTAATAGCCAATAATTATTTTCCTCTTAAAATTAGATGAAATTTACAACCATCATCTCAAACACAGATGCAGTCATTTCAGGACATCTCATATTATTCTCCTGCATTGAAATGGCATAGAAATTACGATCTTTTCGCAAAAAAACCTGTGTTAGACAAAATGAATATGGAATCAATATAAAACTCGTTGACTGCCTGCCTGAGGTTTAGAACATTCTCCTGAACCAAAGAAAATCAAATTGCATCAGTGAACTTGAACAATATCTTGCAATGAATCGAGCTCATCTGATTGACAATGCTAATGCAATGGGAGAAAATCATGGCCGCATAATAACTGGGAACGCAGTGTAATCGAAAGTGAAAAAAAGGGATTTGGACACTTTTGTATTATCCCAATCATGGCAGATGGCGAGGTGTTCTCCAATCACAAAAAAAAAGTATAATACTTGATTAACTCAGAGAAAACTCTTTGAGAAACCAGCATTTTTCAGCTCTTAAAACCAGACCTCCCACAAAAGAAAAATAATCATTTAACTAGCCTACTCAGAATCGACTTCAAGTTTCGGCCCATTGTTCATTCAAAATTTGCCTGCCCAAAAGTATCAACTGTTTTCCTTTTTTGTATCAATTTGTCCTGGGTATACCAATTTTTTTCGGAAAAAGAATCCAAAAGAGCTGTCTGCAGAAACTGCATTTCAAGATATAGCAACTTGTGCGGAGAAGTGATGTGAATTCAATATGGCTGACAAACTTATCTGTGGTGAACACTGGATGTATTTCTCGGCAAAAGTATAAAGAAGTTGTTTTACATAGATATTATAGTTTGTGGTTCAATATAGCGTTACCATTTAATTAAATTTTAGCTGTACCTCTAAAAGTCTCTCTGTTGAGTCCTTGAGGACCTTGAAGTTGAAGTGGATTATTCCAAAGATGGAGAATTTGTAGAGATGTCATATTCTCAAAACTGCCATCAGGTATTGTTGAGATTCTGTTATCTTGTAAATGTAATTGTGTGGTGTTCTCGTTCATCAGTGATAATGGCAATTCCAGTAACTCACATTTCCTACAGTCAATGGAAGTGCCATGCTGTCTACAGCATGATGGTCCAGTGCAAGAAGCATCCTTAACAAGATAGAGGCCAATTAAGGCCAGAACAAATCCCAAGAAGTAACAAGTCTTTACAGAATCAGCCATGTTTCATGCTAACTCATACATTGACGAATGTTCATCAGAAGAGGACAGGGAAGAATTCTTTAATTTTTATGACACACTAAAATATTTTTATGGAACACAAATATTGATATTCTTGAGCACTAACTTCCCTTTGTCTATCGACAGTTGCCTATATATACTCAAAATTAATGTAAATATCTTATTGAGGCATTTACATTACTGTTGCCATTTGTTTTGGGTCATTTCATGAATCACTGGGACCAGATCAGGGCCAAGAAATCAGAGAACCAAAGGTCATTTTAAAAGGCTTTTAGCCAATGGTGGGGTGTCTCACAAATTGATCAACCTTGACATAATTCCCAACTTGACAGTTGTTGTTTTCTCTTGTTGTCAATAAACCTGTCCATATGTTATTTAATCCTTTCTCATGGCTTGATTTGCTATTGTCTGTGTGATATTCGAAATCACACTCCAGGCCAAGGCAATGAACATCAGAGAAAATAGGTCTGATCCATAATATAGGAAAAAAAAAAGAATTTTAGCCAAATTCTGGATGGTTTCCAATCAGTTGGCTTGGAAGATGTATGTCAAGGACCCTTGTCTGGGTGGACCACCTCCTTCCCCCCCCCCCCATCTATCTGTATAAATTTGAGATGTCAAGCAAGCATGTCTATGACAAACTGTGGGGATTTAGGAATTCGGCGACAAAAACACAACTGAGCCAAACTGAAACATTTGCAAGATTTTCCAAATATTTGAAGTATTTTAGCTCTTCGTAGAATAGAAAATCTTGCAAATAGTTCAGATTGATTTATCTGATGTCAATCACAGCTTGGTCTGTCAACCATACTCAGAGCTCTTCAAACCTGCCAAATCACAATTGCTGTTACAATGAACCAAATTTGTTAAAGTGCCCCAGAAAGGCTGCATACAAAGTCAAAGACATTTCTGATTAAAGACAATGAATCCTCTCAGGACCAATAGGTCAACTGACTTAACTGGAGCATGCATACGTGACTGTCAGCTTCTAGATTTTTCTTGTGAGCTTCTCAGCCTTTTCCAGAACTTTAAACAGGAATTCTAAGATGCTGAAGATGTGATATGTTCAGGTAACGCTTCAAAACGTTGTCAAATATTGTGATTAACTCATACCAGGCAGGCTAAATGTTTTCATTAAATAATAGTAATGTGGGAAGCCGTATAAGGTGGCCTTGTCGATTTGACCAATTCTCAGGTGAGGAACCTTCCATATTAATACTCACACATAGGTCTTACCAAAAGGAAGTTGCCTGTGGTTCTTTTTAAAATACCAGTTCACAATTCACTGTAAAACTGTAAAACTCACAAATGGGAATTTTCCTTTTGCAGCATAAAAATATGAAACAATTTTGAATTAAAATCTTTGTTAAACTCTTTTTATTAAAAAGAAAACAACCTAAAAGCTTAGGATTACCTTCTGCAAATGAAGCACAGAAGCAAAATGTCTGAAAAAGGTTTTTTTTTTCATACACACAAGACGTGGGAACACAATGACACACTCATAGAAAATCAGTCAATATCATGTACAGGAAACAATCTGAATATAGAAACAATCTGAATATACACAGACCTTTTTTCACAGCAATCAAGTAAGATGTTACACTTTCAGACTTACTAACTAATAGAAATTGTGGAAATAAGAGCCAAATTGTTGGAATTAATGATTACAGGATCTGGGAATTTTGCTATTTACTATTTAATTAATATCCACTTTATTAGAAGCATAAATATAAGCTCAGCATTCGATAATCTTTTAAATTAAAAATAGTAGTACTTGCACTAACTTGCGGACAATTTCCACAGATGAATTAGCTAACAACCAGAAACTAAATGCAAATATGTAATATGCAGGAATGTTACAGTTTGCCACTTTGATATATACATGTAGAAAAAGATGGAACTGTTGCACTGTGAAAATGGCACTTCGTGTGTCATCATACTGATGATGTGTCATGATCATACCCAATACTTTCAATGTTAATTTGATTTAAGGAGACTTACCCCGCTTGTTGGTGAAGGCCAAATGAAAGGATTGTGCATCTGATTTTCACTCTAATATCTGCTATGACAAATCAATGGCCTTCTCTTGATCATCACTAGTCAAACAGCCTCTATGTTTCCCATGTCGAAGGTAGAGAAGTTGACACTTCATCAGCTATCATGAAGTGCATTTGTCACAGTGAACTGGTCTTCATTATTTCTACTGTAAAACGGGTAAAGTTGGCATGATACTTCGACCCACTTAGTGGCAGAAATGCCGACTTTTCCTCAGTGACACATAAGGCAACTTTGCCAAAGATACCTGTGTCTGTGAGAAAACTTGACATTTCTTCCATTAAGTGGGTCAAAAAAGCATGCCAACTTGACCCCGGATTGCCAACTTTGCCCCGTTCTACGGTATGTCAAAGTGACAGACTGTAATAATTTTTGCTGACTGCTAGACATATCCCTTCCCAAAATACCCTGACTTCAGCTTCATCCTCAGGAAATTTATTGTAAGTGACTGTTTTCATCAAACATCGAAGAGTTTTGCTCTTGTCTTTGAATGGGACCTCTTCTTTGTAGACAATAACGATCGTGTGCAGCCCTTTCATCAGAGCCATATGCATTTCAAAATAGCACTAACTACTACTAACAAAGGCAGGTGTCACGATGAGTACTGTCTTTCTGCATCTGGCCTTAGCATCAGCAATGTTTTCTGCAATTGACACATTATTATCCATCCAATAACTATGTATCCTTGAATTTTTTCCTCAGACCGACAGCATGATGTCATGCTGGTTCAAGATAGCTATTGGTCTGGCGGCTCTGTGTGATGTGCAGCTAAAGAGCTTGACAACATGCTGACAAGCAAATAAAATTGGCTGGTATAATTAGCAACAACAAGCAGTTAAAGCAAATCCTTTACAGTTTCATGTCACTGGAATTTTGTTGGTTTTTGTTATTCATTGCACCTGATTATCCAAACAGTTGGTCAGTTTCAGTTATAGTTTTGGGTTCTTGGTGATTGAGCTTGGCGATACACTGCATTGACCTTCAAGCTTTGTGAAATCTTGTTTGTGTTTTACAGTTATAAACTAAACTCCTTCCCCAGCTGAGTGACATGCAATGTATTCAGTTTCAAGATGCATACTGAGAACAGACATTGGGATCAGATTTTCGCTGTTACATATTATAACTTTCCTCTTCCACTTCCCATCTCCTTCCGATAAGATTCCAAGTCAAGCCACCCTGGCATCATCACATGGCATGCTCTGAGTATCCATGTATGCATTGACTAAATGATAATGACACTGGAGCCTTCACAATGTTAATTTAGTACAAGCAACTTCTTGATGTCATGTAGCTGACAAGCAACTGCTTGATGTCATGCAGCTGACTCTCCTGACCAATGAGAATGTACATATAGCTTGACGTCACCGAAACAAATGGTTGTTCTACTCACATCTCAACTGACCAATAGCCACCCAGTCTCGGCATGACATCAAGCTTTCAGTCTCTGAAAAAAATGAAGAATACACAGTTATTGGATTGATAATAAAATCTTAAATAAATCAAAACTAAAAATTTTGAAATAAAGAATATGAAAAAAAAGTGCAAAATGTTTTGTAAAACTTACCATTAACTTTACAGGGATATTAATAATTCTTGCTGATGGCCAGACACAGTCTGTCCCAAAATGCAGCAATTTCAGCTTCATCCGCAGGGTATTCAATGTAAGTGATGGTTTTCATCAAACTTCGAAGAGTCTTACACATGTCATTCAATGGAACCTCTTCTTTGTATACAATAACAACAGTGTGCAACCCTTTCATCAGAGCCATATGCATTTCAAAAATGCACCAACTACTACTCACAAAGGCAGGTGTCACAATGAGTACTGTCTTTCTGCATCTGTCAATAGCATCAGCAATGTTTTCTGCGATAGGCACCCCTCCTAAGAAATCCTTCTCAGGCAGGCAAATTTTGAAACCACGCTGAATTTCAATGACTTCATATAGTTCATTGACCACCCAGTCTGTGTCAGAATGATCATGTGAAACAAAGATGTCGAACTGAAGGTCAACAAGCAAAACATTGTCATGACGGTTATTCAGAGCCAGACACATACGCCTTTTTGTTTTGTAGATGAACCATTTCAGTCGCCATTTGAAGTGATACACCAGGATGAGAGTCATAAGCAAAATGAAAACCAAACTTAATGGAGTAAAAATGACCAGCAAATCCACTGGAGCTGAGGCACAGTCCTTGGTCACTTCATCATGGTCAAGAGTCAGTATGGCAATGGAAGTATTTTGATATGTGCAATTAATGTTTCCTCTGTCAATTATATCCACTTCTGTTTCCTGGAACCATCTTACCATATTAATGGAAGAACAGGAACACTCAAACTGATTGCCAGAGAAGTTCACCATCAAATTCCTTGTTCTGTTAGCCTGAAAATTATCTAATTTGTGCATGAAGGATTCGGTTATATTATCAAGTGCACCGTCTGAGAAATCTAACATTTCCAAGTCAGTGTTATCATAAATATTCAAATCCACAGTCACCAGAGGATTGCCATGAAATGACACTGATTGGAGTGAAGTCAAGCCAGTCAGCAAATCAATTGGCAAACTCTTCAAGTTATTGAAACTGAGATCAAGCCACTTCAGTTTTGAACCTTCTTTATTAATTTTCCTGAAACTTTCCAAATTCAAGCGATTGTTTGTCAAGTTCAGATACTTCAAACTTGGCATGTGAACTAACTGATCCTCATGAAAATACTTGATTCCACAACCTTTCAAATCTACAGCTTGAAGTCGATTGAATCCAATGATCAATGAAAAATTTAGAGGAAGCTTAGAATGTGAAAGGTCAATATACAAAATTCCATTATCTAAAGCTGTATATGAACTGTGGGACATTCTGACTCTATCTGAAGGAAGATGTCTTGCATGCAGAAAGCGCAAAGTTGGAAAAATAAACCTGAGAGGTTCTCTTGTGTGTAGGTTGATGAAATCCTTTGGAGTTCTTTTAATGGTGAGATTTTTTGGAACTTCTATCCATTTTGGGGGTTCAGGGTAAAGAATTGCCCTATTCTTGAGGAATATTCCACCAAATTTTCGGTCTGTTACAGGAGAATAAATACTATTTATAATGAGACTGACTAACCTCACAGAATTCATAAAATGTGCCATTTTTGGGGGGTTCTTTATTAAACTATATAAACTGAAATCACCACCTTTATATACTTTTTTAATAAAACTGTTAAATCCAATATTCAAATACCTCAGGCTTGGAAACTTGAAAATGATGGATAAATCAATTTCTAGAACACGGGTGTTTTGGGCAGAAAATAGCCTGACTTTTTCAAAATTTTGAGAATTAAACATATCTGAAGTTAATGATGAGAATTTTTGATCATTATGCGATCCATCTAGCATCAGTTTGGTGAGTGTTGCGCTTTTCATATTCTTTATTGCAACAAATGCGTCTTCTAACGGAAATTCTATATTCATTATAAGAGAAAGTTCTGATAGATTGGTGAGAGGTCTCAGTGCATTCGGTGACATTGACACCAGAACTTCGTATATGGTGAGTTTTTCAAGATGTGGAACATTGGCTAGAGTATGGTCTGTGATTCTTATCATGCTCAGAGTTCTGATGCCATTGTATTCAATTTTAGGACCAGGTTCGATGGTCAGAGATTTCAGGTTTTTCAACTGGCCAAATTCTTCACCCAATATGGCGTTCTTCCACCATTGAACTGAGAAAGACTCAATCTTTTGCATGTGTTGAAGAAATCCTCGCTGAAGCTGGTCAGGGTAGATGCAAGCTAAATTAAGTCCTCTAACATTTGTTAATGGGGCAAATATTTCCGCGTGATAGTACTGGTCTTGTTGGTAAGTGCCTATTCCAAAGTGTTGCAGTAATCCAAGACCTGCAATAAACAAAAAAAAAAGACATGCAGATAACTCATAGTTGCTTGAGAAGGCCAAATATAGCTAATACCTGAAAAGATATTTTAAGTACTGAAAACTAGGGGTAGTACGAATATAGTAGGCCTAGTAAAGCAGAAAGAATTGTTACACCTCAAATGCAATTCCTCGTCTGTGATTGGTCAGAATGACGTCACATGACAGGGATCAGAAAAGACTGTTGCCCTCTCAGAGGGCATCAGTTCACCAAATTCACACTGAGGCTGACTGCTGATCAAGATGGCTGTACAAAAGTGGATGGTGGAACCACAGAAGTTACCTGATCCTTTTTCATCCGATGAAAATGCAAAAGACAATTTGATCCAAGAGGCATTGTTGCAGCTTCACTTGTTTATTTCAACTGATTAACTGTGTATTTGTGACCATTGTGACACCACTCCATTGTGATGTTATAGTTGTGACATCACCACAGTGAGGCTATAAATAGATCATTGCTCTTCACAACATTAAATGACAATAGAACTTGTGGATACTATCATAAATTTATATGAATTAAAATTATAAATCTGAATGACTACCTGATCAATGTCGAAAATTTGATGGAGAAATTTCCTGTCTCCCCAAAAAATTTCCTGTCTCTCAAAAGTTATCTTTTTTGTCAGAATTGCATTTCGTCCACTGGCTATTAAAAGGTTGTAAGTGCTAGTTACGACCTTTCTGCAGTATTAAAGGAATAGATTTATAAAGAAAAATAAGCCGCATCTTTCTGTGAAAATTCCAGAAAAATATCATTTTTAGTTTTCGAGAAATTAAAAATTTTTTGTTACAACCTTTTTGCGTTTACATGATTGCATATTTTTAAAAGGTTGTAAGTACCATTAAAACAGATGTTGTTTTTTTTAAAAGGTTGTAACTCCTACTTACGACCTGGGGTGCTTCAACTGTGAGAAACAGAGAAGGTTGTAATTAAGACTTACAACCTTCTTTCATTCTATTAATCCCTTTGATATGATTGTAAGTCACACTTACAACCTTTCAATTCCAGGATTTTGAAAATTACAATACAGTCATTTGGATGGAAAGATGGCAACTTCATGAGAACTGTTAAAAATCTGAGAATTTGTAGGCACAGAACTAAACTCTATTTCATTTTTCCAGACAATTGGGTCATGTAGGAATTTTTTTATTTGAATCCAGCTAATTCAAACATAGGCTGTGTAGCAGCAAACCTTCAGCGACTCTATATTATAGAGCAATTTCATACATGTACATGGTGTAGGTCGCGGGCTGTGGGTTGGAAACCCAAAAATACATTGTTCATTTGTATCAGATTTCATCCATGCGCAATTTGTTCATGCAATACTGGTCAAGATTTGACCTAGAAGTAAAAATAATAATTTTTGATTTTGTTAAATCAATATTTTAAAAAATAGTACCATCCATCAATCAGGCTGACACAAGGCACAACTACATCGTATGGGTGATATGGGTATCAATTTCATCCAAGCACATGCAATAGTGGCCAAGTTTTTGGCAGGACATGGAAGAAACAATTTTATACATATTATTCTCAATATTATAAAGTTTAGGATATCAATCCATCAGACCATCAAAAGGCACAAATAAACCATATAGGCTATTTTGTACCAAATTCCATCCATGT
The DNA here is from genome assembly GCA_026936325.1 of Platynereis dumerilii. Classification (NCBI taxonomy): domain Eukaryota; kingdom Metazoa; phylum Annelida; class Polychaeta; order Phyllodocida; family Nereididae; genus Platynereis; species Platynereis dumerilii. The sequence continues at coordinate 10,051,485 of JAPTHN010000016.1, read as the reverse complement.
ACACATAATGGGGGGCCGAGTGCTGGCCCGGAAACTATCTAGCTGCCCGCCCGCCCGCTCAGCAGAAGGACAACATTTGACCAAAGTATATAATACCTTCTTAGAACTAAAGTTCGCTGAAGGTAAAAATCCCAGCCTTTGTAAATCATTTGTCTACATGCTGATATCATCTCATGAAACAAATCCCATCTGTCTTCTCTGCATGGATGACAGAAACTGTACACTGTGCAGGTTTATCAAATATTATTCAGATTATATTTTACCGCAGGTAATCCATGTTTTACATATTGAATGTTAGGAGTTTATGTTATGAGTTGGAATTTGGCCCAATTTGCTACTGGTAGATATAATATGATCTCACTGATGCAACAGTAATGTGGAATTCCATATTCCATGGTAAAAAATAAAATGCAATACATTTTGGATTGTAACCATAACATTTTGTATTTTTTTTCCAAATAAGTTACATAATTCGTTCAGGAAATCAGATGATAGGCCATCGTTCGTAGTTCAATTCATAACTCTAAAGATTTGTTTGAAACTGACAAAAGCAATATTATCTGGTGTCCGTTCACACCCTTTGTGTAAAATTAGACAAAAGTTTAATTTCTTTGATCAAATTATACATAGAGTTATGAAAATTTTTTTGGTTGTTTAAAGTCATGCCAGATTTACACAAATCATTTGTGCGGACACTATCAAACATTAATTTGGTCAGTTTTAAACATAAACTTTTTCAGAATAATGTTTTGTTATTAGAATTAACTAAAAAGTTCAACAAAAATAAGTCCCCCTTTGGATAAACTTGAATATCTCAAAGATTCCATGCATCGCTGATTTTTATGGCAGTTGGCTGAATTATAGAATATAATGGTTGTAGTTTTACATGCAATGTACAAATTGTGGCCCTCAATGTGCACATCATCCAGAGTTTTCACCAACTGCCAAGTACTTGAAGCCAAAGGCAATCACTTTCAATTGTACAAAAACATACTGAAAACTAAAAACTAATACCGGACCTCCCATCTTCAGAACCTTCAGTCCAACGGTTCAAGTTTTACAGATTTTCCATCAATTAATCAAGGCCAAATTATGCAAAATTTCCCTTTTCAAATTTCTCAATAGCCAACACTTTCTGTCCTGCACCACAAAGACCCTCAGTTTTAAATGCAAGACCAAATTACAGCATCTGTGACTTTAGGTCTTTCTCCACATGGGGATTAAGATGCTGATAACTGGTTGGTGCCTGATTCTTACAGGGTTAGTTTCAACCATGTACAAGCATTAGTGACTGAGTCGGGGCCCGGATATATTTCAATATTTCAAAAAGTATCAAATATCCAACAATTAGACCATCAAAAGGCACAACTACACCATATGGGCTACATGTGTACTAAATTTTATCCATGTACCTGCATTGTCGTGCAATTGGGGCTGAGTACTGGCCCAGAAATGTTCAATCAACTCGCAGCCCACATGCCTGCCCGCCCGCCCAGTGGACAGACATTTTACCCAATTGATTACAATACCTTCTTCAAACCTAATTCCCTTAAGGTAAAAAAAAGAGAGTAAATTCAGTTTGCTTTTTTTTGGGTTGGAGTCTGAGTCGGCGAAAAATGCCGGTTTATCAAAAATAGTGTGTGGCCGGCAGAAAAAGACTGGTTACCTGCCCAAATGTCCGATTGGTTTGTTGGAGAGTTAAAGAACTATTACAACAATCAATGCCATTGGTGCAGGCCTTTGAAATCTCCACTGCAATTGACAAACATCAATGGCACAAATTAGTGTCTGAAGTGTCAAATGGATTGCAATTAAACAAAAGATGGGTCAATAGCTCAGCAAATTGCAATTAGCAATGTTAGGCATCAGCCAGTAAGTATAGTATGTGCAGTGTACAAGATTTGAGGCCCTGCAAGGTTACAAAAGTGAGGCCTGGATTGTAGCAGAGGTTCTGACTTCTGTAGGCTTAGGTGAATTAAGAACAACACAAAATGATGTACAGCTTTGGACCAATAAAAATGAACCTAGAAATAAATTATAATCAATATGAAATAAATCCTACCGGACCCTGTCCAATTATAGCAATAGAATTATACTTTTTAAATTTTGTTGGCTTATCCAGGTTCAAGACTTTTAAGTTGCATGACAGTTCGTCTATCTCAAGGAAGACTCAGTCAAATTGATTTGAATTTTGAAATATATCTGAAAAATAATCTCGAGGATCTCTAGCACCAAATGGCAATAGAAATAAGCCCAATGGGTCCCTTTATTACCATACACTACTCCTTCAAACTCTCGGTATTTTTGGACATTTTCCCTCTCTTTTATAGCAATTTTCAATGAAAAATGGACATCTTTCATGGCTCATCTGACTCAGCCCAACTGATTTGACCTAGTATTTCATGATACAATGAAAGAGGACAATCAGTCAAGTCAACATACAAATTGATTTAACCTTTTATGCTTATGCATCATTAAAAAAGATAGAAAGGTTAGTCTTAAGTAAAACTAGGTTTCAGTGGTTTGACTGAGTATTCCACAACGGAATCTGAGTTCACAATGGGAACTTTTGAGGTAAAAAACAGTTAAACCTGCTTTGACTGAGTCTTCCATCGATTTTTTCCCTCAGACTCAGTCAAAGCTATGTTTTGGTTGGATCATCCTCCATTTTCTAGGGGAAGACTCAGTCAAAGCTATGTTATGACTGAGTCTTCCACTAGAAAAAGGAGGATGACTCAGCCAAAACATAGCTTTGACTGAGTCTTCCACTAGATTTGTCGCAGATTCACAGAGTCGGCTTCAGTCAAACCACTTTGACCTAGTATAGAAATTAAAATAATGAAGCCACTGCCTTGTAGCTTCCTGGAATAATCAGTCAATATTAGGCCTACTTTATTAAATAAATTCTACATTTTTTAAACAGCATTTATGTTTCTGCACGATCACAACACCAAGCTGAACACAATGATATAACTCTCAATACAATCAGTGACGGGAAACAGAAGTTATCTGCTGATTTGTTTAGTTTTCAGAATTTCAGATCTGCTGAAAATTGCAAAATTTGCTATATCTGAGTCCTCCATGAGATAGACGAGTTGAGGGTTAGAAGGCTCTATTCTATTGGGAGTAGCTTGGAGTAACTTTAAAATTTAAGTTACATTTCTGAAGGACCACAAGATCGGGAGTACCTGATGAGTTAAATTGGAATTTCGGGCAGACAGGATTTTATTCGGGCAGGTAAAATTCAGGATCTACCTGCCCGAATGTCCTGTATGACAAAAGCACTTTTCGCGGACTCTGTTTGGAGTTAGGGTAATACAATTAACAATCAGCAGTTAAGAAAGAATACTTCATATCGCTTCAGATTTGGAGTGGGATAATAATAACATAAATATGGAAATCTTAAATGCTAAAGGTTTTTATACCCCATTTTAAGACAATTCTCTGACAATTTGCTTCAAATAATAATCATTTCCGTGTTTTCTTTGCAATGTCCGTGAAATATTGACTTACAACCTTTTGATATTGAAGCACTTACGACCTTTCATCGGGCAGTCTCGAGACTTCAGACACAATTTGGCAAAGTTTAAAAGGGCGTAACTCAAAATTTTGCTTAAAATTGCCTGAAACTCAACCATGTGATTAGTAATGGCATCCATAATGTTTTTGGATGGGGCAAGAGCAGAAAATATCGATTGAAATTGGCAAATAGGCCTTTTGAAGTTTTAACTTACATCCTTCTTGCACTGGATCTTCAGAATTCAGAAAGAATTAAAAGGTTGTAAGTAAATTTTTTGCTATTTATTCCAAATATATGAATTAAATCTATAGTAAAACACTCCAAATGAACTACAATATTTGATTTGTCAACATATGATACCCTACTTTCAACATGCCTGCCCTTATGGACCCATCAGACACTCTTGATAGTTTTTTGCATTTTTCTCAAAATGTCATTTTTTGAGTTACAACCTTTTAAAAGCCAGTGGACGATTTGAGGTATAACAAAACAATTATTGACTGTTACTTCGGGCAACAGTTCAATCTGTCTGACCCTCGGGAGTAACAGTCACCTTGCTGGTGACTGTTGCCCTCGTATCAGTCAACATTTGTATATTGTTACCATGGTAGAATTACAGATGATTTCATATTTGTAGACTTTTATCAAATAACAAAATACTTTGCAAAATTTCTGGTCTGACATCAGAAAATCCTGTCATAATTTGACCAATAGTATACTGCAAAGGCCAAATCGGATTGTGGCAGTTGTTCACACACGTCAAACCGCAATCCACATGAACTCTTTCATTTCTTCATGATCGAACTATTGTATTTCACACTCCTGTTCTGTTGTTTGTTTCAATTGATCTATTTACACTTAATTATCATGCCTTGAGCAAAAGCAAATGTCTATGACACCAGTAAGGGACTATTCAGAATTTATGACTGGGTTGAGGGGGAGACGGGAGTTTTACCTGAGTGGGTGCTACAATGTCATGCTTCAAGGGTGGCAGAACAAATTTCACCTTTTGTCCAGAATCTTGCAGGCTAAATATAATTAAGACTTGCACTGTAAGAAATGACCGTGTTTTTGTGGCTCAAAGAACTGTAAATTTATTGTTATTTTACCGTTTTTTTTTAAATACAAACTTTGTCTGGGAATATACAGCTCTTTGTCAGTTACAAAATGACTCCAAGATAAATTAACTGCAACATGTCATTTAACATTCAGTTCACGTTGATGAACAATTACTTCAACCATTAATTTACTGGCAACTTGTAATATGCAGACAAAACATTTGAATTGGCCAAACAATCAATACACTTGGTAAGATTAGGAACTTTAAACAAGAGATTACATGGACTTCAACCACGGAACATGTGGTGCCATCTACAATATATGCTTTACACAGCTGTTAATCAAACTTAATTTATAACTTATCTGAAGCAAGGGAACATCCTCATTCATATGATCTTAAAGATGCTGTCATTATGCAAAAGTTGTAATATCTATTTGTTACATTGACATTTGTGTGAGTCTTATGATGGGATCTAAAGAATGACACTATTAAAACCAAAATAAATGAAGCGCAGTCTGCATAAATAGAACATACTTCGATAAACTTGACACCTTGTTCTCTTGGAAAATATCCATCAATTTTATGGCAGAAATTTGTGAGCAAAGGTGTGCGAATTAATTGCTGGGTATAATTGATGGACCTACTTCCCTGCTGTCAAGCAAGAGATGAGCAAGGCTGAGCCTGGAGTCAATGATTCTCTCAGCTGATTCGAGCTTCGGTACATCCCTACAGCTATGCGACAGTTAAATCATGTGCTTAGTCTGTTGTTTCACATTGGTGCAAAAGTAAGAATAACAGATACTATCCGTATTTTTACAGTACATTCTACAGCTCCTTGCATGCTTTATTTTCTATGTTTGACCGCTGATATAACTGTAAGATATACTTCAAATAAACTATTTTATATATGTTTATTATACCGTAATATCACTTTGTTGAATCCGCAAAATTACAGTTCAATGTACCAATCTGCATTTTATGGTTCATTGTCCTGTTCAGGTTTATTAGTACTTTTACAGTTCTTAGAGCTGGAACAAAGTTGCCAGTTAATTTAACTGTAAAATTTAACGGGTTTTTTTTTTGCAGTGTGGGGGAATGTGAGTTTTGACCAATGGAGCACTAATTTTTCGCACATGTTTCAAGGGGCGTACTCATCACTCACAACATGCTCAAGGGGTGTATGAAATTTTAATAAAAGAAAACGGGACATACTAAAAATCTGCATGGAATGTATAAGAGGTACAAACAAGCATGAAGCCAAAGGGGGGGTACACATTTATAAATTCTGAATGGTCCCTCAGGACAGGATGGTGGCCCAGTGATGTGGCCAACATTTATAAGAAAATCACAGTGGGAATCAGATCAGGGACTCACAATTGGTAGCCCATTGTCCTGCCGCCTGAGCTGAGCCCCTCCTCTGAGAAAATGTTACATTCACAATTATGCATGTTTATTTTCTGTATAAACAGTCATTTCATAGATCACCTAATCCCAACCGTCTGAATGTGTGCACTAAAAATGTGTGAAACACCATCATCCCAAGTCATACCATGACAAAATGGCCCATAACCTTTGCTAATTCATGAATACTTAATTAACTGACCCAGTTTTGGCTCCCAATCAGGGACTGCTACATTACAGTTTGAAATTGTTGCTTCTGTTTCACACAGTTACAAATGGCAAAATTGTGTATTGTTGAAAGGTGCTATCACAGTTCCGAAAATTCCATTGAATTATGTATTTTCACAGTTCTGAAATGAAACTGTTTGAAAGTTTGCTTGTTTTACACTGTTTTTCTTAGTTGCCAGTAATCCTCATAATCGGACTAAATCTGCCTGCAAAATGCTTATGACCTAAATAAGCAGCCAATCACAGAAGAGGTTGGAAATAGCAGAAAGCCCTGTCCATTTTAGCAGGGCTTGCGTGGGGAGGATGGTGAAACACAAACTGAACTCTCACTTGACACTGCTAAAGTCGGTCCAAGTTTGGAAATCAATGGCTCAGAATGCCATGGTCATCCATGTAAAATGCTATGTCACTTTTCAGGAGAGAGTGGTCATACTCTCTCTCGACCAATGAAAATTGTAAGAAAAATTATGTATTTTCCAACTCAAATGTCTACAAATATGAAATCATCTTTACTGAAGAAGCAGGTCTCAAGATATTACTTGAAAGACAAAAAGTCAAAACTCTAAGAAGCTGTTAATTGAAAATCAGTTTGTTCTCCCAAAGAACCCTGATGGACAAGAGTTTTACACTCTCCCTTACAAGTGTCTTGTCAATTAGGTGGATGGGCTAAGTACGAAGTATGGGCCTTTGATTTCAAATCATGATGCAAAGGTCTACAATGCATTGGCAGAGGTGTTGCTTGGGTCAAATGATTTTATCCCAAGACACACCCAAGGATAAGAGTTATGCACTATTTTCACCAATATTCGACACTGTATTCCCAGGTATTATGCAAGCATGATTTTTCATCCTGTCTCCCAAAGAAACAACACTATTTTGACACCCTTAAAATATTATAATATATACATGTCATGGAGCCAATATCTTGTAAATTCCATCAGAGCAGTGAAGAGTTATGCCCTATAATCCAGTTTTGGGCTGTTCCAAATTATTACGAAATTTCTGAAAAATGCACCTAAAATCTACCAAACTGACTCTAAATTGCTATAAACATTGGCCAATATTTTCCTCTTAGAATTAAATGAAATATGCAACAATCATCTCAAACGCAGATGCAGTCATATCAGGACAATTCATATTATTCTCCTGCATTGAAATGGCATAGAAATTAAGATCTTTTTGCAAAATAACCTGTGTTAGACAAACTGAATTGTCTGCTTTCCTCAGGTTTAGAACATTCTCCTGAAACAAAGAAAATCAAATTGCATCAGTGAACTTGAACATTATCTTGCAATGAATCGAGCTCATCTGATTGACAATGCCAATCCAATGGGAGAAAATCATGGCCGCATAATTACTGGGAATGCAGTGTAATCGAAAGTGAAAAAAAAGGGATTTGGACATTTTTGTATTATCCCAATCATGGCAGATGGCGGGGGGTTCTCCAATCACAAAAAAAAAGTATAATACTTGATAAACTCACAGAAAACTCTTGAGAAACCAGCATTTTTCAGCTCTTAAAAGCAGACCTCCCACAAAAGAAAAATAATCATTTAACTAGCCTACTCAGAATTGACTTCAAGTTTCGGCCCGGCCGTTGTTCTTTAAAAATTTACCTGCCCCAAAGTATCAACTGTTTTCCTTTTTTTATCAATTTGTCCTGGGTATACAATTTTTTTTCGGAAAAGAATCCAAAAAAGCTGTCTGCAGGAACTGCATTTCAAGATATAGCAACTTGTGCGAAGAAGTAATGCGAATTCAAAATGGCTGACAAACTATCTGTGGTGAACATTGGATGTATTTCTTGGTAAAAGTATCAAGAAGTTGTTGTTCAATATAGTGTTACCATTCAATTAAATTTTAGCCATACCTCTAAAACTCTCCCTGTTGAGTCTTTGAGGACCTTGAAGTTGAAGTGGATTGTTCCCAAGATGAAGAATTTGTAGAGATGTCATATTCTCAAAACTGCCATCAGGTATTGTTGAGATTCTGTTATCTTGTAAATGTAATTGTGTGGTACTCTCGTTCATCAGTGATAATGGCAATTCCAGTAACTCACATTTCCTGCAGTCAATGGAAGTGCCATGCTGTCTACAGCATGATGGTCCAGTGCAAGAAGCATCCTTAACAAGATAGAGGCCAATTAAGGCCAGAACAAATCCCAAGAAGTAACAAGTCTTTACAGAATCAGCCATGTTTCATGCTAACTCATACATTGACGAATGTTCATCAGAAGAGGACAGGGAAGAATTCTTTAATTTTTATGACACACTAAAATATTTTTATGGAACACAAATATTGATATTCTTGAGCACTAACTTCCCTTTGTCTATCGACAGTTGCCCAATGCCTATATATACTCAAAATAAATGTAAATATGTTATAGAGGCATTTGCATTACTGTTGCCATTTGTTTTGGGTCATTTCATAAATCACCTGGACCAGATCAGGGCCAAGAAATCAGAGCAGCAAAGGTCATTAAAGCTTTTAGCCAATGGTGGAGTGTCTCACAAATTGATCAACCTTAACATAATTCCCAACTTGACAGTTGTTGTTTTGTGTTGTAAGTTTCTCTTGTTGTCAATAAACCTGTCCATATGTTATTTCTCATGGCTTGACTTGCTATTGTCTGTGTGATATTGGTAAGTATTCGAAATCACTCTCCAGGCCAAATCCTAATTTGAAAACATTTATTTATTCCTCTAAAAGCATAGGGTGGTGTGAGTGTATCCAACTATTGAACATCAGAAAGAATAGGTCTGATCCATAATTCAAGGGGGAAAAAAAGAATTTTAGCCAAATTCTGGATAGTTTCCAATCACTTAGCTTGGAAGATGTATGTCAAGGACCCTTGTCTGGGCGGACCACCTCCCCCCCCCCATCTATCTCTATAAATTTGAGAAATAGAATATGCTGCTATTTTGTCCAGCAAGCATGTCTATGAAAAACTGTGGGGATTAAGGAATTCAGTGACAAAAACACAACTGAGCCAAACTGAAACATTTGCAAGATTTTCCAAATATTTGAAGTACTTTAGCTCTTTGCAGATTGGTACATCTTGCAAATGTGAGCCTCTGAGCCTTTTCCTGAACTTTAAACAGGAATTCTAAGATGTTGAAGATGTGATATGTTCAGGTAACGCTTCAAAATATTGTCAAATATTGTGATTAACTCATACCAGGCTGGCTAAATGTTTTCATTAAATAATAGTAATTTGGGAAGCCGTACAAGCTGGCCTTGTTGATTTGACCAATTCTCATGTGAGGAACCTTCCATATTAATACTCACACATACACTGTGTATCGTTTGCTCTATGCGAAGCGACCTAGTTAATCATAAAATTTTAAATTTTAGACCAGAAACCAATGTAATTACAATATAACATAGCCAGTATGCTGTATATATGTATCAGAAATCTTGATGTGAAATGTCAACCTGTAAATATTTAGCAATCAAAAGATTTGGTGATTCTAGTAAAAAATGCACTAAAATTTATTAGAACTGCCTAATCTCCCAAAAAACTTAACTGATTGATTCCAAATTTTGTATGTGTATTGTGTATACTATAAGACAGCATACTGGCTATATGGCAATGTTTGTTGCTTGCTCTATATATGAAAACTAGCAAAATGTAAACAAAGAAAATCCTTAATTGGGTCACTTGGTTGGTACACAGTGCATAGGTCTTACCCAGAAGGAAGTTGCCTGTCGTTCTTTTTAAAATACCAGTTCACAATTTGCTGTAAAACTGTAAAACTCACAAATGGGAATTTTCCTTTTGCAGCATAAAAATATGAAACAGAATTTTGAATTAAAATCTTTGTTATACTCTTTTATTAAAAAGAAAACAGCCTAAAAGGTAAGGATTACCTTCTGCAAATGAAGCACAGAAGCAAAACTTCAGATTTTTTTTTTTCATACACACAAGACCTGGGTACACAGTGACACACACACATAGAAAATCAGTCAACATCATGTATAGGAAAAAATCTGTATACACACAGATCTTTTTCCCCATCATCAATCCAACGTAAGATGTACATTTCAGACTTACTAATAGAAATTGTGGAAATAAGAGCCAAATTGTTAGAATTAATGATTACAGGATCTGGAAGTTTTGATATTTACAATTTCAAAGCATAGATATAAGTTCAGAATTTGATAATCTTTGTGTATCTGTCTGTTGATAACAATTAACTAGGTTCCCAAAAAAGTTTAAACACTACTTTGAAGAAGTTCCATTTTCAACGATTTTAACATTGTTGCATTTTTAATGAGGAAATTAAAAAATAGTAGTAGGCCTACTTATTACTTGCACACACTTTCCACAGATGAATAGCTAGCAACCGGAAACTAAATGCAAATAATTATGTAATATGCAGGAATATTACGGTCTGTTACTTTGATATAGAAAAAGATGGGACTGTTGCACTGTGAACATGGCACTTTGTGTGTCATCATACTGATGATTTGTCATGATCATACCCAATACTTTCAATGTTAATTTGATTTAAGGGGACTTAGCCCGCTTATTGGTGACAGCCAAATGAAAGGATTATGCATCTGATTTTCACTCTAATATCAGCTATTACAAATCAATGGCCTTCTCTTGATCATGACTAGTCAAACAGCCTCTATGTTTCCCATGTTGAATGTAGAGAAGATGACACTTCATCAGATATCATGAGTCATGAAGTGCATTTTTTCACAGTGAACTGGTCCTAAATTTTTCAACTGTAAAACGGGGTAAAGTTGGCAATCTGGAGTAAAGTTGGCACGCTACTTTGACCCACTTAATGGCAAAAATGCCAACTTTTTCTCACTGATATACATATCGCAAATTTGCCAAAGATATCTGTGTCTGCCAACTTTATCCCGGATTGCCAACTTTACCCAGTTCTACGGTATGTCAAAGTGACAGACTGTAGGCCTAATAATTTTTGCTGACTGCCAGACATAGTCTGTCCCAAAATAGTCTGACTGCAGCTTCATCCTCAGGAAATTTAATGTAAGTGACAGTTTTCATCAAACTTCGAAGAGTTTTGCACATGTCATTCAATGGAACCTCTTCTTTGTAGATAATAACAATAGTGTGCAGCCCTTTCATCAGAGCCATATGCATTTCAAAATTGCACCAACTACTACTAACAAAGGCAGGTGTCACAATGAGTACTGTCTTTCTGCATCTGGCAATAGCATCAGCAATGTTTTCTGCAATAGGCACTCCTCCAAAGAAATCCTTCTCAGGCAGGCAAATTTTGAAACCACGTTGAATTTCAATGACTTCATATAGTTCATTGACCACCCAGTCTGCATCCGAATGATCATGTGAAACAAAGACATCAAACTGAAGGTCGGCAAGCAAAATGTCCGCATCATGGTTATTCAGAGCCAGACGCATGCGTCGTTTTGTTTTGTAGATCAACCACTTCAGTCGCCATTTGAAGTGACAGACCAGGATGAGAGTCACAAGCAAAATGAAAACCAAACTTAATGGAGTAAAAATGACCAACGAATCCACTGGAGCTGACGCACAATCCTTGGTCACTTTGTCATAGTCAAGAGTCAGTTTGGCAATGGAAGTATTTTGATATGTGCAATTAATGTTTCCTCTGTCGATTATGGTCACTTCTGTTTCCTGGAACCATCTTATCATACTAATCGAAGAACAGGAACACTCAAACTGATTGCCAGAGAAGTTCACCATCAAATTCTTTGTTTTGTTTGGCTGAAAATTGCTTAATTTGTACATGAAGGATTCAGTTATATTATCAAGTGCACAGTCTGAGAAATCCAACATTTCCAAGTCAGTGTTATCCTGAATATTCAAATCCACAGTCACCAGAGGGTTGCCCCGAAATGACACAGATTTGAGTGTGGTCATTCCAGTCAACAAATCAATTGGCAAACTCTTCAAGTTATTGAAACTGAGATCAAGCCACTTCAGTTTTGAACCTTCCTTATTCATTTGCACGAAACGTTCCAAATCCAATTGATTCCTTGTCAAATTAAAATATTTCAAACTTGGTAAGTGAAGTAAATGATCTTTATGTAAATAGTTGATGCCACAACCTTTCAAATCTATAGCTTGAATTCGATTGAATCCAATGAACAAAGAGACATTTTGAGGACCCTTGGAATGTGACAAATCCATGTACAGAATGCTATTATCTAAGGCAGTGTACATATTTTGGGACATTTTTATCTGATGGAATGGAATATTTTTTGCATAGACATAGCGCACCATTGGAGGAATAAACTTCAAGGTCTCTGTAGAATGCAAATTAATAAAATCTTTCTTGGTTCTTTCAATTGTGAGATTTTTTGGAACTTTTATCCACTTGGGCTGTTGAGGGTTTATGTCCAAATTGTTCTGTCTGTAAATTAGTTTAAAATGCCGATCTGTCACACCCGAATACACTGCATTTAAACTGAGAATTTCTATTCTAATAGAATTCATGATATGTGCCATTTCCGAGGGTCTTCTTATCAAACTGTAAAGAGAGCAATTCCCACCTTTAATGCCATGTCTAAGGACACTATTAAAACCAATATTGAAATACCTCAAGCTTGGAAACTTGAAAATAATTGAGCAATCAATTTCTAGAACACGTGTGTTTTGGAGAGAAAGCATCGTTATTTTTTCAAAATTTGAAGAATTAATCATATCTGCAGTTATTGCCAAGAACTTTAAATCATTATGTGATCCATCAAGAATCAGTTTGGTGAGTGTTGCACTCTTCATATTCTTTATTGCGACAAATGCATCTTCTAACGGGAATTCTTTATTCATTATAAGATAAAGTTCTGATAGATTGGTGAACGGTCTTAGTGCATTTGGTGACATTGATACCAAAACTTCTTCTATTGTGAGTTTTTCGATATTTGGAACATGGGCTAGAGTTTTGTTCGTAATGTTTACATAGCTTCGTGTACTTCTGAAATTTGTGGCAATTTTTAGACCAGGTATGATAGTCAGAGACTTGATATTTTTCAACTGGCCGAATTCTTCACCAAGTGAAGCATTCTGCCCAAATGTAACTGTGAATGACTCAATGTCTTGCATGTGTTGAAGAAATCCCGGCTCAAGCTGGTCAGGATATAGACAATTCAATCTGAGAGTTCTAACATTAATCAATGGAGAAAATACTTCAGCATGATAATATTGCTTAGTCGGGTCCTTTTGGAACTCCGGGCACTTCCCTATTTCAAAATGATGAAGCGATTCAAGACCTGAAATGAATAAAGAAAATAGTGTCAGAAATATCCCAACAATTGTGTCAGACTGTGCCTGTCCCTCCTTTTGAAAACCTTCAAGGGATTCCTTGAACTACTATATTCTCATCATGATGATTCCAGGAAGCATACTTTATTTCAGTTTCAGGGAGCATACACTGTAAAATTTGAAATTTTGAGTTATCTCAAATGATTGAGTGAGATGGTTGCACAATTGGTTTGAGCCATTATAGCTTGCCGTTTTGAGTTACGATAATCTTTATGTTGTTATAACTTGCAAACAACAAGCTATATTGGCTCAAAGGAATTGTGCAACCATCTCACTCAATCAATTAAGCTAAATCAAAATTCAAAATTTACAGTGTACGATAACTTAAATGTTGGGATCATCAGCTATCATCTAATGATCCGGGAATGAAGCTGGTTCCGGACTGCGATGATGTTGTTTTCTACTGAGGAATTTCTAATCTGCTATAGTGAGATATGTTTAGGAAAAGTGCATTAATCAATTGATCTAATCGTGAACAGATTAGCAAGACAACAGTGATATCAATGGCTCGAAAACAGTTAATTTGATTTGATTTAATTTAATTTATTATTTCTTGTAAGAATTACATAAACATCTCAATGCGTGTATAATGACAATTCAACATTTGATAAAAATGACATGTCAACAATCGCGTAAACGTGAGACCTAAATTTGTAAAAAACAACAGAGATAAAAACATCAAATGAAAAAGCAATATCACAGCATAGATATAAACCAAAGTATGATACAAAAAGATGAGTCTTTAATCTTGAATTTAATTCTGAAAATTCTGAAAAATATCTTATATATCTGATGACAAATTATTCCAAAGGGCAGGAGCCCTGATAGAAAATGCCTTCTCCCCATATTTGTTTGTTTTGGGAGGTTCAGGTCTTTTTAAAGTGGTTGAACTGTCACTTCTGAGACTCATATACGATCTTGATTTACATTTTTTGTCTAAACCTGAAAGTAATCAATATTCACAATAAAAGTTTTTCATTTACATGTATTTAATGCATTGGATCGCAGGCAAAGTTTACCAGACCAGCAGCTTCGCCCAAGATACAAATAATAATAGCCTGCACAGGCTGTAGAGTAGGTCGGGGCAAGAAGCCCGGGTTAGGTGAGAGGCCCCCCCAAGGTTACATCCAAACTTACATTTTTGGTGCGTTTATCTATTGATAGGATTGAAGCCAGAGGCTTTTTAGGTGACGTGACAAATTTTCAGGGCAAACAGCGCCAAACCATAGTAGAAATTACAGAAACAAAAAAGTGTGCGTGGTTTTTGTAACTTTGACTAATTCTTTGAAAGGGGATGTCAGAAATAACTTCGGAAATATTTAAAAGCATAATGGATATCTGCATTGCTTCACTTTATGACCATCACATAAATATGATATGGATCATTTTTTTGCATTTTAGTTAAAAATATAGAGGTCAAATTAAAATATGTGGGTTTGGGGTGAGAGGCCCCACATGATATAGGGCATGAGGCCCCCTTCACTGGGGGGTTGAAGCTGCTTCAGGAACCATTTAATAATGTGTACTTTACCTTAAATCTTGATAGAATAGCTAATTAAAATAGAAAAAAATTGGCCCGAAATTGAAACTGGGAAAAAAATATTAAAAAATAATGGTATGAACAGAAAAATTCTGAAATTCTGAAAAAGTGAATAGAATGCCTTAAAAGTGATAGAAGAACCCTAAAAAATAACTTTAAGGCTGAATGCGCTCGCAAAAAAAATTGCCATAGGATTATAATAGGGGGCTTCTTGCCCGATGGGTGGGGTAAGAAGGCCAATTTAAATTTTTTTTAAAAATGGCCGTAACTCCTTTATTAAAATTGGTAGACATTTGTTTCACTAGTTATTAGTAGAGTGAAGTGATCCCTTCCTGACAGCACAAGCATTAAAATAATCGCCCATAAAAAGTAGGTCAAATCGCACCTCGAAGTTAAGGGGGGCCGCATGCCCCGACCTACTCTATCTGACCAAATTTTCACTCTGAAATTGTGTTGAAACTATGATGCACATTTCAGATGGATTCACATTGACTAGAAGCTGGGGAATCCAACCCAGTAATGGACACATAGTTGTTCCACGTGCAAACTTTTTTTGGGGGGGGGCAGACATTTGCCCGAATTTTAACATCTAGATTTAATACAATCACATGTGAAATTGCTTGGAAATCATTGATCCTGCCAGATATTGAGATTTTGCCTGTCACATATGCCACTGTCTCACGGGAGATGACGGTAAGCTTTTTATCGACGGCGGCGCAGAGCCAGACGATTTCTTGCAAGATTTTCAGTTAGGACGGCGCGAAGGGCAATTATGTAATCAATTAAGGCTCATCGATAACCATGCAACGAAAGCCACGGCGGTGTTCTTTTTGTTCCCTGCGGGGAAGAAAAGTTGTACGCCGTCACCAAAAGTTCGCCGGGGGGAATAGAAAGAAATTTCCTCCTCCTGCGGGATACTTTTATATCGCCCCGTGATATAAAAAGTACCCCGCAGGGAAACTATAACTGCCCCTCAGGGAACCTATTTCACCGCGGCGGACAATATTTTCACAGCGCCGGGGATTGCTTTTACGACTGCGGGAATGGTTTTGTTCTCCACGGGGATGTCTGTAGGCCCGAGGGCACATCGCCGGGAATGAAAAGCATGACGCCGTTGTCAAGGGCACCACGGCGGAGGAGGGCGCTGCGAAAGCCAATAAAAAGGGCCGCAGAGGGCCGCCTTGCTTCACTTGCTGCTTGACCTTTGATGGGGACACTCCTGGATGCTGGACAGACATGATGGCTGATGAAGATGCTGGGGAAGACCTTGACGTTGCTGTTGTTGCTGCTGTTGCTGGTGCTTATTATCTAAGAAGAATACGGAGGAGGAGGAGGATGAAGAGATGGTGGATTCGGAATTGGCTGCTGCAGAGGGAACAACATGGCCATTTCTACCAGCTGCTGCCTGAATTGACCAACAATGATGTCTCTGGCTACTACAACTTCTGCAGAATGCCTCCTGACATTTTTGCTGAAATCCTGGCTGCTGTGGCTCCTGCAATTACAAAACAAGACACCAACATGAGGAGGGCTCTGGAACCTGGATTGAAGTTGGCAGTCACCCTACGGTACATGGCGACAGGAGAGAGCTACAAGTCCTTGGCCTACGGTTTCAGAGTGGCTCCCAACACCATCTGCAATTTTATCCCCAGTGTCTGCATTGCCATCATGCGAGCTTACGAACATCTGCTGACCCTGCCAATGGATCCAGCATCCTGGAAGGAAGTTGCCAAGGGCTTCGAGAAGAGGTGGAACATGCCCCATTGCATCGGAGCACTGGATGGGAAGCATATTGGCATCAGATGTCCTCGGAAAGCTGGGTCAATCTACTTCAACTACAAGGGCTTCCATTCCATTGTGCTTATGGCTTTGGTGGATTCTGACTACAAGTTCCTCTACGTGCAGGCTGGATGCCAAGGAAGCTCATCGGATGGAGGAGTCTTCCTGGACACAAGGCTGAGGGACCTGCTGGACGAAGAACGACTTGGGCTACCCCCTGCTGAACCTCTACCTGGCACAGTTGGGAATCCTTTTCCATACTTCATCGTTGGAGATGAGGACTTCCCCCTGAAGAGCAGGTTGTTGAAGCCTGTTCCAAGAAGAAACCTTGACATCCCCTCCAGAGTCTACAACTACAGAATTTCAAGAGCCAGGAGATTGGTGGAGAATGCCTTCGGTATCCTGTCCCACAGGTTCAGATGCTTCCTAACTACGATGCCCCAGAAACCCGGCAGAGTGGCAGCCATCACTCTGGCAGCCTGCACTCTACACAATCTTCTGCGAGACAGAATAGGAATTCATCGAGCCATGGACAACGACGTAATGGACAGAGAAGATCCTGCAACCCATGAAGTCACTGAAGGACTGTGGAGAGGAAACCCCTTGCATGACCTTGGATTCGCTCCGGCATATGGAAATGCCACCAGACAAGCCAAACAGTACCGAGACTACCTACGAGACTACGTGAACAGCCCAGCAGGAAGTGTCCCCTGGCAGATGGAAAGAATTTGAAGATGAAGCAGAGAAGCAGCAGCAACAGCAATTCAATGCCCCCCTTAAAAAACCACAAATTAACCCAGCCCTTGTAAGGGCTTACCACTTCCTCCAGAAAGAGCAGGCCTTGTACACATCTTTATGTTGACAAACCCCCCCCCCCAAAAAAAAAAATCCCTCCCTGCAACAACTACATTTTTTGTGACGTACATAAAATAGCAAATTTTTAGCTTTGTATCTATCTGTACAACCCATTTAAATCACTTTCACTTCCTCTCTATCTGCCTATCTATCTAGCTATCTATCTGGCTATCTATCTAGCTATCTATCTGCCTGTCTATCTGTCTATCTATCTGCCTATCTATCTATCTATCTATCTGTCTATCTATCTGCCTATCTATCTGTCTATCTATCTGCCTATCTATCTATCTATCTATCTATCTATCTATCTATCTGACTATCTATCTGACTATCTAGCTATCTATCTATCTATCTATCTATCTATCTATCTATCTATCTATCTATCTATATTAATTAAAGTGGTGAAAGAACTTTAATTAAGAAAGCAGAAATGCCACCTGTACTGGTGGAGCAGAAAGTTAAAATGGGCCAAAAAAAAACAGAAGGGAAATAGCACCTTGCTTTTATGAAGGTGTTTAAAATTTACAAGGGCCAGGACCGGAATTTTTTTTGGGGAATTTGTCAACTTTTTTTTTTGGGGCTCTTTTCATTTTTGCTCTTGTTTGTCATCGCAAGAGTTTTTTTAGTCAACATAAGATGTGTACGTGGCCAGCTCTTTTGGGAGGATTTGGTGGCCCTTAAAAGGGCCAGGGTTTTTTTTTTTTCTTTTTTCAGACGACTTGAACAGGCATCACTTCCTTGGAGAGGGCAGGTTGACTTGGCTCCACTGGAACGACAATGGAGTTTGCCGCTGGTGGACAAGTGTCGGCTGCTGCTGCTGCTGTAGAGACTGCTGCTGCTGCTGTAGAGACTGCTGCTGCTGCTGTAGAGACTGCTGCTGCTGCTGCTGTAGAGACTGCTGCTGTAGTGGTGGCTGCTGCTCCTGTAGAGACTGCTGCTGCTGCTGTAGTGGCTGATGCTGCTGTAGAGGCTGCTGCTGCTGTAGTGGCTGCTGCTGTAGTGGCTGCTGCTGCTGCCCAAAAGAGGGTCCGGGGAAGCCAAGCTTCTGGGGGCTGTCAAGCATCAGCTGGGTGAAGCTTAAAGATGACTGCTGCAGGGCTGGAGTCTGGCTTCGAATTGGCTGCAGGGACTGGAACTGGCTGCTGCTGCTTGGCTGGGACTGCAACTGCTGGCGTGGAGGCTGGGACTGCATCTGAAGACTTGTCGAAGGCCTTGTTTCCTGGGGCTGCTGGGGCTGCTGCTGCTGAGTTGTTGGAGGCTGCTGCAAGTCCTCGTTGACAAAGGATGGAGCTGGACCAGGAGGAGGGATGTATTGGTGCTGCTGCTGCCCTAGGATCATCTCCACATTCTCTTGCTGCATCATCAGGATTTTATCTGGGACGGCTGCCTGTACAAAGTAGTTGTCCGTCTGGCTCAAGGAGTGCAGGAGGCGAAGTCTCAGGGCACGGTTCATGTTCTTCCCAGATGTGAAGATACTCCTGCACATGTTCTGCAACTGGTGTACTTCTGGATCTAGCCTGTGGGCAGTTTGTGGGCACATGTCACAGAATGGTCCTGCCGGCTGAGGTGGTGCTGCTTTCCTGGGCCTGTCCGAAGTGTAGTGACCAGCAATTGAAGTGAGGGCAGAGGCCATCTCCTGGTCTGTGTCCTTCCTCTTCTTGGATGGCTTTCGTCCTGGGAAGACCTGCGACTGCTGCTGGGATGGCTTGAGGGACTGCTGGGACATCTCCTGGGAGGACTGCTGCTGGCTGGCTGGGAGGCTGTCATCCAGATCGGGCATAGGATTGTAGTCCATGGGGGCATCAGAATCTGACGACAGGCGGTTACTTCCTCCTGGTCCAGTGAAGCTGGAGATTTCCACGGCACCCTTCGGAATGATGGAGGCCCTCAGGAATCCACACTTCGCCAGGATGTACTTGTCTCTCTCGGACATCTTCTTTCTGCCAGCTCCAGAAGCTTGAGGTCTGATGATCTTTCTGAAGGTAGTCCTGATGTTGCTCCTCCATTTGTGGACTTTAGCTGCTGTGATTTCTTTCCCCACTAGCAATGTAAGTTCTGCTGCTTTCTCTGCATCCAGTCTGTCCTTCTGTCCACTCTTGAAGGTGGTGGAACCCTTGGAGTACAGGTTCTTGTTCTCCCGGTACCAGTCGATCAGGTCATCCTCCTGCTCTTCTCTGATGCCCAGTAGGTCCCTGGAGTTTGTCTTTCTGTAGCCCTTCTTCTTCTCCTTGTGGACAAACTGGCCATCGGAGTCCTGGATCAGCTCAACCTCAGATCCAGTGTTGTCAGTATCTTCCGTCGCCTGGTTCTTCCCCTTGCTGCCCTTGGACTTGGCAGCATTCTTCTTGGGAGTATCTTCCTCTGTGGTGGCATCGTACTCGGACTGCAGGGTCTGCTGGTGGACTGCAGCTGTCAGAGTTGGTACGGAGTCATCATCTTCATCAGCAGGAGTATCATCTGGAGGTGGAGGTGGAGGCTGGACTGCAGTCTTGGCTCGGGTCTGGGCTGGAGTGACAGGCTTGACTGGAGGCTTGACTGGAGGCTTGACTGGAGACTTGGCTGGAGACTTGGAGGTGGCTTGACGCTTGGCTGAAGGAGACTTGCCAGGAGTGCGAGGCCTTCCCCTTGGAGCAGTCTTGGTGGGAGACTTGAAGACAGCAGCATCAGCCGACTGGGTGCGCTTGGTTGGAGACTTGACAGAAGCAGCAGCATCAGCAGGCCTGCCACGCTTGGTTGGAGACTTGACATCAGCATCAGCAGACTTGGGACGCTTCTTCTTGGCTGCAGCAGCAGTGGCAGGCTTGGTTGGAGACTTGACAGCAGCAGCAAGCTTGGCCAGGACTTGATCTTCATCTTCATCATCATCATCATCTTCATCCTCCTCATCAGGTTGTTGTTGCAGCACTTTGGGTGGTGGGGCGCCCTCGAAGATGGTCTCACTGGTCACTGTTGATGTAGCAGTGGTCACTGCCACGATGCTGTCCGGCAAGCTGAACATGCTTGGAGACAATGTAACAGCTGTGTAGTCTATGAAAGGAGCTGGTGAACCAACTGGAGTTGAAGATGGAGTGGTCAGTGGAGTGCTGGCTTGAATGTTGCCCTTGGTTGGTGCCCTCGAGGTCTTCTTCCCTCTTCCTCTGGGTCCCATCTTGAAGCAGGATCAATCAGAAATGAAGCAGGATGAATCAGCAATGAAGCAGGATCAATCAGCAATGAAGCAGCGATTCAGCAATGAAGCAGCAATTCAGTAGGCTGTGAAGCAGAGTGTCATGGAGTACAGATGCGTTCGTCTTGAAGTTCAGAGTGGTTATGGTGCTCTAGTGGCTGCTCTTCTATTTATATGCGAGGCGCGCGCCAGTGCGTCTCCAAGGCTGACCCCCCATTCGTGCAGTGGCACGAAAGGTCGACGCCGCGATGCTTTCAGTACCCCGCGGACAAAGGATTTTGCTAAAAATAGCCCCTCTGGCGCCACTCTGTCTGCTCCTGGAGGGGGTCCAGACGACGGCTCGAAGGTTTTGCACACGTCCCGGAGCATTTTCCTTGACGGCGGAGTGCAGAAGAACCGCGACGTCAACCTTTTTGGCGCCACGCAGAGAATCCCGCTCGTTTTACAAATCCGCGGGAAAGTTTTTGCCCCTCAGTGGCGCGAAAACTTCGACGCGGTCTTACTTTTCTGATCGCGGCGTCGAACAATTTTTCTGGTCTGCTCCGCGGCGGATTTTAAGAAAATTTGTACTGGTTGAAACTTTTTTTCTGCTCCGTGGCGATTTGAAGTGACGGTAAGAAGCAGGTTTCTCGACGGCGCGCAACCAAAAGATGTCCGGCGGGAACCTAAAATGCCCCTGCGCGATACGTAAAAAGAGGAAATATTTTTCCGTCTTTCCTGAAAATACTTCGACGCCGATTCAAATAGTTCTCCGGGAGCCGCCGTGAGAATGAAGCAATAGGGTGGATGAAAATGCATCTATACATATTCATTCACAACATCTATGTACACAAACAAGACTTGGTGTGCTTGCTAATGCCTCAAAATTGTAGAGCACAATGTTGTCAGCTAGGGGCTAGCAGTGCATGCCTCTGGTAGGTTCTGCCAGATCTCGAAATTAATTGTCACACATCTTATCATCTTCCGACTGGGCGCCTAATAGCTCCTAATATAACAAAATATGGTATACTGGGAGGATCTTGAGAATTATTGTAAAACCAAAATTAAAATTAAACAAGTCATACTCAGTTTGAAGAACTACAATCTCTGATGGGTATACAAGTAATGTAAGCTGGCTACATTATATTATTATCAATAATTTTAAAAAACAAGAAAATTTTTTCAAAAAAAAAAAAAATAGAGGCGATTTTTAAAGCAAATTCAGCTTGTTCCACATAATATTTGACCCCATCCGCATTTAATTACGGCCGATCTCGCAAAAACGTCCCGTTCCGCAACTGTGCGTCCGCGTTTTATTACGAAATTCCGCGGCCCGCCGTTCCGCAAATTAGGTCCGTATTTTATGCACGACGCTAGCCCCCGTTTTGCTGACGTAAATTCACAGCTTGATTTCCCGAATCTTGGAAAAGCCTCTTGTCGGGAGGCCTGTGGCCATCTATACAGAGGCGGATGGTTATATATAGAATCACTTAAGAATGTATCAGTGCAGGGCTGATGCATCGCCTCAAAAACATACCAATTAAGTCAAAGCCATTGATTTTAGTCTTACCTCTAAAAGTCTTGCTATTGAGGTCCTGTGATTGGGAAACATTGCCAAGTTTCAGAGTTTGTAAAGATGTCATATTTTCAAACCTGCCTTCAGGAAGAATCAAAATATTTTTATACAAATCCAAGTATGTTGTGTTCTCATTCATCAGTGACAAGGGCAAGGATGACAACTGACAACCTAAACAATCAATGGAAGTATCATGCAGTCTGCAGCATGACAGTTCATCATAAGAAGGCTCCTTGACAAGATTGCCTCCAATTAAGGTTAAAATAATTCCCAAGACGTAGATTTTCACTGAATAAATCATCTTCACTTTGTATGTGTAGTCATTGCAATGTGTACATGCCACTTGAATTGAAGAGTATTCCTGCCAAAATATGCAAGCGGGAAAATACCCCATAATATTTTCATAGCAAACATCCTTGTAATAGATACATTTCAAACATGATCTTTACAAAAAGAAGCCACGTCATTCAAAACCCACTTTAGCATTTGGTACAGAAAGGAAAAGACCCTGCATGATTCTAGGAGAATGTTTTATTGAATTTTCTAAGAATTCTACTTTCATATGTATGTATTCATTGTCATATGTTTTACGCTGCCAGAGAAGGAAGGTTCAAATACTTGGGAACGGAGCTACTATAAAATCAAGGAATTTGGGAATGTTTCACAGCTACCGACTTCAACTGACCTGAACCTACAGCGCAAATAACACTATATCACTGTAAAATTAGAAATTTTGAATCAGCTCAAATAATGGATTGAGATGATTGCACAATTAGTTTGAGCTAACATGTCTTGTTGTTTTAAGTTATGATAATATGTCCATTTTGATGAATTAACAAACTATTTTAGCTCAAAGTAATTGTACCACCACCTCACTCAACCATTTAAGTTGGTTCAAAATTCAAATTTTACAGTGTAGGGACTGTTGCTGTATACTGTTGGTCCTTGGGGTTTTATGGATGTATTAATTATTAAAAAAACTGGTCAAAATCAATCGCCGAAAATGTGTTTTCAGATAAAATCTCATTTGCCACATTACATGTTAGTTAGCTGACACAATCGAATTTTTTGAAGAGGAGCATTTTATTTTATTTTATTTTCACCTAATTAAAGAAAAACACAGAGGAATAACTTCGCATGTGGTAGGGGAGACCGGGGCTAGTTGTCAGTTTTTTTTTCCTTCAAGTTTGACAATCTCCTAGAAGTCTCCAGGTTCAGCCTGCTAAAAAACTTCCAACCCGGTAACATTTCTGTAAGTCATGAGACAGTTTTTATTCAGCTGTCATCCTGATTTATCAATCATATGTTTCATTGTAGGTCATAAAATAGCTCAAAGTCATTTGTGTGAAAATGTGACAACTTGCCCCAAGCAGCAGCAACTTGCGGCCAAGCCAAAGCCGAACAATTATTTCAAATGGGTGTCTTCATTACTGAAATATCCAAAAAATTATATAACTGCATTGGAAAACCTTGAAATTGGATTTTTCCTCAAAACAGAGGTTTGCCAATTGAGGCAAAATATTGCATTTTGTAATGTACAACACAGCCAATACCATGTTCTGGACAATTTTAAAATTGCTATATCGCGTTGTGAAAATTTATGACATCACTTTTCCCCATAGGATACCATGTCCTAGGAAAAAATTCACGTTTTGTCTCTTGGTCTACAAATATGAAATAATCTGTAACACAGTTTAACGTTTCATTTTACTTCCGGAGCATGACGGTTGATGGCGGTGGCTCGATCTTGTACTTGTAGTTTGACCAGGATTACTAATTTATTAATCAATGTCACACCTGGCCGTTTTAGAATGAGTGTGTATAACGTGCTAAACACGCTAGCGAACGTTTCTTGTAAGTTGAATAAGTTATGTGTACGTTTTTTTGCATGTTACAAATCCGTTGATACACGTTGAAACATCGTTGTCATACGTCAATAGATTGAAAAGTTTTGAGCATGTTCAAAATTTATTGACGTACAGCAACGTGTGGCTAGTCAGTTTTGAATAAATTACCCTGTTCGTTATGGATAAGTCATCATCGTTTTCTGGTCGTTTCTCATTCGTCTTGCACGTTTTTCATTCGTTTATCATAAGTTATCCACGTTTCTCAGTCGTTTCTCACACGTCCAACTTTATAGGCAAAAATCACTGTTTTCTAATGACAAAGATGATTTAGATTTATCTTTAACTCGTTTTATGCACGTTTTCAACTCGTTTTTTTACACGTTTTCAACTCGCTTCATGCACATCCTGTGAGTGAAAAAAAAATCAGATTTTGCTTTTGAAAAACGTAGCTTGTAAGTTATACCTGGATGTTCACCTGGTCGTCAATTTCCCAAAAAAGTATACTGGTTATGATCATTTACCCAGTAAAATTCTGAAGCTGATTAGTAATGATATTGCACCATCTATCACATCACTTATAAATCACTCATTATCGACCCACAAGTTCCCAGTTGGGT
The DNA here is from genome assembly GCA_026936325.1 of Platynereis dumerilii. Lineage (NCBI taxonomy): Eukaryota > Metazoa > Annelida > Polychaeta > Phyllodocida > Nereididae > Platynereis > Platynereis dumerilii. The sequence continues at coordinate 10,026,632 of JAPTHN010000016.1, read as the reverse complement.
GTAAATATGCAGAGCTTTCCCCTGTATTTAAGAAAGACGACGCATTAAATAAAAAGAATTATTGACCTGTTAGTATATTGCCGTGCATGTCAAAAATTTTTGAAAAAGTGATGAATATGCAAATTAGTGATCACTTCTACAAGACTGTGGCTGAAAATTTATCAGCTTTTCGAAACAATCATAATACCCAGGCAATGTTAATCAAGGCAATTGAAGACTGGAAGACAGCACTTGATGATAGTAAATACACTGCTGCTATTTTAACTGACTTAAGTAAAGCTTTTGATGTTGTGCCGCATGGGTTATTATTGTCCAAACTAAGTGCCTATGGTTTTCACAATGATGATGTTATGTTGATTAAGAGTTATCTGTCAAATCGAAACTTTAGGACTAAAATTCAAATGTTCACCCGAAGTAACTGGTGTGAAATGATAAAGGGCGTCCCGCAGGGCTCTATACTTTGGCCGACACTCTTTAATATTTTCCTCAATGACATTTTTTACTTTACCAGTCAATATGAGGTATATAACTACGCTAATGATACAACAATATCATATTGTGCTGAAAGCTCAGATGACTTAACTACAAATCTCGAAAGTTGTGCAAATATAGTAACTGACTGGTTTGAGAACAATGGAATGAAAGCCAATCCTGACAAATATCAAGCTATTGTCTTTGGAAATAAGCATGATGCTCCAGTAAGCTTTACAATCAAAGGAAATGTTTTGAAATGTGTTGACAATGTAAAATTACTTGGCATAAATATTGATTCAAAATTAAGCTTTGATGAGCATATTAAATCTATTTGCACAAAAGCCAGCCGTCAGATAAATGTTGTCATGCGAATGTCTAATCTGCTAGAACGAAAGTAAAAGAAGTCATGTATAAAACTTTCATTAAAAGTACCTTTAATTATTTCCCAGTGGTATGGATGATGTATAGTAAAGGTAACTTACGAAAATTAGAAAAATTGCAAAGCCGAGCATTACGTTTTGTTTACTGTGATTATATGTCAAGCCAGTCTGGTGGAACTGAAAACTGCATGCGGCTGCCACCTGGCACAAAAGTTGATTTCCTATGCTACAGCATTGCTGTCCCAAGAAATAGAACTTTCCAATTTCATTGCACATTCACAAAAGTTCTATTCAACATTGATGAATACCAGTGTCAGACTCGGCAATCACATTCTCTAAGGAAGTAGACAAGGCCATCAGCACACTCAGAAACAGCCCGGTGTCTTCCAGACAAAATTGTGTGTGTTCCTATGGTCGAAAGTAGGTGGACGCTCGCAGGAGCTCACTGAATAGCACACTAGTCACTAGGTGGCAACACAAGACAGCATATGTTCTGATCTGTGGCAATGCAAGAGCAGTCCACTTGTAGACTGATGTCAAGCTATGAACAGCTCCTTGCAAAAAGCAAACAGTTGTCACTTTCTGTTCAGCTTATGTATGACCTTGCTGTTGAGGTATATAAGTGTGTGAATGGTCTAGCTCCAGTTTATTTATGTTCGTTATTTGATATGCAAGATCATCACTATGACTGTAGAGGATTCAAAAGTGTAAAACAAAAGAAATTCAAAACAATTAAGTACGGTTATCAGTCGTTTTCTTATCTAGGCTCTAAGTTATGGAATTGTTTACGAAATGAAATGAGAGAATCCACTGATGTATTTACATTTAAGAAAGCTGTTAAAGATTTTAATTTCTGCAATATCCATAGGGTCGTATGATTTTTTATTATTATTTTTAAACATTGTATGCTTTTAACATGCTTAAATCCTTTTAGAAAGTTTTAACCGTATATTTTGTAAATATTGTTACTGTTTTATTGTTTTATAGTTTTTTAGTTTTTAGTGATGGAATAGCACAATGCAGACTTTTTTGTTAAATTATTTGTCATGACTTTAATTAAAGATTATTGTTATTGTTATTGTTACAGCCACTTTAAGGCCAATCTGAAGATGACAGCCATTGCATTTGCTAATTGGGTGAAGTTTTGAATTGATAGGTCTGAACCTTAATTGCATTTCCAACATTTGAAAACAATTTCAGTGGCTTTGAAAATACTGCATATTGCATTGTTGCAAAATTACAGGGATGGTTTACAGTGCTGCCTGTAAGTTAGTGAAATGTGATATTTTGCCATTGCCACAGTGCTAACAATCCTCCAACAAACTCAGTGCAGAAGCATGAATTCTCATCCGATCCAGGAAAGCCTATATATAGGGTCATAAAGGCCGATATTTGAATATGTGAGGCATGTGGGATAACAATGGCTGCCAATTTTCTTTGACATGCTTGGAGTTAGGTATGGGTCAAAGTTTTTTATAAGTGAGGTACCGTAATATGGGGTGAATCGGGACAGAATTGGCCGTTTTTCTGTCATAGCATGGACAAAAATTAATCTAGAAATCTATATTTGGTGTCAAATTGTGTCTGGGCACAAGGTCTAAGAACCGCTCTGAGCTTGAAATGATATCTTAAATTCCCAATGCTCAAGGCCCAGAAAACTACTGTCCCAATTCACCCCATACTTTGGGGTGAATCGGGACACTTCATTATTTCCACAATAAATACTCCCTAGTTACTTTGAGTGATTGCTACTTGTAAATAAATATTAGAAAACATGTCCAACATGCCAAAAAAAATTTTGAGAAAAATCTGACATCAATTTCATTAATAATATGCAGATTTTAAAAAACGTGATAAATGACAGAAAACAGTTAAAAACTGTGCTTTTCTTCTATTTTTTCTAGTCATTGATAATTCTGGACTAAATCAACTGTGAATTATAATCAATTCAATAATATCCTGCTGAAAACCACGCCAGAACACTGAAATGAAAATTAGTAAGGTTAATTTTGGTTAATCCCAAAACGTTGCTGTTGCCCTGGATCTGAACCTGGGACCAAACATCCGCAATGCCATATCCATACTTCAATTATGGTCCCTTATATGTACGTCAGACTGATTTTAAAGTTTGCTGCATGTTGGTTGGCTTCAGTATTTATATTTTAAATGACACAAGCAAAGTTTTTGCTAGCTTGTAAAACGTCATTTCTGCAGTGCCCAGGTTAAGGTGCTGCAGCTCCTCGTTGCCTGCAGTAAGAAATACAAAATTATATCACAATGTGCGCTTGTATGTGTACTATAAATGTACCAAATATCAAATACCTGGGACTGGTAGAAATAGGTGTTTTTGAGAAAATAAAACGTTTCCCTGTTCTGTCCCGATTCACCCCAGTGTCCCTATTCACCCCATATTACGGTATATATTTTTCAATATTTTGCATGTAGACGAATTAAAAACCTTCAAAAACGAACATGTATATACGAATTTGACATGGATAAGTAATTGAACTTCACTTCCAATTGAAATAACATTGGGCATATGTTTCTCTTATATATATATTATATATATATTTATTTCACACACATTTCTGGTGTACATTTGAAAATTTAAACAGGATAATAATCAGATAATAAATATATTAAATTAGTTTATAGATAAATATTTCAAGAGTTCTTCTTTATCATTTGGTAAAAATCCAGGCAGTGCAGCATTGCGGAGGTCCCTTATGGCCTGTATGGTTGCCATATCGGCGGCAGAACAATCATATCTCAGAGGCCTGAAGTTTGAGAGGGTCAGCACATCTTCCACTTGCTTTCCTGTTTCTACAGCAATGGACGCGATATTTTTTGCGATTATGCTGTTTCCGGATTGACGAGCCATCTTGCAGGTAAAACTAACAAGTTCATTCTCACTTGTGATCATTGCCTTCACCATTGACACAAATCGCTTAAACACCTGCGATTGAGAGGATGGCATACCGGACAACTGTGAGAGAAAGCGAGTGTGTGTTCTGTAATGAAGGCCCAAGAGTCTCCGCTTATACTTATCAAAGAGAAAATTGTGTAACTTCAGTTTCACTGGCCATTGATGGATGGATGGATGATTTGGGCTTTACATCCTGTATTTATGCGTTGTTTTTTTTTTTACGCCTCTGCAGCACCTTAGTGGGCTATATCGACTGTATTTATGCACTTGCTAGGCTAATTAGGACAGGAGGAGGACACAGCAATGAGGTGAAGGATGAGTGAACCAGCTGTCCAACATAGGCCCAGGGGGCCCGGCAAGAGCGTGATTCAAACCCTGGACCCAGCGACTGGCAGCCCAGCACGTTGCCATTAGGCCAATCCTTCCCCCTCATTGGCCATTGCCTCTTCTACGTCACAAGGGATCAAACTCAAAAGTTCATGCTCACTTGAAATGTAAGCCCATGATTTATAGAATTTCTACTTCCTCTTTTTATTTTATTTTAGATTTTATGGAATCCCTGAGAATTTTTATTTTCCAGTCAACAGTTATGTGTTCAGTCATCAGTAAAAGAATTAGTAAAAATATGTGTTGCTGTCTTATAATTCTGCAGTGTATCTTAAAATTTTTTCTTATTTCGTCAATTTTTCGGGGTTGTAATGATGAGATCTAGAGCTTCTGGTCCATAGCAATTTTTACCCTCGGCAATGTATACATTGCCGACGGGTATTGTAGTTACTTTGGGAAAATTTGTCCGTCCGGCGGGCGGGCGGGCGGGCGGGCTAGCGGGCGGGCGGACGGGCGGGCGTCCGGATAACGGGCGTCCCACTTGTGTATTGGGAGTAACGCCAAAAATATGGGATGTATACTTTTTATTTTTTGGACATTATTGTATCTTTTATCCTAGTTGTGTCTTTTAGGGGTTTAATCCACATGAGATTACATCTCTCGCAATTGCTCTGAAGAAATAAATTTTTTTCATAGTGTGGACCTATGATGTCAAAGCTGGAAACTCCACTGGAACCTATACAACTTTGGTGCAAGCTATGATCTCATAGGTCAAACTGGCCAATAGCATTTCATGTAGACAACTTCATCATAGCCTTGCAATTATGTCATGGCCAGATGAGCCAATGATACCACTGCAAAAACACAGGTGTTAAGTGGGAGGGGGGATTGCTTATTATTTTGTGATACCAAAAGTGCCTGAAATTCAACTGAGCATGGTCTGGAAATTAATCACAGTTGTTCACAAGCATGCTTCTGATCTAAATTGGATTTGATACGGAACTGTCAAGTTAAGCATTTTGTTTACTGTTTGCAGTTTTGTTTGGCCACCCATTTCAGTGTAAAACTACCAAGAATTACTTTAATCCGATATTGTTTTATTGGTTACCACAGTTCACAGGAGTTCATATGCAGACATAAGGATCAATTGACAGCTTTTGAGCAGAGCGCCCCCTCCCCAGGAGTGGTCAAACCTTGCACCTGAGTTGTTGTGATATTATTGGCCACTCTGGCAATGATGTAACTGCAAGGCTATGATGAAACTGTCCACAATCGATGCTATTTGCCAAATTGACCTATGGCATCATAGATTGCACCAATTTTGCATATCCTCCAGTGCTGGGCAATGGAGTATCCACCTATGACATCATAGGTCCAGTCTGGCACTGAGAAAAAAAAACTGATTTCTTCAGATCAATTGCTAGAGCTGTAATACTTTTCTCACAGTTATTGAAAAATGTGAAAAAATATTTTTTTTGTGTATTGGATGTAAAGCCAAAACTATGGCATGTACATGTATCATTTTTGGGTAAATATAGTATCTTTTATCCCAGTTGAGCCTTTTATAGGTCTAATCCCCATGATAAAAATACTTTTGTCACAATCATTGAAAAATGTGAAAAATTGTATTTTTTTGTCTCTGGGACATAACTAAAAAACTGCTGGACTTTTAACACTGAAGTTTGCATACATCGTATGCATAAAGTGCCCAAGATGTATTTTTGTGGGTCTAAATTCTCTTCGAAAATTGAACGGATGACAATTTACCAAAAATATGAAAAAATACTATTATTTCAAACCTGTATGATTCAGTCAATTTTGGAGTTAAATCTATGAACTTTTCAATTAGGTGTCTAACTAATGCCTCTTTAAACAGCTTGACTCAGTTGGAATGTTGGTCCTATGAATTTTTATAAAAACCCAAAAATTAGAAAAATCCCTATTTTCCAACATTTCTGCGCGAAAAAGCCAAAATGGTAATGGGTAGATTATTTTACTTTAAAGCTTATTGTCGTTAGACACACTATGGACTAATATTCACAGCCATTGCATGAGTTTTTGCAAATTTTTCTATTGAAAAAAAGTTGGGGAAAGAAAAGTTGAGCAGAAGCAGCTATATGAAATCGCGATTTCAATTGTTCATTACGGTTTGCAGGAAGGAAAAAAATCCATGGAAATAGGCTCATGCGTTAGAATAGCCGTTTTTTAGTTCACCTGGGAAGTCTCAGGTACCTGAGGGGAAAAATGAAGAAGCCTCAGACGTTGAATAGGAGGTCCAAAACGAGGTAAAAGCGAAACGGCCGTACGAAATCGCGATTTCAGTAATTAATTATGGCTGAGACAAAGGGATTACACGAAATGGAATAAGCACATGCATTAGAATGGCCATTTTTCAGTTCACATCAAAAGTCTGAGGCACCTGGGAGGAAAAATGAAGAAGCCTCAGGCCTAAAATGGGATGTCCAAAACGGACCTGGAATTTGTCAAAAATGCATAATTATACAATGTCATGTATAGGCCTATAGAAATTATTATATGTATGACTCCTTTTGAAAATGCAGGATTTGGGAGAAATGTGAAATCAAATGTGGTCTGATAAATCATTGTATTGTATACATGTTATGATAATTTTGGAGAATTACAACATTTTGTATGAGCACCAATTCTTCCTCGTAAAGGGACCTTTTAGCCTCCCCCTTCCCAGCTGCTCAACCCTCTCCCCTATAGGCATGAATTGGCCATTGTCTGATGTACCTCAATCACCTTATATAAGATGATGTAATCTGGGTAAAGTCTCACTAAAGAATGGAGGGTGCATTAGCCTACTTCAGAACTCAGATGTGTATGACAGCCAAGGAGGGGGGGGGGTCAAATGTGAAACATCACTGAAAATCAATGGTTATCAAGATATTACACTTTAAATTATACATGTAAATAATATAAATATGTATGGTTGCACATGGTACATGACCCATAAGCCTGCATGGGCAATAAAAATTCATAGGCCTATCTCGTCTTTTACTGGTCTCAGGTTTGTCTGGAAAAGTTATAAAAACGATTTTGAGGCATTTTTGTCCATATGAAAGTCACTTTTCAAATGTTAACATTTTGGATTTCGTGAAAGATACCACCTTGGTTGTTTCTAAACCTGATATCTGGGTTCCACACAGTGGCTTGGACCAGTATTAAGGGCAATCTTTCATATTGTATTATTTCAAAATGCCTTTCCATTTGGCGCAAATGCTTGATGCAGCTTTTTCAAAAAGCTACAACTCAAAAACCTATTCTCTACTGGCTTCTAATCCTCGCTTTATAATCTGCTATAGTAGCTGAGGTAGCAAGGCCAGGTACTGGTCATATGCAATGATTAGTTCCAGAGATAAAGGACGTCAAAGTTGGACAAATCACAATTTCACAGACTTTCAAAGCTCAAAGACAAAAATATGACATCAGTTATCAATGTCAAACCAAATTTAACCAATGCCATTTTAAACGGTTATGAGTAAACATCATCCACATAAGTTTCTTCGCGGTAATCCTTTTCATTAAGGTTCTCTGAATTATGCAGATATGAAATAATGTTAATTTATTATATTTAACCACATCAATTCTGAAGAAGAATGTGATAAAAAATGATACTTTGGAAATGTTGTTTGGCACTTTTGAGAGACTAAGACTCAAATTTGACTGAAATGTTACAATTCAAAGGTCTACAGTTTTTACCTATTTTTAGCAATTTCTGTCTTTTCATATTCAAGTTTAAAATTCACAAAAATGTGAAAATACCCACTTCCTGATCATTTTGTGTCTAATAAAGTCATGCTATGTTCTTGAATATGAACAAAATGGATAATCATCAATGAAATACATGGTTTTCGTGCATACATCTATTAAACCAGCAGATATTTGAATATGAAGACAGAAATTGCTAAAAATATGCCAAATACTGTTGACCATTGAATTGTCACATTTCAGTCAATTTTGGATCTTAGTTAATCTAAGTGCCATAGGGTAATGTTCTTTGAGTCGGACACTTGGATTCTGTGTAATTTAAAAAAGTGATATCTTGTTTGGCCTATGGGTTTATTTATTGTCAACCAGGGCCTCAAATTAAGCGTTTTTACTTCATCTAACAAAAACTTGACAATTGGCACAACACAAGAACTGAATTTGTGGTTAAATATCTGAAATAAAAAATGACATAGGGTATCTTTGAGTCGGACAGCTGTGTTGTAAAAACATGACTCAAAGGTACAGGTTCTTTAGAGCCATCCCTTCAATTGAAAAAGCTCATGTTTGATTAAAAAACGGGCAAAGCTTCCTTCTAACTGAATAACACATACATTGATGTCAGATCAATACTATAGGCCAGCAAAGGATTCTTCAAATATGGCTAAAATTCACTAAAATACACAATTTTATGACAAAATTTGGGAGAAAAACGGGTTTTTACCCCATCTTTATGGTCTTGGAAATCAAACTAAAAATATTCATATTAAGCTGATACTTTTTGAATGGATGAAAGAGATCTTGGGCTACGCATTGGTACCAAATACACTGGTGTAGATACTCTCAATTACCCAATTCAGCACCAATAAAAGTGTCCGACTCAATGTTACCCTCCCTAAGGGTCACACTCAAAGAATCTTACCCTACAACGTGTCCCAAGTGTAACATTTTATCACATTCTTCCTCAGAATTTATGTGTTTTAATATTATAAATTATATATAGACAAATATGATTTATGCTCATAGTGCTTGCTCAGGGGCCTTACCATTTAAGACTTTTGACAAGAAATCTCAAAGACTCACATGTTACCCTTTTGCTCAAATCTAACCTCAGTGATGTAAATTAAAAACAATAAATTAAAGTAATGTCAGCCTGCTTTTATTTAGATTTTTGCATAAAAACTAAATGTGATCATTTCATGATTGCAGAAATTATGCCACTAAATACAGGGTTATATAGAAATTTACTTAGTATGTAACAAAACCCATTTCCTATGAATTTAAATATTTAGTTTTATATTTATACAAAGATATTATTGGATAAATTTGTGTTTTAATTCATTACAAAATTCAACACAAGCATATTTTAGCACCTTGAACAGAACAAGTGTCAAGATGGAAGGGGGTGTAGCTTTTGTTGAATGGACATTATGTAACATGATCACACTGTACAAACGGACAGACTTAACGGCAGTGATGTGACGATTGCGGCAGTCAACCTAATGGTTCCTTTAATATTATGCTTTGAAAATTTAACATTTGATACTTGCATAGTCTAGATAGTTTAACTTGCGTCTATTGATGATACTGGGTACACAACATCTTCACATTTCAATGATTTATCAAGTTATCAAAGAATAAAAAAATAGCACAAATTTCCACACTGTGACACGATTTGTGGTTAATTATTTGATACCAAGATGTTAGAAGTTACATGCATGTGTCCCTAATATTGTTGGTCATTTTATGCACACTATTTCATAAATGTCTCTCTAGTCAATCACCCTTAAATTAGCAAAATATGAATGCACTATTGCAATGCGCTGAGTGAAGCCTGCCTTATTTGGCTGTCCTGTCAAGATGTGTGTGCAGAAGCATATTTTTAAATGCTAATCTAGTGCATTAATAAAGCACATAGAAGCTTGAAAATGATCTTATAAAATGCCTTGTATTTTTAGCTGTTAACCCCTTCCACAATTTTCCCGAGTTTTTCATTGTAAATAGCTAAAAAGTGAGTTACAAAGACAAAAGTGAGACACCAGTTGGTAAACATACTTCAAGATGCCTGGGGTTATTTCTAATAGAATTTTTCGTTCAGATAAATGTCCCTGCAATAATTCCTTTCATTTAACATCATAATATCAAAGCCACTATATGTACATTGTTATTTTTATTCTTTTAAAATATGTTCACTGCCATATTTGCCTGATAACTGCCGTTGAGTCTGTCCGTTTGTACAGCGTGATGATGTCACTGATCCTATCTAATGACCAAACCCAAGAACAAAGGGGAGGGTATAGAAGCAGATGCATACAATGTAGTACCCTCATCTTTCTAACAAAATTCCCTGTTTTTCTTTGAAGTGTGTTCAAACATTGATAACCTTAGTTTTTTTTAATCTAAAACAAATAATGAAATTTCCAATTTCAATCAGAAATATAGGCCAAGTAGAAGCTGAGATATGACTTTTTATATCCCATGCAAGCTTTTTATGGTGTTTTCAGCTATTGTTGTACCACCAAGCTTGAACAGCATTTAACATTTTTGGTGTTAACCAGCAAATGTATTAGTCTCAAAAAGTATCTTTAGGTCATACATTGTTTTTAGTTTAATATTTAAAATAGATTTAATATTTGAAATAGATTGGATAGTTAGACACCTACCGTAATATGGGGTGAATAGGGACATTGGGGTGAATCGGGACAGCATGGTAATGTCTTTTATTTCTTATTCTACAACTACCTATATTTAACCAAGGTCCGTAATTTTTAGCACGATTATAGCATACATTGTAGCTCATATTGTGGTCGGGTTTTATAATTCTAACTTCAGGCAGCGAGGAGCTGCAGCACTTTGAACTTGGCCCTGCAGAAACTGAATTCCTGCAGCTGGTCAAAACTTTGCCTATAACACAAAAATCATAAATATTAGAGGCACCAATCTAGCAGGAAACTTTAAAAAGCTAGTTTTGGGAAATTAAGGGACCAGAGTAGTTGACTAGATGTGGGATTTTGCATGGTTGGTCATAGGTTCAGATCCAGGGCAATGACAAAGTTTCGGAATCAACAAAAATAACCCTACTAATTTTCATTTTAATGTACTAGCATGGCTTTTTAAAGAATATTTTTGAAATTGTCATCATTTATATGTGATTTAGTTTAGAATTATCTATTTATGGCGTTATTAACAGAAAAATACATATCTTGATACTTTTTTGACATTTATCATATTTTTTAAAATCTGCACAATTTACATATAATTTAGTTAAGATTTTTCTCAAAATCATTTTTTTGCATGTCAAATACGTTTTCTAATGTTCATTCACAAGTAGCAATCACCTAAACATGGCAGGAAGTATTATTTTATAGAAATACAGGACTGTCCCGATTCACCCCAAAATAAGGGGTGAATTGGGACAGTGGTTTTTCATGGATAAATCGTTGAAAATTAAAGATATCTTTTAATGCTCCTACGGATAGTTGGACCTTGAGTTCGGACATAATTAGGCACCATATTTTCATTTATAAGTTGATTTGTAACCATGCTATGACAGAAAAACCCTCCATTCTGTCCCGATTCACCCCATATTACGGTACCTATTATTTCTGTTTTTAGGCTGGCCTTTTACTGTATTCATAATTTATGATAAGAAAAGGTAGGATAGACAGATGGATAGATAGATATAGATAGATAGATAGATAGATAGATAGATAGATAGATAGATTGACGGATTGATAGATTGACGGATTGATAGATTGATAGATTGACAGATTGATAGAATGATAGATGATGTGTTTAGATGATTGAAGATTGTTTGATTGATTTGATTGTTTGTGATAGATCCATTGTGAATGTATCCCTGAAAATAGATTTTCCTATTGCACTATTGATTCGTTTTTAGGTTGATAGATATATAGATAGATAGACAGCTAGACAGACAGACAGACAGATAGATGGATAGATAGATAGGCTAGCTAGATAGATGGATAGATAGATAGGCTAGCTAGATAGATAGATAGATAGATAGATAGATAGATAGATGATTGATTGATTGATTGATCATCTATATTGTTTTATTAATACATCCAGAGAATCATGGATAGATGGATGATTAGGACTTTACCTCCTGTATTTAATCACTTGGTAGGCTCATTAGGACAAGAGGAGGATATAGCAATGAGGTGACCATTTTATTTCATTGCAACATCTCTTTTCAGTACATTTGTACCTTGAATCTCTTTAATGCTTGGGCAGAGAGATTTGTCAAAGTTAAATACAATAAAAAAAATCATATAAAATAGAGAAATGGACGTTTCATTCATCAAACAACATTTTCCATCAGCCAAAAAAAGTAAATGAGTATATATCTGTAATATAACTCTGGTGTCACTGTCCGATAGGCCCACTTGCCTGAATTTCATTATTCATATTTCATTTAGTTACCATCTTTCCCATGCAAGATGGTAGTTATACAGCCAATACCACTTCCAAGTGCATATTTTCCTGTGCTAAATTTTCAGATCTTTGCCCATGTTTTAACAGTTTTCCTTTTTTTTGTTGGGGCGGGGAGGTGTGGGCTCTGCGCATCGTGCTGCCAACCCTTACCGGCAGTAAGTCAATGTATTTCACATGCTTCAGTATGAGCTAGTATGGCCTGCTGAATAGCCGAGGGTATGCTGCCGCGCAGCCTATGTTTATTAGAAGCTATTCTGCATGGAAATTCCTTGTTTTAGTCAGTAAATGCACAATTCATGAGGTTACATAGCTGATTCTTACAACTACAGGCATTAATAACATGCTTTTTTTCTTTTAGACATTCGAGTCTAGTCCTCTTGCTTATTATTCATTTGTCATTACTGCAAATTCAACAATAATGAGTTTCTTCAACATGTCGCATGGTAGCAAAACGTATAGTAGCCAATGTTGTTCTTCTGATTGGTTGAGGATTACATAGGATAAATCTAATTTAACTACCTTTAAAACATGTGTCAAAGTCAAAAGACGTGTACGTTGGTGGTTGTGATTGTTAGTCTACTGTTTCAAATCGTACAGTTCTGCCCAAAAGTTTACATACCCCTCTGCAAAATGACCAATTTCTCTATTTTGAGGGCAATTTTAACCACAAAAGGCAAATCATACATGAAATACAGTGCGCTTCATGTGGCTAAACACTTCTGAACCATTAAAAATTCAATAGCAATGAGATTCAATGATATAATCACTTAATTGAATTTTATGACAGTTTCAAAAGTTTGCATACCCTCCTGTACTGTCATATATTTTCCCGCTAAGGATCAAGAACAGCTTACAGGATTTTACCACAATATGTCAAAACTACTCAGAGTACATCAGCACTGATTTTAATCCATTCTGCATCCCAGAATTTCTGCGACTCCACCTTCGTTGTTGGTCTCGGCTGGGGCACGGTCTGTCTCGGTTCAACCCATAATCTATTGATAATTTTCCAGTATGGACGGTATTAAACCACTCGAGAAGCTTCTCCAACTGTCCTGAAAAAAATATTTGGACAGGATTGGTGGAAGGCTTTGGATTGTTGTCACGTTGCTACTACTTGTTCATCCCGCTCCTAACTTTCGCACTGAATCATGTCAGTTCTCTTCCAAAATTTTCTGGAAATCAGTGATACTAAACAATTCTTCAGTCTTGAAAATGTCTCTGGTGCTATTCGAACTGAAACAGCCGCAAAGCATTGAAAGCTCACCACCCTGGTTTAATTTGGCAATGGTCTTCTTGTTGCCATAATTCTGAAAGAACTCCTGCAAACACATTGCAAGAGATAACAAGGAATTTTAATGATATAACACCTCAGCTAAGTCTCATCTATCCAAAAACATTTCGGCAGATGGCTTGGGACTTACTAAACTGCTTATGGTGTATTTCATCCAAGTTTGTCTCATAATCACCCACGCTATGTTTGGACGCAAGTCAATCAGGTACGCAAGCTAAATTGTACCATTCACATAGTCAACCAAGGGGTTGCATTTATGATACAATGTGGCTATTTGTGTGCAAATAGCACTGGGAAATTGGTCAAGACTAATAAAAGTTGTAACACCACTGATTTCCAGAAAATTTTGGAGGAGAACCGACATGATACAGTTTGAAAGTTAGGAACGGGATGAAACAAGGTGCTGCAACAGGACCACAATCCAAAACCTTCCACCCATCCTGTCCAAATATTTTTTCAGACAGTTGGGAAAAGCTTCTCAAGTGGTTTAACGATGCCCTGACAGGAATTTTACTGATAAATTATGTATTGATCCAAGACTGACCGTGCCCCAGCCGAGACCTACATTAAAGGTGGAGTTGCAGAAATTCTGTGATGCAGAATGGATTCAAATCAGTGCTGATGTAGTCTGAGTAGTTTTGACCTATTGTGGTAAAATCCTGTAAGCTGTTCTTGATCCTAAGCAGGAAAATATGTGATAGTACAGGAGGACATGTAAACTTTTGAAACTGTCATAAAATTAAATTAAGTGATCATATCATTGAATCTCATTGCTATTGGATTTTTAATGGTTCAGAAGTGTTTAGCCACATGCTGTGCACTGTATTTCATGTATAATTTGCCTATTGTCGTTAAAATAACCCTCGTAATACAGAAATTGGTCATTTTTCAGAGGGGTATGTAAACTTTTGGGCAGAACTGTATTTACTTTCCAAACAAACCCGCTCACTGTTATTATATTTTTCATTGCTTACTACGTATAATTAAGAGATTTTATTGGTTATGGGCCAACCAGGTAAGCTGAAAATGCTACGTGGATACTGAGAAAACAAGCTAGAAAACTCATACTGAATGAATTTACTTACTGTAAAGAAAATAATCTTGCAGATTCTTGCGAAAACTGTAATGCAATCCTGAGAGCAGTCACTGACCATGGGTAATATTACACATTGCTGAGTGCTGAGTGCAATATCAGTTTCTTAAGGCACCAAGGTGACTAATCTTGATATCAACATTGCAGAAAATAGACTGGGTAAATAATAGCTTCCCTGATGTTTGTGTACAAGGGATTCAGGAAGTGTGCTGTGAAAATTAGGCATTTTCACTCATACAATCATTGTAAAGAGTAGTTATGCAAATATGGCTTGTTTTGTCACTAAGTTTTCTCTCCTGGGATTTATTTTAACCTTAATTGGAGTCAATCTTGTCAGGAATGTTTCGTGTGCTGGACTTTCGTGCTGCAGACAGCGTGGCACTTCCGTTGACTGCTATGACTGTCAGTTGTCATCCTTGCCTTTGGCACTGATGAATGAGAACACAATATACTTGGATTTAAGCGAGAACTACATTTGGACTATTCCCGAAGGCAGTTTTGAAAATATGACATCTTTAAGAACTCTTCGACTTAAGGACAATCCTCTCCAGACACAAGGCCTCAACAGGAACACTTTTAGAGGTAGGTATGCACAAACAGAATTGCATTGGTGATAATAAAATGTTACATAGCAAATATGACCCTCCCCCCCCTCCCCATAAAGTTTAGATCAGCTGGAGAGATGATTCAGGTCTATAGGGTGCATCAGTTGCCCCAACTTTTAAGCGGAAACCCCTCCTTTTGCAGGAATGTTTTTTTAATACTAGAAACAAATAGTGTGAAGTTTCAATAAATTTGAAGAATGTCTAGGGGCGGCACACTTCCATTGAATTTTCTAGGATTTTTGCATTTTCTGTCATTCCATCGGTTTACGCGGTTTGTTATATTTCATTGGTTATTAATCCAAGAACATTAAAAATGATATCATCTTGTAGCTCTAATCATGAGCTTCAATTTGAATACCAACATGATTGGTGTATGATTTAGAGAATTATTTTATGGTCACATGAAATTTCGCAACCACATGTGCTAATGTTAAGATAATGAACAAGTTATGCTATTTCTTTGTAGATTTGTTACCAAACAAAAGACACATGTAAGTAAGCAAGACACCACATATGAAACAGTTCATTGCTTGCAATTCAATTACCCATTATCTGTGGTGTGATTGTATATTATATATGCATGTCATGTCAGACATATTCTCTTTAAGTCAAGACAACTGCATGGCCAACCTCCAGTTTCGGTCATGGAGCAGCAGTTGCTAGTGAGGATCTACATTAATGCCCCAATCAAATCTTCTACTTGTCAGATTGGTTCTTAAAGCACTAAAATACATAATAAGAGAAGCGATTTCAGCTGGTAATATATTTCCCTACCAGAGTGACAAGACCCTTTCATATCTTCTAATTTGTATTAGTTTTTTGCTATTTTCAGCGTGTTAGATGATGTTATGCACTTAAAAAAATTGTGAAATGAATGGAATCGATTTCTGCAGAATAGAATAAATCACTTTGTCTAGCAAAATTATTGTTGGTGATGAAGTTGTTAAATGTCATGTGAAACTGGACTAGCATAAATTTAGGGCAGCTGAAAAAAAAAGACAAGTTTGGCGCCCCAAGCCTCGGAAATTAGTAACATTCACCAAAATGCAATATATTGTGTAAATATATATGATATTTATAAAACAAGGTATCTGAGCTTAAGGTCCCCTTTAACAGGTTTTATATCCGAATATCCCACTTGACATAATAATAATTATAATAGTTTTAGAAATACATTAACTTTCATTTATTCTAAGGGACTCAACAGTTGCTGATATCAGAATTCGTAATTTATGTATTATTGCCAGATAACTTGGATGGTTGCTTTTAGTACTATATACCCTGTCAGCGTGCCTCGGCAGTCCGACGTCGGCCCGGCGTCGGTCCGATGTCAGCAGCATCGGAGCAGCTTTGGGCCGACGTTGGGCCGCCGAGGCATGCTGATAGGGTAGCTTCCTGGTACTCAAATTAAAGCTCTCTTTCTGCTCTGCATCATGGTGCCTATTGTTTTGTTCTGAATAATCACTAAAGAAGTTATCACACACCGCATATTCTGTAATGAGATATTTTTAGTCAAAATCAGTTAAAATTTGGGGCATGCGTTCCACCCCTAGACATGGTGCTATTGTTCTGAAACTCCACAGGACATGTTGTTTTAGCGGAAGGAACGTAATAGGAGAAGGAGAAGGGAATTCAAAACTGATCAACAATTTATTCATGTATCATAGATCATGTGAAAGGCAGCAATGTCCCCTTTGATATATTAAATGATAAATGATTGCACATGGTATCAGTTTTTCGCATCAACCTGGGGACACTGCATAAAAAATGCATGTAAAACTTTAAAATGCAAACAGGTAAATGCCTTTAGAATAAAATGTGCTATTTGATGTTGTGCCCTGGTATGCTGCAGGGGCATAGGGGGGAAAATATAGGGGTCAGAACCCCCTCCCCCTTTTGGCCAAAAACTAATGTCACATTTACCAGACTTTTAAAAGTAAGTCCTCTCAACTTAGCTGTGTGTCTTATGAATAAAGAAAAAGGCCATTATATGTTTCTGTATTTCAGAATGGACACCTGAAATTGTAGCATTAGGTTGTCCTGTCATGAGCAAAGCCAAAATGGACAATTTGATTTTTGATGCATGAAATATATCATTCACTTGTTTCGCACAACTGTGGGGGTATTACTAACACCATTTTTTAAATTCATTGCAGGTCTTGAGTTGCTTCAACTTTTCGAAATAGGGCAAAACGTGGAGGTCATGTCAGACCTGGAAAAGCAATACTTCTATGCAGAAGTATTTTCTCCATTAACAAATGTTCGAACTCTCTTTTTGAATTGTATTTACCCTGACCAGCTTGAGCCGGGATTTCTTCAGAATATGCCAAACATTGAGTCATTCACAGTTCAATTTGCACAGCATGCTTCACTGAGTGCAGAATTCAATCAGTTAAAAAATCTCAAGTCTCTGACTATCATACCTGGTCTTAATATTGACAAAAATTTAAGAAGTACACGAAGATATGTAAGCATTACGAACAAAACTCTAACCCATGTTCCACATATTGAAAAACTCACAATAGAAGAAGTTTTGGTATCAATGTCACCAAATGCACTAAGACCGTTCACCAATCTATCAGAACTTTATCTTATATTGAATAAAGGATTCCCGTTAGAAGATGTGTTTGTTGCAATAAAGAATATGAAAAGTGCAACACTCACCAAACTGATTCTTGATGGATCGCATAATAATTCAAAGTTCTCGGCAATAACTGCAGATATGATCAATTCTCCAAATTTTGAAAAAATAACGATGCTTTCTCTCCAAAACACACGTGTTCTAGAAATTGAGTGCTGCATCTTTTACAAGCTTCCAAGCCTGAGGTATTTAAATATTGGATTTAACAGTTATTTTAGAGATGGAAATGAAGGTGGGAATTGCTCTTTTTACAGTTTAATAAGAAGACCCTCAAAAATGGCACATTTAATGAATTCTTTTAGAGTGGAAAGTATCAGTGCAAATGCTGTGACTTCAGCCGTGACTGATCAACGATTTGCACAAATTTATAAGAAGTACAAGTTAGTCATTTTCCCTGAACCACCCAAATGGATAAAATATCCCCAAAATCTCACCATTGAAAGAACTGAGAAAGATTTTATTAATTTGCATTCTAGAGAGACATTGAAGTTTATTCCTCCAATGGTGCGCTATGTCTATGCAAGAAATATTCCATCCCATCAGATAAGAATGTCCCGCAGTTTGTACACTGCCTTAGATAATAGCATTCTCTACATTGATTTGTCACATTCCAAGCTTCCTCAAAATGTTCCTTTGATCATTGGATTCAATCAACTTCAAGCTATAGATTTGAAAGGTTGTGGCATCAACTATTTTCATAGAGATCAGTTACTTCACTTACCAAGTTTGAAATATTTAAACTTGACCAGGAACCAATTGGATTTGGAAAGTTTCGCGCAAATGAATAAGGAAGGTTCAAAACTGAAGTGGCTTGATCTCAGTTTCAATAACTGGAAGAGTTTGCCAATTGATTTGCTGACTGGATTGACCACACTCCAGTCTGTGTCATTTCGTGGCAACCCTCTGGTGACTGTGGATTTGAATATTCAGGAGAACATTGACTTGGATATGTTGGATTTCTCAGACTGTGCACTTGATAATATAACTGAATCCTTCTTGTATGAATTAGATAATTTTCAGGCTAACAAAACAAAGAATTTGATGTTGAACTTCTCTGGCAATCAGTTTGAGTGTTCATGTTCTTCCATTAGTATGATTAGATGGCTCCAGGAGACAGAAGTGGATATAATTGACAGAGCAAACATTAATTGCACATATCAAAATACTTTCGTTGCTATAGTGACTCTTGACTATGATGAAGTGACCAAGGACTGTGCTTCAGCTCCAGTGGATTTGTTGGTCATTTTTAGTCCATTGAGTTTGGTTTTCATTTTGCTTGTGACTCTCATCCTGGTCTATCACTTCAAATGGCGACTAAAATGGTTCATCTACAAAACAAAGAGACGTATGCGTCTGGCTGTGAATAACCGCGATGAGAACGTTTTGCTTGCGGATCTCAAGTTTGATATCTTTGTTTCACATGATCATTCTGATGCCGACTGGGTGGTCAATGAACTATATGAAGTCATTGAAATACAACGTGGTTTCAAGATTTGCCTGGCTCAGAAGGATTTCTTTGGAGGAGTTCCTATTGCAGAAAATATTGCTGATGCTATTGACAGATGCAAAAAGACAGTACTCATTGTGACGCCTGCATTTGTAAGTAGTAGTTGGTGCATTTTTGAAATGCATATGGCTCTGATGAAAGGGCTGCACACTATTGTTATTGTCTACAAAGAAGAGGTTCCATTGAATGACATGTGTAAAACTCTTCGGAGTTTGATGAAAACCATCACATACATTAAATACCCTGCGGATGAAGCTGAAATCGCTGCATTTTGGGACAGACTGTGTCTGGCCATCAGTAAACATTCTTGATTTTCCTGCAAAATTTCACGTTGAGTTTTGCCAAAAATTGTCTGAATTTTGTGCATCAGCGAACTACATGAAAACCATGGAAACAAAAGTAAGTGGTGGAGGCCACAATTTTGATTTGCTGTTACAGTCGTCGAATGTCAAGTACTAACAAAATTGGACAGAAATGTTCCTTGTGAGGTAATATGCCTATTCATTCCATGGTGCTCTCTAGGACTCATAAGCAATTTGTGAGGTCATATTGTTATAAACAAGTCACCAATTGTGTATCAATGTGGTCACACTTTACTCAGTTTTATACATTTGACAGTTAATTTCAGTGCAATGGATAGGGCCTGTTGTGAGGTTATTAATCTACACTAGTAGCTGAATGTAAGTACTAGTAATTTGTCGACTGTATTTAAAAAAAAAACCGGTTGATCAGATACTGTATCCCCACTGGGCAGGTAGGTTTTACAGAGGTATCCTTACGTAATATTTTTTGGTTAGGGTCAAACTTTTGGCCCAATAATGCATGACAAAGTAGGTCAAAGGTAATTTTCAAAGGTTACACTCAGATGTAAAACCAAACATTGGTCGCTACCGCAGTAAAAGGTTGTCAGATAGTTTGTTGTAAAGTTTGGCCTAATGTCTGTGTCACACGTATGGCATATGCCATACCTTTGATTGAGTTTGGTTGTAATGTTTTGCTGAATGTTTGAGCCATACTTAAGTGACACCTTTGGTTGAGAGTTTTGAAGAACATTTGGTTGTAATGATTTGACTGTCCGCAATGACGCATGTTAACAAAACATTATATATTAATTTTTTTTATTTGAAAATACAAGAATGCTTTTACAAACACAGAATGATCACACATATCTCACTAAGAAAGTTCACATATTTATACACAAGGGGGCATGCCACCATCACATAGCAACACAATGATTTCATATAAGTTTACACTCTTGATCAAAAACCTTGAATAATTTGGATTTTCAAAGTGTTGGGATTTCAAAGTTCTAAAATTGGTAATTGAATGTGTGAAATTGCAAAGATTTTCTCATCAGACATTAGATTTATGTATAAATGATATCATAAACCATTTTTAGTTGCTGAGAATTATTTAAAAATTTTCTTTGGCTGACGCGGAAAAAATGATCATTTTTAATAAAAAATCATTAAAAATCAGATCATGGCTCAACAACACAGACACAAAATTTCAACATATGCAAAATATGCCTTCTTAATCTTGATTTGCACAACCAAAAACCAAAAAACATATCAATATCATGTTGAATGCCACAGGCATTGACCTCAGCCTTCAGTTCACTGGACATGGGTCCGCCAACCTGAATTTTGCTTCTTTTTGACCGATATGGCCATTCTTCAGTGAAAGTAATTTTCTCATGAGTCAGATCAGTTGGCTGAACCTCCTTCTTGCATGCAGAACGGTCAAAAATGTCCCCATAATGTTATTTAGGTTCATATTGGGTGATGTTGCCAATAACGGCAAATTCTAAATTCTCTCAATTTTCAAGATTTTGGGGGATTTATGGTGCCCTACAAGCTTCAGAATTGTTACGAATTAATGAAGAGTTTCAACTGAAGTGTTCTCTATACTGAGGTACCATTTCCTCTTCTAACAAACCTAGATAGGAGACAGCCGGGACGTTTCAATTCCACACTACCTGACACAAATTTACATCATAATGGGTGACACCCAAAACAATCACTGAACTGCCACTCTGAGCCCTTGTGGCCATGAGGCAGTATTCTGACAGTATCTGGCCATCTTCCCATAACACAAAAATCTCTCCATAAGCTCTGTGAAATATGTACCAGAATATATTGACTGAGATGGAATTTACTTGAAAAATTCTCAAATATTCCATACTTTTTGTCACGAGTGTACACTTTTTGGAAGAGAAAAATGATGCCTCAGTGTAGAGAGCACTTCAGTTGAAACATTTCATGCATTTATGGCAATGCTCAAGCTTATAGGGCACCACAAATCCTTCTTAACCTTGAAAATTGAGAAAATTGAGAATTTGCCGTAATTGGCAACTTCGTTCGATATCAACCTAAATAACATTATAGGGACATCTTTGACCATTCTGCATGCAAGAAGGAGGTTCAGCCAACTGATTTGACTCATGTGAAAATGACTTTCACTGAAGCATGGTCATATCGGTCAAAAAGAAGCAAAGAACAGGTATGCGGACCCATGTCAAGTCAACTGAAGGCTGAGGTCAATGCCTGTGGCATTCAACATGATATTGATAGGTTTTTTGGTTGTACACATAAAGATTAAGAAGTCATGTTTTGCATATATGTTGAAATTTTGTGGCTGTGTTGTTGAGCCATGATCTGATTTTTAATGATTTTTTCCTAAAAATGATCAATTTTTCCGCGTCACCCAAAGAAAATTTCTAAATAATTCTCAGCAACTAAAAATGGTTTATAATATCATTTATACATAAATCTAATGTCTGATGAGAAAATATTTGCAATTCCACACATTCAATTACCAATTTTAGAACTTTGAAATCCCAACACCTTGAATATCCAAATCATTCCAGCATTTTGATCAAGAGTGTATATCTAATGCTCTTATTGTCCACCAGAAGATTTATCGATGGAAGGTAATTGATAAGTATTGAACATTTTCCTCGAATGTTGCGTTGAAATCTGAAAAGAAAGAAGAAAAATTCAACATAAATACTTGTTTAATTATGTTTTGATATATTTCAAAATAACCATGAGCCAATGTTTAACTATACTTCGATGGGAAATTATTTTACTTTGAGTTTCATCTGTGATGCCACCAGCTTCTATAAAGAGTTGTCATCTTAAATTGTTGCTGCATATGTATATATTATTACATGGATTGTTTTGTATTGACCCAAGTATTCTCCCTGCCAGCCCATATTGTGGGCTGGCAGGGAGAATACGAGGGTTAATGCAAAACAATCTATGTTATAATGTTTTTATTCCATGACTTCTTCTGAATTTTTCTAACCAGCCAGACTATGAGGACTTATGATAGTGTCAGAAAAATCATCCAAGGTATTGCTTGATTCAGGAATGAATATCTAGGGACGACACACACTTGAAATAAAGGATTGCTGCAGCAATTACCAGGAAATAAATAATTTCCTGCTCATGAAAACTCGAAGCCCCTCCTGATAAATAAATGGCCGTCCCTTACTAAAGCGGCATAAAAAGGTTCTCGAGTGGGGGGCATGTAATTTTCTGAGGGGGCACCAACTCTGTCCCCTTGATTTGGATGCTTGTACGAATAATTTTGTATTGCATAATGTATAACTAAATGTAGAAGGAAGATAGTAACATAACTACGAGGGGCGTTCAGAAAGTTCGAGCCTTTTTTTTATATGGACACTTATTTTCAATCTAGAACTATGAATTATTCACAGGATAAAATTCAGCATATTTGGAATGGATTTCCAAAATTTTAGACAATTTGGACATTTTTAAGTCATTCTGTTGTTGCCATGGAAACTGAAAGTTGTGCTTCTTGGGGCAGATATTACTGAAACCACTAAAGCCAATGAATTTTGGCTGTGAGAGACCTCTCTCTATCACTTGCATTAGTGAGATTGACAATATTTGACACAAGAAATATAATATTAGCCTTAAAAAATACTCCCAAGCTCACCAAAAGCATTGATTCATACACCTGACCTATTGAAGTAAATGTTCCTTGAAGTTCTCCAAACAAAGTTCTGTGAAAGAATTTCGGTCATCCAAAACCTTTTCTCCTCCAGTGCCTGAAACTATAGCCCCCGTGGACTATAGTAAGGGAAAACAAGGACTTATGTAAAGCAGCATGTCACGGGAATAGCTAGGATGGATAATGCTGTCCATTTTGGTCCCTTGTTCATACTAGTGAATCCATGCTTTCGCAAGTCCTTATGTAGTGAGGGAAACACACCTTTGCCTCCTGAATTTCCCTCACCAAATCTGCCAAGAAGGAGTGCTTTCCTACATGGGTTCAGTGTAAGAATACACACATTTGGTGTGCTTGAAAGCATATTTAGAAGCTAATACCATATTTCTTGTGTCAAATATTGTCAATCTCACTAATACAAGTGACAGAGAGAAGTCTCTCACAGTCACAATTTCTTGGCATTCTTGGTTTCAGTGTTACCTGCCCCAAGAAGCACAACTTTCAGTTTCCATGGCAACAACAGAATGACTTAAAAATGTCCGTATTGTCCAAAATTTTTGAAATCCATTCCAAATATGCTGAATTTTAACCTGTGAAAAATTCATAGTTCTAGATTGAAAATAAGTATCCATATGAAAAAAAGCCTCAAACTTTCTGAACGCCCCTCGTATTACAGGGAGGTTGCCTGAGCGAGGCTGCTCATTTGGAACGACCACTGAAATATCAAACCCACCTTTGGATCATTAATGGACTTGGTGAATGCTTGCGAAATGTTTGGCAGGTAATTTGGCGGCTGATGAAACGAACTCGCTCTGCTGAACGTCCCCTGGTAAGAGTTCGCTTTTGCCACTGGAGGGTTGACTTTTGGTAAGGGATGGTAAGGACCGCCCGGTAAACTATTCGGTAAACTGGTCTTGCTTACTGCTCGCCCTCTGTCCGCCATGTTGTAGCTTTGTCTGTTCTTTCGCTGAAAACAATATTGAAATTGTATCTTAATTTAGTGATTTTTAATTTTGCCTCAGTTGTCTCTCTGTGGGCAGTGGTAATGCATGGATGAATGGGTGGGTATCATTTCCTGTATTTATGCACCATTGCGTACTGTTAGGCTAATTTTGACAGGAGAAAGACACGGCATTGGATAAAACAGTGGCATGGTGTCAGATGCTGATAAACTGTGAACCGTAAATTTGAAATTTTGAGTCAGTTTAAATGATAGAGTGAGACGGTTGCACAATTAAGCAAAAAAGCTTGTCGTTTTAAGTTATGATAATCTGTCTCTTGTCATTACTTTAAAAAAACAACAAGCTATGTGAACTATTGTGCTGACTCAAAAATAAAATTTCACAGTATAGTAAGTAGCTGGATTTGCATCAGACATTTAGGGCTGACCAGATTAGGTGGGGGGGGCATTTTACCCCTTGGACAACCTAATTCTTGGCACGTGAAGTAACAACTATTTTTTTTGCACGTGCCAGTATAGTAACAAACTTTCTAATTTCAATTTTACCATTACGGTGTCCAGTTTTTTATTTTCTCAAACATTTTTTTGTACTTGAGAAGAAGTGACAAACTTTTTTATTTCAATTTCGATATTACGGTGTGTGATTTCTTCATTTTAATGTGCTAAACAAACATTGTTGGCTCCTTAAAAAAAATTTGATGCCATGTATATGTCACCTTCTGGATGCCACAGCAGCAAGTTCCTGTGCTTTCATTGCTGAGGCAGATAAAGACCCACCTCAACGAAATAAGACCATCTTGGTGCTGTGCCAGCAGCTGTGCACCTCACACTAAAAACATAACGTGCACAATAGGGTGGTCCAAAAAAATATATTTCCTAATTTCATTGATGGTACCCCCTAACATTTTTCCTTTAACCATGCGGAAGAAGTGTGCAAAATTTCTGCCAAATTGATTAATATTTAGAGGTGGCTCATCAAGGTTGAAGTTTTGCTATATTTAGCATTAAAACGCCTATATCTAAATAGTGAAAATTGTGTAAAATCTTATTTTCCTTTCATTTGAGGCCTATTAAGGCACTAACCAACTGAGGAAAAATCAACATAATACTTGCATGTATATCTTCCTCTCCACATTAAAAAAAAAGTGATTTGTCACTTATATCATTAAAATTCTAATGTAAACTGATGTGTATTGGGTGAGAATTTGGCAAAATTGGTACACCAATATAGATTTATAAATAAATATTAACATTTAATGGAGGGGTTTTTGGATCATGACTGAGTCATGCCATACTACTTTCAATAAATTGTTCTAGTCCAGCATGATAAAGAATGTAAATCCCATCCTCTTGGTTGGTTATTATTATAAATGGCCCCTATCCCCAGATAAGCCAGTCTTGGAAGTTTCTCACTCCCGGAAGCTTCAGATGTGAACATTAACATGATTAGTTTACCCAGATACAGTTTGAGCTGTTTGACACCTTATTAAATTTGTAAGACCAATCAGTTGTGAAAAGGGTTCTTACAATCCAAAAGCATTTTTCCCCTGCTATTGTCAAATGTTTGAGGCAGTTTATCTTTTGCAGGGATACCTGTTCGGGAAAGACAACTTACTGTGTTCTATTATCAAAGAACAAGCTTTGATTTTATGAGTACTTAATAACTTTTGAGCAGGGATCTTTGCATAACCAACACAATTATTTCTAGGGTATCTCTAATTTCCATAGGTGCGCATGAATTACTTGGCACATAAAACTTAGACATTCGTCCAAGATCTCGCCTAAGAATTATTAATAGGTCATTTGCATACTGGTATATATTGAATGTGGAACATGTAGTTGAGAAAGATGGAATTGCTACCTGCACGGTGCACCTCTTTTTAAAAAGTTTCTGTAGCATGTGTCAAAATACCACTTGGCCAGAAATTGAGAAAAGATGTTGAGAACATCACACTATCAAAAGTCACGGCAGCTTTCTATTACACAGTACATTGAATCCTTCTGATGTCTAGTGAATTACCTTCTCTGATTAGATCCCATACTATTTTTCATGCTGGACTATAATAATTTATTGAAGGTAGTATGGCATGACTCAGTCATGATCCCACAACATTCATTTTATGATCCTTTCCATTAAATTTTGATATTTATTAATAAATCTATATTGGCGTACCAATCTTGCCAAATTTTCGCCCAATACACATCAATTGACATAAGAATTTTATAAAATATGAGTGACAAATCACTTTTTTTTAAACCTGGATAGGAAGATATACAAACAAGTGTTATGTTGCTTTTTCCTTAGTTGGTTAGGGCCTTAATAGATCTCAAATGAAAGGAAAATATGATTTTACACAATTTTCACTATGTAGATATAGGCGTTTTAATGCTAAATAAAGCAAAACTTCAACCTTGATGAGCCACCTCTAAATATTAATCAATTTGGCTGAAATTTTGCACACTTCTTCCACATGGTCAAAGGAAAAAAGTTACGGGGTACCATCACCACATTTTACACTTTAATTATTTTCCATTGGATGTTGGACCACCCTAGTGCACAAGGCACTTTAAAGCAGACCTCGTGGCATGCAGTGAGAATTGCCATTAAATAATTAATATGTGATAATAGTGAGAAAATTAGTTATGTTAGTTATGTTCCCCGAGGGCCCAAAATGTAAATGGGAAATGCTTACGCGATTTTTTTGTTGTAATCTGTTGATTGCTATTTGCTAGAGATATCCTTTTTTCTTTACAATTGCATTTGAAAACGTTTTCTTTATTTTGTAATGAATTGCTCAATTAAAATAACAATGTGTCAGCCAATTAAAAGTCACACCTTTGCAGAACCATGATATAGCTGTTATGTATTTAGTGCTAGAGAACGTCTTCTGCACATTGTTCATACCTGCAGAGCTTGCTTTATTATAATCAGATCATTCATCCGTGTCACTGTAATTCACAAATAAAGTCACAACACAGAAATATGAAGTTATTGGTCCCTAATTGGTAAACAATCAGCAGCAATGCACAGGTCAAAGTTGACTGCACACTTGCTCAGATGGATGCCTTGTTTGGGGAACCCCCTTGGAGATGAGGGGGGGGGGATGCATATGATGTCATTCATTGCTAAAGCATTGGGTTGAATGGATTTCCCTTGCCAGAGAGTTTATTATGGGATTAACATGTACCAAAAGTTGATCACTTCACATGGAGGCCCATCACATGATACATGGTAAATGGCATTATGATTGAAGAAGGCAGGCAGCTGAAACTTGACCCACAAGATATGACAGAATTTCAATCTCATAGGCAGCTCCTCTATGAGGTCTGCCAAAAAAAACTGATGAATATTCTTACGATTTTTTCTAGGTGAAAAATCTTTACCGGGAGTTCGAATCTCGAAAGTCATATAGATAACCAATCATAACTTGTATTTTTGAAGACCGTTCCATTAGGCAGAAGCGTTCTGGCTTTTGCCACACACAAAACATCATACCTGATGTTGCGATGGCCAACACAAAACCATTGATTTTTCATTGGGCATTGGGTCTTGTGCTTCTCATAAATTTTAGTTCTTGTAAAATGACTCCTTATTGGAGAATATCAAAATTACATACCTCAGTCACAAAAATTATTATCCTCAATGTAGTATACACAATAATGTAAAATGCCAAATTTGCAAGCGATATGATATTGTGCACCTCCAAAGTGTACAATCTTTCGCGTTATGTACAATTGTACTTGTAGATATGGATTATATAATTTCTATTGGGAAACATGATACTTGTCTACAATGTACGTAGAGCCCAATTAGGATGGAAGTTGTGTCATGTTATTATGTGTGCATTCATTGTATTGATCATAATAATTCCGATTCAAGGCCCAATATGCTCAATTAAGAAATTGGCATGGGCATATCCTCGATAAAATGTTTTGAAATACTCATAATGTGTGTGATGGTTTATTTTATACGATGATTGTCTTTAGCAAAACTTATTGTCACAACTAACTAAAAACTTAGACACTAATTAATGTACATGTAACATGCAAATCGCACAACCAACAAGAATTGGTCCAGCACAAGGATAGTGAAATTGCTGTCCATCATACATTATTGGTAAAGGTGACTGAACCATAGGTCGAATTGAACCCGGGACCCAGCGAGTGGACGTTCAACTAGACCACTATCCCTTCCCACAAAACTGTAAAAGGCAATAGCTCCTATGATGGGAGACTTTGGTGGACTTTAGCCAGTACAAACTAATTTCTCATTCCTCATTATTGTAACGACTATGATGATATAACAGATTATTATAGCTGTTTGCAGATTGGCGGTCCCAACAGTTTCAAAATTAACTTTCAACTTGGTCATGTGACGTCACTGGCTTCAAGTTGTAAAAATGTTTTGTTTGTGTCAGTTATGGTTAACCAGTTGATTCAGTGCTTATCATATCTAGCAGCATAGGTGACAATAAATAACTGTAATTAAATGACTTGAGGTGCCTCATCAAATAAGAAGATTAGGAGATCAACAGAAAACTGTCAATCAATGACGTGGCAAAGCCAGTTAGCAAAACGAAAAGAAGAAAATGAATTTTCCTGCTGGCGGCCAATCTGCAAAGAGCTCTAATGTCTCTGAATATTTACAAAGCAATCAGGCTGACCCAAGTACTACATACATGTAACCACCAGGAGTTTCAACTACGTGTAGAAACTACTGCCCTCTTGTATTAAAATGTAGAAATTTCACTTTACAATGGGGATACCTGTAACTCTTGTTACATGACATTGATCTTTGCCGAAAGGAAAGCATTAATATGTAAATGCCAAAGCATGCTGATGGGACCGCCTGAATGCAACAAGTAAAATAAATTTTAAAGACTCTAAATTGTAATTATCTAAATTATTTCTTGAAATTCATTTTCGTAGGCCCTATATAGGTTTGTTCAATAAAAAGTTTGTAGGCCTATTAAAAAATTGGGACAAAGAGAAAAAGAAGTTTTGAGGGAAAACGTAACTTTTTTTGGAAAATTTTTTTTCTGATATATATTTTTTGGATATATAGTTGTTTTTTTTGGATATATATTTTATTCTAATATTTTTGGTCACGTGTGATGAGAAAAAAGTGCCAGGATCATAATTATTATGGGATGTCTGAATCTGGTTCACTCCTGGCGTGTTTGTCATAAGAGGACGAGTCACCTCAACCTCACTCCACTCGGTGAGACGGTGGCTCTGTCCTGTCTATTAAATCAAGATGAATTTTATTTCTATTTACTTACCCATCTTTTGTCAAGCTTGTAAGCAGCATTTTTATTGATGACATTCACTGAGATAGGGTTGAGGTAACTGGAGTTTTGCCCTGGCAACAGCTTTTTGGTGATTTTCACTTCCTCCGACTTGTTTTCAGATTTTTCTTCAGAACTCTGAACAGTTTGAGATTGAGCTGCTGCTTTTTTGTCAGCATCTCTGAAATATTGAAAATAGGAAAAAGAAGATTTATAAGATGTCTCTCAAAAAACAAAAACAGCGGATTGTGGCAAACAGGCTGCCCTAATGGAGTGGTCTAATTTCCAAAAGCACGTTCTTCTAAATTTCCCTAATTTTCTCTCCTGAAGGGAAATAACTGATAAACTGAAAAAGAGTGCATTAATTCTAATCTTATTATAGATAGAACGTTTTCTGACAAAATCCACGCAATGTGCAAAAATATCTAGTTCTAAATCAAGCAATACACTGCTCAGAAAATGTAATCCTCTACAAGAAATTATAGCTTTTGAAGAATTGACACATTTGCTCCAAACTAGGCCTGCAAGAATTTCATTATTTAAAACTGATAGCCTCAGCCTCTCCCTTTGACATCTAAAGGTATACCATCCAAAATTAAGGGACATAATGACCAATATATTCAACTTCATTCATGTAAAATATTAAAAAGCGAATAAAAAAAAAAAAAAATTAAATTTTTATTTTTTGGATAGGTCTTGGTTCAGTTTTTAACTGCACTGAATTGACCTACCATACTGAGAGGGATGTCACCCTGTCATATTGAATTGACACCAGTTTACACTGGATTTAGCCTAACCTGTTGCCAATAAAGTACACATGGCCAGACAGGCATCTTATTGACAAGCAAATTATTTTAGTCTGTGATTGTTATTCAGTTACATGATCTCCCTGTAGGTCGCATGTAGTAAAATGGTACTGGGAAGTACGAGGGATTTGTAAAGTGAAATAAAAACATGTTTCAAAGCAGCGAAGGGTTAATATAAAAAGATTGGAATTTGATGGGAATTTGAATCTACACCCTTGCTGATAAATGTGGAATGATTCAGCAATCTCCTGAGAAATTGACAACTTTGGCAACTTCTGCTGGAGTACATGATGGTCCAATTCAATCGTAACCACTTCCACTAACTTTCATCCATAGAGAACATGTCATGTGTCTACGAAAATCATGTCACAGCATTAACCCCAGTGCCAGATTGTATCAACGCTTAACACGGGTTAACCTAAAGTGGTTAACTCCTATAACTTTACTTTTAACAGGGTTACTGGGAAAATAACTTTGCCATGTTTTAAGCTGACCTCATGTTATATAATGACTAAATTATTTTCCCAGTAACCCAGTTAAAAGATAAGTTACAGGAGTTAACCACTTTAGGATAACCCGTGTTAAGCGTTGATACAATCAGGCACAGGTGGAGCTACAGTAGGATGAGATATGGAAATTCAGGGGGTTTATGAAGGATGGGTACATCCGATCGAAAAATTAAAAAATTCTTGCTAAAATATAGTTGAGCATGAAGCTTTTAAAGAGTGATTAGGGAATATATAACTTGAACTAAAATTGTATTCCATATTTATGAGCAAGATTATAAATAACAAAGTACCCTAGGCCTATACAAGGAAAATAGTTTACAGGCAGTCTTGAAATAAATAACTTCTTATCACTGGTTTGTTTGATTTAGAGAAAATATTTCATAAGTAGGATATAGATTGCGCTCTAAAAAATGTTGGGACAAAATTGGTTTTTTAGATTCAAAATGGCATTTTGAAAAACCAGATTTCAATGCAAAACCAACATGGATTTTTTTGCATTGAAATTTGGTTTTTCAAAAAACCATTTTTGAATCTAAAAACCAATTTTGTCTGAAATTTTTTAGAGTGTGCTCGAAAGAAATAATTACGTTCTATATTATCTCAAAATGAATGAAATTCAACATGACGAATTAACTCTATTTTTTTAAAGGTCTTGGAAAGAACCTCAAGGTTTCTAGCAATATTAATAGCCAGACTTTACTGGATATTCCTTAATGGAACTTTCCAGACTCAGATCGAACTGTCCTTTTCAGTGAACCTCAGAACCTTCTATCCTACATATGGAACCCCCTGGTTTCATATAGAACGTCCAAGAAACTTTTTCTCTATGCGAGGAGAGCATTCCTTGATTCCAATTATTGAATTTCTTCACGCCAGCACTGTAGTTTGCACTTTCTATATTCCAAAATTTAGTGCAATTTACATTTTGCCTTTCCATAAAATAACCTTGTTTTCACAATATGAGAAATGCGACCTAATGTACAACGCAATTTCATGGTTATTTTTAAAGTGCAAAATGACTAGCTGATGTTTATTTTTTTGGTGTGATAAGATACTATATATGATGCAATGCTAAACTTATACACAATATTCCCAATTCCCATCAATTTTTGTTTCCAGAAATTAATGTGCACACTCTTTTTTAGTGAGAAACTAAAAAATGTATCCGCTAATTCAATGAGCACCGTTCCAACATTTTCATAAAGATTAAATTCCGTGAATAGAATTTATAATTCGTCCTCATTAATGACAATTCGTCCTTAATAGTGACAAGTTGTCATGAAAAACAGAAACTGTGATCGGTTTGAGTTACTAATTTGGGTAACTATCATGATTGCCCTTGCCACACAAACCATTTTGTTGTTTTGATGAAAATGAATTTTCAGAATGTAACATGTTTATCGAAAATAAAATTCCACTCATAATAACACCATTTTTATTTTCTGTACATATTAGAAGCCATAAATTAATAAACCATTCCGATATTAGACTTACATGCCTTACGCACACACTCGTTTCTCGTTCTGAAGATGTTATGTTCTGGACTCCTGTCATCACGAAACCCACATTGTAAAACCTACTGCATTACTCTAAGGGCAGCCACCATAATGAATACAAAAAGTGCCACTTTACGGTAGAAAACCATTGTTTTTACGTCATTTACTGTTATTTTAAAAGTAACTGCTGCTGCTGAGTTTGGGTCAAAATTTGATAAGTCTGAAATTCTTGTCTCCAGTGTTTAACAATAATGAGGTTGTGCCTTAAATTAAAATGCACCAGGTGGCGCTCTGAGCGATGAAACCAGCAGAGAGTTTGTTTACAAGTGGCTGACTGCAGGAAATTGCATGGTTTTCACTACAAAAACGGGCCTAGAGACATTAATACTTGTCCGATATGCAAAATTTAAAAAGCATCATGGAGGAAACAATATTTTCCAGCACTTAAAATCATCATAATTGTTGCTTCTATAAAAACTTTTGCACGTTCAGCGAGTGAACCTCGATTTAGCATGTTTTCTCTATATTAAAAAATTCACTGCTCTGGAATGATTGCAGTTAGAAAGATAGTTTTGATGTCAAAAGATGCCTATATTAAAGGACAACACTAAAAGAAACATTTCATACTTCTCACTGTATTGGTTTCTTCGAGAATAAGCATTAAGTCACCCAAAAATGCAAATTTTTGCGATTTTTCGAGAAAATCTTGTTTGCAGAGGTTAAAAGTCTGCTATAAAGTTCGAGTAAAAAATTTCAAAGTGAATCTATCATCAAGGACTGTATTTTCCGTTTCTAAATATGTGAAAAAAAGTTTTCAGAGTGCAATAGTTACCGATCTATGACGAGATACATTTTAAGATGCACAAACTTAAGTACGACGTCAAAATGTCAAGATTCAACCTTTTTTTAGACAAACCTGTTCTCAAAGCTTTAAAATCTGCTATAAAGTTTGAGAATAAAAATTCAAACCCAATCAATCATTAAGGACTGTACTTGAAGATTCTAAAAATGTAAAAATTGTATTTTGAGACTCAAATAGTTGCAGATATATGAAAAGATGTGTTTCAACATGCACAGACTGAGCTATGATGCAAGAATCTATTTTCGGCAAAATTCTTGTTTTGAGAGTTTTGAAGTCTGCCATAAAGTTTGAGAGAAAAAATTTAAACCCAATCAATCATAAAGAACTGTACTTAGAGATTCTAAAAGTGTAAAAATTATAGTTTGAGACTCTAATAGTGGCAGATTTATGACGAGATATGTTTCCACAGGCAAAGACTGAGCAATAACGCCAGAATGCCTATTTTGGCAAAGTTCTTGCTTTGAGAGCTTTAAGTCTGCTATGAAGTTTGAGTAACAATTTTCAAACCAAATCTATCATTATGTACTAAATTACCAGATTCTAAAAATGTTTAAAGAAAAAGTTTAATAGTTACTGATTGTGATGAAATTCATTTTAAAATTCAATAACTTAGTATGACGTTAGAATGCCAATTTTTCGCCTGTTTTTGAGACATTCTTGCTTTCAAAGCTTTAAAATCTGCTGAAAAGTTTGAGGAAAAAAAACCAATACATATCCATTATTTAGGACAGAAATTGCATACATATTCTAAAAATTTAACAATTATTTTAGGAAGTCTTATAAATAGATTTATGTGCATGGCAAGATACGTTTCAACATACACATCAAAACAACGCAAACTGAGTTACAACCTCCGATGCCAGGCTGTCACACTCCCGGACTGTAGGGATATGCCTATTAATCTTATAGAATGTATTCAATATAAGATGAAGTCTAAATTTTTTGCTAAATTTACAAGCACTCCCAAGTCTCAAAGTCATAAGATTCATAATATTAGAAAAAAGAAAGCGAAAGTATTTTTCTAGTGGGCAAATCAAGCCAGATATGCAACTCTCCCCTTTACGTTATATTCATTACCAGTGGCATATCTGGAGCCAAATCTTCGGATTCCCACAGATTGAAGAAGGAGCGGCAGGAGGAGCACAAGAAGGAGGATTGTGAGCGGAGGCGAGGATGTGAACTGGGAGATTAGAGGAACATAGGTTGGAGGAGATGGGAGCCAGATGAGAAGTACAAGATAGAAGGAGGAGAAATAGGAAGTGGGAGAAAAAGGTGGGAGGAAAAGACGGGAGGAAGAGGAGGAGAAATAGGAGGTGAATTAGGAGATAGCAGAAAGAGGAGGAGATGAGAGGTATATGAGAAGAGATGGGAGGAAATATGTGAAGCAGGAGGATGATTGGATTGATGATTGGGGTTCTATGTCCTGTATTTGTGCACTCTTCCTACTGCTCCTCTCATCTTCTGCCTATTTCCCCTTATTTCCTCCTCCCCCTCCTCCTCCCTCTCCTCCTCCTCCTCCTCCTCCTCCTCCCCTTGCTCCTCGACAATTATCTATGTGATTTCCTCCTCTCATCTCCACCTACTTCTCCTCCTCATCTTCCTCCCATCTACTTCTCCTCCTCCTCCCTTCTCATTATCATCCTCCCCTCTCTACTCTTCCTCTCATCTTCTACCTATCCCCCCCATCTTCCCCTATTCCCCTCTAATCTCCTCCTACTCCCCTCTAATCTCCTCCTCCTTCCCTCTAATCTCCTCCTCCTCCTCCTCCTCCTCCTCAGGAGCTCCTCGATAGTGGCACGCAGAGGTGTCCCTGTAGCTCTTTGTGTGATTCTTCTATTGTGCAAAGTACTCCTCCTGTCATCTCCTTACCCGGGAGGGATATTTTTTTAGAATATACAAGTATAGTGCCCTTGATAATGGATTTCGTTGGAATTTTTTTCTCAAACTTCATGGGAGAGTTTAAACCTTTGAATACAAGAATATCTCTGATAAATGTAAAAAAAATTGGCAATCTGGAGTCGTAAGTCAGTTTGTGCATCTTGAAAGGCATCTCATCATAAATGAGGTACTATTTGAACCCTCAAAAATAATATTTACCATTTTTGAATATGAGCAAGTATTATCTTTAATGATGAATTTCGTTAGAATTTTTTCTATCAAACTTTATAGCAGACTTGTAAACTCTGAACACAAGAATTTCTCCAAAAATGTCGAAAATTAATTCAGAAACAATAAGACACACATGTTGTTGGGCTGACATATAATTAGTTTGCAACTATTATACTCCAGAAAATAATGTTAGCATTTTAAAAATCTGCAAGGCAGTGCAAGTATAGTCCAGCCTTTAAAGCTCTGAACAAAAGAATGTCTGAAAAAAAGATTGAAAATTGGCATTCTGATGTCATAACCCAGTTTCTGCATCTTAAAATGTATCTCATCATAAATCAGCAACCGTTGGGACTCTAAAAAATATTTTACGAATCTGTAAGTAAGCCCTTGATGGTAGATTTGGTTTGAAATTGTTTTCTCAAACTTCATAACAGACTTTAAAGCTCTGAACAAAAGAATATCGCCAAAATTAAGCTAAAAATAGGCATTCTGGCGTCACAGCTCTGTACATGATGAAATATCTTGTCATAAATCTGCAACCATAGGACTCTGAAAATCAAATTTTTGCAT
Organism: Platynereis dumerilii; assembly: GCA_026936325.1. Classification (NCBI taxonomy): domain Eukaryota; kingdom Metazoa; phylum Annelida; class Polychaeta; order Phyllodocida; family Nereididae; genus Platynereis; species Platynereis dumerilii. The sequence continues at coordinate 9,990,622 of JAPTHN010000016.1, read as the reverse complement.
TTTTAGAATCTGAAAATACAGTCCTTGATGATTGATAGGGTTTGACATTTTCCCCAAACTTTATAGCAGACTTTAAAGCTCGGAAAACAAGAATTTTGCCAAAAATAGGCATTCTGGGGTCATAGCTCAGTCTGTGCGTGTTGAAACATATCTCGTCATAAATCTGCAACCATTAGACTCTGAAAATCAAATTTTTGCAATTTTAGAATCTGAAAATACATTCCTTGATGATTGATAGGGTTTGACTTTTTTTTTTGCAAACTTTATAGCAGACTTTAAAGCTGTGAAAACAAGAATTTTGCCGAAAATAGGCATTCTGGCATCATAGCTCAGTCTGCCCATTTCGAAATATCTTGTCATACATCTGCACCCATTGGACTCTGAAAATCAAATTTTCGTAATTTTAGAATCTGCAAGGACAGTCCTTGATGATTGATAGGGTATGACATTTTTTTTGCAAACTTTATATCAGACTTTAAAGCTCTGAAAACAAGTTTGTCTCAAAAAAAGGTCGAAAATTGGCATTCTGACGTCATAATAGAGGTTGTGGATGTTGAAATGTATCTCATCATAGATCAATTACTATTGGAATCTGAAAATTTTTTTTTACATTTTAGAATCTGTTAATGTAGTCCTTGATGATAGGCTAGGTTTGACATTTTTTACTGAAACTTTATTGCAGACTTTAAAGCTCTGAAAACACAAATTTTGCCGAAAATAGGCATTCTGGTGTCATAGCTCAGTCTGCCCATTTCGAATATCTTGTCATACATCTGTAACCATTGGACTCTAAAAATCAAATTTTCGCATTTTTAGAATCTGAAAATACAGTCCTTGATGATTGATTGGGTTTGACATTTTTTTCGCAAACTTTATAGCAGACTTTAAAGCTCTGAAAACAAGAATTTTCTTGAAAATAGGCATTCGGGCATTATAGCTCAGTCTGTGCGTATTGAAACATATCTCGTCATAAACCTGCTACTAATAGAGTCTCAAAATATAATTTTTACATTTTTAGAATCTGCAAAGACAGTCCTTGATGATTGATTGGGTTTGAACTATTTTTTTCAAACTTTATAGCAGACTTTAAAGCTCTGAAAACAAGTTTGTCTCAAAAAAAGGTCGAAAATTGGCATCCTGACGTCATAACAGAGTTTGTGCATGTTGAAATGTATCTCATCATAGATCAGTTTCTATTGGACTCTGAAACTTTTTTTTTACATTTTTAGAATCTGTCAATATAGTCCTTGATGATAGGCTAGGTTTGACATTTTTTACTGAAACTTTATAGCAGACTTCTAACCTCTGAAAAAAAAGTTTGTCAAAAAAAATAAGCTAAATCAAAGTTTACTCGCTGAATGCACAAAAGCTTCTATAGAATGGATAATTGTAGTCAGCCTATATGCTGGGAAATATTGTTTCCTCCATGATGCTTTTTTCAATTCGCAAATTGGATGAAAATTAAGGTCTGTAGGCCAGTTTTTGTCTTGAAAACCATGCAGTTGCCTATAGCAAGCAACTTGTAAACAAACTCTCTACTGGTATCATCGCTCACAGTGCCGCCTGGTGGATTGGTGGCGTTACAACCCCATTCATAATGGCAGGAAGGCACATGGAGGACCTCTTGTTGTCATTTGTCATAGACAAGGATATTAGCAAAACTTATAACACACAAAATATGTGTCAGAATTTTTTTATCCCATCTAAAAATAGCATTGAAGTGGCCAACCCCCCTGAAAATGGCCTGTCTCCACCAACATTTCCTTCGAAAGATCGCATCACAAAAACTAGCACAGAATCCTGATTCAATTAAACTCTTCCATACAAGGAGACCTGACTTTCAGTCTTCTAAAATCTAGTTACCTTTGCCTGAAATAATATTCTGTATTAGAGCAGGAGGTTGTTGTGTCAATGTATCCAATTTTGGGTCATTAGCATCACACCGGATTTGTTTCTTAATGAAAATTATAGGGACACATATTCTGTGAGAAAATTTTGTTTCTGACGTTGTCTGAAAACCCAAGAAAATAACTGAACTATTTCACAGGCAAAAACAATGTGATTCTCTGTGGACGCTTTAACTTGGCCAAGCCAGTCCATACATTAACTATTAACTATAACAAGGTATGACAGTTCAACAATGCTAGCAGACAAACGAGGATTGATCCAGTTGTAAAATACCTTTAAATTCAAGCTTTTCTCAAGGCAGGCACTCTAATGTTGATTCCAGTACTTCCTTTAGTATATTTTCTGGATGTCAGGCATACCTGATGGTGTTGACACTTCTTTTAAACAACAAAAGTAAGCAAAAAATTGTCTAAAATCCCGAGTTCCACACTGAATTGGACGGAAGTTTGATTGCTGTGAATGCCACACCAACAATAATAAAAATATATCAAATTAATTGCTGGATCTTAAAAACAAATTTTCACACAACATTTGAAGAACAAAAAGTCAATTTAGGTGCAAAATTTTCAATTCAAATGGTTGTGTTTAGAATCATTTAGAATAGTTATAAAAATCGAAGTGAGAGCATTCATGCATGTCAACACAAACAGAAAATTCACAGCTTAAAGTAAAATGCAGTTTAGACAGAACAGGCTGACGTGCAAGTGAATTAATTCTGAAAAAACTGAGATACACTGCGACAGGTTAAGGAATCTCAGCCTAGCTGTGAACTGACAAGAGTAGGATGAAATTTAGCTGTGAATGAAAACATAAACTTCTCAAATCAATTTAAATAAAACTGTGGACGAGTGTTATCTTGACTTTAATCAATCAACCATAAACCATGCACCTGGATTCTGATTGGTTGCTTCTCTGAGCTTATCAGTGATTAACTAGCACCTGAAATGGCAAGTCCAGACGGCAATTTGTTGTGCCTGTATGAGGATGCTTTAAAAGAGTTTCTATCTCTGTATTATATATATTAAATTCCAATATATCCACAATTCTCATCGTCAATATCTATCAATCTATCTATCTATCTATCTATCTCTATCTATCTATATCTATCAATCTATCTATCTATCTATCTATCTATCTATCTATCTATCTATCTATCTATCTATCTATCTATCTATCTATCTATCTATCTATCTATCTATATCTATCTATCTATCTATATCTATCTATATCTATCTATCTATCTATCTATCTATCTATCTATCTAGGCCTATCTATCTGTCTATCTATCTATATAGGTCTATCTATCTATCTATCTATCTATCTATCTATCTATCTATCTATTTATCTGTCTATCTATTTATCTATCTATCTATCTATCTATCTATCTATCTATCTATCTGACCATCTATCTATCTGTCTCTCTCTCTAATAAAGTGTCTATCTGTCTGCCTTATAATCGGTCAATCAACCACAAACCATGCACCTGACTTCAGATTGACTTTTATGACTGACATACCAAAATGCGGTTTGAGTTGTGTCAAATGTGGTCTCAGTCAATCACTGTTCTTCGAAGACCTGAATGAACTTTGATAATGTTAACCAATCAAAATCGTTTGCCTAGTTGCAGTTGGTTGATAGGGAATCATGACAGAAACACCTAATGGCCCATGGAAAGTATGCTTTTTCACAGTTTCAGGTTAAAAATTATGAACAACACTTTGAAGTACAGGAGTGTTTTGAAACTTTCGCACAATCACAAGCATAAACAACACCATTGATTTTTGCTTTGAGGGGGGAGGTTCACCTGCATGAGCTTACATGGCCTGCTGTCACAATTTTGTGGTCGGATTTTACAGTTACCTCTGTCGTCTGCTACAGTGACAACGTACCAGTTCTGTCTGGAAAGTTGGACCATTGCCAAGCAAGCTGTCATACCTTTACTAATAGTAATAGAATCAGAGAAGTGAGCGTGAGTGGAACACACGAAACAGATTGTTTTTGCCTGTGACTATTTGTAGCTCTGTATCATTTATGTAGCCCAAAATATTTAAGTATTTCTGTTGGCATGTCAGTTGTCCTATCTCAATTTTTCATTAGCAAACGCCTTGCTACTCTATTCTGACAGCATATTTCTGGACCAAAATCACTGTTATGTGAACATATTTCTTTTGTTCATAAGGTCTTTGCATGCCCATATCGCAAGACTGCCAGTTCTGCACTGGTCCCAACAAAGATTTTTATCTTAATTATCATTAGCATCACGCTGTCATTAGCATCATGTCAAAAATGGATTATTGCCTTTACCTCACTAAAATTTTGTTGCGGGTGAGTGGAGTTGAAATCAGTTGAATATATATTATCAATAAATGTTTCAAAAGAATATTACATAACATTTTTGCATTTTCCTTGCATCTGACATGCTTGGTATGAAGTTTGATGCTTCTCTGAAACTGCTAACCAAATAACGGGTGCCAGTTACATTTTACCATTGTCTAGCTTCTTAAATATGATTTAGCAAGATTGGGTGCTGGAGGGAGTAGCGGAGATCATCTTTATTATTCAGAATCCAAACTGTTGATGAAAAGAGTATTTTTCTTTGTGTGTGTAAATTTCTGGTACAAGGACATGTTCTATCTCAATAACTGTTGGTCATAGAGACCTGAAATATTGCTCAATGTGTGCAGAATAGCAACTTTCCCATATGTTGGTAATACATTCTTCAGCTCTAAGTGGTACAGATGATGCTAATGACACACATATTTGGTATTTTAATTGATCAAAATGCAGTTTCTCAACAATAATTGGCACTAGAGACCTGGAACTTGGCCTAAAATGTGCAAGAAACTTGCCTAATCATTGGCAATAGATTTTTTAGCCCTAAGTGGTCAGGATTTTTTAGTTATAAGTGTGATTTTAATGACAGTCCTAAAACATTACAGCTGTGTTTATAACCTCAATACAGATCAGCAGAGCATTTGGACTCTTGGACATGAAAGTGCATTGATAGCTGATTGTTTGACCTACCCAATGCAAACTTAAAAATCCATTTCTGGAGTGAAACCTTTTCAAAAATTTTTCAGCTGAAATTTCAAGGTTTTTTTCAAATTTTGACCCTTTTACAGTGCGGAACAAAGCCGTACTCACACCAAAATAATTTCTCTACTTGAAATTAATACATGTACTCATTCAATTTCATCTATAGGTCAACTAAAACCAGTGTTGTCAGTAATCCGAATACAGAGTAATCAGAAAAATTGTTGTTGGTTACAGGAGAAAACTATTGTCTTTCATTTTATGGTTAATTGGGAATTTAATATTGTTTTTCGGTTATTGCAACCAAAAGGACGGGAGCTGGTTTTACAGTGTGGGTTAAGAGTTTAGACTCTGTCGGTGAAATTGTGCATACGCGTAGTGCTATAATAGTTCACATTTACCTTAAAGTCTTGAAGTATGGGTGCTTCAGGGCAACTCTGGCGGATGTTCTATCGTCAGGGTCATAGCGGCACATGGAGGTGATAAGGTCAATGCTGTCTTTAGAGGCATGGGGTAAAAGTCTTTCAATGCCCGTTCCTGCCTTTTGCGGAAAGTTGAAGTTGATTCCTCTTGTTTTGCTGAAATCAATTAATGGATATAAAAGTTGATCTGTTGGGTAATGCATCAAATTATAGGGGAATATAATATCTACACTCTTGCTCATAAATACAGAAAAAAAATAGAGAAAATATCGAAAAAAGTGGAAGTTCTGAAGTTTGAATGCTAGGAAGGTCCACAAGGTCCTCTAGTTACCTTTCCTAATTCTCTTTAAAAGCCTCAACCTCTATTTCAGCAAGAATTTAGTATTTTTGGTTTGGATGCGCCCATCCTTCATAAACCCCCTGAATCATCTTATCTCATCCTGCTGTAGCTCCACCTGGGGTTAACGCTGTGACATGAGTTTCTAACGGTGGCATGTTCTTCCTTATGGTGCATGGTCATTGGAAGTAGTTACGATTGAATTGGACCATCATATGCTCCAGTAGAAGTTGCCAAAGTTGTAAATTTCTATGGGAATTACTGAAGTATTCCATATTTGCAATCAAGGGTGTATTTATATGAGAAGTGATAAATGTGCAATTCCGGAAGTCCGATTTACAGATTTGACACTTCAGCAGCTTGTGTAGCCCTACTTTTTCACCTTAACTGTTTCATTGTTATTGAGGCATGAGGCCAGGTAATAGGGGTATCAGACAAGCCATCAACCAAAGCACCAAAGCTCCAAGTGCAACAGGAGCTGAGCTACAAAGCAAAATGTCGTCGCTTCGGACGTACTCAGTTGATGTACATCCGAATCGCTGACGTAGCTCAGCACCTGTTGCACTTAGAGCTTTGGCTGGTGGCTTATCTGATACCCCTATTACCTGGCCTCATCCCTATTTAACATTGAAATAGCTGAGATATGATGGTAGGGTTACACAAGCTGCTAGAGTCCCAAATCTCTTAATAAGACTTTAGGGAATTGCCAAAATTCAAAGAAGCTAAAGATCAATTATGTTTGGCTTTATGAGTGCGAAGGGGCAGTTTTACATGTAGCTATAACACTGAGACCTTTGTTGTCCTGGTACATAAACACCTTTTCATAACTTAAAATTCCAAAAGCAGTTAAGAGAAAAAATAGTTTTAAAATGTTTTGAACATCAGAGATTTTGCTACTTGACATTCGTAGTGTTCTTAATGTTTTAATAAGTGTTCGACTGTTCGTAATGATGGTTACAACAGAAATTACTAACTTTGAATTCGGAAGCTGCAGCTGTTATAGGGTATACAGGGTTTGAATTTGAAACCTATACGCACATCAGAAAAAATGGATGACAGATGATTTCAAATTTCATACAAATCACTTACTGCTTTAATTTGCCTATTACGCTTTGGTTTGGCGTTCCAACTATGTCATGGATTTTGGCAATTTGATCCACTTCATTGGAGCCTGGGAACAGTGGGTGCAGACTGAAATGAAACTTTTATTAAGTTAACAAAATATGCAAAAGGTTTTGATATGCCACAATTGTCATGATAATGAACTGCGTGTAGCAAGCAACATTCCACGGTCAATGTCAAATATATACAAATTGTAAATGTTATTTCCCACAGCTGATAAGTTTTTTTAAATAGGTGTAGAGAGCAATACGAATCTGAATTGTAATGCAGACCATCAGCCTGTAGCAGATAGTTACATTTGTATCAAACATTTGCATAAATTACATATTGGTCAATTTGAAACAAGGCTATTCTCACATAAGCACTAGGTTTTATTTTTTACAGAGGTTTAAAGTCAAATCTACACTGTAAAACATGGAGCGTCTCTCTAATGACAACTACCGTAACAGATGAAAAAACTGCCTTTTTACGATAGAGAACCGTTGTGTCTATGGCAGGTATCCTTGTTATAATGGTAACTGCTCTAAAAGTAGGACTAACTGGGGTTTAGTTTTACGGAGTAGTCTCACACTGTAAACCCAGCTTTTGGCAGTTACCGTTAAACAACAGTACATGCTGTAAAAACAACAATTTTCTACCATAAAATGGTACTTGTATGTATTCATTATGGTAGCGGCCGTTAAAGTAGCACAGCAGGTTTTACAGTGTAACTCTACTTCCTACTGTACAGTGCTGCCATTCGGTCACTGAAATAGGGTTGTGGTGAATTTAGGAACAGCATAAAATTTAAAAAGTATCATCCTGTATATTTGTAATACCTTAAAATTTCGAAGAACACACATCCAATACTCCAGATGTCCATTTTGTATGTGTAATAACCATCAGTAAGAAGACATTCAGGTGCTCTGTACCTGAAGAAAGATCGAAAACATTTTAGATAAAACACAAATTCAGTTTCACAAAATTTGAATATTAAAAGTACTGTCGTAATATCTACTCTAACGAAGGATGACATTCGGACCTTAGATGGCTGTTGTTAATACAGTCACTGAGATCATCAAAGCTATGCAAATGACAGATAGTATAACGCTATTGGATTTAGTGTTATCGATTGATGTCATTTTGAAGCGCAACCCTTAAAATATGTTAAAAATTGATGGATCAATTCTACATGTAAATTCATCTTTACTGACCATCGGGTTGAAATATATTCTGTATAAGGTTGCTTGGAATAGACGCTCCGACAAGAACCAAAGTCTGCCAATTTCACCAAGTCATTCTGCAAAGGGAAATCAATTGTTTTTAAGGTTCAGGATAAAAACATAATTCAAGTATCTAAACATGTTTACCCAATTAAAAAGTTTGACCTGAGATAAAACTCACCTTAACAAGAATATTTTCTGGTTTGACATCTCTGTGGAAAATGCCATTTCTGAAAAAAAAAAATACAGAAATTTTGAAGGAAATATTATTGTTCAAAAACATAAAATAACACTTCGAAAAGACAGTCACAATGTACAGTGGTACCCGGGTTGTGAGACCCCCTGTTGTAAGACCGACTTGCCTTATGTGACCGCTTTTCACCTGCACTTAGTAGCATTTTTAGTGAATTTTGCACCCCACGAGAGACCACAGTCACTGCACCTCCACAAGAGACCATTTCATGGCTGCAGAAGGAATGGTGTTATAACACAGGGAGCACTGTACATTGTAAACCCTGCAGCATCCCTTTAATGGCAGCTGCCATAATGAATTTAAAAAATTGCCATTTTACATAGAAAATCATTGTATTTTACCGCAGGTAACTGCCCTAAAAGTAACGGGAGCTGGGTTTACGGTCTACATGGTCTACTATTGGTTATTTGATAATTTCCTATGAGAAGCAAAAGGGTTTTTGGGTGATGAAATGCTTCTCAGGTGTCAGTAGAGAAACATTTCAGCTTCCAAGTTGAAACTGAATGAGAGTGGGGTGGATCATGATCTTTACTGATTTGGCTTATTAGAAAAGGGGGACCATAGTGATGACTCTGATGCACAGGTTGAACACGAGTTAGTCTGGGAACAGTGGCGGATCCATACAGGGTAGTCTGGGGGGGGGACGTCATTTTGGTATTCGCGGTCCCGCCTGGCATCGTTCAATTCACGGGCCCGCATTGCTCCATTTTTTCTCAAAATGTTATTTCCATTTCAGTGGTTTGGAGGGGGGAGGGGGGGGTGGTGTCTCCTTGGATCTGCTGCTGAATTCTGTCAATCCTGGGTAATATATATCATAAGCCGAGCCTTGGGTCTCTACATCTCACAAATTTGACTCAGAGATACTTTGTAATGATCTACAATTCTGCAAGCCAAACCAAACATTTACATTCAACTCCTACAAGTTGATGACAGATCTTGCCCAGATACCAACCTATGCATGTGATCAACTGACTTCAGGAGCTGATAGATGTATGACTGGATTTTTTCTTCGGGTAAATGATGGCGCTTTCCTGTATGATAAAACAGCAAGGAATCATTTTGCTAAAACTCTGCATCAGAAGATAAACACAAATCAATTTTACTTAAGAATCTGAAAATTCATTGGATAGGAGCAACTGTTGTTATGCCTACCTTTAATCATCTCATACATGTTCATATCCATGAGTTCACAAATAAGCACCAGAGTCCCTGATTTCTGATCGCTGGGAGGAAAAGGAAGAGTTTTTGGAACATGTTGGTAAGTTTATTTTCAGTTTACACTCACTGTACAATGCATCATGGTTTTCTCTTTACTATTACAGTCAAAATATGTACACATTCACCAAATAACCTGAATCTTCAGGCCCAATAGTATTTATAAGTGGCATTTCTTGATAGGCCTAGCTTAAAACATGTATTACATGTAAGTAACAATATATATAGTGTTGTATGTCTTCTTCAGTTATAGGATTACACTTTGCACAATTCAAACAGTCTGTCAAGTAATAAGATTGGAGGAAAAATCCAAATTTGGTTTGGCTCAGAATGTGGTTGTTGAGAGTGAATTACTCACAAAAGGACCTCGCGTAACTCCAGGATGTTGGCATGAGGACTGAGTCTGCGAAGAGCCTGGACCTCTCGAAGACTGTTGACCTGTTCTTGGCTGAAGAAAATAAAAATACCATAGTATGTATATATTTGGAAGGCTTGGATTTTTTTTAATAAATAAATTCCTGCACACTTTTGGTGAAATAAATACTTTCTGGCAGTCTTGAAATCGATAATTTATGGTGGGGTTACACATTTCTTAACAAGGTGTTATTTATTCGTAACCAAATACTTTAGGATGTTGTGCCCTCAAAACAGATAATTATTGTTGCTGCCATAATGAAATGAATAATTTTTGGGCAACACTGGTCAATGAAAACTCCCCCTTGATCATATAATTATCTTGTGGTCGCCTGTTGCAATGCTTTCTTTAACTTGGAAGCTGCATTTGATTACGATAGTTAAAAAAAAAAAAAAAAAAATCAGGATTGACAGCCATTTGTGTGGTTTGTTAAATAGTTCACCTGACATATCTTTGCTTCATCTTCTTGCAGGCCCAGAATGTGCCATCTTTTGAATCTTGGCATTTTTGAACTTCTGAAAAGGTCCCTTCTCCTATTTTGCCAAGGATTTTGTATTCTGAAATGTGTGACAATTACATCAAACAATTTTGTAATAAAATAAAAAGCTAAAAATTGGTATTCATTCTTTGGACCTAAAACATCTTCAGAAGCTTTTATTCTATTTGAATCACACACAGTATCTCTGATAAAATCGTGAGAAGGCCAGTACAAAAATAATCCTTGGGCATCATTTTCATTACAGATGATTTCATATTTGTAGACACTGAGACCAAATGTGATGTTTTTTTTTCTACACATGCTATTCTATTGGGAAAAGTGGTGTAATAACTTTTTTATGTCACTTTTCCCTATAGAATACATGTCTTAGAAAAAATTCACATTCGGTCTCTGTGTCTACAAATACGAAATCATCTGTAAAAAACATGATACATTTTAGTGTATCATGGTGTGTCATTATGTCAGAAAGCGATCTAGGCTATCACTGATTTAAATGAGATGTTTTTTTTAATGTTTTTTACAGCATATACAAAAATATAATATTATGTAACTTTGGTCACGACATACAATTACATAATATGGACTATATGAATTATGTTATGAAATTTGACACACATGCTTGATAGTGTTTTCATCAAGGCTAACTGTTTAGAGCTCATTGCAGATTGGCGGTCCACTAGAAATATAATTTTTCTTCTTTTCAACTTGCAAACTGGCTGTGCCATGTCATTCATAGTTACCTGTTGGTTTCCTAATCTTATTAGATGAGTACCTTTAGTCATTTAATTAGTTTGTTTATTGACACCTATATAGTGCTTGATATGATATGCACTGAATCAATTGATTAAACAATAACTGACACAAGCAAATCATAAAAATATTTTTTTAAGCCAGTGACATCACAATTCAAAGTTGAAAGTTAATTTTGAAACTGTTTGGGCCGCTGACCTGCAAATAGCTCTAATTCATTATGGCATGAATCCGATCTTGTATCATGTAAATAGAGGCATGACATGCAGCTGTCTGGTTATTATGACAATATGAGTGCTCTTTCAGTGTGTGGCAAGGTAAGGAGTTTTGTCACTTATTAAGGAAACCCTTCCCGTGTTGAAATCCGACAAATATTTCACAATCTTCAACTATTTTTTTTTTGTAAATCATAGAAATATTTCACACTCAATGTCAATCTTCAATTATAAGTTACCAACTTATAGAACCCTTGACGGTTCCGTATGAAACCCTTGTTGTTGAGAGTGCAACATGGTCAAACTATCTTTTGTAGGAAAAAAATCACTGAAAAATACAGAAGTAGCCCACTTATAAATTCTTGAAAAAAAGTCTGAGGTCAGAGTAGTTGTTAATCTTTTGTGTATAATAATTATCTTACATGCACTAAATTATAGTTTTATATAAGACATTATCAGTTACTGGCCAGACACAACATGCACATATACATTTTTAAAAATCCAACAAATCAAATTTCAATTAAAAAATAAGAATGATCATCTTTTTGCACCTAAAACACTGAAATTTAGATTGTAATATTTAAAATATGAAATATTTATATATTATAACACGGATTGTTTTGGATTGACCCGAGTATCCTCCCTGCCGGTCCATATTTTGGGCTTGCAAGGAAAGGAGAATACATTGCTAACAAATGGATGGATGATTTGGGTCTTTACGTTCTGTATTTATACGTATTGTGAACTGATGAGGACAGGATTAGAACACAGCAATGAGGAAAAGGATAATAGAAACTGCCGCCAAACACTGGTCCAGTTGACCCGACCTGAGCGGGAATTGAACCCGGCGCAGAACGATTGCTATCTACTGAAAACATTCAAAGACTCACTGACAGACCTCAGAGCTAATTGCCAATTAGTTGCCCAAACAGTTTAAAAATTAACTGTCAACTTGGTTAGTTTTTTTTGTCACTGGCTTAAAAATATTTTGTTTTTGTCAGTTATGGTCAATCACTTGATTCAGTGCTTGTCGTATCAAGCAGCATAGGTGACAATAAACAAAGTAATTTTACATAAGGCGCTTCATTAAATAATAAGATTAGGAGACCAACAGAAAACTGTCAATGACGTGGCAAAGCCAGTTTGTAAATTGAAAATAAGAAAATAAATTTTTCCAGTGGATCGCCAATCTGTAAAGAGCTCTAATATATATGAAAAATGAAAATACTTGAGAACTAAAATGAAAGGAACAAAAAAGTCATGCATGTCAGACAGAAAAAAGTGAAATAAATTAGAAACATACTGCTTGAGATGAAGTTGATGGTGTTGTGTAAAGTCATCTGGAATCAATTGTCTCAAGTGGTCCATATCTGACTCTTCAAGAGAAATAGTTCATTTTGATAGGTGAAGTATGCTTTAAGGAACCACAGGAGGTTTTTTTTTGTAAAAATATTTTGGTCCTTGTTTCTAACTGATGTCTTGAAGTCTTGTAGTATTTCCTTTACATGTGCACCATTCAAAATCTTGTCACTATTTGTGATAAACAATAATCCAGTCTTTCTGAATGACCATAAAAAATTATCCTCAAACCGATACAATGTATAAAGATTAAATTATGTTGAGGTACATTTGACTATTCAGTCTCCATGAAATATAACCGGTGCTTGAAAACTCATCATAAATTAAGTGTGTTGGTTCTTAGGTTCTTCATAAATTCCTCACATATTGCAACTCAGTGGATTAATAAGGTATATAAATTGGGTACACTGTAACTTGATATTTTACTGAAATGTCCAACTTTAGATTTGTACCAGTCAATAATCTTTGTATAGTCTCAAATCACCTAGTAACTAAGTCTTACATTGACCTACCTACACTGTCAATAGTGCTGTGTGAAATTACTGTAGGCCTATTGAATAGCGTGGTGTGGATTAATGAGGCTAGTTATTAATTAGCAGTAACTGTGTATACAACCAAGCAAAAATAGAGCAAGTACCACTTTTGGCCAGAGTTGCTAAATTCCATGTTATTTTTCATCCAAGGTAAACATGTTATTATTTTTTAACAGCAAATTTGTTACAGCCACAACAATAAAATTAGAAAATCTTATAATAAATGATATTATACAAAAATTATTACACATTTGATGTGAATTATCTATCGAAGATGTAGGCCTACTTAATTTCAGGCTTAAAACTTCTTTACAGTAATAAACCTGCATCATAAGATCCCCTGTTGTAAGACCAACTTGCCTTATGTGACCGCCGTCCAGGTCCTTCCTCCCGCACTAAGTATTTGTTTAGAGCATTTTACACCCCCACGAGCAACCGCGCCCCAACAAGAGACCACTTCATGATTGCAGAAGGGGTTGTCTTTTAACGCAGGGACCACTGCATCTAAAAATGTCACTATTAAAACTGCATTGATATCATACAAATATTTTATTGTTAATAAAAAACTATGTAGCCGCAGTAAAAAAATTATAGAACTATGTAAAACAACAATAAATTTTACAGTGTTGCTTGTCCAGTATTAGGCTAATACAAGGATACGTCAACACACATGGCTAGATCTACCAGCTTAGGAATATTGATTTCCACAAATCAGTTACAAGTCACTTCTTAAAGTATTAGGCATAATGTTGTGGTATTAGTCAATCATGATTTAATTGTGGTTAATAATATTGTCATGTCTGACATTAGTGGGTGATATTGAGACAATAGAGAAATTTCAGAGTTATTTGGTCAGGTGTGTAACGTTATATTAAAATTATATTTGAATGCATAGTAGTACAAAACTTGCCTTGTCCAAGCAAGGAGTATTAACGCTTTCAAATGTATCCGAGTATCATATGTATAACAACATGAAAGAATAATTGAGTTTATTCCATGTCTAGAAACATTTCTCCCTGATACTGAGCTTTTTCCCAGGGCAATACAAACAGAAGAGGGAAAATATGAGGGAAAATACAGACTTAATGAGCTGAAGAGGGAAATACAAGAATTTAATGAGCTAGACAGGGAAAATACGATATTCAACCAATCAGAAGCAGCCTGAGCAATGACGTAACCATTATGTCACGACGTCACAATACAAGTGGCGCTGTCAACAAAGAAAAATCTGCTGAAAAAGTGAAATGGTTGCCTCTGGACGTTTTTGGTTAATAACACTCTGATTTGAAATCTGTAAATTTTTACAGGTAGGCCAATTCTTGCTTAAATAACTGACAGCATCAGATTTGTCCGACGATCGTTTTTGACCTCGCACGGCACTTTTCCCGACGATCGGTCTGCTCGTAAATTTTTTTATTTGTCAGAAAAGATCATCATGGCATTTAGACACAGAATAAATAGGTTATGACATGGGTTGGACCTGTATATCCCAGATATTGCGGGTCTTGGAAAATACAGGGTCTCGGGTGAAAATATCAGGGAAATACAGGTCCAACCCATGAAATAACCTATAATTAGTTGACTTTTAAAAAAGAAATGTACACTGAAAAAAAAAAAGTTTTGTGTAAAACAGACAACACAAACATTAGAGCTAGTGTCCGATCAAAATTTTGTGTAGGCCTATATATCAGACAAGATTTTTATAAATAGACAAAGAAATTGTCAATCCTGATCAATTTTTTGTGTGATTTGATCAATAAAATGTTTTTTAAAAAACAGCATTCCTTTTTTCTGAATTGATGCAAAATTTTTCGACTTTCCTTTTGTCTGTTTCACACAAAGCTTTCTTTTTTCAGTGTGGAGTCTACGAGTTCCAGTGTGCATGGCACAAGTGTGTATCATCAGGTTACTGAACTCCTGCAAATTGGGACTTATCAGTTTCCACAAATAGGTTATGCAAATGAACCACAAGAGGCATGCAAATGAGTAACAAAAAACAGAGCGAACTTCGGGACTTGAGACAAAATAGTTTTCTTTATTATGGGAAGCTGCAAAATTCTGACTGTTGTTGATCTATGACAATACAATGTAAAAGCATGGATTAATTATATATTCACAAGTGCCAAGTTAATCAGTGACAATAGGTGAAAGAAAACTAATTACTACAGAAAAATAAAAACAAATTGAGATTTTTAAAACATAAACTGTTAAGTAAACACAGATGCTTATGAGAAGTTATGTAAATAATGTCAACATTCTTGGAACAAATTTAATTTCAAGATCCCACAGCCAGAGAGGGTGACATTGGCAGATACAGGCGGCTTGTAGAGCATGGGGTTTTGTGGTGTCCACTAACGGATATCTGAATAAAGTATCAAAACTAGATCTCAGTAGTTTTTCTCAGCATTTTACCATGCTTCTTACAAAAGTGTGACAAAGTATTTAATGGCAAAGCCCTTTGCATCAACAGCCTTCTTAACATTCTGTTAAATGTGACATCAATTTATGACTGTACTTGAGGTAAATTCGTGTCGCATAAATCAAGGAAGTTTTTACAAATAATTTTATTGTGAGTTAGCTACTAAATTTACAACGCCATGGAGAGCACAACTCTATGGTACTGAACGGCCTTTTATACAACATCCGATTTTTTGGCATTTCCTACTGATAGTTGCATATACGCTGTATTTGTTGGACAAAGAAAACTAGGTTATTGGAAGCCCAGTGGGCACACGATGTAAACCCCGAAGTCGCTAATTGGTGGAGGGCTGATCTGTTGGTCAAGTAGATATGTATGGTAGAGATTATGTCGCCCCAACGTGAACACAACGTCAGGGTTTTTTTTGCAACATTGCCACAACGTCGCAAGCTAACGTCGAACTCTTGAAATTGCCTCACAATGTTGCAAAACATCGCCACTACATTGCATGCTAACGTCATATCTTTGACGTTGCTTCACATTTTTGTGACAACATAATTTCAACCATACAATTATACAACATTTTATAATCGACATCCTATCTTTGTTGGAAATCCATGATTTTCCGGTGTGACTGATCGGGACAATTGCTGTGACAGATGGGGACACTACATATCTCAAAATATTATTAGGTTCATCATTATCTACAACAAGCTTGATTGAAATAGAAGTTAGGGGGCCACCATCTCTTCTCAAGGTGGAGGGCGCTTGGAGTTTTTTTTAAAATAAATAATTTCGTGCTCAGTTCTGATGAAACAAATAAATTCTTTCTGGGCGGTCGTGGAATACATATAATTTCTGGAGAAGGTTTTTCTTAAGAAGGCGATGCCTGATTTAGGAATGAATATTCGGGGACTTTGCGCACCAGAAATAAATAATTACGTCCACCGTTCCGGCTGAGGAAAACTCCAAGCCCCCCTGATAATTAAATGGTCTGCCCCTTATGGAGAAAACTTGTTAGTCGGAGCGATCTCAAAAAATCACCCAAAATGGTACATTTCCAGGGAATTGACCTGTTGTAAAGTTAATTCATGACGTCAATAAGAGGTCAATATACTTTGTTAATACTGTTTGCTGTTTCTGAAAAAAGGCTACCATTTACGATTGCATGAACATTCATGAAAAATGTAGGTTTTGCGTTACACTTATTCCATGGAATTTTCCTTGGCGTACCCTTAAAGCTCCTAAATCCAAGAGACCTGTACTCAAATGCAAAAATTCCCAGAGGTGCAACTGTTTTATTTCTTAATAGATTGAATAGCCCTATAAATAGGTCCTTCAGACAGTTTGTCAATGGAAATTTTGGGTTTAATAACCAATTGTAGCATTTTTAATGATCTATTGACAGCAATACAGACATCCTTGTTCGGTTGAATGCAAATAGGAAATGGTACTTATGATTTATGGGGCATGTACTTCAACTCTTTTTATTTGTGCACCTTTCATCAAATGTGAGTCAACTGAGTGCAACTTTAGAGCTATTTGCATGTGAAACATACTGCTTCGGATTCCGTAGATTTGAACTTTTTTACATTACAAAACATTTCAAGTTGTTAGTGTAGGCTACAGTGCCGCCTGTAAGTAAGTGAAACGCATGAAATGGGGCCATTGCATCAATACTAAACATCCTCAGGAAAACTGCTTATGGAAGCATGAATTGTCATCCGATGAGAGGAAAACATATTGGGTCATAAAGGCTGATATGTGAGGCATGTGGGATAACAGTGGCAGCCAATTTTCTTTGCTGTAGTTTTAGTTAGGTATGGGTCAAATTCTTTGATAAGTAAGTGAAACACAAGCCCAATGTTATTTAAGGGAAGGGTGAAATCTCGCTCCCAAAATTAACATGGAGAATATAAGAATATCCGCAAGTGACTGCATATTCGCAGCATGTCATGGCCCTCTCAGGCCATTTCTAGATACGCCCCTGTGAAAAATATTAAAAGCAGATACACAATAAATAATCGAAAACAGTTATTAATATATATCTTTAGCCAGTTTGGAGCACTGTCTCAACTCTCCAGCAGTATAGAGGTCTATAAATCTATATGCACATCCAGACAGTCATTTCCAGCACCGCAATGCCAAACTACCCTACAATATAATCAATTACTACCTTCAGGGCCGTAGGTATTAGCGCATTTCTGGGCCCGGGGTAAATTGTATCTGATGGGCCCCCTTCGCGCATCAAAAATGCTGTAAATTCTGAAAAGTACATTTCGCACTAGTTACCCGGCGCACTTTCTCTACTGTTGCAACTCTATTCAGCTTCATCATGGGCCCCCCTGAGGTCATGGGCCCGGGGCAAATGCCCCGTTTGCCCATAGGTTAATACGGCCCTGACTACCTTATCCGCTATGCCACGGGCCTAGAGATATAAACTTATAGAATCCGCAAGGGTTACTGCATGCTTCATCCTCCCATTTCAGGGCTAATTTTCATTAACCCTGCCCACAAGCGCTGTAAAATTCTGAAGTTTTCAAATCCTTTAACAGCTTTTTTCCAGTGTGATTTAAATAACTGTTTGTGGTTTTCTACAAAGAAACTCATTGAACAACTAACAGGCAACAACGAAATACTCAGCAACCTATTCAATTGCTTTTGGAGATCTCAAACAGTTAAGTATTTCTTTCACACCGGATGAGAGCTAATCTTTTTGTTACGACTTCACAAATAAGTGTAGGCCCAATCAAATTGACATTGAAAGTATTGGGTATAATCATGACAAATCATCTGTATGATGACACACGAAGTGCCATTTTCATAGTGCAACAGTACACTCTTTTTCGGTATCAAAGTGCATCGCTGTAAGGAGACTTATCTCTCTTGTTTGTGACAGCCAAACGGATTATGCATCTGATTTTCAATCCAAAATCAGATATGGCCTTCTCATGATCACGACTAATCAAACTGCCTCTATGCTTCCCGTATTGAAAGTAGAGAAGATGACACTTCATCAGCTATCATGAGTCACAAAAGCAGTGAACTGGTCCTCATCTTTCCTTATCAAAGTGAAAAACTGTCAAAAGCTTACACTGAGAAGTGAGGATGGCATGCTTCGACTCCTTTGGTATCCGAAGAATTCAAAACCAATCCACTGATCAAATGGGACCGCTTCAAGCGTCGATACCGATATACTGAATCCAAGAACTAGTAAACCTCTGTTAGTGGTGGGAAAAATGCCATGTATAAAATTATTATCATGCCTGTTGTATTGTGATAACTCTTTTTAACAAGTTTATTCATTCATACTGTTGTCTTATAAAAACTTTCAATATCTTCCAATAAGTTCATGTAGTCATTGACACTCCTTTGTATTGAAACTGAATACATGACAGGTTGGACTGCAACGTCATTATTTTTTGGAATCACCACTTGTGCATAAACTATAAATATCTTAGTTTGGACTACACTCTAAAAAAATTCAGACAAAATTGGTTTTTTAAATTCAAAATGGTTTTTTGAAAAACCAAATTTCAATGCAAAAAACCAAAATGGATTTTTTTAAAATCACTGGGTATATGTAGTACGTACATCTTAGAAACCTCACACAATCTTGATGTGATCTGATATAGAATAAATCTGGCCTTGGTGACCTGGCAAAACAAAAACCCAGGGACTAGCCCAATCTGGTTACAACTGGATTCTCTCCAGTCAAAATAGAATAAAACATGCTGTATTACATCATAATTATAATGTCTTAATCTTCACCACAACAAGTCAAGTGGTTTATTTGTACCAGTCCAGTGTAAAACCAATCAAAACTGGATCCTGCTCACATCTTTCTGTTTGCACCAGAAGTGTATACACCATTGTAGCACACACCATGTTGTGATACACAGGAATTTCAGCATTTTGAAGCAGACATTTGCTGAAATATTGAACATCTGACGATTTTAGCTGATTGTTTATATTCAAGGTGAGTACTTAAAAAAAAATTGTATAATTAGTTCTTGCCAATATAATGGATGTGGTTGTTAGACCACTTAGTCTTTACTGTAGAGAGACTTTCAATTTGATGCACCGATATTGATTGTAGTACATTTTATGCGTATGAGATAGAAACATTCTTCAGTACACTTATCCTATATTAATCGGTACCGTATCTACGAGGTGTGTTCCAAAAGTTCTGACCAAATTTTGACAGAACTATTTCACTTAAATGTCGGTAGCCGAATGAAATGTTCACAGCTACATGTAATTTGAGTTAGTTAACTAAGTATTTTTAATAAATCACTCTTGTGGTGTGTTTAAATCAATATTCTGTCACAGCATGGAAGCAAAAGGTCAGTTTTTAAAATACAAAATTAATGGGTCAAAATTAGGTAAGTCTGAAATTCTTGTCTCCAGTGTTTAACAATAAAACATGTTTCTGGTGTTCATAAAGTCATTGCATGCCCGTATTGCCAGACTGCCAGTTTTGCACTGGTCCCTACAAAAATTTTTACCTTAATTATCATTAGCATCACACAGTCATTAGCATCATGTCAAAAAAAGGGCTTATTGCCTTTACCTCAGCAAAATTTTGTTGCAGGTGACTGGAGTTGAAATCAGTTGAATATATATAATCAATAAATGTGTCAACAGAATAATGCATAATAATACATTTTTGCATTTTCCCTGCATCTGACATGCTTAGTATGAAGTTTGATGCTTCTCTGAAATTACTAATCAAATATGAGGTGCCTGTAACATTTTACCGTTGTCTATCATTTGAAATATGGTTTAGCAAAGCCATTGGGTGCTGGAGGAAGTATAGTGGAGATCATATTTATTATTCAGAATCAAAACTATTGATGAAAAGAGTAATAATATGAGATCTGGAACTTAGCCCAAAATTCACCAGCCACTTGCCTAATCATTGACAATAGATTGTTTAGTCCCAGGTGGTCAGACTTTTTTTAGTTATAAGTGTGATTTTGATGACAATCAAAAAACATTGCAGCTGTGTTTATCACCTCAGTACAGATCAGCAGAGCATTGGGACAATTGGACATGAATTTTAAAGTGCACCTACCCAACGCAAACTTTAAAATGCATTTCTGGAGCCAAAAATTTTCAAATTTTTTTCAGCTGAAATTCCAATGTTTAAAAATTTTGACCCAAAAACATGTTTGGAATGTAATGTAGAATATCTTGCAAGACTACAAGATAACTAAGATCTCTCTGTATGGCCTGATTACAACAACAGAATTTAGAACAGGTCGGAGCCTTAGACCTGGTCTTAGCAATTCTAAAATTAATACCGCACTTAATTTTAATGAGAGAATGGCAGCACTGTACATAATGCACAGCAAGGAATATGCTTAACCTTAAACCTGGTCTCAGCTCTGTTGGCGAAATCGTGCCATAGTAGCCTACCTGTCCTTGTTTGCCTGATGAGTGCATTCAAAAATGGATGATTTAAAGAATATATTCCCCATTCACCTGCCCTGCTTCCTGTAGATACTAGATATGTAGGTGCTTGACAGTATTCCAAGGGGCACACAACGTAAACACAATGTTACTAATTGGTGGAGGGCTCGTCTGTTGGTCACATAGAAATTTATGGTAGAAATCATGTTGCCGGAACATGTGCACAACGTTGTGGCTTTTTCACAAGATTGTGAAACATTGCTAATACGTCACATGCTAACGTCATATATCTTTGACGTTGCTTCACAACATCGTGACAACTTGAGTTGAGAGTTTTCAGGGGTAGAAATCCTAGGATAGGAAGAAATAAACAATCAGACTAAATTAAGTTGCTTTTCCTCGCTTATTTTCCAGCCAGTTCACTTCAATTTGTCCATGTCGATTTTTTTGTCAACATAATGAATTTAGTGATGTGTTGTTGCACCTCAGCCAAACAAAAAAAAATAACCAGACAGCTTAATTCCGCAATTAATCATTGCAGTATACAAGTGCAGGGAGTACAATGTATCATGATGAGGAAAGTATTGGACTCTTGGAGATTATATGAAGTTTTTGGGAGGTGCATATATATACCTCCCTCTTAATTCATCCCCTTGGAATTCCTCTCATTGTGAACTATAAGTGATTGTGAGGGATAGAGTTTGCAGTGCTGTATATCAAGGATATTTGACTTGTCCAACATAGACACTCACAGAAGGGTTAGGTAATTTCACGTCCAATCCAAACAACTTTCTTAGGGGCACACAACCTAAACACAATTGTTGCCAGTTGGTGGCTTATGGGCTCGTCTTTTGGGACTCAGAAATTTATGGTAGAAATTATGTTGCCCAATGTGAACACAATGTTGTATTTTTTCACATAGTTGTCACAACGGATAACAATGTTATTTCTACCATACAATTCTGCGTAATTTTCAACAAAATTGTGACGTCACTGCCATGTAGATGTGCCCATTGGGTTCCTATCGATGTTTTACCAATGAGGTGTACAAAATACAAGTTATAGAAGACAATTAATTGCTTTACAGCCGAAGTAAAACGCATAGATACAGAAATCTTTGAGCACTCCATGCCTGACCTCTATAACCCCTGTATATGGCAAGGTGACACACTCTACCACTTCTTGGTCTATGATTTATACTTATGCAAAAAATGATACAAATATCTGCAAATAATGCTATTCACTTCAAAATCAATCGAACTTACAAAGAATAAAGAGGCCTACTGAACTTTCAATGTCTCTTTCACAAAACAATAATTGGGCCAAATATACATGATGAAAAAAAACTATGCACTTTAGGGTAGTTCACACTTGTAGGACTATTTGAGATGATAAATCAACTTTTGTACTTGTTCTCCTCTTGAAGTACAACAACAAACCACTGGAGTCCCCTCAAGTAGTTTTATCTGTGTGTTTAAGATTTTATCAATTCACAAATCATCCTATCACGTATTTTACTTCAGTTTTTGCCATACAACTACGTGATATATGATTGAAAAACAAAGATGAAACTGGTTGTGGTTGGTTATTATTTAATAATTAGCAATCAAGATATGTGATATCTTGTAAAGCGATATCAATGGAGGTCTTTGGTATTTTAGAACAATGTGCATTGTTTTACACATGTCCATCAGCAGGTTGCATAGTATGAGGATAATTATAGCATCATTGAAACCCAGGCTCCATGAGGATGAAGTTTTTATTTGAACTTGTACAGTGGACTTAGCATCATCACATTTTCTCATCTGGGAAGAGAGGGATTAGCTCCCTGCAGGGCCTATAGTGGGCACATCCATGTTGCAAAAAAAAATGTTACAACGTCACAATATTGGTGGAAATTACATAGAATTGTATGGTAGAAATGATGTCACAACAATGTGAAGCAACGTCAAATTTAAGCAATGCTGTGCATCTCTTTGCTAAGATATCATTATGACTTCTCCATATGTTTTTCTGTGAAATATGATGCAAAATCAAAGTGTGCAAATAATTTCTGTGTTGACTGTAGGTCTATATATATACTGTGTATTTCTCTGCTAAGATATCATTATGACTTCACCATGCCAAGAAGGTTGTGTGCCTGTCAGTCTGACTGTAAATGAGACAACAGCGAAATAAAATCGATTTGTTGCACTGTGCACATGTATGCAAAACCTTTATTATGTAGATATACCATAATCTGCTAAATAAGTGTGGTGAGACTGGCCTCATCCTGGATGGTAAACCCAGACTGTCTGCTTGGTTAGCATTAATAATTATCACAAATCGGTTATAAAGAAAATCCAGATGCATTTATATTCGATTGTAACTTCTTCAGCCACAAGGCCTAAATTACACTGTATACATGTTCTATGAATCGAGAAACATTTTCTGCAAAACTAGGTCACTCCGCAATTCAGATCAATCTTACTGTAATACAGTATACTGTACACAACTAGTTTAGCTTACAGCTGGGTAATCTCCCCAGCCCCCCCCCCCAAACTTAGTGACTTTGAGTTATGAGTATGACTACCTGCGCTGAAGACAAGCAGACTATACAGCCAAGGATAAGGCAGCCAAAGGGTTCATTGCGAGGTCAACACAGATCTATGAGTTCCCTGCCCCCAGTATCCTAGGGGGCATCCTAGAAGTTTGGCAACAAAATTTCGGCTGGGGTGTTGATCTCAGAAGTAAATACCCCCCCTTTCCAAACCCCTCCCCTAATAGCCTTGACCTATATTTCCAGGCTTCCTGGCAGATTGGGCCCCAGTGTGTATATATGTAGGCCTATACATTCATTTCGCATATATTTTCATTTGCACACGTGATGTACATGGATACTGGGATATATTACAATTAGAGATTTTGTTGCATTTTCAATTGTTTTGGCATATTCGATGCAGGTAAATATATATTTTTTCGGTTTGGGATTTGTATAGTTTTCATCCAATTTTAAAATTAGCAAAATAAATTTCTAACATATGCATTCAATGTTTCTGGCATATTGTTATGGGGCCTTACAGGTGTGAGGATGTTTTGCCAATTCTCTGTAAGAAGAGCAATGCTTTTTTTTCCGAGCATTGATGACTTAAATAGTTTTAATTACTAATTACTCTTACTATATATCTTGAAGTTTGCATATAAACCAAGATGACACAGGAGTTTCCCTTAACATCAGATTTTGTCCAACTTTTAATTGCTGCTAAACATTATGATTCCTTATCTCTTCGGCGTTTGGAAGCAAGCAGAACCTAAAAATGCCTTTGCTTTTGCCATCTCCGTTCAGAAAACCTATTGTCTAACGTAACCTCTTTGTTCTGCACAAGTAGTCATGGTCGTTCACCCCTGAGAATTCCACTTGTACCTTTGGTCCCTTCGTCTCTAAACTCTGGCTCTCTGAACGTTGATGTGGAATCGTCCAAGTTAAAATGTGTGGAACATTGTTCTTTTGGGCAAACCTTTAAGGCCAACAATGCCAAGGTAAAGGTAATGCATCATGCCTGTTGCAGATATCAAACATGCACTTCAAAAACCAAAAAGTCACCTTTAATGTTTATTCTGGGCATTTGGCATTTTCTTGGCCATTCAGACACGTTATATATTGTGTTATCAGTCTTTAATCAGATAAGGCCCTTCTTTGAGAACAGTTTGAAATTCCAACACAATTTTTTGCTGAACTAAAAATTGTTGCATCAACCATAATCTTATTTTATTCTGGACAAATTGGGTACCAAATTTAACAAAAACAAATTGTCAGATGTACATTTCTCTGTTTGCCATTCGAACTAAATTGTGTTGTGTCATTCCTTGATTCATATCACTAAAACTCTCGGTCTATTGATTGTGAACTGATTTACTCCTGTAAACTTGATATGCACACAGAGTAGACTGTTGCACTGTGATAATGGCACTTCATGAATCATCATACTGATGATTTGTCATGATCATACTCAGTACTTTCTATACTTTCTAAGTTTTTACATTCGATTTAAAGAGACAAATCCGGCTTGTTAGTGACAGGAAAACAAAAAAATTATGCATCTGACTTTTCACTCTAAAATAAGTTATGACAAACAATGGGGATTACAATAGTGATTAAACGTAGGTGGCACTGGCACAAAGATAAGGCAGCAAGGCTAGTTTTGTCTTTGGGGAAGCTCACCAGATGACATATTATCTGGTTTGTCTGCAAATTATGAAATCCTGTGACCATCAGTTACAGCTAAACACTTTGATATAGAATTAAAGTGGACCGTGGCACTGTGCAAATGGCACTTTGTGACTCATAATAGCCGATGAAGTGTCACCTTCTCTACTTTCAACATGGAAACATAGAGCCTGTTTGATTAGTCATGATCAAGAGAAAGCCATTTGACTTCTCATAACAAGTTTTAGAGTGAAAATC
This sequence comes from Platynereis dumerilii, assembly GCA_026936325.1. NCBI lineage: Eukaryota > Metazoa > Annelida > Polychaeta > Phyllodocida > Nereididae > Platynereis > Platynereis dumerilii. The sequence goes on along the minus strand of JAPTHN010000016.1, from coordinate 9,965,081 downwards.
AGATGCATAATCATTTTGTTTGGCTGTCATCAACAAGTGGGATAAGTCTCCTTCAATCAAATTAACATTGAAAGTATTGGGTTTGATCATGACAAATCATCAGCATAATGACACACAAAGCGCCATTTTCACAGTGCCACAGTCCACTCTAATTCTATATCAAAGTGTTTGGCTGTAATATCAATCTTGTTGTTATTACAAATCTCATATTAGTGTGCCAGGTTCTTTTCAACTGCCACAGTGCTCATGTGATGACAGTATGAGCATATTGATGTCACGGTGGTATATTCACAGACTCAGCTGTGTTTCTTGGGACCTTCCCTGATCAGATCATCATCAATCCACAAAAAACTGCTGACATGTTGGTCAGCACTTACGATTCTGTTTGATGCTTTGAAAACACCCAAAAGTTTCTAATCCCTGCTAACATGTTCCAACTTGATAAACCATCATGCACAATTACACACATGAAAACAACAATCAGTTCTTATTCACACTTGGCCAGTAAGCCTAATTTCTTGTTATATGACACTTCATTGGCTATTATGACTCACGGAGTGCCAAAATCTGTGCGAAGCAAGGCTAATATTTTGCAAATCAAGTTTACAGGCTGTAAAGTTTTCCGGGCTTTTGATGATTGGAGCCCTATATCTTGAAATTATGCACATCATGACAAAGGATGTTTGAAACTGCTTTAGAACATAAGTCCAGACGACCCGGGTCTCCTCTCTTTTGAGTTTGAGAAACAGTAGGAGTTGTATATCATGATATATAAAGTATGTAAAGTGTGAATGTTAACCAGTGTCTGAATTTTTAAAACACATGTGATTGGCATGCACTGATCTTGTGTGCTATGTGTGAGGAACTCTGTACCTTACACATTGTGGCTCATTCGTGATAACATTGAAAGGAAAACTTAAAGTTCGCCTTTGTCTTTCACATCTTAGCTCTTCTGTATCATCTTAATTGGCATATGCACAAGAAAGAGGGTAGGTGCTGGGTATAGGCAAGTTACTTTAGTCAGGAAATTGACTTATTCTATCAACACAATTAACAGAATATCCAGGAATTGCTATTGGTCAGTTGAGGTAGGTAAAACAAATTGATGGTGTTTTCAGCATGTGTGTTGATACTTGAAAATAATCGATGGTTGAGAAGTGTGTTAAGAAGAAATTATAGTAAATACCTTTATGATATAATAAATCTGGCAGATTAGGATATTATGCAAAGCCACCGGGGCATCATCTTGACATTGAACAATAATTTACCACCTTAACGACAAGTCTGCCTAATGTAATGTTTATTTGGGCTATCCCTTTTTTCGCAAAGACAAAGCTAACTTTAAGGAAATCTGATTTGAATGAAATTTTTCGCTGACCATTTTACGATGCTGGAAGGATGGAAGGATGGATGAATGATTAGGTCTTTATGTCTCTATAAATGGTGCTAATAGCAAAGAGGAGGGCATAGCAATGAGGCGAGGTATGATTGAAACCGATGTCCAATATAGGTCCAAGTGACCCGGCAAGAGCGGCCAATACAGCAGTTTTCGAGGGAGCTTGGACAGTTCATTTAGAAGATCCCTGAGACAGAAAATGTGCTAATGTCCCACACGAATGCAAACCAATAATACCCTATAAGACAATACAAGCGTATGTAATTCGAATTTGGAGATTGCAGAAGCAGGGTCATTTTGCAAATAACATACATATATGGTGCAAATGCAATAGTTGACCTTGTACATCTCACTTATTTTGATAATGTTGTGGCAAACAAATCATTTTTTCCTTTATAGCATTTGCATTTTTGATGAAATGCATAACTAATGGGAGCCTATTCCAAAATCACATAACAAATTCTAAATAACATACATCAACAGGAATGATCACAAACTGTTATACATTGTTTGTTAGGCCTACTATTTGTGCTTTTAGCAGTTAGACATAAGATAGAATTAGATAAGAATCTACAACTTATAGAACCAACAACACCAAACAATAACTGTGAATTTTGAGAAAATGTTTTTCATAATCAACTGTCAAATAGGTTGGAATCTGTGACAAGTATATCAAAACACACAGGTCTTGGGCATTTCTTTGATTTGTCATATGGTAGTATAAAGGTGCAATGAAGCCATTTGCTAGCCCTGATACCTTTTGTCTCTCAATGATTAGTACGGCCGCCCATGTAATGTCCACACTGACATCTGCGAAGATTTATTAAACTACTCTGCTGACCTTAAGAGTTGACCATTTGCAACCTAAAAACTAAGAAATCTTTTCAAGGTCAACCAGCTGTCTTCACTGATATTTTAATGTGATTTTAACAGTTTATAAAATGCTTGATAGCTTTACTCTGGGCTATCTAAGTTTATGATCCGTAGGGTCTTCTCAGTGAACAGACCAAGCTTCCTCGAAAACTGCATCCTCCTCACACAAGCCCTGCTAAAATGGACAGGGTTTTCTGCTATTTCCAAGCTCTTCTGTGATTGGCTGCTTATTTAGGTCATAAGCATTTTGCAGGCAGATTTAGTCTGATTATGGACACTTAGAGGATTACTGGCAACTGAGAAAAACAGTGTAAAACAAGCAAACTTTCAAACAGTTTCATTTCAGAACTGTGAAAATACATATTTCAATGGAATTTTCGGAACTGTGATAGCACCTTTCAACAATACACAATTTCTCCATTTGTAACAGTGTGAAACAGAAGCAACAATTTCAAACTGTGAGCCAAAACTGGGTCAGTTAATTAAGTATTCATGAATTAGCAAAGGTTATGGGCCATTTTGTCATGGTATGACTTGGGATGATGCGAAAACTGCTGTAAGGCCATGTGGGGACACGAAGCATTGTAAACTGATGGCATTCACTCATGTTCTTGTACTTAGGCCCAAATAACTGCTATATAGTAAGACACTAACTCAAGATTTAAAATTAGTTCTTCAGACACAAGGTATGCACACAAAGATTTACCTTCAAGACTTACAGTCCATGGCAGTGCACTTTTCCTACACTTTCCCCAATCACATGTCAGCCACCCTAAGAAACTTTCCACGGGACTCAAGCCACACTTTTGTGTGATGTTACCCCTCAATTCTGGTGTAGCTCCTCCCAAAACATGTCATGAATATTCATAAGGGCACCCTCAGCCAATAGACACCCCTAAATCTATGTTTTAGGTAGATTTTATGATGGCAGTAGAGTGAGTATAAAGTGAGAATATTATGTGAAATTTACATCAGAACTGTTACATCAGTTTCTAGTCGGGGATTCTATTTCATTTGGATGTTCATTGAAACTTAAGGTGAGCTTCATTATTTATTTAAGTAGAGTTTTATTGTTTTTTTACAGATTCTTTAGTAAGCTATACTTCTACTATTTAAAATTGATCTAAAAACAGAGGTGAGCTTCAGTATTATATAGATATTAATTTTTTTCCCACTTTCTTCAGTTCCTATTTCAACTTTTTAAAATTTATTTTAAATCAGAAGCACACTCACTTGATGTAGCTCTCAAACAATGACAGCTTTTTTTTGTCTATTTAATATAAAATGTCAAATTGTCAATACATGTACTTTGAAAAATATTTCTGCACTTATTTCTGGAGCAGATTCACTTCTTGGCACTGTTGCACGATGATTGGTAATCCTATTGCATCTGAACAAATGCTTTGGATTTTTTTTGGGGTTGAAAGTTAATCCTTTCATTGTACTCACAATATTTTGGCATTAAGTTGTTGGAAGGTGCTGCACATCAAGATTTTAAGTTGTATTAAATAATAATGTGAAGATATTTCTTCTTATGATTATTTTTGGGGAGAAAAGTCTAGGAATTATTTTTCTGCAGAGATAGATTATCATGAACGATTGTAATTTGTTAGGGAGTGAGGGACCAAAGCATTATATAGATCTATTTTGGAACATCACAATCATATTATTTGTACATAATTTGAGTTAATAACTAATAAAATTGCATGCACGTTGTGGATAAAGTTGTTGCTGAAATTCACAGAGACTGTATTGAAATTTCTTGATCAAATTATAAATCAGATTGATTATGAATGAAAATTTCCTCGTTTTGAAACTGTGTTACCAAGATTTTACCTGCTGTACACTGTGTTGCTTCATGCAGATCAATTTTTGTGGCAATTATCAGTTTCTCGTGTGTGCCCCAAGAGATAACTTGGCTTGTTGAAACCTGTTTGAAATTCAACTGACTATGCTTCCCAAGGATAGATAAGATTAACATTGGGGTGTATTTGTTTTTATTAACCCAATTTCCACAAGGGCACTCAGATTGAAGTGCACTTGATTTACAAGAGAACTATATAATTATAATACTTCCTCCATTCCAATCACCCCACAATTCATATTCATCACAAGCATGTCTTTGATTGAGAGGTACTTTGAGAGAATGTGTTTCTATTTTACAGTGAATTCAAACAAGTTGTACAGAAGAATTGTTGTATTGAATGTATTAATCATATTATGCTAAGCATCACCTGGTAGAACTCTGTGTGTGAGTCTTTTTATTCTGATTTTATAAAACATCAGTTTAAATCACAAATTTTATAGATTTACCCTGTAGGCCTATAAAATATGAAGGTTAAAGTGCAGAAGTAAACCTGAGATATGCAGTAAACTTTAAATCCTTTTTAGTCGAAAATGTTCATCAAATTTCAATTGTTTCTTCAAAACTTAATTATCACATCGATCTGACCAGATAGTTTTTGTAACCAGGCAGACACAAATAATGATCAGAAACATTTACAGTGGTCTGATCCTAAAATCAATTATATTTGAAGTATATGACCTAATGAACAGTTTACCTATCATATTTCAAACCTAAAAAACAAACGACCCATCAAAAAAAAATTGAAAAAAATGACCAATACATTAAAATGTATATACATGTATATATGCCAGACAAAAAAAGAAAACAAACACACATAATTTTTGTAACAGTTACTAACAATAGGTTTTAAAAAAAATCCATCATCTTTATTTACTTTGTATAGAAGTGAAGAGGTCCAGGCCATAAGTTATCATCTTATCAGAAGTGAAATACTCCACTTCTTGTGATCAGCTGTTCCCTAGGCATTTGATATAACAATGGATGATTATATAACCTGTCTTTGTTCTGGGAATTCCTTGGCCAGTTCACAAAAAGCAAAATGGATACTGGAGCTGCAGTGAATATTTTTTACAAATGTCCATTTTATTATTTTTTAAACAATTGTTGGAGAGTCAACGTTCCTTTACAACTGCGCTTAACTGGAACCCTTCAATTTTTTTAATGAATCTACCTTTTCTTGCAGAATTCCGGCAGCAACATGGTCGCCCAGTCGCCAGAGGTCGATGAGACCCATAAATTCATAAACAAAGGTAAGATCAATTCAATTCAACACTCCTTAAAATTGTCTGGTTTTAAAAGCATGCTGATATCATATGACACACTATAACCCAATAGCTGGAAACGGCAAGGCTTGAAATATATCAAAATATAGAAACAGTCCACTAAAAGTTCCAAAAATTTGTTCAATTTCCAGGTTCGAAGACAACAAAGAAATTCGAAGATGTCATCGACGACATCGGAGGCTTCGGCTGTTGGCAGAAAGTCATATTCGTCATCATTTACACTGCTGAAATATTTGGAGCATTCGGAATGCTCGGCCCCGTACTCATTGGAGCCGTACCAAAATGGAGATGCTCTTCCTGGTCTAATAGTACTTCTGACTTTAATAATGACAATTCAACTTCAAACTCTTCTTCAACAAATTCTACGGAGTATTTTCAGTGTGAAAAAAATGGTATGAAGTGTCTCGGTTATGTGTATGAGGATGATTTTACGTCCATAGTCAGTGAGGTAGGTGGTTTTCATGTTTTTAAATTTTATTGGTGTCCTTAGATGAAACGCGATGCTTTCGCCTGTGCCAGATTGTATCAATGTTTTAATAACACAGGTTGTCCTATATGGTTAAGTAATTTTACGACTATTGTGTCAATGCTGAACATGAGTTAGATAACTACATCGTTGCTCATAAATATGGAATACCGGAACATTCTCCATTGAAATTGACAACTTCTGCAACTTCTGCTGGAGCACATGGTAGTCTGATACAATGTAGGTACTTCCAATGACTGCTAAAGGGAAGAACATGCTGTCATTTAAAAAGCATGTTGCAGCATTAACCCCAGTAAAAGTTACAGCAGCTCGAAATATGGAAATTCAGGGGGTTTTTTAGGGTCAGGTGCATTCAACCAAAAATTAAAAATTCTTGCAAAAAATGTAGTTGAAGCCTTCAAAGAGTGATCAGAGAAGATGATTAATTACAATGGACCTTGCTTACATTCACACTCTGAAATTTACTTTTATTTGACACTTTTTTTCCAAAAAAAGTATTCCATATTTATGAGCAGGAGTGTAATTTTGAATCATACAGATCTCTTTCAAAGTAGACCAACTCCTTCATATTTATAATAACCAGGCCTACATTTGTAACATTGTCTTACTCAAACCTCTTCTTTTCCAGTGGAACCTAGTGTGTGACATGTCCTACGCATCAGATCTGATTAACTCAATCCAGATGGCTGGTCTCCTGTTAGGGGCAGCTTGTTGTGGACAATTCTCTGATCTCTTTGGAAGAAAAAAGATGTATTACATGACGTTCCTCATATTGACTGTTGGTGGAATTCTGTCTGGTATTGCCAACAGGTGGGAACTGTATGCAGCGTGCAGGTGAGCCACCTTGTGGATGGTCTTGATAGTAAAGCGTTGTGAGAAACTCTTTACAGTGTGATAAACTACTGCTGAAAGGAATGATGGAAAAATCACGTACATATTATGCATAAAAAAAGTAAAAGAAACGAATTAACTTTTAGTCTTTTATATGGTATAGAGATAACAGGGGCTCATTGGTATAGTTGTCAAAATATACCATACATGATGTGCAGATCATTGTAATAAATCACAATGGAAAAAATGATGAAACAAGAATGAATTTTACTTGGTAAAGAAATTGATTCCATATCATGATATGTACAGCTTTTGTCTGCTTATCAAGACAAATTTTAACATGATTCATTATAATAAGCATGCTTTGTTAGACTTCTGTGTTAGTAGCTGATTGAAAATTTAAGTTATCTCAGTTCTTAATTGCTCTGCTTTCTCATTGTAGATTCATGGTGGGTTTTGGCTTTGGCGGCAACATGGTGGTCATGTGTGTCTACCCGATTGAATTTCTTGGAAGGAAATACAGAGTTCTCTGTGGTACAGTAGGATTCTGGGCAATTGGAACCATCATACTCGCTGGTGTGGTAGGTATTCCTGTTTTGTTACAGTCTATACAAGACTGCTAGGAGGCCGACATGCAACGTTTGTGTCATCAAACTTATCCGCTCTTGGAGTCTGGCGTTTTTAGTAAATGAAATTTGGAAAATGATTGCGCAAAATTTTATATATCCATCACTCTAAAAACAGATTGATTAGTACTCAGTGGAGTCTAAGACAAACAATCTAAGACTGATTAACAGAATAGACAAAAGTAGACATAGACAAAATTTCTTTGAATTTGGTATTTACAATATAACACAATATCAGTTTTATAAAACTAGTGTAACCGAAATTTTTTTAAGTGCTAAAATAAAACAAGTAAAAGTTTTTACTTGGTCTGATTATGAAACAACCAAAACTACAGTTTTGACAAAATGATGTAGCTAATGAATTCTACGAAGAACTATTTTTATTATTTCAGGGTTACTTCATCAGGGCATGGAGAACATTTACTATAGTATCATCGTCAATAGGATTAATCTATTTTGCTACTTGGTGGTAAGCTAAATCTTTGACGTAGACATCGACAGAATAATTATAAAAATTTATAATCTTTTAAAGTTACTTGCTAGTAATATGACTGAAATAATTTTCAGTAAACAGCCCTTTCAATCATCTTTTGTAGAAGACAAACCATTGTAAAACAATCTCTTGTAAACAAATTCCTTACAAACTATAAATTTGTATTTGAGACTAATCTCTGTCATTCATTTTTGCTTATCAGGTTAATGGATGAGAGCCCCCGTTGGCTTTTGCAGCAGGGCAGGTTGGAAGAGTCAGAAGCTGTCCTCAGCAAGATCGCTCGTAGAAACGGCACTACACCACCAGATCTCGCCACCTTAAAAGCTGTTGCCCAGAGTGATCAGAATGAGGACGAAACAAAGAAATACACATATCTCGATCTGTTTAAAAGTCGTTTATACCTCAAACGAGCCATCATTTTGTTTTTGACTTGGTGAGTACCCATGATACATGTAAAATTGTGATATAATTTTATGTTTATTCAGTAGAATTTATATTTATTCAATAGAACATGTTTATTCAACAGAATTATATGTTTATTCATTCGTCTAGAGTGCGTCCCAACCCCTATTTGGTGTCTGTGCCTTTCTTTACTTAAATTCTCTAATTCTCATGGCATCAATGCATTGGTTTTTCCTGTTAACTTTCCTCAATTATTGAGGATTAATTGAAATTACCTACCCAAATATAAAAATGTCTGTGTAAAGTTATCACAAGGTGGACAGAACTTTTGGAAACCATGCACATACATATTTGAAATAAGTTTTGTTAAAACAAGACCAGTTCACCCATAATAACATAGTAGCAACTTATAGAAATGATAAACTGCTTTGGAAACCTACATAAGTTGGGCGTCCCAAAACTTCTGACCAATTTAGAAAAGAATTGATTTCAGGTATGTCACTATCTATTTTGAAAATTTGGTACTTGTTGGAAGAATTTAAATTACTTTTATGTTGCCATGGAAACAAAAGTTCAGTGTTCCCTGCGCAGCTCAATTATTTAGCCTAAATCCAAGTGTCTAGGTGTGTAAATAATCATCGGATTTAATGTAAATATGCAATTGATGATCATGAAAAATATTCGTTGGCAGCTTGACAGTATTTCAAAGTTGTTCTCTGACATGTAAAGTCACCATGAATCAGTTAAACTTCTCTTGCGTTTTAGGTTTACGACATTTGTGATTTACTACGAGCTTTCATACAACTTGAAGAACTTCTCAGGGGACCGGTACTTCAACCTCATTATGTCCGGCCTTATCGATTGGGCCGCTTTAATCACAGTCATCCCTTCATATCATTTGTAAGTTAGCTATTACATGTTTGTCTCACATGACATTGCCATCCGAATGTGAAAGGGTGAATCAAATAATGACTATGTCTGTATGTGTGGAGAACGAGCTTTATGCTGTAGAATGAAATCATAGTAATTTCTTTGACTCCCAGTAAAATGTCAAGAATCCTTTAATTTTACAATAATTACGTTGGATATGATAATGTTTTTGCCAACTTCAATTACTACATGGAAACACTTTAAAAGAAAATTCTGCCATCTTCCTTTCCAAGCATTTCAAATGGTTTTAGCAATAGCTATGTTTCTTTTATTATTTTATCTTTGTTCTAATTTCAACCAAATACCTGATGAAGATTGTTATTATGCACAGTTTGTTTATTTTTTGCCTGCTTGTACCTCAAGCATTTCCTCATTAGGACAAATTAAATAATATTGTTGTTGCTGGTATTGGTATAATTTTCTTGTTTGCCTTTTTCAGTCTTGGCAGGAGACTTGGTCTCTCATGTTATCTGTCCTTAGCAGGAGGGTGTTTAATTGCTGTCCTTGTCCTGATTTTGACTGGTAAGTTGTCCTTTTGTCAATATAAAATGGTGTGATTGAGTTCTTACAATGTGATAAATTTCTGAAATGGACAGAAGGAAATTAATATATAGTTATCAAATTATACCAATGATTTTTTATCAATGCTCAACCAAGGTAAAGGTGTGACAACCAAATAAACTGGTTAAACCTTAAGCATTATTTACGTTCTGACAATCAACCAATCTATCTTATTGGGGCGTATCTACCAGTCTGTACAATGTATCTATCTATTTATTCATACTAGTCTTCTACCCACTAACCTGCATGTAGTATTTACCAAAACCTACCTGCCCATCACGTGTCTGGTTGTAACCCCCACTCATCCGGTGTTGTGGCTTCGTTGCAGGAAGTGACCAGACGTACCCTAGTCTCCTGTTGGCGTTTGCCCTTGTGGGGAAATCTTCCGGATTATGCGGAACTTACGCTGTCATGATATACAGTGCAGAGATCTATCCGACTGTAATCAGGTGAGTTCCGCTTCCTCCCTTGTCGTGAATTTGACTGTCATCAATTTGTCATCAGTTGTGACTGATTCTGAAAGAGATTGATGGGTAATAAATAATACGGTGGCCTCTGCGTTATGAAGGATTGACCTCTGGCATTAGATAGGCCAAGCATTTTCTTTCACACCAGCATTTGCCCTTTACTGAAAAAAATAAATTCAAGGCTTGACTGGAGCCATATAAAATTGAAAACCACTTGAAATCACCAAAAATTTTTAAAGTTTTACGTAATTACGTCAAAACAAAATCATGACTTGGCAAGTTGGCATCATACTGGAGGGCAATAAAACTGGCTTCATTACAGTGGACTGTATCATAAAACACTGTGCAATTGCCTGTCCATAGCCCTATAATTTAATTCAACAAACCTCTTTTCATTTTTCAAAAATGCATCAAACGCTTTCCTCAATCCTTCACCAACCTCTTTCATCCATAATTGACAATCTGTCTGTCATCTCAATTCTCAAGTTCATCGAAGAAAACTTTCAATTTGACTGTCGGCATCTGAACAATCAGTGTTTCAATAATCTTTAAACTGCTTCAGGTTAACAGTGACATTGGCCCAAATAAGATGGCAACAAGGCGATTTAAGATAATTTAGGAATTGGACCGTATTACGGTTATTTGACTAAAAGTGTCGCTGGTTTTTTTAAGGGCAAATAATTTATGGATTAACAATAAAGTCTAACCTATTTAAAGTAATTCAAAGTCATTGTTGTTAATCACAAATATTGGCTGCTTCTCTATGGTGAGTGATTGGTGTACATTTCAGTTTCAAATGTACATGTATGTGTAGAGAAAACAGTACACATTTCCAATGAACAATTTTTATGTGAGCATTTGAAACATAGAGCATGGATCGTTTGTTTTTGGGGCTCAAGCCAATTGCATACACCTCAAAATGCTTGGGTTAAATAAATGTGTGGTTTTTAGGATGAATTTAATATAATAATTATTAACTGAATGTCCTTTCAGGAATGTCGGTGTCGGAACCGGTTGCATTGCTGCTCGTCTTGGCGGAATTGTTGCTCCACAAATTGTGTTCTTGGTAAGACCTAATACACCATTAATCATTTTAATAAGATTTTCTGAACTTCAATAGCTTGGTGAGTTTATTTAATAACAGACATTAGGCCTAAGGCGGCCCCATGTTTTTTAAAGCAAGAATCTATGGAATCAAAACCTGGTTTATTTTTCTTGTTTGTTTCTTGAAAAGTCATAAATGCTTGTAAACATGAAGTATTGACATTTATTGATATATTTTTGTTTAATTGCAGGGTACCATGTATCTTTCTGCTCCATACATCATTTGTATCACCTTAGTCACGATTGCCCTTCCCACGTTATTTTTGCTTCCGGAAACTAAAGGAGCACCACTGCAGGACAGTATGGATGCTCCATCAACCAACAAAAAAGTTGCTCCCGTTTGAAGACAAATCAACTTTCAGCTGACCAAAGACTGAACCAAAGCTTCTACTCAATAGTTTTGTGAATTTGAATTGGAAAAATTCAATTCCTTCAGCCAAACCAAAGACTGAACATAATTTCTACTCAACAATTGACTCTAATGGGACTTTTGCAAGATTTTTTATTTTGGAATTTATTTTTAACAAGACTGTTTTTTGTATACCTTGATGTTACTTGACATGACCGAAGGAATATGTTTATTTTTGGTGCGTGTATGTATTTTGGCATTTTATGATTTTTCCAAGTTGCTGTACATCAACTTTGAATGTAAAAAAGATTGTATCACATACATTTTGTTTCTGATTTAATTTTGAAGACATCCTATATGAAAATCATATTGAATGTTAATTGTTTTATATTTTAAGTAATTTAGACAAATTCCATCTGCTAATATAAAAATTTGATAGATTTTCTAGGTCTAGTGATGGTTATTTTAAATAAATGCCTATTTACAATTTTTTTTATCAAATATGGTGTTATTTTAATAATTTTATAGATATGACATATGAATAATGTCAGCTTTTCAATATGACATTTACATCATTGAAGTATTTTGAAGTTTTCTTGTTTATAATGTATGTATAGTATATGTTTGTGTGAAATGTGTATGTCTTTTTGTGCTTTTGTATATATTTAGCATGTTGGCCACTGTTTATTGAAACTTTGAAAGCAGATTATGAATACAATAGCTACTCTCATTTTGGAATAAAATGTAAAGTATACGTATGCTGTTGAATCGTCTCAATGAGTGTTACAATAATTTTCTCAAATAGATAGCCCAGTTCTGGGTGCTCATAAGGGTTGATTGATGAGATGGGAGAGAGAGCAGGAATCTTCAACATGTTAGACATTTACCCCCATGTGAGGAATCTTTACTTGTCAGCATACCCACTAATACACGGGGCAGCCAATTTAACGTCTCATCCAAACAACTGAGGGTCACTCATCCAAAAATATGACATAGAAAACCTTTTAATTCAATTAAGGTGGCTCGATACCCGTTACCTTTCCGAGAAAAATAAGATTAAAATCATACAAAATATTTTTGCTAGCAAGGTCCCCCCCCAAAAAAAAAGTTTGGAAAACAGTAAGATTCCAGCAAAAAGCAAACAAATTTGGGAAGATGATTGAATAAAAACTGTTGAAAATTTGTGACTTCTGGGCAAATTTAATTGAAATGGTATGTCCCTCGCCTCCCGCCCCAGAAATTGTGTGCGCCGTACCCCCATGAAGTTCGGAACAGCAACTGCACTGCACCTCAGACAATTGGAACCGTACCGCACTACACCACAGCCTAGCTGAGCTACACCGCACTTCACCGCTGTGATTTATCACTGCAACTGCACCGCACATAACCTAAAAACCGCATATATGCCCGGCATTGCCCGCTATGGTGTATCAGAAAAAATGAAAGTCAAAAGCGTGATCCGTAACAGCAATTATTTTGTTCCACTGATAGAATAATGTCTTCCTGCCAAATTTTGGAATTTTTGGAGGTGATTTAGAGGTCCCAAAGATTTTTATTAATTTTTCGTAAAAACAAAAGCGAAAATGTGCTGTATCTCAAAACCTATTGCTGCTACATTCATGTAAATGGTGTCAAAATGTCCGCAGACCCCAATTTCCGAAGCGAATCACGCTTTTGACTTTCATTTTTTCTGATGCACCCTTAAAAATATCATCAAGAAAATAAACAGAGCACAGTTATATAGAGCTGGTGGGTCAAGAAAACATTTTAAGACAAAAACGAAAAAAAAAGTTTTGGTAATTTTGTCTGGTATAAACCAGACTGTACCTATACCCCTTCCATTCAAAACATTCGAGGGAATCATTTTTAGGGAAAGTTTGATTTCAGATCTTAGCAAAAAGTCCAAGAATAAAGTCAAAATTCATGCTCCACAATTTTTTCTTCTTTTTCTCTAACTCAGACTTAAGGTTCTCAGTCAATTTAACCTTGAGGGGTCACACAGCCCAGTATAGCCCCCCTGCCAGCTTGAATTTCTTGCAGCTCTGGTACTACTATTGCTCATCAGTAGGACCTCAGATGCAGCTTGCTTGATCCAAAAAAAAAATCTTTTTGTAAGGACAATATTTTGACTCTTAAAAATTAAGAATATAACGTAGCAACACTGAATATTGTAGCCAAGGGGTCTAACTATGATTACATAATGTACCCAGCTATTTGCTGTCAATATGTTAGGCTCGCCAATGGCAAATGTCCAAAACGGCTCATGGTGCCCCAATCTCCCCTAATACCCTAAACTTGTCATAAACTAGTAACAGTCACAACTCTGTGTTAGGAGTGCAAAGTAATCATATTTTAAATAAAGAGTGAATATAATGTGGGTACATTTTGGAATGTTGCATGTTTTCAGGGAGAGACCATTAATATCAAGGAGGGGGGGGGTTAGAGTTTTTTTTAAATAAAATAATTTCTGCTCAGTTTTAATGGAAAAATTAATTCTTTTCGGCCAGTCTTGAAATAAATAATTTCTGACAGGGGTATTTCTTAACAGTGCTGCTTGATTTGGAAATGAGTATTCAGCGACTTTGAGCGCTCAAAATAATTACTGCTGGCGTTGCCGTGAAATAAATAATTTCCCACTGAGAAAAACTCCAAGCGCTCCCTGGAAATTAAAGGGTCGCCCCCCTCTAATAACATCCAGAATTTTACCCAAATTCACTAAATAAGTATCCAACTATCCGTGCTATAATGTAATTTTGTTATTATGCCATGCATTAATTTGCCAAGTATGCCAAGCCATGTAAATATGTGAGGCCCAAATTTATTACTTCGTGCCGCAGTGTATAGAACCCAAGTTATTTTTGGTGTACTGTTTCTTTAGTATCAGAACATCTTGCCTTTATTTACTGTAACAAATATTATCTAATCAGTGATTGGTACTATTGTATTCTTGAGCTTCTGTTATCAGTAGAAATCATTTGGTCACTTCTCCGGAGTGTATTCTCTGTTTTGAGTTTTTGCAAAAATGGAGAAACCAAACGGACAGCAACCCGAAGAAAATGGAATTAATGAGACCAACCAATTTATTGAGAGTGGTGAGTTGGATACAACTTCTTAGTGAATAGGTATAAGTCATTGGTGCAGTTCGATTTATCTGCAATGAATCAGGTTATTACTGATATCAGTTCTTTGGTGCAACATTTCACATCACAATGTTCAATGCTATGTTATAAATTTTAGACTTGGCTTTCAGGGACAATGTCTGTTTCAATTCAATGAGTGGTTCAATTCCATGAGCAAATTTTATCGTATGGAAAATAATGCAACAATTGTATGTTTAAAATATCAGATGCATATATTTGCAAATCACACTTTATCTGAATTTTGAAATCATTGTCTCTTTTTTGTAATCAGTTTGTGTCACATAACATTCAAACGAAGATTGTTGTACAGCATGAAAGTGAACAATCCTTGTTATGTGAAACTGTGTATTCTTGTCTTGTATAAAGTTGGAAGCACAACAAAATGCACTCAGGAAAACTTTAATTTCAAACAGTTTTACTGCTCATAGATATTGCAAAATTTCATCAAATAGCAAATGCAAACCTTGATTAAAAGACAGATTTACATGTTAATAAATACAATACCATGATAAAGGTTAGGAGAACCACATATAAAGGGTTGGAATAGTTTTCTGTTCTTTTCTGACCTACATACACTCGTTTAAAGTTGTGTTATGTACTTCAGTGTGATTGAGAGTTTTTGAAGTACTGGACAAAACCAATTGTATACAAAAGAGTATTTCTCTTATCTCCAAGCTATTGTTATCTCTGAATGAAAATGTAAATCTTTCACTTTTGTTTGATAAAGATACTGATAATATTAAAACTGGAAGATGAACCACTGTGTGAAAGGTTGCATCATACATTCATACAATGCCACTTGTAAGTAGGTTTCACTTATAAAAATACCACTGCAGCACACAGGTAGAGAGATCACATCTTAAGCTGTATACGATCATTTTCATGACTGTGTTGCTATCAATTAGAGTACAAACATTCCCAGATATCCTTCTGAAAATGGTTGAAAAATATAATTTTTTTTAATGAACCGTCCAACCAACACTCAAAATACTGTACCGTGCCACGTCTATTCAATGCTTGATTACCTTTTGACAAGGCTGTAATGGGATAGACTCCCTAACCAATCAAACTTTTAGACAAAAATAAAGATGATCGGTTCATAATATTGCCACGAAATAAACACAAATTTCTTTCTTTGCAGAAGAACCAGACAAAACATTTGATGACTTTCTAGATGACATTGGCGGCTTCGGTCGCTGGCAAAAAGTTATTTACGTCATAATATATGTAGCCGAATTTTTTGGGGCATTCGGCATGATGATTCCAGTGTTTATAGGAGCTGTACCTATATGGAAGTGTTCTTCTTGGTCTAATACCACAGGAGATTCTGATAACAACTTTGATAATAATTCTACTAACTCTTCTGACACAAACTCTTCGGATTATTACCAGTGTGAAAAAGGTGGTTTGAAGTGCCTGGATTTCGAGTTTGAAGATGATTTCACAACCATCGTTAGCGAGGTATGCATGTTAAAGAATTATGAATTTCATGAAACATTGCAAATATATAGTATTATATACTGTATTTTATTTGTCGACAATATCAAAATTAATGCAGTCGATCATGTTAAAAATCTGGGTGTAATCTTTGACAAAAACATGACCATGGAAAAACAAGTCAACAAAATGTGTCGGAATGCCTATTTCAATATTAGAAGCATTTCAAAAATCAGGAAATCATTGGACAAGGAAACCTGTAAAACAGCGGTCAATGCTCTTGTCACACCTCACCTAGACTATGGCAATGGTCTTCTTTATGGAACATCAGGTCGTTTGCTGTATAAACTTCAAGTGGCCCAAAACTCAGCCGTTCGACTCATTGAAAAATTGAGAAAGCACGACAGTGTAAGCCAGCACAGGAAGCAGCTACATTGGCTGCCCATTCCAGCAAGAATACAATTCAAACTCATGTTAACAACTTGGAAAGCAATAAACGGGCAAGCTCCCTCGTATATTCAAAATATGATTCAGCCAAAATCCGAACGAAACTGTAATCTGAGAAGCAATAACAAAAGGCTCTTAAATGAACCACCCGCCTGCAATAAAAACAAGTATGAAGACAGAGCCTTTTCACATGCCGCTCCGAAACTTTGGAACCAACTCCCAGAGTTAGTCAAGGCCTCCAAAACACTTGAAGGTTTCAAGAGAAATCTTAAGACTTACCTATTTAAAAGTTTCTACAGATAAATCCAGCATGCACAAGCGCTAGTGAGCAGTTTACTGGAATTAGCGCTATACAAATGCCTATTATTATTATTATTATTATTATTATTTTGGCAGTGAGCATAAGCTGAAAATAGAAACGGATCTTCATCTATTAGACCAAACAACACCCACAATAAATGTAAATTTGGAGAAAATGTTTTTCACAGTCAACCATCAAATTTGACAAAATCTGTGATAAATATAATTATTAATGCTCACATGTCTTGGAATTGTAGCCAAGTGCTTTGGCTTTGTACTATGCCGGTATATCTGGTCACAATCATATCAATGACTGGTACACGAGTCCTTGATAAGGAGTTAAAGACCCCCAAACACTGCTCAGACATTGTATAGATAGTGGATGGGGAGGAGACCAATATATTGAGTTTTATTGGCCAAAGCAGTAATATTGGTATAGGCCGATACCAATATTACCTGCTAAGGCCAATAAAACTCAATATTGATCGACTCAACATCCACTATTTGTTATATTCTGCACCACAATTTTCAGACTTATAAATATTAATTTTGCAAAATACTGTTTTTCTAAAGATACTTGATTTTTTTATATGAAATACACTTAATGTTTCCCATTATTTACAATGGGAATATTTATAAAAATGATAGACTGACATTTAAAGAAGTTAGATTTCCTCCTACCCAGAATTTCCCTTAAGTAATAGGCAATTAAGTCCATGATTGCTGCTGAGAGCATAGGGGACCAATATCACTCTCCACACAACAATAACACATTTAAGACAACAATATCGTTATTTATTGGCAGGTGATGTGAATGATCTCTTGCTACATGATTGGCCTTAAAATTTTGATGCAGAATATCAGCTAATATTCGCGCAGTGAACTTAGCACAACAATAGCTCAATAATTTTGAATAGATCTGTCTGTGGACTGAGAATGAAGGACAGCCTGTACTTGCGATGGGAGTTGGTCCCTGATCCAACAGTTAGTTTCGGTAAAGTAAACATACCTGAATTTCTCTTACAATGTCACAGCAGTGTCTGAATAATTCAATTTGGTGCTTAACTATCCTATTCTGTTTTGAAAACTTCATTCACTCCTGTTTGTGTCGTCTGCATGAAAAAGGCATTTGCTTATAAATGCTGCTGACAGGTGTTGCCACTAGCTCAGCATCATGCTTGCAGTGCCACACCCAGGGAAAATTAAAGCTGATCAATTGTTATTACTACACTTTCATCACTTAAATGACATGTTAATTAATTAATTAAGGACCAAATGATGGTACTGTTGATAACTATCACAAATTAAGTTGAAACAGAAAACATTGTTTTAAAATAAGAATGGTTCATTTGAGCTGCACGAATCTATGGCATTGCCATCTACATATTATATTCTATAACTGTGTGTGAGAAATGGAGGAATGAAGTCAGGTGGTCCAGTATAAGTAAACTTGCCCTATAAGTTTTGCTAGCAAATATACAAACTTCTTTTTGAGAGTTGTAGCTGCGGATGCCAAAGTGAAAATAATTTTGTGATGTTTAACATTTTTAGTGGAAGCTTGTTTGCGACATGGCCTACGTCTCAGATCTGATAAACTCTATTCAAATGGTTGGTCTGCTAATCGGAGCAGGAACTTGCGGGCAACTTTCTGATTCTTTTGGAAGAAAAAAGATATATTACATGACCATTTCGGTATTAACAGTCGGAGGAATTTTGTCTGGAATTTCCAAAAATTGGCAGCTGTATGCAGCATGCAGGTAATGGTAAATATATTTTCATTGTTTAAAAAATACCATTCATTTAAATGTTTTAGAAAAGCTAAAGAAGTCTGACTGTGCTGTTTTCAATTAACAAATTTTTGCGGAATGTTAACTGCAAGACAAGCTGCGTAACATTTTCTGCAATGACCATTATGGATACAAAAGATGTCGTTTTACATATAAGACTATCATCAGAAATAGATTTTTCGTTATCAATTTTATATATTTCTGGCGTCTACCAAATTTTGATTTTTGTCAACATCATGTTGAAATTTTCTTCTCATTTTTCAGAGCCGTTGTGGGCTTTGGTTTCGGAGGCAACATGGTGGTCATGTGTGTTTATCCGATCGAGTTTCTGGGAAAGAAATACAGAGTTCTATGTGGTACTCTCAGCTTTTGGGGAGTTGGGACCATCATTCTTGGTGGTTTGGTAAGAGAAATCCAAATACTCTCTTAATCAGAAAAACATTTGCTGGCGAATTAACCAGATTTGTGCAAACTGATGTTTTCTTCAAAATAGTAGCAGTTACAATTGCATGAGACCATGATATGATCGAGCTGCTGTTATCAAAAGTAGGGGAGAGCGGGGCACAATGAGCCGGCAGGCACTGTGAGACAAAGCCTTTAGCATCTAGCTGGTGCTGTTTACATATCAACCCTCTTTCGCATGGTACAAAAAGCAAGTAAGTGAGAGCCTACAAAGCATATCAAGAGAGGAATTTCAATATTTTGATTTTTAGCCTGTAAAAGTAAATAATTTTGCCAAACAACTTTTTGTTACAATTCCAAAGAAAACTTTTATAATGCAAATCAAAACTACTGCACAATATACCTAATGTCTATATCTATAATGTGGACCTGATCTCATTTAATTTGTTACTGCTAACATTTTGGAATGTCTCACTGTGTCCCGCTCTCTCTATGGATGTATTTCATATTAATTACCAAGATCTTTGTCTTTATATTTAAACTAATTGATGTTCTGCAAACAATACAAAACAGTTTTCTTTGTGAAATAGAAATTATACTTGTACAAGTTACAGGATTTCAAAATATTTGTCAACTTAGAGTAGGGCGGGGCAAACTTCGAGGTGCTATTTGATCTACTTTTTATGGTCGATCATTTGAATGCTTATGCTGTCAGGAAGGGATCACCTGAATCTACTTATAACTAGTGAAACAAATGTCTACCAATCTTAATAAAGGAATTACAGCCATTTTTGTAAAAAATTGCAAATGGCCTTCTTACCCCACCCATCGCGCAAGAAGCCTCCTAATGTAATCCCACGGCGATTTTTTTTTTGCAAGTGCATTCAGCTTGAAAGATATTTTTTGGGATTCTTCGATCCTTTTTGAGGCATTCTATTTACTTTTTCTGAATTTCAGAATTTTTCTGTTCATACATACACCGACGGGCGAGGAAAGAAGGCCATTTGCATTTTTTTGCAAAAATGGCCGTATCTCCTTTATTAAAATTGGTATACATTTATTTTTTGTTATGTTTTGCCCTTTTTAAATTCTGGGGCAGATTTTTTTACTATTTTGATTAGCTATTCTATCAAGATTTCAGGTAAGGTACACATTAATAAATTGTCCCTGAAGCAGCTTCGAGGTCCCAATGATAGGGGCCTCATGCCCCATCCATGCATCATATTTATGTGATGGTCACAAAGTGGAGCAATGCAAATATCCATCATAAATTTACTATAAAAATTTCCCCTTTCAAAGAATTAATCAAAGTTAAAAAAATCACGTAATTTTTTTTGTTTCTTTAATTTCGACTATGGTTTGGTGCTGTTTTCCCTGAAAATTTGTGACATCACCTAAAAAGTCTCTAGCTTCAGTCCTATCAAGAAGAAAAGGCACAAAAAATGGAAGTTTAGATATAACCGTGGGGGGGGGGGGGGGTTTCACCTAACCCGGACTTCGTGCCCTGCCAGACTCTACACTATTCTGTGTATAACACAAAATGTTCACGTTAAGATTTTGTCAAATATGAATGCATACATTTTCATATAATATTTAAGCTTTTAGTCAATTATATACATGAACCAGGTGACATGTCACAATATTTAAACATAATATAATTGTTGCTTTATATTTCAATAGGGGTATGCGATGAGAGACTGGAGACTTCTGACAATTGTTTCAGCATCTACGGGCATAGCTTACTTATTTACTTGGTTGTAAGTAAATTGATATATTAATCAAAGTCACAAAATTCATGAAGGATAGCATTGACAATGTGGCAAACATGAATAAGTGAAAGGATATACAATACCACACAATTACCACAGGATGCCATATATTAATTCATTTACAGCCAAAATTATGTGAATTAACATTTGTTTTTAATTAAACCTCAATACATAATATAGAATTTTAAGTTCAACTACATAGCAATGCTTTTACATATTTTTGCTTCGGATATCAAAACAGCATACACATTTATAGTTAAATTATTTAAATTGAATTACATGTTTGGTTTGATTCCAAAGTGACAATACATGTCAAATCGTCAATATAGGCCTACTCAATATAGAATTTTTCAAGTATCAAAATTCAATGAATTCATAGAGAAATATATATCACAACAACACATACACCAGACAACACACAAGCTCACACATTGAGTCACACAAGCACACATCCAACCCTCCTGTGCCAGACCCTTTGTCTAATTGCATTAAAATATCCCATCGATCTGACTACAGGTTGATGGATGAGAGCCCCCGGTGGCTGATGCAGCAGGGCAGGTTAGAGGAGTCAGAAGCTGTCCTCAGGAAGATCGCTCAGCGAAACGGCACTACACCACCAGAGGGCAGCGAGATCGAAGCTGTTGCTCACTTACACCACCACCAGGAGGCCGACACCAAGAAATACACATATCTAGACCTGGGGCAGAGTCGCCTCTACAGAAAACGGGCTCTTATCTTGTTCATCACATGGTGAAGATTCATACCTTATTCCTCTCATCGCTCATGGTGAAAATGAATGATATGATAATAGTACATGTATATACCCTCCCTGTTATGTATGTGTAGAATTACTAGAATACAAACTTCATTTTATATCCCTAAGTATAACACATGTATGAATGAATGAATATTCATTTGCAACTTACAAATGTATAATACATGTTGATAAAATTTCTTTAAACAATACCAACCAAAGTTAGTTGAAGGAAGAACACCTGAGTAAAAAAAAAATACTATGCCCTATAGGGTAGGGTGGGCTGAAAAAAACTTTTTTTGGAATTTCAATGTCCCAGTGGTATAGAAAGTTGGCTATGGCCAAAAAATGAAAATTGGTGCAAAAAACATTTTGTGGCATGCGACGTGTGCCGGGCCACTCCGGCTTTTATGAAAATGCATATTTTCAGTCATTTCTCATGCTTTTTTGGACCATTTTTTGGCCTGAGTCAGCTTTCTTGGTTTCAGAAGGCTCAATGGCATACTTAGATCTTCTTTGAAGGCCATTTTGGATATGAAACACCATAAACAGGTGGCTTATATTTAAGATATAGCCATTTCTGGGTAAATGTTGGGAATCAGAATTTGGCTTTTTTTGCTAAAAATTGCCCGAAAACTTTGAAATTATCGGAATTGTCCCAACAAAAAATTATTCCAAGGGAATTGTGATTACCCTGAGTCCTCCCCAATGCCCTAAAAAACATTTCCAGCGAATTATCTGCATTGAGTTGTGGTTTTAGTATCCAAAATATGGGCAATTCCGTAAAGTCAAATTTACAGATTTGACATTTTAGCAGCTTGTGTAGCCCTACCATTACACCTCAGTTATTTCATTATTAAATAGGGATAAGGCCAGGTAACAGGGGTATCAGACAAGCCATCAACCAAAGCTCCAAGTGCAATAGGAGCTGAGCTACAAGGCGAAATGTCATCGTGTCGAACATACAGCGCGTGAGTAGTACTGAGTACATTCGACACAAGATGACATTTCGCCTTGTAGCTCAGCTCCTATTGCACTTGGAGCTTTGGTTGATGGCTTGTCTGATACCCCTATTAACTGGCCTCATCCCTATTTAACAATGGAATAACTGAGGAGTAATGGTAGGGCTACACAAGCTGCTAAAGTGTCAAATCTGTAAATCTGACTTTACGGAATTGCCCCTATTCGGGATACTAAAACCACAACTCGATGCAGATAATACGCTTCAAACGTTTTTTAGGGTGTTGGGGAGGACTCGGGGTAATTACAATTCCCCTGGAATCATTTTTTGTTGGGACAATTCCGATATTTTCAATTTTTTCGGTCAATTCTTAACAAAAAAAGCCAAATTCTGAGTCCCAACATTTACCCAGAAATGGCTACATCTTAAATATAAGCCACCTGTTAAAGGTGTTTCATATCCAAAATGACCTTCAAAGAAGATCTAAGTATGTCATTCAGCTTTCTGAAACCATGGAAGCTGACTCAGGCCAAAAAATGGTCTAAAAAAGCATGAGAAATGACTGAAAATATGCATTTTCTTAAAAGCCGGAGTGGCCCGGCACATGTCGCATGCCACAAACTTTTTTTTGCACCAATTATCATTTTTTGGCCATAGCCAACTTTCTATACCACTGGCATATTGAAATTCCAAAAAAAGTTTTTTTCAGCCCACCCTACTATAGGGGGTTGTCCTTCCAATACACATTATATACAAATACAATTAACTAAATTCCAAATATATATGTGCTATATTATTGAATTAATTATTAATTATTTATAAGTCTAGTGACCACATCTTGCTCATGCCTTATACTATTTAGTCGAATAAACACCAAATGACTTTAAAAAATTCACCACCAAAATTTATTCCCATATTTTATTTTAAGCTGAGAGCATGATATGAAGCTTGCTCATCCAGCAATCAGCATCAAGCTCTCAGTTCAAGGAAGCAGAATAAGATTTTGATTCCACATAATTAATAACTTATGTGATTAAGGTATCATTTAAAATATGAATGAGTACCACAATATCAAAATTCAGAAAATTTCCTGCAGGCCTATTATCAGAAAAAAACCAATGATAATATGACTGGTAGACAATCCAAGTTAATATTCTTGGACAATAAATTCAGTTACTGCTTGATAGCATGGTAGATTATGATACATACTTGGCTGTACAGCTTTATTGAAGAAAATTGGAAGAAAACACAAAAAGATTGATATATGTCATTGTTTGTATAAAGAGTTTTTAATGTTTTATTTCAGGTTTACCACATTTTTCCTTGTTTATGTCATTCACTACAATTTGAAGAACTTCTTGGGTAACAGATACTTTAACATGATCCTTGCTGGAATATGTGATTGGATTGCTGTCACCACAGTAATTCCTGTTTACCATTAGTAAGTCTGTTTTATTTTATTGAAAACATCTCATACACATTATTTGCTTGAAGCACAATGTGTGTCCTCTGTGTGTCCTCTGTGTGTCCTCTGTGTGTCCTCTGTGTGTCCTCTGTGTGTCCTCTGTGTGTCCTCTGTGTGTCCTCTGTGTGTCCTCTGTGTGTCCTCTGTGTGTCCTCTCTCTGTGGACCAATTTACAGTGTGACTGACTTTCCATATCATCAGAGTCAGTGCATTCCATTCAATTTTTGAAGATTGTTTAATTGTAACAAAAAAACAAAAAAATTGACTTTTGCAATGGGCCTAAGCTGGAGAGTGCTTTAACAGCTTTATCACATGTCTGTTACATAATCTGTCTGTTACATAATCATTTGAATGGTAAACCCAGTCAACAATTTGACCTCACTGTGATATCTTTGTGAGCTCTTCAAAGATACCTTGAAAGCTCACAGAAAAGACCTCACATCAACCTCATTTTGAAGCCAGTCAATGAGCGTGATTTGAGCTCAAAAGTTGAGGTCACACCGTGAGCTCCCTGTGAGCCTAATGTGAGGTCTCTTAGTGAGATTCATGTGAGCCTCTTGTGAGCTTTCTGTGAGCTCTCTGTGAGCCTTTTCTGAGGTCAACTCTGCAGGGTGAACTTTCTGTGACCTCTGCAGTGTGAAGTGCCTGTGACCTCAAATCACCCTCATTGACCTCTTCAAGAGTTAGATAAATACACATGCAGAATAGCAAGTTTGTTCAATCATTTTATTAGTCAAATAACATTGCTGGATTGGGGGGGGGGGTGGGGTTTCATTCAGTCCTCTTCATTCCTGTAGTCCAACCCATAAATATCAACCATCAACCTGAAACATGAAATAAATATAATACAAATAAATGTAAGTGCTACATATATCAACAGTTTAAATAATGTCCAATAAATAGGCTGAATTATCTTATACTATGAGTGTGGTTGATACATATTATCTAATTATTCAAAAACACGTGGTCAATATACTACAGAGACAGTTTAAAATGGAAAATATTACCAGTTCATACATATCAAACTGTGTGTTTCTTTAGTGTATTGGCTCCTGATACAAAATGGCAGTTAAAAGATTGTGCCAAAATGTCTGTACAAAAACCCAAATTGCTGTCAATTTTCAGAGGCTTAATTTCAATGTTTGTAGAATCAGTAAATGTTTAAATCAATGCTAACATAATTTTCAAAACTACAAACCATGTAAAATCATACTTACAGGCATTATTTCATCTCCAAAATTTCCTGTTGCATGTTGATTCAAAATGGTGGATGTTATGTTGTGATGGTCATGTGATGTCACTTCCTGTCACAAAAAGCTCACAGTGTGAGCTCTCTGTGAGACCTCTATTTGACCTTTAGTTATGCCACTGTATGAGCTCCTTGTGACCTCTCTGTGAGATCTCTTAGTGACACCATCATTTGTGAGATCACTATGAGCTCACAGTGAGCCCACATTTTGACCTCAGTATGTGAGATTTCTGAGAGTTCTCCATGAGGCAGCAATGCATGAGGTCACAGTGTGAGCTCTCTGTGACATCTCTGTGTGAGTTCCTTGTGACCTCTCTGTGAGATATCATAGTGACACCATCATTTGTGAGATCACTGTGACCTCACAGTGAGCCCACATTTTGACCTCAGTATGTGAGATTTCTGAGAGCTCTGCATGAGGTAGCAATGCATGAGGTCACAAGGTATGAGGTCACTGTGATGTCTTGATGACACCCTCCAGTATGACTTCACCATGTGAGTTTCTTGTGATCTCACAGTGAGTGCTGTGCAGACTCAAATGTTGACTGGGAATATATCCCTTTTATCATGTCACATACCATGTGGAACTTATATTTCCTATCTTATTTCAGCTTAGGGCGACGAATAGGATTAACATTGTATCTCTCAGTGGCAGGAGCATCGTTGATAGCTGTCCTTGCCATCATTCTGACTGGTACGTACCACATTTTAAAATATCTGATTTGCAAACTCTCTGTTTTAGATCATTACGTACAAAAGTTGACTCCATAAATCAGAGGCAGCAGATTTTTTTTCAAAAAGAGGGTTTGGTTGAGTCCTCTCTGGATACTGTATATCATGTGTTAAGTGCAAATTAATACACTTTATATACAACTAGCATGATACCCGTTGAATGAAGGTGGGGGGCGGGGCAAATATAAAATCGAAATTTTGAACATAAATTCCAGCCTAAAACCTTCTATCGTGGATGAGAAAAGGTTGCACGCAAGTTTTTGTGGGTGGGCAACTTATAGTTTGGCTGGGAAAGACGGAGGGGTCCATGAATTAATAGTAGGATAATAATGTTACACAGGGTTCCCACAGTAATGGAAAGTCAGGGAAAGTCATGGAAAAATTGTGGTCACAGAAAAGTCATGGAAATTCAAAAATATTTTGAAAAGTCATGGAAAATTGAAATGTTTTAAAACTACAATTTGCTCTAAATTTGAACAAATTTATGTGGTTAGGCAGTCGTTTGGTTGATTGGATGGCTGGAGAGTGAAAGAAGGTCATCAGGCAAATTTGTTTCGGGGTGAATCTCGACCTCATTTGGTCATGGAAAATTCTACATTTGGTCACAGTAAGTCATGAAATTCCCACCGTACAATTTTATGGGAACCTAAATGCAGCAAGAAAATAAACACATGAAACCTACAACATCAACCATTTCCAGACTTCTTCCGGCCGGTTTCCTTTTCTCACTTCCATGACTCAGAATAGGGACATTTATTTATATCTATGACTATGATTTATCACCCATTGCTGTTATGAAAGTGTTTACAGCGGATAATGACTTTTTCCATCTGTAATCATTGGAGATAATTAGCAGAAATGATTCTTATTATAACACTAGAGTAATTAGCTGCAAATCATACACTCTAAAAAATGTCGGGACAAAATTTCAATGCAAAACCAACATGGATTTTTAAAAAAATCCATGTTGGTTTTTTGCATTGAAATTTGGTTTTTCAAAAAACCATTTTGAATCTAAAAAACCAATTTTGTCTGAATTTTTTTAGAGTGTCAAGTGGAAATCACAAATAATAACATCGCCTCATTCTATTCGAGACATCAAATTGACGCAAGTAATTTGGATAATTGCTTCCTCAGCAATTGTGACACCAAACTCCATATCATAATATTTACAATGAATTAAATGTGATATCAAGAGTTGGCTTTCTCATTAGTCCAATTAATCAGTCCGATTGGCTTGTAATGACTGATATCGAAATATTACAGTAGCGCTACCCAAACGTGACTTCTACCATCTTCAACTTGATGCTGTGGTAACCAGACTGATCAATCTCAAAAAGAAAATCCTATATATTCCAGAAAATGGCATTAAAATTAGTTTTCGTTTTGACTGTGATAACAGAAATTTTAAGTTGTTAAAAATACACTTACCAAAGTTCTTGTGTAAATCACATACAATTTTCAGCTGGGTGGCTGAGCGGTAAAGGCCAGGTCTGCTGAAGGCCGGTGGTGCATGATTTTGAACTCTGCGTGGGTAGGGCAAAATATTCAGTGAACCTTCATGAGCAAAATCCAAGCTGGATGTTGTTCGGATGAATGTTAAGTTGACGACCCCTTATATCCATGTCTGTGCTGGGAGAGTAAAATATCCCCACAAAGGCTAAATGTGTATCATGTTGAGGACTCATGTGCTAACTCTCATCTCATCAATCAAAACCCCGTGAGTGTCCACAACTGAACCGAGAGGGCTGCGCACAATATTTATCTATTTATCTATCTGCCTATCCAAATAGCACTTTTTTTAATGTGTCAATCCTGTAACACTCTTAAGGCGAGTTGTTGCAGCACACAGGGTGTGGTTGATACACACAAGGGTCAATTTATGAGATAGAAGACATGGCTGATTGATTAGGAGAGAACGAGTTCACAAAATCTGTAGGATCATAGACACTGACACAAGAGGCAGCAGATTTTACATCTTGTTTGAAAGACATCCACAGCTTTCTCAGTCATGACAATTTGCAAGTCACTATTGAAAAGTCGTACTGTGTATCCGGTGTTGTAACTGGGTCTCCGGAAGCGAAGTGACATCGTCAGCAATTCTGAAACTGAACTTGATTATTGTATTGACAATGATATGCCGCATTGGTTACTAATTAGCAGAATTATTCTTACCTTGCGATTTCACAGTGACTTTTATCAAGATTAACGCCGGAAACACTAGCATTGTTGCAGGAAGTAATGCTTAGACCATGAGAAAATCCCTGTGGTTTCGCAAGACTCTGTTTTTTCAAGCAAATGCAAATGCATCTTATACCTTATGATTCAACTTTTTATTTTGAATGTTTTTTTTGTTTTTGAGGTAATCGCATAATTCATAATTTTCACAAGTGGCAATTCATCAATCTTGTTCATCATCATACAATTGTGCGAAACCGACAGGATAAATTAACGAAAATGATAAAACCGGTGTCTGATTATACACTCTAAACATTTGGTTGTCAGTGTGATTAGTTCATGACTACTTTAGGGCAGTAATGGGTGCAAAATTAGGGGTGTGACATCCTGGAAAATTATTTTGACAATTCTATCATAACCAAAATGACCATGTTGACTCTGCAAGTAGACAGCTTGATCACCATCTGATTGTCATGATTACAAGAGTGGTACATCTTCCTAATCCAGTATTTGTAACATTGACAACCCTTTAGTAATTTTCATTCAAAGAGTTGTCGGTTTAGGCACCAGGAATTTAATCCTGGAATTACCACTCTAGAGTTTTCACTTTGACCACCCTGTGTTTAGAGTGTAGCTACTGATCAATGAGGTTGCATTTATAAGGGTAATGTACTACAAGCAGGTAGTTGCTGTCTCTCAGGCTCTGCATAATTTTAGTCCTTTAACTATTGTGCATGCGCCAAAGAGTATTCTGTAGTATTTATTCATTTACTAACATGTAAGAAACATACCTGTGCATTTTTGCAGGATCTTCTAAGTATTGTATCAAAGTATTCGATCTATACATGTAGAGTTATTTTGTATTATCACGTCGCATATAAATTATAATTGGTACTCCAGTAAATTGTGCTTGCTAACTTCATCGATCTGTCATTGGCAATGTATTATTGTCTCAGTAACTTTGCAGAGAGTGCTTTATAGAGACTCCTCTCCACAAACAATACACCGCTGTCTAACATCCGTTATTGGACTTGTGTTGCAGGGACTGACACGACTTATCCGGCCATGCTCCTGGGATTTGCCCTGGTCGGTAAATCAGCGGCTGCATGTGGTACTTACGCTGTCATGATTTACAGCGCGGAGATCTATCCAACTGTCATCAGGTGGGTTCCGGAGCCTAATTAGCGAATTTAACTGTCATCAATTGCCGCTCGGCTGCAGGCGAAACAAGTGCAGAGCTGTCAGCCGAGCGCTTGTTCCAGATCTTGAGAGCCAATTTTGCCCGTTTCCAAATGGCAAACAATATACCACGTCACTCGAAAGCGAGATGCTTTTAATGTCAGCGTGTCAGAGTTAAACATATGATATATGAGGTATCGTAGAACATTTGCTAATTAAGTCGCTGTCATGAAGAGAAGAACATTTGTAATCAGAGAAATGTATTGCAGTCCTTCTTTAAATTAAAAAAGGAATAAATCACCAACATTTATAATATTTTAATCAGAAAACTACTGACATTTACAATGTCATTGAATTCAGAAAAACTATGTATTTTGGTCATTCGAATCTTTCATGAAATTTAAATAAACATTTTCACTCTTTATCCTTAGAAGAAAACTACAAGCCTTTAGGGAGATACAGAGCAGACAGAATCAACTGAAGGACAGCTGTTTCATTGACTTATTAATTTTTGTAATTCTGCTTTTAAAATTCCTATCCTCATGATGTTACAATCTTACTGCCCATTACTCTCTAAATCTAAAATATTTACTCTGAAAACCTTTTTTTTGGGACTTGGTATAGTTTACACATGATCATGGTTGCTTCATCTATTATCTGAACAAGTATTGTTTTCAATTTTTTTTTTGTCAAAGCACTGTCCATTGTTAAAAGCTTTATTAATGTCAGACAGTTCCAGGCATGGGAAGAAGTATCTGCTGCTGGAAGCCATTATTATAGTACTCCTTATTTTCGAAACTGAAGGACAGAGCTCTGCTTAAATAAGGTGAAGGATGACACAATTCCATCCTTCACCTCCTTCCACTGTTCCTTGATGTTATAATTAGCCCTCTTGGGTAGCCCCAGAGTCAGACTAGATAATTGTTAAAATTCTGCTCAGAAGCCTTGTGACTGGAGATGTATTTAATTGGATGTTGACGAAATTTGTCAAGTGCTGCTAGCTAAATATTTGTGTCATTGATTTTTAGAGTTCTTTAAACACACAAAACTTGCAGCAGGTTCCAAATATTTAGGCAACTTGTCTTTTTTAAACCCTCACAAATGTGACAAAAACTCCTGGCATGGTACGCCTATGAATTTCAGTTTCGTATGTTTTACACAACAGTTTGTAGAGTGATATACAGTAGTCAATTTATTATTTATCTTCTTCGCCCACAGATGATTTCATAATTGTAGACAGTGAAACTGAATGTAATTTTTTAGGACATATATTCTATAGAGAAAAGTGACATCAGAAAACTTATGACATAATTTTTCCCTATATCATAATACATGTTGTGTCTACTATTATAAAATCATCTGTAAGCATTTCAATTCCTATATATATCTTCTTTGACCAAGCTTAGTTCTCTTTCAATTAAGTCTCCAAATACAACCTCGCTGAATTTCCATGTAGGTCAGGGTGGGTAGGGTGGAGGATAAGCTCAGTTGGTAGCACACATGGCTGCCAATGTCAATCGCTTGGTCACGGATTTGATTCCTGCTCTGGATTGGTAATCTGAACTTACGCTGGACAGAGGTTCTAATCATCCTTTGCCTTTTTGTTGTGTCCTCCTCCTTCTTAATCAACCTACCAAGTGCATGAATATAGGACGTAAAGCCCAAATCTCCCATCCATCTTGGCAGGTTGTCTTCGCCAACAACAAACGCTTGCATAAACACGGGCTTTGTTTATAAATTTGCATGAATTTCCTTTCAATTACTGGCTGGAGGAAGTGGCCAAATTTCCATTCATCATGATCATGGTTTTCTAAACTCCAGCTTCCTGTTTAATTAAAACAGAATTTCATTGAGATTCCCTGTAATTCTTCAAATGAGGTCTTGAATAAGACGTGGCTCAGGCGAAACCTGGAAATTCAATAGGAAATGTGTCTTATCGTGTTTTCGAATAAATGAATTTTGACAAGTAAGAGAACTCTTGATCGGAATACCAACCACGTATTAATTAAGCACACTGGAATGTTTTGATTGCAAAGCTCAGAACAATAGGTAAGCCTAATTGAATTAATGAAAATTAATTAATACCTATTCAGGTTTGAAAAATTGCTGAACAAAAATTTGCCTTTTGTCGTAAACATAATACTTTATCATAACGAATCTTTAATGATTGTCATATGGAATAGTAATCATTCTTGAGCACCAAAGATGTCAGATTCCAATCATGAGTATTTCATGTAAATTTTCATAGAAGGCTCATCTTAATTCTTAGGATTGCATTTCACATATTCAAAATAGTGGTTTTGAACAGTTGATGTCATTTAGCTCCTGGGTATGTGGCTCCGTGGTAGGCCCTACAATGGTTAGCATTCCCGCCTTGTACACATGAGGACATGGGTTTGAACCACAGTCCGGCCAGGTCCAGAGGTTATCACTACATGTATAATGGTTGGTATGGTATGGTATGATTGCCGTTCAGTATGGTAAGGGGCGGTGAGCAGATATATCTGGAATGAGCGCTATATGAAATCATACTATACCAATACATTACATATGGATAGTATACTATGCAATGTTTTAATGACGCTACTAATTCACATTCTCAGTTTAGGTGTCTTTGGTTTATCTCATTTAGAAATAACTTGAGGTGGTTGAACAGGCAGCCATTGTAAGGACAGAGAGTGCCAGACAAAACAATGGATGCAGACTGTGGAGGCATAAATCTCACTAATTCCTCAAATCGACACTGATTAGGATGATTAGATGGGACTTCGAATCACATTTTTACCATGCATGTTAACCGGCCACCAGTCGTTAATTTTGTGGCCATTTAAGTCAACACGGATTAGGAAAAATAAGCAGAACTGCCCTTTTCTTAAGTGTCTGGCCAAAGAAGTGCACTAAAGCTTGTATAACATACTCTTGCAGTTGCTAATCATTTAGGCGCAATTTGAGCGACCGAGTTTAAAACTTCAATTGAAACCTGTACTAACTACTTACTGCAGTCTAAGTTTTACACTTCTCTATTTCTGTGACAGAATGGCAGCACTTTTAGGTTAAAACAGTAGAGATAGGAGTTAAGACTTCGTCAAGGTTTTAACTTTGACCCAGGTTAAAACTTCAGAGATAGGTGAAATTGGGCAGTAGTCTTTCT
The DNA here is from genome assembly GCA_026936325.1 of Platynereis dumerilii. Lineage (NCBI taxonomy): Eukaryota > Metazoa > Annelida > Polychaeta > Phyllodocida > Nereididae > Platynereis > Platynereis dumerilii. Next base: position 9,932,461 of record JAPTHN010000016.1, on the reverse strand, counting down.
ATGCGGTGTGTCCAGATGTCTTGGATTTAGGATAAACAGCCAAACTTCTTTGCTAGTATCTGTGCCATCTTTTTTAGCCTCTAGCCACTGTTACAGCCAAAGAACTCACAAAATAACACCTGGTAGTTAGCAATCTTTAGCTTTTGTTTGGAAAAAGACCACTGAGGGTGAAGGAATTTTGATTTAGTTGTACTAACAGATAAACACAGACAGACTAAGAATAATTCAGCATTCTTTCCCAGAGAATAGAGCTGTTACATGATAGTCATATGCCTAATACTACATATCCTGGTTGAGTAAACATCCAGTCTGTTGTACTGTGTACCTTGTACTACACCTTGTATTTTTAGGAACGTTGGAGTTGGAACTGGATGCATTGCGGGTCGTATCGGGGGCATCGTGGCTCCACAGGTTGTCTTCTTGGTGAGTGAAGGGTATACTGTTTTTCAAGGGCAAATGTCCTGTTTTGTTACTTTCTATAATATTAGCCTATGTTTCTTTCTTGGTACTCATAAATGACTCATTCGTAGAATAGAATAGATCTTATAGCCATGCACACTGCTCGTTACCGGACGATTAGATAATTCAGAAGTGCCAAATAATAGCATAAACTGATCAGTCAGGATTTCCTTATTGCAACCAAAATGCAGCTTTTTGGCAAAAAACTAATTTGAAAATATATGATAATATATGTCAATTCAATTGTCAAGTTAATTGGCAATATCCCCATTTTGTTAGCTTTGAACAACTCTGTGGTGAGGGAAAATGTATACATTAGTTGCTTAATGCATATGGTTAAATATTTGTTAGTAGAGTTGTATCACCTGTCTGGAATGCATAATGACCTCCATCAAGTTCATTCCTTCATCTTCTTGCACATGAAGGTCAACATTTTTTGTAGTGCCTTGTATTCTATTTTTCTTAATTGTCCAATTTGTTGTTGTTTGAATGTTGGTTTTCATCCATGGAAGGGTTGATCCAAGGAAATGCTGTCTTACTTGGGATATAGACTAATGATGTCAATGTTTTATGTTGTCTTGTCATAAAAAAAACTAATTCTCTGGATTAACAGTTGTTCCACACACATCTATTTCTTTCTGAGGTCAATTGATTTTTCTCTGAAGTCAAACACTACATAATCCATCTACTACATTACTACAACAACTATTGCTCTTTCTGACACCCGAGATGTCAAACGATATCTCCGAACATCTTGCGTTGGGCGAGAAATGTCGGTAAGAAAAAGAGAAAGAAGTTTGGCAGGGAGGCACACTCTAAAAAATGTCGGGACAAAATTAGTTTTTTAGATTCAAAATGGTTTTTTGAAAAACCAAATTTCAATGCAAAACCAACATGGATTTTTAAAAAAATCCATGTTGGTTTTTTGCATTGAAATTTGGTTTTTCAAAAAACCATTTTGAATCTAAAAAACCAATTTTGTCTGAATTTTTTTAGAGTGCATGCAGCTCATCTCATTTACTTCTTTTCTTCTCTTGTAAACCCATTTGCTATACATCAAGTCTAGTAGCTGGGATGAATTAAGACATTCCAAACCAGACCTTGCTATACTTTGTCTAAACTGGATGACACGAAATCCGCTCCTGACGTCACTTGATTTAATCTCTGTCTGAAATGGTTTCTGGCTTCTCTTCTTGTGTGCTCGCAGCGTGGTTTTTGTTGCCTGACAACAATGTTCTGCATGTACGGTTTGACATTTGAAATATGTGTTTTTTGAGAGGTTAAATTGCCCTTTAAAGAATATCTAATAAAGTAGGGCATCGGTCTTTTGAGATGTCTTCGGCTTCATTGTTTTTGACGGCCTATGAATATTTCTGAGTTTAAAAAGAATCATACATTTTATGTCGTATCAAATGTGTTATGGAGTAAGATTTACATTCTCTGACAACTTTTCATCCCTTTGTTTGACAGTAGATTTGTTTCATAGCCTCTAAAGTTTGTTCAATCATTATGATGCGGCACTAAGAAAAGGCGATCATTTTATGTAAATTGGCCATGGAATGATGGTAACAGCTGGTATAAAATTGTCCTTTTTATTTTTTTGTGTCATTTAAAGTCATGACCATTTCAGTAATATTGGACAAAACTATACTTATGTAAATCGACCAATTATGTAACAGTATTCTGGCTAAAGGAAACTCAAAACAATGCAAGGTGTAGCAACAGTTGAAATGGAACCATTCACTTTTCAATGTGTGCTAGACGTTTGTCATTCCAGGGGACTATCATCCAAAAATATGCACATATTAAATTTTGGAGAAAACCAAAAATTCTGTTATTGCTGCTTTATTCATAAGATTTTGAAGACTGAATGGCAATGTGAAAGTGTTTATACTCTATAGACTTTGCATGGTCTCCTTTGTGATCAACTGACATTGTCAATTCAACGTCGGCAATATTGTTTTGAAAGATACTTGTACAAAATAAAAATGAAATTTTAAAGAATTTAATGTTGGATACCATTGCTTGTATAATAAGCTGAATTCCTCATTGTTTTGTTTCAGGGAACATTTTACTTGGCAGCGCCTTATATTATTGGAATCGTCCTGGTCGCAATTGCTCTTCCAACGTTGTATTTACTTCCGGAAACAAGTGGAGTGCCTCTACAGGACAGTTTGGAAACGAGAGTTGAAGCTCCTGTTGAGAAGGAAGAAATTCCACTTTGACTTCCCGTCCATTTTGATATACCATTGTTGAGATTTATGTTTTGCTTTGTTTAAATGTAGAAGGATACATGACAGAACTGGTAGTATAAGTGTATAAGCGATGAAGAGTTAGATTCTCTGTATGCGTGAAGTTCTGATTAATTTGAATGGGTTTTTATCATAAAATGTTAACATAAAACATAAACTTATTGTTACCAGTATAATTTCTTATGATTTTTAAAACAGAAAAAGGAGAATATAGTCATACATTATCATCAATCCAATAACTATACGTATCATTTAATTTTTCTTGCTTGGAGTGCGCGACGTCATGCTGACGCTGTTAAAGGCTGGTATTTATAAGTCATGTATGGATAACAAAGACAATGTTTGTTATTTCAAATATATTCATTTATTTTCTTGTTAAACCGCGGACACAAACAATTGTCCACCAATGTCCATAAAAATAGGCAGGCACTTGATTGTACCCATAAAATAACTTCTGACATAAGACAAGCCTTACATTAACACTGGCATTTGAAGAAAAAACAAAGTGAGTGTCATGTGAATATGATGCTCTTATATATATATGTATAGCAGACAACTGTATTACGTCATGTGTGACATCATGAACCGCATGGTGAGTGACATCAAAAAGGTTACACTTTAGGAATCAATTTTATGATTGGATGGCAATGGATGCCTTCAATATAAGTTTTATCATGAAACTTTTGATGTCAATCTCCATGCAAAACCTTTGATGTCTCCTTCATGACGTCAGCAATATGTAAATTAATTCAATGCATCTACATTCTCAACATCAAAATATCAAAAAGTGAAATATTATAATATACTCTATCGTGTCATTCACATCGCTTCAAAATTTCAAATCATCTCGTTGTGTTATAATTGTTATGTGTTCAGCGCTATAATATCTTACACATACATAAAGTATTTGGAAATATTTATTTTCGAAAAACAACAATGGAAAATTGTCAAACGAACACTTGTAACGTATTAACATCAACTTATTGCCACAAAAATGAGATTTTGTTTCTTTCGATATAAAGAATTATGAAGCTTTTCAGATAGAATTTAGAAAATAATTATCTGCTTACCATAATTATGAAATCATGTGTTTTTTTAAATAACCCAAGAGTATCTAAAAAAAGGAAACATGTGATATCACTTTTATTAGAGTACAATACGCAAACCATGTTAAAGCTATAGGCCTAATCACGTAAAGATGTCGTAAATCAAAATAGTAATAATAACAATAAAATAAGACTACGAGTCTGATCTAATCATTTTTGTGACAATAAATCTCCATTAAGTTTATGGCAAACATGGTCAAACACACAAGTATAATACAACCAAGAGCTTGCCAATGTTGTTTGGCAATAAGAGTCGGAGCACAACAATCAAAAAGGTTCAAGGTTCAATGCCAGGAAAATACAAGAAACACTCAACAGGTGATAATGTTACATTGTAGCAAGACTGGTCAGGTCAATAGTAGTTGTCAGAGTTGGCAATACAGATTGTCAATGAAACGAAAAGTACATATTTGAACAGTAAGCATTTCCAGGCATCCATACAGAATTGTCATTCAAAATATCTCATAAAATGTGAAATTTTACCTAAATTTAAACGATATATTCAATTCCAAATATTCACAAAAACTTTAAATTTTTGTTCTCTCTGCAACCCCAATTTTGGTGACAATTGTTTCTTGTTAAAATAACATCATAGGTTTCAGCAACACCTTTCCTGGCCAAATTTGTTTTTAATATGACTGATATCTTTCTTTCATAACACTTTTTCTTAAAGAATCTGAATTATTAGCTTAGTTGAGGTCAAGAAAAGATGGAGCGACCAGATAAGCAAACCTTCAATTTGATAACAGCAATAAATACAGTGGAATACCTGTAATATGCATTGATTGATATGACATCATTTGGCATTCGCTGTCTTTATCATATATATTTTTTAAAAGATGGATCATCCAAGAATGCAAATTTCTTTTGTATGTTCTAATTGTTCTTCCTACTTATTGAGAAGAACATAATATTTCAGTTTAAATTCTGTGGTCCGATTACATGTATTCCACTGCATAATTAGCTGTCAATCTAGATCATGTAGATATTAATCTTTTCCATTTGGCGTTGAAATTAAGAAGTTGCTTCATTGCCATAGCAACCATTATTGGTCTATCAAACGTCATCTACTAATGGAGACAAAACGTGAGATCCAAAAGCAGAAATGCGAATGATGGAAACATTCGCAAAGCATTTAAACATCGTTACAGTATGGAATCGAATCATTCGTAACAAACACACATTTCAAAAAGATACTGAACACTTTGACTACATCATTTGCAGTTGACTTATAATAGCTGTGAAAGACATGATGAAATGAACATCAGTTATGATTGTATATATATACACAGGAAAATTGTTCCCATTCATGAAGGTATCAAAAATCGTCCCAACACCCTAAACAAATCATTAATCATTAAATACAATTCATCAGAGAATATTATTGCAATAAACATGGTAAACTATTTGCAAGTAAAACTGCCAGATATTAGTACCAAGCATGATAATATATCAATAATAATATATCAGTTGAAATATTCAATAAACAATTGAAATAAACAATAAGATATGAAGCATAATATAATTTATAGCATACAAATGGTATTTATAAAAGGCAAAGACATGGCTTAGCTCTGACTAGCCTTTCACATATACCTCATTTGAAAACAGAAGTTTGATTTGAACTAATTTGATCTAAAGAGATCTTGATTAAGAGATCAAACTAAAATAAAAAGTGAGTCACCGATTTAAAACGTAATCTGTAAAATGTTTCTAGATCTTGTGAGCACGGGCGTTATACATTGTTTCACACAAAGCACATGGAATGTTTGTAACGTGAAATATATCTCATCAACAAATGTTAAGTTCTTACTTGAGTAAGATGAATAAAAGTCATGGTGGTGGTTAACGTCATCAATAATCGAGAAATGAAGTGACCTGTACATATGAATTGGGGTAAAAAAAGGAAAAAAGATGTACAGCTGATGGTGAGAAAAGCACCGACGTGTGACGAAAAAAGTGCACGTGCAGCCGCCATCTTGAAACAACAACGTGCAGGTAAATACTTGGTCTCGTAGTAACGGGAAATAGTCCGGAGTCATTCGTAAACAAACTCCATACAAGTTACTTCCAATTGTGTAAATAATATCACTGCACATGGCCGCCGATGCGTCATCGGTCAACCAGTACGAGTAATCAGTATATAAGCAGTACGCGGGAGTTCTTCTTTTTTATCTTACGATTGTTGTGGTATTTAGCCAGCAACAAGTTCATTGTCTGCTAATGATGATGCATGATGGGATGTTGTCTTGACTCTTCGTAGCTAGGGGGCGCACATGTGGGCCCTGCACAGGAAGGACACGTATGGGTCGTGGCGTCACCTGGCGGAGAATGGGGTCGCGTGTAAACATCCGGCGGAGGGGAAGCGGGTGAATGGCTATTGGATGACGAAAGGCTACACCGATGGGCATGGGAAATGGCTTCGTCGTAAGGGGGAGCCACCGGCTGGACCGGGCATTCTAGGGGCGCTGAAGGCTGCAAACATGTCCGCTCGGGCATACAGCCATCGAGGGGTGGTTTATTCTCAATAAAGTTTGTAAACATGGGAGATTGAGAGTTGAGAGGCTCCATTTCTGGGGGCACTCGACCGATCTGGTTGCCCATGCTGTAAGGAGTCATCGGCTGCATGTTGGAATCGTGGCTCGTTGAGACGGGTGTCTCCTTTCGCCTCTTTTTGGTCACTGAAAACACAGAAAAATAACACCACTTAGAATTTGAAAAGGGTACATTCCAATAAACAAGAACTAAAGATACACTCAAAACATTGTGTTGTCAGTGTGACTAGTTGATGACTACTTTAGGGTAGTAATGTGTGCAAAATTAGGCGTGTGACTTCCTGGAAAATCATTTGGACTATTCTATCATAACCAAAATTATTATGTCGACTCTGAAAGTATTCAACTTGATCACCATCTGGTAGTCTTGATTTCCAAAGTGCACCATGGTACATCTTACTAATCCAATATTTTTAACATTGACAAGCCTTTAGTAATTTTGATTCAAAGAGTTGTCGGTTTAGGCACCAGGGATTACCACTCTAGAGTTGTCACTTTGACCACCCGGTGTTTTCAGTGTACCAATGATACACCAAATGTCTAGTTGGATGGATAAATGATTGGGGACCTTATGTTATGTAGTCATGTACAGTAACCAGCCAACAAGGACAGTAGGATGACACAGCAATGTAGTGAAGGATGATTGGAACTGCTGTTTAAGGTAGGTCCAGGCTGGCTGGAATTGTCCCGGGACCCTATGAATAAAATTCTACAGCTCTACCATAGTACCAACTGAACCAAAACTCCCCCCCCCCCCACCAAATTTCTGGATATGAAAACAGTTAACTTGTGCAGAATCTGACAGAGAAAGAAACTGTCCAGGAGAGAACCAGTCAGAAAGGTCATGCTTTATGCCAGCAACACGCCAGCCATAAAATAAGCGGATAGACGTATAATGTCAGGCTAGATTGAGGCTCTATGCCGGCCATATCAGAGATAACAGAAGGCGGGTAATCCACGGTGTGCTCTTACAATGATGAGCGAGCAAGCATTGTACATTTCGAGAGCCTAATTCTCATGAATGTTGTCCACTTCACTCAGCCTTACATACAGATTGTTGCTGTCCCCTGTCCCAACTTTTGCTATCGATCTTGTACTACTGAATGGAAAGTTGCATTTGCATATCATTCAAGGCAACTTATTGGTATGCTTATATATAAAGCATTCACTGATTAATTTTGACAATCATCTTTGTAAATTCGTTGTTATCGCCAACAAACACTTTAAAGCAAATTATTTAGAGGAAGGTGCAAAAGAAATTTTGAGACGATTTTTAAGACACATATGAATGTCAAAGTAGGATATGTCTTTTATAATTTGATATTATTTACGGCACATATATGGAGTCTATACACTGGATAGTCCCTGAAACTGTCAGACTGTTAACTTTCTATCCAGTGTAAGTGATTTATACATTCTATTATTATTCAAACTATTGTACGTTATATTGTTCCGCTGCTTACAACATGACGCGATGCTGACAGACGTCCAACATTTGAACTTTTAAATGATCCACATATTCGAAATTAAGTTACATCAATTGCAGATTGATATTATCTTGGGAGTCTTAGCCTTTAGATGCTGATGTAATGTACTAACTAGGTTGATTGTGGGAATATTTATTGCTTCCAAGAGCATTGTTGGTGGTCTGACTTTGAGATAGATCTAACAAATGTCACATCCTGTCTGGATGTGTCTGGGGTAGGTCTAAGAAACAATTTGGATGTGTTTGAAGTCCAACCAACTGGAGTAAACCATATTTAATAAGGTCTGGTAAACAGGTGCATCTGTTCAGCACATGGATAGAGTTGAAGGTGGGTACCTAGCATTTGCTGCAATAACTTTCATGTTACACAAGCATGAGCTTATATAAAGGCACAATAAAGTGCCAAGGTGTACTGACAACTTTGATTATATATTTTTTCATGGATATTGTAAGAGGAATCCAGGAAGGATGTTGAACCCTCCTGGGTGTGTCACTTTATATGTTCACAGAGAGAATGTGAGAAGACAGATTAAAAAATAAAATGGGAGCAGGTGCAAGAAAGCCGATGTATCTGGTAACAATTAAGCTGGATTCGTGCGGTCGACCAATTATTGTTCTATTCTATTGTATTCTGTACAATTCTATTCTATTCATGGTGCTAAAAAACAAGGCTCAAATTTGACCAAACCAACTTGTTCTATTATGTCCTGTTCTATTGTATAATGTTCTACGCTATTGTGGTTTTTCCAATTTGGTCTCGATGTACTAATTTACTAAGCAAGCCCTCAACCAAAATGACTTATTCTTTAGTCATTGTATACCACTCCATACCATTTTATGTCATTATATTCTATTCCACCCTATTCAATTCAATACTATTCTGTTCCATTATATTCTCTTCCATCCTATTCTATTCAGTTCAGTTCAATTAATTCCTTGTTAGACTATTCTATTCTAATTCCAGCTTCAGAATTTCAGACATCTTGATAGATTAAATGAATATGGGCATCCGCAATTCCCGAAGTTCCCAGGGGCCCCTGTTGGAGACGGTTACCTAATTTTGCATAGTGTTATTCCTAGACACACTTATTGTGTATACTGGCATGAAAGACAAGGACATTAAACTTCCCACAATATTTGATTATGCCACAATAATGGGCTATATCTGCTATGTTCAAGTCAATTGTTCAAAAATCATACGTCATATTGTCTATTTGTTTGGAGTAAACTGAGGATAACTTCTTTTATAGGAAACCTAAAATAACATATTATTGTAATTTAAATACGCAACTATAATATACTTACGGGAAGACAGGCGGCCATGACACCGGAAGCAGCAGACAAGACAGCAGACGAGGAGTAGTACGGGACCCAGGATAGCGGGCAGCAGCATGTTGAGTGGCACATCCCTGTGAGAACTTTCCGAATAAGGATCCTTATTAGTTGAGGGTGACGAGGCGTCCCCAAAAGGTCTGCAAAGTAACCATAATAGTGTCGCCGTAAGCCACCAGGTGTTAAGTCAACAACCGCTACCACCAGAGAGCGCCAAAGAGCACCAATGTTAGTTTCGAATTGAGTTTCAGTTATAAAGACAAAAGCGAAGAGAAGCAGAAGACAAAGAATTCAGAATTAGTTGGCAGCAATGATAAGAACAAGTACTGATTGTTAAATTAAAGTAAAGAAACCAGAAAAGAAAAGCAAAAGTAACTCAACAACAACACCACAAACCAAACGGATTAACCAATCACCAAAAAAACAAAAAAAAACAAAAACAAATGTAATATAAAACATAAATATGTCACACAACACCAATACCAACCATTATATACATGTATTGTTAAAACAAAAACGAGACCAATCTTAGGAGACCACAATTTTCAAACTGAATACTGTGTAGCAAAAACTGAAGGAGACAAAACACATCCAATTCTGAATACAATGATACTGGCAAATCTGTGTTTGAGCACCTTCACTGCAAAATTTGAAATTTTGAGTTAGCTCAAATGATTGAGTGAGATGGTTGCACAATTTGTTTGAGCCAAGATAGCTTGCCATTTTGAGTTATGATAATCTTTATGTTGTTATAACTTGCAAACAACAAGCTATCTTGGCTCAAAGGAATTGTGCAACCATCTCACTCAATCAATTAAGCTAACTCAAAATTCAAAATTTACAGTGTTGCTTTCTTCTAAATTATACGCTATTTTTGATTGTATGAAAAAGTAAATCTAATTCTATATGAAGACAACGAGGAAGTTAAATGGCTCTTAGTTGAAGTTTAGACATTTTGAACAATATTTCTGATCTTAGGACGAATACGCTTTTTTTTCAATTTGTGTTATGATTTTAAGTATGCGGAACAAGATTGCCTGTAATATGTATTCTTCATTTCCGGCTAGCCGTTGCAGCTCAGAAGTAATTCATAAAACTAGACGAATTATACTTCCGCTATTTTCATATAAACGCATTTCCGTTCCGAGGCTTAAAGTTCATGTTATCCGACATCAAAAACAACATATGTACAGATTTTTTAGAATACATTTTCAAGATCATTGCCACTTGAGAGGTTACATGTTTCATCGTGCCAATAATAACGGGAAACTCCGTGAAGACATTTCCTGTCAGCTGTGATTCAGGAAGTTTTGTGTATAATACTCAAATCTCATTCGTGGTTTCAAAGAATTATATCTTAAAAGGTATGTGTCATATCCGATGATAAATTTTTAGTTGAAAATATGAGTCCAATATACTTGAGAAGACGCCTTTTTTGCCATGTGTGCTTCACGATTTCGCCCACATACATATCAGAATGTGTTTCTTTTAACATTGCAAGGACTATAGTATTACTAACAGGTTTGAAGAGCAAAATGTCAGATTTGTGAGTTCTTGTTTGTTCCTGTCATGTCATTGTCAAGGTGTCACGAGGAGAGGATGTGAAGATCGTGGTTTACGAAATTAAAAGGCTCTACATTTTAGTCGTGAGACTTCACAAATATGTGGTTTACACGCACATGACATTTCAAAATCTGTTACATATGTTTAAGACTTGGTCATGCTTATTATTGAAAAGGTCTGTGGTGTTAAATGTTAAGATTTTAAATATTTCACATAGGAACTATATATGCCCCACAATTTGTGGTGAGCAGTCTTTGCACTATCTCTCAGAACAGTGCCTTCCTGATAGACTTGTATAGAGTCAAAGATGTCGGATTCTCGCAGATCTTATATCCCTCTCCAAGTTTATTCTTGTAGGTTATATTCTCTTCAAGTTGTCATTTTTCTTCTGCGCAGAGTTTTCTCTCTGATACAGTGGGTGTATAGCGTGAGTGATGTTATTTGTCCTGGGCGGCCATGCCATTCTTCATGAAGTTTGGAAACGAACAAGATATGTCTGGAGCAAGGTGGGGCCATCTGGGGGATGGCAGGGCTCATGTGCTGCACCATCTTCTTACTGCTCTACCAAGGTTATGTGTTGTGTCTGAGCACTGCTAAAAGGTCCTAATGAGGAAATATGTCTTGAGGCCATGGATCAGCAGGCCCAATCTCCTTGCGACATGCAACTCGCAATGGCGAAGAAACGAAATTATCTTCCCGCAAACACCTGTGCCTGCAATACTCCGTAGTCAGTATGATACTCTTATGTTACCATGCATCTGTCTTCTTGCACTGAGTGCCCCTTATTGGTACCACTCAGGCTTATCATAGCATATTGGAGACTATTTCCACTCGATTATTACCCCACCGACACCTGAGACAATATGTCGAAAACTCAATTTTGTTGATCGCAATTGTACGTTGGCTCATGTGTCAGCCTGGAGAAATGAGGCCACGAAGCATCAATTAATCAACAGAAACAATTAGAGAATATGGCATTGTACTCTATATTATTGAGTGAGCGAAGCAATTGTCATGTCTTAACACCTGCGTTGGTATTGATTATCTGAAGCCTTCGGGATTTGCATTAGTCCCGAACCATTGATGATCAAATGACGAATTAAGGTTTGCCTTCTGTTATGCGACTGGCGCCAAATCAATAAGATTTGAGATAGATTTCTAACACAGCACACAAGTTGTATGTGGCACACCAGAATAACAGAATTGTGCAATGAAGTTTAAAATCAAATTTGCCAAGTACTGTAAGCCATGCGTATATTGGCTATACACTCACACAGAGAGCTGAAACGCACTATGACTATGAATGAGAGTAAATATCTCCAGTCTCGTGTGATGGATTTTGTCTATGTGATGAAAATAATATGTTCAATGTTAAAGGCTGCAATCCAATAACTTTTATGACCGTCGGATGGTCTATTTCCAAATTGCAGTCGCCAGCCATTGCAAAATCGACTCGCAACTAATCTAGAACCTTGTGGCTTCCCAGGCGTCCTGTTTCGCAGTGTTACTTCGACTCTGTCCTGTGTTACGTTGTCTTACTACTCTTCAGGTAAATGAAGACCTATAACAGACGATGACTCTCAAGCACAAATTGAACATTGACGTCAACCAGTAGCGCTGCCGAAGAGTATTCCATACAGTCAGTGGCTTTTTATTACTCGAGGGATGTTAAGGCATGACCTGTTCTGTTAGCTCATGGGGTGCTCTTGTTTTATTAGCATGAGAACCTATTGCCACAGAGTCCTGGACTACAGGAGGATAAACAGCGAGATATTCCAGCATATCGGGTTGGGTATCATAGGAATAATACATCGCTCCACACTCCACAGTTCGAATGTGGTTTTTTTTTGGCCCTGTCTGCGAGTCCGGTGGCACGGAATGAGAGCAGTGAGTTATGGAATAACACATACAATGCCGACTCCAACAGTCCGACTGTAGTGAGAGTATTTCCCTATATCCATTCGGCAAAATCAATTGATCGTTATACCCTTCTGCGGGCTGTGATCACACCGCACAATAGACATACAATTATGCCATTTAAAATGTGTACCAGGCAGGATTGGGCTGTCAGCTCATTTCTGTGTCAATTGTACCGAGACATTGTGATGATGTACTGATTAATAATGCATGACCTGTCAGCTTCATTATACCTGTCTGCGTCTAATGTAGCCTATTGTACGAAGACACCCCGGGTGCAATTGGAATTACTGAGACATGAAATATTGACAAAGACCGACGATGGTTGCCGCTGGTTCCTGTAAACAGCCCAAAAACCCAATAACGCTAAATCAAGTCTTTGATCTGCTCTCTCAGACAGAATCCGGTTATGGCTGGGTACGACTCGTTGTCCTCTATATTGGTTGACACATCGGTCGTACTTACTAATTGTATTCCGTGTTTGGTTTCTGCTTAGGTCTATGCTTGATGATATTTGATCACTGTCGTTGATTGCTGACTCGGTCGATTAGTTAAGCACAAAGCAAACCATGGCTCAGCCATGGGTTTCCCCATTTCAATCTGTCTTCATATCTTTGTCGTTTGTGTTGCACTAATTCAAACAAATAGGCCTCGTTGGGCGGATAATGTGCTCCTGAATTCTGCACTACAGTCTCACACCAGCATCTGCATGCAAGCATCGGCAAGCGGCTAGGGGAAAAAAGAAGAGAAAAAATGGCTAGTAGGTTGGAAGACCATATTGCTGGACTTAAGTATTAATGCAGAGACTGGGAGTTATTAGCCTGGGAACAACACAGCCAGTGTGGTCTTGTGGCTGTTGCTGGAAAGCTCAGGAAACAGTGGGTCCTGAATTGCCTGCTGCTTGTTTGCTGTTTCCACCTCCTTGACTGTTGCCAAAACTGCAGATTCAGCAGTGACAGCAACATCAGAATTAAAAGTAATACCAGCATAAATTGCAAGAGAGCACCATAATTCAGCATAAGAACACCAGGTTTTACAATAACCTAGATACATTGGGCAGTTGTAGCAATGTCTAGTACACCAAGCAGTTGTTGTAGTAAAAGGACTGCTACAAAACAGCACTGTCCTAAAACACTATCACCTCAACGTAACAAGATAACTGCCATTGTCGATTTTTTAAAACCAAAATTAAGCAACAGAGCAGAGCACCAGTTGTTGAATACTGTGTAATAATACAAGCATCAAAAACAGCATAATGATATACAACAAGATCTACAAGATCAACAAGAGGTTTCCACCAGAAACAGCAACAGCAACAATTTCAGGAAGGATAACAACAACATCAGGTTGAACGAAAACAACAGCAAAAGGCTGAAGTCAGGAGCCACAACAGCTCCATCAAGTTGGAGCGGCCATTTTTCTGCCCTCAGGCAGCTGCAGGAACCGTTTTAAGGCTTAACGATTAAATATTCACGAGGGCCCGGAAAATTAGTTAGTAGATGGCAGGGGACTGGCCATAAGATAGATGCAGTGGAAAGGACAGGATGTCATCAATCAGCTATCTTGTGTATCCCCACCTTGCATCCTATACCTGCCTGCGAGCTCTCAAGGTCTTTGTTGTCAGCCGACGTCAACCGACAGCAAATTGCCGTAGCACATCAAATGGCCAACTCCCCCAGCCTCTTCATCCTTTGATAGCATCTGACAACATCCCTAGGACTCTCTATACATCTTTATCTATCCTGCATCTGCCATCTATCCCCTACACACGTGCATCTAAAGCACTACCGAAGCTCAAGAAGGGCCCGCAACATCCTCGAGGGACGCCCGTGTCAAATTTCAATCTTAATCTCCAAGGCGCACCAACTCGTGGCCACCGTCTAGATTACCAGATACGGTGATCTCCAGCAGGGGGCCAACATGCTTCCTAAATACAAAGATGCTCATTGCCGGTCACTGCTTGTATCTATTCGGTGAATCCAAGGTCGATTCTAAGCCAGAGCGCAATAAGGTTGCATGTCAGTTCAGTGACCTTCAGGATAACTGGACTCCCTTGAAATTGCAGAAGGCTGTCTTGTGCAAACTTGAAGCCTTCTTGATCAACAAACATATGTTAGAACTCCTATAAGATTGTGGAAAACATAATCTGCATTTGCAATATTACAGACCGGTCTGTCTAGCTGCTAGTTACACATGCCACCTCCCTCAAGGCATTGTGTTCTATCAATTTGGAAAATCTTTTTGTGCTTAATTTTTCGTGTGCCACAGACTTGTGTGCCTCCCTATACAATGTATCTGCAATTTTCCTCCTGCATACACTGTGACACACAACATCTCCCAATTAGTTTTTTATCCTTTTGTCATGATGATTTTATCTCTTTTGTGTGTCGTCTTGTCTTCAGTTGTTGCTGATGCATAGCTCCATCGCTTTCACTGCTTCTCATAAAACAGTTATGGCACAAACTTTTGCTGAGCCCACGGCTGAACAGCCTGTGCAGCCCACGGCAGAAGCAAATCGTGCTTTCGCCTCGTGAAAAAACAGGGAGAATGATGCGTATCACGCGAATGTGGCCGCATTACAAATTCGCCACACAGATACCAGAGCCAACTTTCATCAGGGTTAATACTTTTATGTGATGAAGCTGCTGAAGTTGTGGGTCTTTTTCAATTACTAGATGTAATGTGGATACAGCATTAGCATATTAACTCAACACCTCGGTTAATGCAGCCAAGACTCTTAGGGCGGCGGACACATTATTAGCTTAGGCACACTGATTCACAGCTGGGGCCCAGGCATTGACAGGCATGCACCTTGACATAAGTACCTCGACTTAAGATGTTGAGCATGGCACATAATCAGCTTTGTCATTTCATATTTGTCATGATTAGGCAGCGACAAACACAGACAATAATTCTTTATCATTCGCTGCCTTTCCGAGCAGCGAGCGTAATACACGGGGCTGCTGGTTTTTGTATGGAATTTCCATAAATGAATATAAGCCCAAGCAATGGCCATGCAGGGATTCCTATTAAACGCAATGAAATTAAAGATGAATGAAGATGGTATAAAAACATCCAGGTTGAATCGGCTTCACGTGAAAATCAAATATAATACTGACGTCAGAACGAATCAGCTGTGTTTTGTTGTCTGTCTAGGGAGGCCTGAGCGATTGGTTTGGAGTGTTGAATACAGCAGTTGCATGGTTAGTTGGCTGCTTCATTTGTTACTTGATTGATTACTGGATTGATTATTTGATTTTTATGGTCTAGCCTCACGATTACTACTGAAGGTGTTATCAGGTTTTTGGCAACGGAGTAGCGCAAGGTGCCATTTTTTGCCGCAAACATTTTTTAGCAAAGCGAAATAGCAGCATATCTCTGCGGCATGCCATATCATGCCAATTAGAAGTGTTGATACAAGTCAATACCTGTACACACACAAAGTAGCCTCAGACCGCCATATAACAGTCTCCGCTAGCTGCTGGCACATTGAATAATACATGCAGGCCTACAGGTGCAGTCGTAGGTATATTTATCCTGTATATTTGCAGTCAACATAGATCCCCATATCGCTCACCAAGCTCCTTAGCGGGTGGTCGTCCAAAATAAATAGCATGCAGGGCAGTTGGGTGGAATTCTCTTCCTACCCGGAATCTTCAGGCTAAACTTAAAGGCTTATTCTGCTCTTAGGACTTGCTTTGTCCTGGATTTTTGCAAGTCAAAATGGAGATTTCCAGCAGCAAACCTCTGTCCTTAGATTCAGAAATTGTCCAGAGAAGAGCTCAAGCGCTGACCTCCCGAATGGTCTCCATAATGTGAAATTTAGACAACAGGCGAATCTGATGAAGCCTTCGCAGTAGATCTTTTGTGGCTTTCTGTGGCAGACAAAGACTGCAGTTCTTTGTTCCTCTAGAATTCTGCTCCATGTGACCCAGTGGCTAAGTGCTGGGTTTTGCAGTCATATGGATCTAGGGTTTGATATCAGCTAAGGTTTGGGGTTTAACTTCAGGTTACAGTACATTGATATCCAACTTAGTCTCAGATAGATAGATAGATATATAGATAGATAGATAGATAGATAGATAGATAGATAGATAGATAGATAGATAGATAGATAGATAGAGAGATAGATAGATAGATAGATAGAGAGAGAGATAAGATAGACTGATAGATATGGTAAGTGCAGTCCTCTAACCCAGTGCTCACCAGGGTTGATTTATGCGATGGAAGAGAGAGCAGGAGTCCTCACCATGTGATTTGATCGCAATGGGACATGCATTGTACGACTGTCGACATAACACTGTGGTCCTGTCTTGCGATGCTCCACAACTCACTGATAAGTGAATTCATGACATAATCACAATTGGTAGCATCAGATGTATATGCTCCAAAAGTAAATTAAGGCTCGCATACATAAACTGAGTCCACTTTTCTAATAAATTTATGAGAAACTCTGTACATTCTGCTCAAAATTTGAGATGCCAGTGCATGTACCAAGAAGTCGTTACCATTTCCATGGACATATTGACAAATGGATATGGAGCAATAAACTCAGGTACATCCAAGTGCTCAGATATTGATACAATTATATTGATACAAATGTACCAATGACATGGTGTATGATTACGTTCACGACCGCAGTATTCCTAAATTGTAGCGAATTGATGGTGTGACTACGTGCACGAACCTGATACATCACAATAATGAAGCAGAAATCATTATGAAATCATTATGATGCAATAACCTGATGGGAATTTTATTGTATTTCAAATATCCAATATACCTAGCTCTCTCGGTCTGCCATTTTCTCTGTATCGTCATAATATGGCAGAGCGCAGCCATTCGCGATAGATTTATTAAAAGCAGATATAATAGAACATCACATTTTTATTAGCAGCCATTCAAATTGCCAAGGCCAATTGTGGCTATAAAATGGCTGCCATTCTCTAAATGGATATGGGATATTAGTTCTGCTTGATATGACAGCTGAGTAAAAGAGAATTCCATTCCAATTTTTGCAGCAATAAAACAAACAGAAAGAGGAATTCAGCCTACATAGAAGCTTTTAGGCTTTACCAAATTCCATATATTGGTTTGAAACTGCAGAATCACAGCTTATCAAACTCACTTGTAATGATGTATTCATAATTTAGCAAACATAAAGCTCACTGATATTGAATATCACTTCAGGCTATTGATATAATGATGCTTTATACACATTACTTCATATTTCTAAAATGTTGCCTGAATATTGTGCTGCACACTTTATACTTCAGAAGTGGTTGGATGATTGGGGCTTTATGTCTGTATTTATGCACTTAATAGACTAACCCGGCCAGAGCAGGATTCGAACCTTTACACTTCAGTAACGGTTTAATCAATTCATACAATTCTTCATACATGCAGTGGAAAGCAATCGGCCCAAATTTCCATCTTCAAAAGAATGAATTCTTTTTAAATGCATTACTTCGTATAGATGAAAATGCTCACAAGCTTCAATATCATTTCATTAAGATATTGTGTGAAATATACCTTGCCAGAAACTTGAGAATATACATGAATCAAACTGAACTAGAAATGCATGTTTGCAGTTTACTGGGTCATGACATTCCTGAAGATAAGATTTGTATATGAATGCATGTTGTCGTTTTTTTTTAATGATTTAATCCACTTCAAAAACTGATGATAGAGAGATTTCATTGAAAGTTAAAAAGGAATTTTCTATAATAAAAGTGTGCAATAACATTCTGGAAAATGACTGATTCGATCAGAAATAGACTCTCTCTTGCTGAGTCAGGCTGGAAATCCTGAAGAAGATGACAACAACAGAATGTGGAATCATGATCTACCAAGCTTTTGCCATAACCATGCAAATTCAAGCTGCATAATCATTTTTGATAAAGAGATTTCAAAGGAAAAATAAGAAATTTAACAAAGAAGTTTAACAAAGAATTTAAAAACGATTTCTCCACAAGATTTTGAGAAGCAGCATCCAGGATCTTGCCAGAGAAATTTCATTGCCACTTTACAAGGCTGGAGTTTCAGTTTTTTGCCTTTTTGAAGGAATGCAAATTTTGCAAGAGCTCTGTTTGTAATGGATACTGATCCCAGAGCTATGAAGGAACATTTATTGCTGACAAATATTGGCAACCTAATATCTTTAATGCATTTGTGAAAATTAATTTTCCTGGGAAGCCTAACGTTTCGGTGTCATAAAAGCAATTTATCGTGAAGCCGATGCCGAGTAGGTGTCGGAGTCCAATCTTGTGGGAGCTTTTAAACATTCTTCTTCTCAGAGCGTTCTTTTGTCTTTTTATCAATTGTCCCTTTGTCTTTATATCTTGCTTTTTTATCCTTTTGTTTGATATCAATTGTGCAACTTTGTCTTTGTCATATTGGTTCGGTTCGAAGACTTCCTATTTTGTATTACCTCTGTGAAGTCTTGGAGGTTCAATAATGCTTCAGAACTCGCTGTGTATACTGTACATACAGATATCACAGACAAAAGCTGGCAGCAAGTAATAAGAGATATGTCTAATGAAACCGTCTGCACTCTGTGGTGGTTTAGAGGCTATTTAGACTGGTTTAGCCTCCGCACATCTCTCTTTTGTTGCGCTGGCATAATGAACCCTCGGGGCAGGGGTGTAAACAAGGCCGAAGCCTGCAGGGATGCTGTATGGACTGGTGTGAAAGGCAGATCAATACATCGATATATATCTATCTGAAATATTAAATTCTCCAGCCCCTGGGCTTTCCTGTCAAACATGAGCACCAGTCGCAGAGTCCTAGCGATTCGTCTAACAGATTCCCCTATAACGGTGTACTGGCTGTAGCCGATTCTCTTGTAAAGGGGTAATGGGGTTACGGAGTTACAGATTCCCTTGTAGCAGATTCTTCTTTCATAGTATCTCCTGTAACATTATGCAGACCACCGTCTCTTTACACAGGAGTGCCACTTAAAGATAGTAGTCGAGATTTGTGGCCAACATTCCCTCTTCAACGCGAGAGTGATTTATGACCACTCTTGTCCACTTTTCCAAACTTTCACAATATCCTGGTCAGTAGCAACATCTTCAAATGTCAAAATAGTTCTCAGTAACCTTTAGCCAGGGGGCCACCAAAGACTAAACACAAAGCTCAAAGAGCATCCAAAGAGCCATTCACATTGTGTACATGTACAACAATCACCAATATTTTAACTTGATGTTTAAGCATCCGGACGATTACTCCTGGCAAACGTCTTTAGTACTCTTTACCCAGCTTTACCCCATGATTTCGCACTGAAACGGCAACAACTCACCCGGACAATAACCCTGCATGTTTTGGGTTAGTTAGGTTACAACCAGAAACTTGCGTCCAAGCCAACCATTATATTGATTATCGCTCATGTTTTATTTGCTTTTTGCAAACTGAAATAGAATGCAGTAAAGCTATAATACATCAATGGAGAATCATGGCAGTCACTGTTGGCTCATCCTAACAGATGAAGAGAGAGATGTAACACAAGGTGATGCTATAACTCAGTGCTTGTTGTATATTATACTTTATTAGTTATAAGCATACTTGAAACTGACATTTCACTTTCTGGGCTGTTTTGCTGTTGTTATCTTCTTTGTTCCACTTTGAGAGATAAGATCTTTATTATGTTTTCCACTCATGGTTTTTATGTTCAAGTTCAGGGTTCACTTTTCTTGAAGATTGTGATTCTGAGAATGCTTGAGAAACAACATATGGCAGATGTTACAAGATGTTACAAGGAAAAAGCACTTATAAAACAAGTCTCCGGTGGTATTGACATGAATACCCAGGCAATCTCCGCGAAAGCTAATTTTAGATGTCTATCTCGTTACGCTATTGTTGTGCATAACTCCATTAGATCCAGGTATGTGTAAATGTTTTCTCATATCTAAACTTGCAAAGTGACACAAATTAAGCTTTTCATCTGGAGTTAAGGAATTATCCACAAACTGTGGCGTGACGTCACAGACTGAAAATAATGGCAGTTTACGTCAGAGCTCTTACAAGTTCCGAACAAAAGATCTTTGAGGCTCGGGAGGAAAGTCAATGTATTTCAATATTGTCGCCAAGACTGCATTAAGGAGGCATAACTAGCCTATTAACTACATGAGCCTCCCAGTCCATTCTGCAACCACATCAAAGGCATCAGCAATGTATCTAATGCTTTTTGGGGATCCATAAAAACTCATAAGCG
This sequence comes from Platynereis dumerilii, assembly GCA_026936325.1. Lineage (NCBI taxonomy): Eukaryota > Metazoa > Annelida > Polychaeta > Phyllodocida > Nereididae > Platynereis > Platynereis dumerilii. The sequence continues at coordinate 9,911,579 of JAPTHN010000016.1, read as the reverse complement.
ACATGGCGCCATCCTACGTAGGCCCCGAACGCTCGTAAACCACAATTAAAATGCGCAAGGATGACGCACTCCTGAGCAGCTATTTGGGGACTGGGAGCCAAAAACGTGCATTCCAGAATCATTAGAAGAGTTCTTCAAAAGGGTGGCCAATCCCGCAAAAACTCACTCGTTCGGTTTAATGTTGCTGTACCACTCGAACGTCACATTTCAAAAAGGTGGATAATCAAGCTTCTGTAAGGGTGTTGTGTTATGCGTTGTTATGTGTGTTCTATGATGTTGTTCAGAATATAAAAGCATCGTATCTAACATCGCGCCAGCTTTTTGTCTCTTTGCACATCCACGGCGGCTTTAATCAATGAACTAAACTTGGCTTCGCACAATATATACACAAAAGTCAAACACGTCATTAGCATGGATTTGCACAGGTGACAGACTGGCCAAATAAAGCTTAAATCCTGTAAATCCAACAGCAAACCAACAGAGCTATAAAACCAGATGAAATAAACTTAATGAGGCGTTTAAACATATGACATATTCAAAGTCTCTGTAAACACTGTTGATAAAACATCACAATCTCTTCGTTGATGAAAATTTTCCGATCAAACAAAAAGTGACCACTACAAAACCAACATCACTGGAAATCAAAGCACAGCTTAACACCACTGCAATGGCTATGCTCACTACATACAGCTAAGGTCATATCAGGAGTAAACATACACTTGGTGTTTTCCCATATGAATCCACGTAAACACATTTGATATGGATGTTTTTAACAAATTTATGATTATATATTAATAACTATAATGTATGTTTACCTCTGACCTAAACTGTACAGCACACTACAAGTACTACAAAAAGCAAATTGTTAGGTGTTAGTAGGCACTAAAGCTAAAGTTTCTACATCTACGATTAGACACCGACAGCACATGCTCTTGGCATTGACACTATTTTGGTTACATACAGAACAAATTGGGGCACAAAAATACATACAAAACAGTGCACAACATAACAGTAGCAAAATAAGGGGATGACTACAATATCAAATCAATAGAAATACATTTAATCACAAATTCAATAAACAACATCATTATACAGTGGCCCCTGCATTACGGTGTCCAAGTAATGGACCATTTTGTAATTTATGACAATATCATTTTCACGATTATACCACAAATTATATCTAAAGTAAAAGATACATAATATGATTCAGATACTAGGTCTTCGAAAAATGCTAAACGTCACTGAAAATTCCAGAAAGTGATATTTTTGAAAAAGTTACAAAATCAATGCTGTTGATACATTGAATTGAATTTGGAGCTTGTATTTCTGGGCAGACATGATGTTAAGCTCTGAGCTTCATGTCACAACTTAATTTACCAATCCCAGGCCTATTATATATAGATTTAATGATGTCATCTTGAAGAGCATCAAATTGTAATTTCTTATCCCTTTTATATTACTAGACAAGACAAGGTAAGCAAAGTTCAGTAGCTGGGTAGATATCTACACATTATCTTATCTTATCTTATCAATTTTAGAAGGCTGGTCTTAAAACCCAGGGACCACTGTAACTGCAAAACTTCACAAAATTTTACATTTATAAAAACATATAAAAAGTCATATATGACAACATTCAGATGTTCAATGATAAGTTTGCCTAATGAATAATTGAAAGACAGCCATCTCATGATATATATTGAATTGAACCACCAATGTCAGAACACACATCTACACACTTATGCTGTCAATAAATTTGTCAGTTGCATGAATTATTCATAGGCAACTTAAGCAACCATCGAAGTTGAATTGATTTTTGACAAAAATTAATTGGCCACAAGACTCACTTCAAAAATAACATGCAGAAAATTGAATTTCTGATCTTATGCAGTCATGAAAGCTAGCAACATCTCACTACACTAATTGATTTATTCCTGTTATTAACTTATTTATTATTCATATGAGTGATGTTCTGTGCTAGTTTCACACATGTAAACCTGAATTATATTCAATAGAAATTTGATGACTGATAATTCTTCAGCTTAATGTTGAATTTTAGTTTTCGGATTTTGAAGTAAAGATGATATTCACTTATGAAATTTAGAATTTGTAAGGCGTACAGTATGGAGCAAAAGCATTAATACACCTTATTCATCATCACACTCTAGGTAAAGTTTCATAACTGGAACAATAGATATGTTTTAAACAGGACAGGATGAGACTGATGGCAATTTTTCGTCTTTATCAGATGTGATGTTAGTTTCAAGTTTTCTAACAACGATGTATAGAATGTAAGCCTATGTTTTTTCACTACAGATGACGTTAGCTGCAAGGGTTCTAAAAATGTTTCAAATGGCTGTATTTCCTCTATATTTTCTGGGAGTATAAGGCAAAGGATTACTGGAGGTTGGGGATATATATCTCAATTATTAATGTGGGTAGCACAGAGCTTTGTAAGATGAGGAGGTGATGTATATTTCACTTTGAGATTACAGTTTGTAAGTTGATGGATTTGCTCTTTGAAGTGAGATGGTTTGAAGTTGCAAGATGTAATCAGCCAGCCATTAATAAATAATCATAAAGGAAATAACACTGGTGAATGGTAGGTAGGATTCTCGATTTTGGTTGCATCTAAACAGTGGCGTAGCCAGGGGGGGCAAGGGGGGCAATTGTCCCCACTGTTGTCAGACTTTTGGAGCCTCCCCTTCTTGTCCCTCCCCTCCGGGAATTGATGATATTTCGCATTTCTTAATCTATTTTCCACTGTGATACGTCCATACACTTTCCTAGATGTTTTCTGTCTCAGTCAGTTGGGAGAAACACATGGACTGTTCACTTATTACAGTAATTCTTAGCGTTGGTCTTTTAGCATTAAAATTTTCGTGATCGCAAGAGTTGGCGCGATTGATCCCAAAAAATACCGCTCGCTGCCTCTACCCCCTCTGGAAATTACCTAGCTACGCCCCTACATCTGAAGATTTCTTTACGTTATAGCCAATGATGCTATATAAGGTTTTTAATTTGTTTTTTTTCATTATTTCCAAATAATTGTTAGCGATATCATCTGTAAAATGTTGTTTCAAGAAGGAGTTTTACGTGAAAGCTATAAAATTAATCTACCAAGACTTGAATCATGATTGGTGATGACCAAGTGATTGCTATGCTTACAGAAATATTTGCCAAAAGTGACATTTGGTTGAAACATGTGACTTATTCACAAATATATCCTACATTTACTTTAATACGAATACTTAAATATGTATAACAACACTTCAGTTGGATGGACAGCTTATATATATGTATTTTAGAAATGCTATTTGAAAAGTGAAACTTGATATGCGAATGACGTATGTCAAAAGATGATGGCTCTATTTGAAATAATGTTAACACAAATATCAAATTTGGAAAAATGGAGTATATTTCGAATTTTTGTTATTATATAAAAAGTGATTGTGTATATATATAAGTGTGTAGATGTGATGGCTTGAGATTGAATATGGAAAAAGCTATTGTATGAAGAATAAAAAAAAAGTAATTTGAAAAATTTGAAAAATATTTTCAAAATAAAAAAACATACAGACAAAAAATATAAAAAGGGCAATGATTGAAATAAAATAAAAAAGAATTTTGAGATTATTTATAAGTGAAAAACTTCAGAACTCCTTGATTTAAAGAAGCAAAGTTGGTGTTCTGAACTGTTACATGTGAAACTCATATATAAAACAAATTTATTTTATGATACTTACATTACTGCTATAGTATCCTCAGGCTCAGAACATCTGAACCTATCCCATGATTGGTGATATCGACAACACAAGACTTTTTGCTGCAGAGCACAGCAACAGAAGTCTATATGGGGTCTGTACTCGTCCACTGTACAGAGATGGGTATAGTGGACATACTGGTGAGGCCTGCACTTCCCCCCTCCAGGTAGTCTGGATAACTTCCCAGCTTCAGCTGAAAAAAAAAAATATATATACAGGTTAGATGAATATATTATGTTTTGGAAATTAGAGGATCCACTGCAGAAAAAAGATGATAAAGTGTTTTACAAGAACAGTTGGAATTCCATCATCAATGATCATGAACCAAGTTATAGTTATGGTTTATTCAAATATTAGAAATGTGTAGCTAAATGAAACAATGTCTGAAACAAACGCATATTTTATACTGGTCCGTCTAATCTTAATAATCATATTGCTCTGATGGAAATTCAAGGAACAGCAACAAGTAACAAGTCTATCATGGAAGCAGGTCAAATAATTGTTGAAGGCAAAAGTCAGTTTTTAGAGTGTGGAATGATATTGTTTTCAGATTCAAAATCCGAAATTCAGTTTTCTGAATATTCCATATCAATGTTGTATACCCAAACAATTCATTAGGGATCAAGTTGGCAACTGCTATTACGTGTGATAAACCAATAAGGGCACTGGCTGTTCTGGGAGCTTGTTGACCACACCAAGATGTTGTTTACTGGTGAAAATCAGAAGCCTATAATCTGTTACAAAGCCATATAAGATCAACACCACACAACAACAAGACTCGCTTTTGTTCTTAAGATGTTAGACAGGTGAAAAATCTAAAAGCATATCACTGGATCAAAACAGAGGATACCAGTCATGAACCCTAGAGCAAAGAAACTTTCCAGTTTACAGATCAACCCAAAAGCACAGACAGTGTATTTCAACCACTCTGGAGTCTATGCTTTTGACTTCAGTTGTTACTATATCAGAGTAAGCTCATTGAAAGAAAAAAATCTGTGTTTTTTTCATATGAAGATGAAGATATATACTACCACCTCTACAATGTCATGTGTACATCGAAGAAGCGGATATACACCCCGAAAGATACTCATCGGCCGGCAGAGAATTCCTCCAAAGATCAGATGACTAAACAGAAGAGCAGTGCGTCTCAGCCCAAATGTTATTGAGACTGCACAGTTGGAAAATTGAGACTGCAGAGTTTCATGCCTGAACTAGTGTGAAAGCTATGATACCTGTGAAACTTACAACAGCTGCCTACTGCTTCCAAATGTTTGAGGTGAATTGCTAAAGACATGCAGTGTACATGTTACTTGAGCCTTGTTTCTACTGAGATAAACTCCTCATACAGAACACCTATCTCAAAAACTACTAACCAGAATGTTATTATTTGGAGGGTACAATGTAGATGATAAGATAAAAAAATTTATAAAAAATATATAAAATCCCAGAAGATCTGGTTCCAGTGCAAATATCTTCATTTATTACAAACCAAGTAGGTACTAACTGGAAGGCAAGTTATATGTGAAGTTTTATCTAGATTGGTGATATGTGTCATCAAATACATTGTAACCCAGAAAAATATTTCAAAGATGAAGTGATACACCAAGAGAAGATACTACTGTAAAACCAGACCCTGCCAAATACATCACAACAACGTTAGAGAAAGCTTGTTTGGGTAGACTGTTGTAAGTTAGAAAGATAGGCCTATGGTCATCAACAATTCGAAATCTAACAGTGTTTAATTCTATCTCAAATACTAGATAGGGCTACAAGTAGGCAGACCATCTTAGATTCTCAGAAGCAAAATCAATGTTCACAACTCTATATTCTGAATCCCTTTGAATCAGTGTAGCTGAATTGAGACTCCACAGGTTTCATGCCTCAACTGCAGTGAAACTTGGCACAGCTGCGGGTAATGTCTGTTACCTCAACAAACACTAAGTCATGAACACAAGATATATTTGTAGCTCAGGGTAAAGACATCTATTTTCGTTGGTAATGGATATAATCAAACCCTGAAAAATGTGGGTATATGTAGCAGAGAGATATATCTATCTGTCTATGTAGATTATGTAGATCTATCTATCTATCTATCTATCTATCTATCTATCTATCTATCTATCTATCTATCTGTCTATCTGTCTATCTGTCTATCTGTCTATCTGTCTATCTATCTGTCCATTCAAATTTTTGCACATATCATTAAGCATTTACACTTAGCATAATTGAAAATGCAACAATCTAATCTAATTGCATTGTCTGGTGATGTGGATATTTAGTGCCTGTCACTCAATGTATAGGTTTCAAATGAACAAGTTTATGAATTATTCAGCCATTTTCTGCACATCTTCCTCATTATATAGATATATATAGGATTATGTCAATAAACTGGTGGTCATTTACTGTAAAATACAATACAAACAACATACTAAAATCCATATCTATTACATTGTCTGGTATATTTGTGATCTACCAGATATGTTATTCACATAAAACGTATGTCTACTTAATCTGCTTTGGTATATGTGTGTGAAATTCTATGCTCATATCATTATCAAGTATCTATTTGTATATCAGAAAGGGAAGTGCTAACATAATAAACTGTACCACCCTGTATGAGGTTCATGGCATCAGTTAATAGCTTGATATTTATAGGTGATATAGTTGTAGTGGGTGATATAGTGGATAGGTGATAAACTGGTACACACTCTGTCCTTCACTTGTTCCTGTGATAATGTGATAGTTTTTTGGCTTAATCAACAAATGAAGAAGCTAAGACACTTGAATGAGAAAAGTATGTTATCTATAGTTTCTTACAAAGCCTTTTCTGCAAAATCCCCATGATATAAAACCATTCCAGATAGAAAAGAAAGAAAAATAAACAGATAAATAGATAAACAGATAGACAGATAGATAGATAGATAGATAAGAGTTACAGAGACAGAAGGATGGATATAATTTACTCCACAAAACTTCTGAATTATCATACAACAATATGGCAAAAAGGGCTGTCAGAATAGTTGTGAAAATTGTTGACAACAATATGTTAAAAAGTGGGTTATTCAAGTGAAATATTGAATGCAAATTGCTAATATGTTGCAAAATACAATAAACACAAAATTACACACTACAAAAAACACAATAGATGTGAGATAGGCTAATCCTCTTCAATAGTATTCATAAACTGACATCTGTTTTTGCTCAGGTGTGGCAAACAGGAGTGCTCACTGTTGAATTGTTTATAGCACCTAACCTCAGATAGCTGCATCTCTAGGCAACCAAAGCCTTACAGTCTTAAGTTCATGAAAGATGAATAGGTTAACCATCTACTAAATGCCTTGGGTGTCAAATGAAAGAAACAAGGAATCATTAGAACCAAGCAAAATGTGAATTACAGTGGTGGCTGTGTATATCGGACCCGATGGTCTTTCGCTTAAAGTTGAGGGTGCGGTCATTAGTAAAATGAGAAATGTAATGTGTTGGAGATTGAGTCTTCCACCTGTGGTAAAGTGATCTTCTGAAGATGTGCAGCCGTAAAAAATAAGCGAAATAATTATTCTATTGTTGAAAAATAACTGGACTGATAATCCTTTTAGGTTTTAAAATGGTCTCATAAAATAACTGAATATCATCCTTTTTGAAATGTTTATGTCTTTTTCCCTACATAACACAGTCAATTTTGTGATGTCCAGTTTCTCCTTGGTTCAGCTTCTTTGTTAAAAACATACTACAAGCTATGCCGCAGTCAAGAAGTGGTTCTACGTAAGGGACCTGGTTTAAACGTATAGTCTCTCCGCTTCATTGAAGACTATTGGTGTGCATAGCAGTAAGTCGGTTTCAGATCCCAGGACCGCTTTTTAAAATATGGCGATATCGCATTGGACAACCCAGGGATTACTGTATCTTATATGTGAGTTTCTGCAAGTCTTGTAAGCTTCATAAGCTCCCACAAGTTACATGAAATGCTTCAATGTAGACTGGTTTCAATCATGCAGGATGGTAGTTAAGGCATTAGGCATTAGTGGTAATGGCACCTCATAGCCTGCTCATAGTTGGCATTAGTGGCATTAGAATGTGGGTTAGCACCAGTAAAGATTGTTACTGGGGGAACTTCGCCTCTGCCATGATCAATCAAATGATTGGAAGGATTAATTCTGTCCTTAATTAAGTCTTTTTGTAGTGAGGTTTGGTGAAATGGTAAAAAAGTAGAAGAGAATGGTTTGGAGTAATAATGAAATGTTAGACTCAACAGTTATATCAAGTAAGGGATTGAGATTATGATGCTTTGGATCTGATGAGATTATCAAATTAGCTCAGTTTTTGTGCTACGCTACAAACAACAATGATATTAGTTTGATACCAGATTAGAAAATTCAGCAACGCCATTATCACTTTCTTCGGTGCAATGTTTCAAGTGAATTTTCACCACATGACTTATGAAATTTTAGGGCATGAAGTCGAATTGATTCATCAAGCTCATAGAGTATGTAATAATGGTAGGATACAATCGACCGTAAAAATATTTTTGGCTTGTACATCAATTTATCACCCTTTAGGAAAAACTACCATTGATGATGAAATTATATGCAAAAGTGATTTTTTTATAGGATGGATCACACAAACTCTCTATAATATTATAGAGACCAATGTTTTGCTGGGAGCGCCTTGACAGTCTAACGTGACAAATACCAAATTTATCCGGTTACAGCAAGTAATAAGATATTGAGGTTGGTAAATGTCGACTATAGAATGTCAGTCAGTGCATCGCAAACTAGAAATTACAGGAAACCCAATTCCTGTGCTCCACAATAACTGCGATAGTTTACCTGTTGCAAATGTTGTTTGGCAGAAAATCCAAATAGCAATATGAAAATCAAGTGTGTTTTTGATGCTTCTGTTAATTTGGATGAAAATTCTTCAAAAATAGAAATACAATATCATTTTAATTAATTTCTTTTGGATTGAAATTTTTGTATGCAAGATGGTTTTATAAAGCTGCTGCCACATTTTATGGCCATTTTGAGAATATACATATAGCATAGTGGTTTATATTTACCAGAATATTTATTCTAAAGCATTTTTAAGACGGATGTTAGCGAAATTTACATGACTTCACTTTTTACTCATTACAGACACTGATATAAGGGGCCGCCAATTTAACGTCTCATCTAAATGACGTTCAGCTGGGATACCCAGGTTCAAAGTTAGAACCCATGGTTGGAAGTTAGAACCAGTGCCGGCAAAGATCTTTGGTGGAGCAGGCTGGAACCTTAACCGCTCAGCCACCTGAGAGTGCGTACCAGCCAACCGGTCTACCTTTATGCACACTTCTAATCTATATCTAATGATATTTTCATTACCAGACGTAATTTCATGCTTTTATGGATAAAAATCAATATCAAAATCATGTTTATTGTGTTTATTGCATGTATTTAGCATTAAGTCATTTTCTTTTTCTCTTTTTTTCAGCACGTTTGGTCTATATATTCATGAATAAGACCAATTTACTAGATTGCATAAAGCATCTACAAAGGAACAGTTATACATATACATACATGGTGATAAAGGATATTTTTGCAACATAAAATCCACACTCAATTAGCAATATTGTCCTCACTCTTTATGAATATTTATGAAGCAGACAAAAAGTCTATTCTTCAAAATCCTAAATTATATGGCGTATTGTATTTTGCATTAGCTGTCTTTTACGTTCAGATCATTCTTTTATTTTGCACTCAACGACAATTGTATTCCAAATTTGCTTTACATTTCATGGTCCATTAATTTCACAGCAGTATATTTTATTACTGTTGGTTAATGTATATTTTAGAAAGGTGAACATATGTACTGAAATATATACAACAGTATGTAGATCTTTTTTTTTTCATAAGTCAAAGAAAGCTTATATATTTATGGACAGCTGCATATGGAGAAATTATGTGGTCTGACATTTTTCATTGAAAACTGAATGTTAGAAAATGACAATTGGAATTTAAAACTTGTTTATCACTAAAATACATGTGATAAGTACTGCTTTTATAGCCCAATACAGCAAAATCACTTGTGTGAATGCTTTCAGATAAGACAATAGGTGGTGACTAGTACTAGGATCTTCAAAATGTGAGAGATCCTGCTCACTGAGTAATTTTAGGACAGGGCAAAAGCTCAGTTTATAGCACACTTGACTGCCAATCACATTCCCTCTTGGGCCGGGTCACCTGCTTATAGCTTATGTTGGACAGCAATTTCAATCATCCTTGCCTCATTACTGTGTCCTCACACTTTCCTAATTTGGCAACCAAGTGCATAAATACAGGACGTAGAACACCAATTGTCAATCCATACATCTATCTTCTTTGTATCTGCATTTTAAAATATCTGATAGGCTTAATTCTAAATCGGAGTAGCAAGACCGGACTTAAGCAGGCTGCACCGACCTACCTGAACAATCGCAATCGGTGAAACCAGGACTGACAATCGCGTCTTTGTCTGATCTGATCCAATTTGTTTTCAAGGAATCTACATTCTTCAGCCATTATGAGATGGCTTACAAAAGAAAGGCTTCCAGGAAAATTGGCTTAATTCTCAACCCATCCCAGGTTGCATTAAAGTATTAGAATGAGAAATTACAAATTTGCTGCTGCCATTTTCGTCCTCATGTGACAAATTGGAGTCTATATCAATTGTATTGTTTGAAGGTCTTATACCAACTCCAGTGGCCTCACTTTGTGTCGTTTGTACCTTGTATAAGTTAAACTTGATATAAGCGAGAGTGCAAATATGTCTGAGGCCAAAAATGAGGCCAGACGAAAAAGATGCTGAGAGAGAAAACTCGATGTGACCACGAGCAAAATAAGACCAAGAGAACGCATAATATCTGACCAGAGCAAACATCAAGCCAAGATAAACAAAAATGAGTCCAAGAGCAAAAATGAGGCCAGAGGCAAAAATGAGACCAAGAGCAAATATGAGACCAAGAGCAAATATGAGACCAAGAGCAAAAAAATAGGCCAGGAGCAAAAATGAGGCCAGAGACAATAAACCAGAGCAAGAGCAATTAGGGGTGAGCAAGAATGAGGCAAAGAGCTAAAATTTATTCAATATAGAAAAAAACAAACATGAGACCAAGAGAGAAAACATGGCCAAGAGCAAAATTGAGGCTAAGATTGAAAAGAGACCAAGAGCAAAAAGGAGCACAGAAGTGAACAGGAGCCCCAAGAGGGACAATGAGTCCAAGAGCAGGACATGAGGCCACGAGTAGATGTGAAACCAAGAGCAGACATGAGGCCAACAGCAAATAGGACACAAGAGCAAGAGTGAAACCAAGAGCAAAAATGAAACTAAGAGTGTTTTATAACTATTTAAAAAATTAAAATTATAGATGTCTATTCTTTCTTTGTATGTTTCTATTATAAAGTACACCAATTTATCGCATCCAGTATCAACTTATATATATTCTGACATACATATTGTGTTACGTGACATATTGAGATGACATTCAAAATGTTAAATTCTGGGAACATCTGAAGAAGAGACTCAAAATCTCTTAGTTTCCAATAACCAACAGGGTGTGACAGCACAACAATGGAATATATATATTCCCAATTTGATATAAGCACCTGGGTAACTTTCTTAGAAACGGACAAATCTTGTAAACAAATTCTAAAATTGATTCCATTAACAGAAGACGTCACTGGGCTACCAATCCCAGCAGCTGAGAGCACAAAATAGCCATCCAGGGAATTGCAACACAATCCTTGCTATATAAACAGCAGCATGGTATTTAGAAAAGTATTATGATGTCTGCAATTCAATGTAATGAATATCGTATTGTGGTGAAATGAATTTTATTTTATAAATTCTGACAGAACAAAGATGCAAATAATTACATTTCAATGTACCCTGGAGAGGTAGAAATAGACATTTTATAGATGAAATATAATGTTACCATATTCAAATTTCAGTGTTTTTATACTTATCAATTGTTAAAAAAAAATTTAAGCGAGCGATATGATTTTTTACTCTACTGTTGTATTGTATTGTATTGCATAAACAAAATATCAAGGCATGTATGAAAATTGTCATGACTGGTGAGCTTTCCACGATGAAACAGTTCAGCGCAGCCTTTGAAGGTATAATCATATTGGCTAAGTACTGACCACTGCAAATCAAAATACAAAAACAGCCATTGTATAATGACACGCGCACCAGAATCTCAGATTTCTTTTGTCTGAAGTACAATAATGTTATTGGCTAAGTACTGACCACTGCAAATCTAAATACAAAGACAGTCATTGTATTAAGCCAACATGGGAACATTGCCCAAGATTCCAAAATATTCCTAACAGCATAAGAGTAAGAGTAAGAGTGTTTTAAAGGTAACTCTTCAAAACACTAACAAAGATAATAGGAACACTGTCAGTATTTGACAAAATATGGGATCATCTAAATTTATATAATTATAGAGATGCCAAATGCATGATACTGCAGGTAGAATGTCTGCTTTACTCGTTACGATTTACATACAGTAATTATTATTTCATGACTACAAAATTGGCATGCCAAACTTAATTAAGATCCTGATAATTCAAATCAACAATAATCAAACCAGTCATGATGATGAAGTCGTGAAGTGTCATTGTCAGGAGTATTAAATTAGTCACGATGATTAAGCTACATAATTGTTGTGACAGGCAAACAGTTATTGTACTATATCTTCCCAAAATAATTTTCCGTCGAATAATGTTTATTAATATAAATACACTACCATAACCATAACAATGTTGAACAAATAGTTGGTTGTCTTGCAGCAGTACAGTGTATCCTGCACTTATTTTTGTAATGCCCTGTTTCAAGTCTGAAGTTCCAATTGGATTTTATTGTGTTTCTGATTTTGGAATACTATTGAGTTAAATAATCAATTTTTTGTCAATTCTTGTTAATTTGGAGCATACTCATCAGGCTAAAACGAAAAAGCTAAGAAGAACTTGACATGCATCTTATAAGTGGATAAGAAAGAACAGTCAAGAATGATGAAAACCTGTCAGTGATTTGGCATGGCAAGCTTTTTTGAAAGTTAACATAACGAAAAAGAGTACAATTGATGTAGTTTTGATGGGTCTGGCGATGGAAATGGATGAATATGATTGGGGCTTTGCATCCTGTATTTATACACTCTGGCATTCTATCATGCTAACTGGTACAAGAGGAGGGCATACAATGAGGTGAAGGACGATTGAAACTGCCATCCAATACAGGTCCCGGTGACCCCATCAAAACGGAATCAAGCAATAGGAAGCCTAGAACACAGCAAACTTCTATACCCCCCTCCACTCCCAGTATTTCTAATGAATCTGACGACTAACAAAAACATCACACATTTGGAAAAACAACTGAATAAAAACCAACTCTGAACCCAAGGGAGTTTTTACACGCAGCCTCACACTGCATGTTCAAAATCATGTCTAGTGTTCTTCATAATACTGTGGCAAATACCCTATTTTTTGCCAGCAACTTTTGCCACCTGGGACAGATAAATACATGCAAATGTTTCCCAAGTATCTATACACCTTCCCCTACTGGATCTATGTAACAAAGAGATGGGCTCAGATAGCATGGAGGCCAATAGATAAAAAAACCAGCCCAGCTGCTCCCAGTGGCTGTGTGGGCATCCAACACATTGGGTGTTATGGCATTTCATGGTATTTGTTCTTGGCTAAGTACTGACCACTGCAAATCTAAATGCGAAAACAGCCATTGTATAATAAATGCCAAAGTATCAGATTTGAGACAATACTTTTGGCTTAGTTGTAACAGCAATGAAGTTAAATTCAGAAATACTCGTTGTACAATGAAAAATTATATATATTTTTTGCTGGTTTGTATTATCAATTCCATGTTTGTAGCATGCCAAAATCAGGTAGTTTCTAGTATCATTATATCATGTTTATAAGTCCAACGGGGTTAGTCATTTGAGTACAACAGTGCTGAACGTTGGCAAAGTAGTGATCACTCTATGCCAAATACAGGCAATGTTTCTTTTTAGTTCAAACAGGGCAACAGCGCACATTTGTCAGTTTGTATAGTACTGTTGAAATTTGTGAGGTAGTACTGTGACAATTTTTTGATGCCAATCAATTCATTGCAACTGGTATATATTTTAAAAGCAGGGTCAGTGAGCAATGCTTAGTCAGTAGCACTGACTTTTAAATAATCTGATTAAACAGTTTCCATCGGTTCCTTCAGTAGACTGAGTAGGTTATCCTGCAAATAAGCCTGTTTATTGATCATTTACAATAAAATCAAATAATCTTCACACTGAGTTGTCATGATCTTTATCACAAAAACTGTTTTAGACATGCTATCTATATAGAATTTACGAAATTACACGTTACACATCACCTCTGTGAATGAAGCACCATTTTTTTCATGCCAAAATACAATCACTACAAAATCTCACACAAGTATCCACTTGGTCTCTCAATGAAACATCAAGTTAAATCAAGCTTTTTATCATTAAGTGCCCCTGGGTTACCATTATCAACAGATATAGCAATGTGGCAGCAATGCCAGGGCTTAGAGGCATAGAAATAAAGATTATTCTATCAGCAAGCCCTGCTTTAGATATACACGTCGAATGCTGTTAAGTGGGTTTATGTGGCCAACACATCTTGTTTATTGGAATGAGGCTGGAAACATTACCATCAAATATCCAGTGACCTAAGAAGAGGCTAATCAGAAATTATGCCATGTGCAGAAGACAGATTGAGATTGGGCAAGCTAGATAGATAGACTGAGGGATAGAGGGAAACACAGATTGAGAGAGACAGAGATAGACAGATGTAAGATGGGAGTACTGATTCAAAGCAGAGTGAAAGAATATAAGCATGGAATGATCTAGATACATAGATAAACATATAGATAGATAGTATAATAGACACATAGACTAATGGATGGACAGATAGATAGATAGATAGATAGATAGATAAATAGATAGATAGATAGATAGATAGATAGATAGATAGATAGATAGATAGACAGCCAGATGGATAGACAGATAGATAGAGACAGAGACAGAGAGAGAAAGCTATATACATGAATGATTGGTCAGATGGAATTAACTTAGCTTGCCGACCCATATATCTGAACATGATGACAAGATCTATTCATGTTTCTATCTGTTATGAAGATGCATTACTTATTACCACTCAGGTGGGGTCTTGCGCTTGCCTGGCTCTGGCACAGCTTGGCTTGGCAGTGCAACACTGCATGCTGCTAGATAATACTGGCCAACAACATTAGGCACAAGAGTATTAAGAAATAGCTGCGGAGCATTAGCAAAAGATGGATCTATAACCCAGCTGAGCCTCATCAACATCACTGACAGCCAGTATGCAGTATCTAAGCAACTGAGTACATAGATAGCTTGAAAGAGATCAATGCTGGTATTTGTGCTTTATCGATATCTGTAGTTGGAGCCGGTCTAGAAAAACTTGCAGCGCATGATGCAAACGAACGCAAAAAAGCGAAAATATCGAAGAAAAATATGCGCACACAATATGCGGAGTATTATGCACTGTTAAGCAGTAGAGATATGCAGCTCAAGTGTGCAGCAAAAATATCTGCCATTCAAACATCACTTCAGCGACTAGGGAACAGCGAATAGTGTGTGCATTGCAACTGGGGAATGGGTGTTGACGAAAAAAGATGAACTAAACCACTACCCGTACAATTGTATAGTAGAGGTGGATGTTATAATGTTTCAGAATTTCAGGCAGTTGATGCTCAATCCTCATTGGATGATCATTGACCGACATTCGATACGAAACTGCTTTCGTTCCACAATTACTTTCAATAATTCTTTTAAAGAAACAGAAACCGCACAAATATTATGGTGGATGATTGGGGCCTGATGTCCTGTATTTATGCACATTGTAGGCGAACTAGGACAAGAGGAGAAGACAATAATGACGAGAAGGATGATTGAAACTGCTGTCTAACGTAGATCCGTTTGACCTTGCCAGGGCTGGAATTGAACCCCGGACCAGCATATGTCAGTACACTACCAGCTGAGCTTACCTCCACCCATCCCGACAAGAGACCATTTTAGGACGACAGACATTTGCAAGGCTCGGAGACCACTTTACATACGAAGAATCTCATTACTTCATCTCAGCGTGCCATGGAACATCTATCACATTCTCCATTTTACAGCCGCCGCGGACATCTATTGAATGAATTATTCATGGTTCGGTTGCTTTACGTCCTTTGATTCTTCAGCCCCATTGTAGTAGGCTAATTGGCTAATTAAGACGGCAAGCGAAACATCAATGGATACATCAATGGCCACATCAATTAGGTGAAGGTTGATTGAAACACCACGTCAATGGAGCGGTGTTTCCAAGAAACCGAAAAAAGGGATCTGAATGACAACAGGCAGAAGTTAAAGATGTTCTACTTCTCGAGGACTGCTTTATTGCTGAACTGAACTGAACTGGGATGGGTACATAATTGCTGTATCTATGTGATAGCAAAACTGGTTCAAACCACTTAATAAGGCACAGCTGGTTGTTAGAAATGCCTAATGGTGATGTCCTTCGAAAAGCCTTTGTTACATGAACCCAAAATTCCATTGCATATGATCTTTTCGTGCAGTAAAAGAATATATTAATGTGCTGCGTGCATGCGTCATAAATGTTTCACATCATAATTATACAAAACCCTGGTAATCATATGTTATTTCCACATCATAACTGAAGTTACGATAGATGAAGCAAAAGCAAAAGAAAACCTGGAACAAACTACTTTTTTGCTCATGGAAGATAGCCAAGGTTGGGTGAAATAGATGTTTTACAGCTCCAGCACTGAATACATTAAATCCAAAAATTCCAAACAGAAAAATATTTCTTACACTGAGAGTGTCTTTGGGTTTCTGATTATGTACCTGACTAAATGCAATGAAACTGACCAGAAAAAAACGTAAGAAGATGTGACAAACACACGTATTTCAGATACTTGAAATACCTGATTTGCACATCATATTATGTAGTATGTTACTGAGAAAACACTGCATAATTTGAAGAATCTAAGCAAATTCAAACTTAGCCACAATCTCATTTAAACCAAGACTGGCGGTATTCAAAATAGGTGGGTTTACACAGTGTCCAGGACTGTTATTGATTGAAAAACCGCAATAAATCAACATAACGTACTATTCAGCTGAGAGCGTAAATTCAACTTAATCAAGTTTGTCATCGATAAACCACCAGTGAACTGTTTACGGACAACTATTTTCATCAGATGAATGAGAGCATTGGGCAAGAAGATTTAAACTACATCTAAGCAATAAAACCACAATGGATGCATCATTGCCCAGCTGTATGTCACTGTCAACGTGATCTACATGCCTAAACATCTGATTTAAATGCATTACAATTTATATGCATATGATGAATGGTTGCAAAGAAAAGCAGGCTTTATCAAGATTAAGGCTCAGCATACATAAATTCAGATGCTTAGAGCTCTCTTTAGCAATGAAGAAGACTACTGAGAATGCAATCAAGCTAATGCTTGACTGACAATGGCTGCCCTGAGGTATAATCATTGCTATCACCCTAATCTAAATACCAACACTGTTCAATTTGATGTGGATCTCAAGCTACTCAGAATCACTACTAGTTTCATCTGAAAAATAAAGGCATTGAAACAAGTCTCATCCAAATTTGACATTGTTTAGACCACATCTAAGCCAGAGAAGATCTATTCAACACTCCCATCAGGTAATATCATTGCTATTATTACCCTGATCTAAATACCAGCACTGTTCAATTTGATGTGGATCTTAAGCTACTCCCCAACAAACACAAAGACGTCTTTTAGACGTTTTTTTAACGTCTATTTTTGGTTCTGTGGACGTTTCGTTAAAAGTTTTTCCTGCCTTCATTTGTAGGGGCCAAGGAAATTGCCAAAAAAGTTTTTTGAAAATGTTTTGAAGCTCAGTTTTGTAAAAGTTTTTTTTTAGGTTTTTCAGAACATTTTTCAGAAAGTTTTAAAAATGTTTTTATTGGGACTTCCCAAAACATTTTAAAGAACACAATTTAGCCGTTTTTTACCTGGCTAGCCAAAACGTTTTTATAATGTCTTATTGTGGTTTATTTGTTGAACCCTTCAACCTCACATTTGCTGACATACAAAGATATTACATAAAATAGAACTCGCTAACACAATTAACAGTCTGAAGCTTTTATACAAAAGCATGAAAGAAAATCCATGCAAGGTAATATGAAACATTACATCTTGAACAAATACATTGCATCACCTGATTTTAAACATACCAAATATTATTACTTGAAGATCCATAGATCTATTGAATTCTTTCTCTTATAAAGTCTATTTCCTTTTTAATTTAGTCGGTACATTTAGATCACAGCGAGTCAGTGACTTTCCTGATAGTCCTTGATATCAATCCATTGGTGTTTTCATACTCCAAACATCTCAGGAACACTTTCCAGGTAGTCATACATTTTCTTACACGTCCACAGGGTATTTCCAGATTGAGGGTTTCATTATGAAACTCCAATAGTCCATATGTCAAAAGTAATTCAACAAGTTGTTTGTATCCCTCAGAGTGCATAATGTTTATAGCATGGTGGCTGAACCAACATATATAATATTACAGTCCTTCATGCCAAAGGCAATGTGTACAGTTTTTGCAGCTTCACAGCTTCAAAGGTATCTCCAAACATAGTAGACTTTGAGAACATCCCAAAACAACAGTACATTACAGCTTTCCACCGCCAAATGTAATATTTTTGAATGTATAAAATGCTATATCCCCATCTTTTGGATCTTCTTGACTTGAACAGGATGTGACAGTTCAAATCAGAGGAACCAGGATGTAGGTTAATGGTCCTGGGTCTGATAATGGTGGGAAATGAGCATGGACCTTTTTTACACATCTAAAAGAGGTTTTTCAAAGTTGTCCATACAAAAACATGTAGAAACGTAGGCACAGAACAGCTAAAAGACGTCCTTCCAAAACATTTGAACAATGTTCAGAAGTAACTTCTTTGAAGATCTTTTCCTGTCTGTCAATTGGCAGTATTTGAAAACCTTTTTTGCAAACCAAATATTAGTGTTTGAACAGAACGTCCAAAATACGTCCCTTCAAAACATTTCAAAAATGTTTAGAATAAACCTTTTTTGAAGATATTTTTCTGATGGTTAGATTGTGGTGTCTGAAAACGTTTTTTGAAAACCAAATGTTAATGTTGGCATAACACTTCAAAAGGATGTTTTTCCAGAAGTTTTCTACAATGTCTGTTAATGACATTTTTGAGGATCTTTTCTTGATTTATAAATTGTGGTGTTAGAAAATGTTTTTTTGTGAACCAAATACAAACTATATGGCAAAACGTTTTATAAACGTCTAAAAAACGTCTTTTAAAAAAATAACCAAAAAAAAACCATACAAAAACGTTTTGGAAACGTCCTGTGTTTGTTGGGTCGGAATAACTATCAATTTCATCTAAGGCATTGAAACAAGTCTCATCCGCATTTGACAATGTTCAGACCACATCTAAAACACAGAAGACCTATTAAACAATCCAATACCTTAATTTAATTACAAGCATTGTTCAATTTAATCTGATTCTCAAAACTACTGTTTCCAATCAGAATCACTATCAATTTCATCTGCAAACAAAGGCATGGAAACAGGCCTAAACCACATTTTTTACCGTCCAACACTCCATCAAAGGCACGAATACTTCCAAATACCTAAACATCTAGTTGTGACACGAAGAGCCCGCGGGAGGCTGATGACCCCACCGAGCGATCTGTCATGCCTCAGCCACGTGCATGAGAAGCATCTTAAACAGCAAACAGGATTCAAGAAGATAGGAAATATAGTTGGCACTCACCTAGGCTGACATAGGAACGCAGGGCAGTACTATCCATGGTGGATTTTAAGCCGAGAGCGGGTTGAATCGCACTGTATCCAAGTAAGAGAGAACTCAAAACATCATGAATTCGCATGTGTGCAAGGAGGTTGGGGCAGGTTGTATACACCAACACAGCAAACTCACTAGTCCAACTCAACCGGAGGCTTGCCTGCTGCTGAAGAGCAAACACTGGTTGTACAGGCTTTGCAAACTGAAGCAGCCTGTATACTGGCAGTAACACTGGCAGTAACACTGGCAGTAAAGCAACAACAGCACAGTGTGTGTATGCAATGACGTGCTAGCTCACACAATCTGCACAGATATGTAGCTTGCAGCGAGAGTAGTTGTGCTGTGCCTGGTTTTGACGTCTGCAGCTACCTAGCCTAGTGATGTGGGATGGAGGGTGCGCCTGCAGCAGCTTGATTCAGAAGCAACAGCAGCAGCAGCAGCAGCAGTAATAGCAGCAGAAGCAGTTTCAAGCAGCAGCAATACAAGATCTTCAGCTGATGCTGTTCATCTCCCGTTCAGCTGATCCTGGAAGTGGAAACTTGGAAGGCAGGCTCATGCCAAGATGATCACGTTGCTTTAACAATTTCAGAACATCCTCTCCATAATTTGAACTGAAGCACCCACAGATTTAGGCAAGCTATGATTTGAAGCTTGCTCTATCTGCACATTTCAGAGCAAGACATGCAGCAGGATTTAGAGTAAGCATAGCTATAGAAATCTGCAAATTCTGAAGCATATATACCGGTATAAAAGGAGACGTCAGACCATTCAACACATGATTTAAACTGAAGCTTCCCTTGATTTAGCCAAGCTAAGAATTGAACCTAGCTTAGTCTATAAATACTGAAGCAAGACTTAAAGCTAGCTATATACTGCAGAGTTTCTGAATTCTGAAGCATATACTGATACACTAAACCAAAGCAACAAAAAGTTTCCTCTATGGTCTTATTGGTCTGGTAGCATCATCGTATGAAGTTTTGCAATCATCATTGTTGCTCTTATCATCATCAATTCATCATCATCAATTCATCATCATCATTATCATACTTTTATTAAATTACCTTTACTTGCTTTTTAGAGTGGAATTACTGCAAGATAGAAGAATCAGATGGTAGAATTATACTTCATTAAATTTAACTTCAGTTGCTTTTAGAGGGGAATACGAGTAACTGCAAGACAGAAGAATCAGATGGTTGAATTGCCTTGTAAAATACATTCACACACAAAAAAATCTTCATTATTCATCATTTATTTATTCACCATTTATCATCATCATTATTATGACCATTTTTGTATATTATGACCATTTTCATCATCATCATCAGTTTAGCAGCAAGCAGAAGCAAATGGTAGCATCTATGAGCTACAGCACCCTGCTTGCCTGCTCACCATCAGATTCTGTAGATATCTAGGCATCTGTTTGAAGCAGTTGCAAGTACAGGGACATCACAAAGGCATTAGGAGAGGCACCAGATTCACCAATTCGAACTGATGCCTCAACAGCAGTTGAACTTGGTGAATATCTATCAACAGCACCAACAACAGCAGTGTCACCAAGTGCATCAACAGCATCTGTACCTAGAGCATGAAAATTCTTAGCAAGCTTAGAAGCACCAATTTAATAAAACAACATCAGCCCCAACAATGTTCAAAAGCACCTTCAAAAAGAAGAATTAGTTGTCACAACAACTTCAAAACATGAAGCAGAACAAGGCATCATCTCATTAAGATTAAATTTAAAAGAAATTGCATCACAAGACAGCCCTGGAGCAAGACTATATTGCAATTATCCAAGACAACCCTATATATATTGGAAATATTCTCAAGACAGCACTATATTAGAATTTCGAAATGAAAAGATTTCGTTCTCTCCGACTTGAATTTCTTCAGGGTGTCTCGAGAGCAGATCGCATTTCTTGGTTGCATGTCCTCTGGTCAGATGACACTTTCTACTCAATGTGACTTGGTAATGCGGTTTTAGTGGGTGAAATAATCGAGTCGTGAGTCATGAAAATTTGAGTTTTGAAAAACACATTACAGTTTGTGGTAGCGCTCTATTGGTCAGAAGCCCACTCATACTGTGTTCTTACTTCCGGAAAATTTGGGTCAAAATAAATATGAAATGTTCGTCAATTAATTTTGCTGATTTTCTGAATGCAGCTGAAGTTTCTCAGAAATGAATTGAGTAACCAATGTAAAATATTTTCATCATTAAAATAAAAGTTCTCTTCCGTAGGGTTATGCCTAAATCATTTTTAATAACAAACACATTTTGACGTAATGTCTCGCTTAAACTGCACAGGCCCTGGGCATCTCGGATACTGAACCAAAACAGCATCATCCCTGCAAACTAAATTCATCATCAATATAGCATCAACACCAAGCATCAACATGATGCATCAGCAGCAGCAGCAGCAGCAGCAGTAGCAGCAGCAGCAACATCAGAGGCTGAAACAGTTATCGACCCTCATCACCTGGAGGCTGCAAGAGCATGCATGAGTGATCACCACCCTATCTTTTACATCAAGATCTGCCTGGAATCTGCTTCACTGGTGCTTAGATGCAGTGTCACCAGACTAATTCATCTCTATAACATGTCAATTACAAGCAGTTGGTGACACTCCCCTGAGCTCCTGCTAACTCTCACCCTGTCCACAAGTCATGGGGTTGGGTGCTCATGGGTGTGCCTGGTCTCCTCACAGCTCCTCAGATCTTGGTTCTTGCAGTCTGCTGTAAAATGTCCTTTTTGGCATAAGGGAAAATTTGCAGAATCTGCAGATTTGGGATGAGCACTCAATTGTTAAAACTGAAATATTTTCTGGCATCTGGTAAGAGTATGAAGCATCACCATACTTTTTTTTAGGAATTAAGGCATGCATTAGGATATTTATTTTCTCAGATCTCTATATATCTAGGGATTGGTAATAATGTTTTTTTTCTTTATTTTGCATATCTGATAGGTCTGTATGGCGGAAACATTGTATAATTTGTACTCAGACATGTACAATTTGCATATATTTTGTTGCAGCATTGCTGAATACGATTTTTGCCCACATAAGAGATTTTAAATTCCCCATTCTGTTGCATCTTTTGATGTTCTAGTTTTCTACAGCTTTATAGATGTTTATACTTTGTACATGTAGACCTGGAAGCTTTAAATATAAATGTACTATTCAACAGAAGTTTGCTTCAGCTTTTCAGCAGTTGCTGCAGACTTCTTCCAGTCTTTTACTACAGCAGACTATATATTGTAAGATACTGCTTTTAGTTTCTTCAGTGTCCTATAGCTTCTGCAGCTTGCTTCAGTTTCATTCAGCTCCTAACAGCTTCATGACATGCAGTGTATAGTTTCCTTAAGACTACTCTTTCTTGCTACTTCAGCTGCCTGTTTTTCTCTGCTTTAAAATTGTCTACACCCCGAATGTTTCTTGAAGATGTTTTCCTCATATCCAGAAGGAGCAACAGTTGTTTATCAGACTGTTTCTGAAAACTTGAAATTCTATAAACCTATACAGTCAACACAGAAATTATTTGCATTAAAAAATGAAATGCATGTGATCCTAACCTACTAATACTACTCTGAAACACAGTACAGCTTTTTGTATCATATTGGCTTTTTTGTGTGAAATATGATGAAAAATCAAAGCGTGCAAATAATTTCTGTGTTGACTGTATATGCAATTGAAGATCATTAAATAGCAGTATACAACACCTGTGGTCATATCCAATGGATTCTGCAATATGTCTTTACGACACTTCGGTTATTGAAGTCATCTTTGGATAAATCAAATATCGCTTCTTCTTCGGTGGATAAACTTAAACTATATATTCTAGTTTAAGCATTTTATACATTCTTATTACACCAAAAGCCTGACCTGATGACCTAATACAGTTTACAGCTAAACTCTGTACAGTCTCACAGTCAGCTGCAATCAGTTTTGACCATGGACCTTCAGAATTTCATCTTTATTGGCTTTCTGCAATTTACTACAGTTTACACCAGTCCTATAGGCCTACACAGCTTGCCACAGGTCATTACAGCTTGTAACAGTTACAGTTGTCTAGTTTCCAGCAGTTTTAGAGTCCGCTACAGCTTGCTACCACTCGCTACAGCCAGCGACAAGTCAGAGGCGCTTTGGCTTGTATCGCGAACATGGCATTAGCCCTTTGGCTGTAGCCAGGCTGCTGGCTGGTGCAGGAATGTATTGGCTTGGCCTTTTGCTGCTATTAGGGGGATGATAAACGATGGTCACACTGCCAATCCTGCTTTAACACTCCTAAGCACGTGAGCACACTTGGCCCAAGCTTTGCCGCGGTCCCTCCTTCGCAAATAAAGTAGGAAAAATGCCCCATGATAAAATGTCAACATGGAAACACCCCCATTACACGACCCACCCTCATTACATCATACCCTCCACAGGGCCTCCAGCAGGGGCGTATCATCCATCTGACAGCCCTCCGGATAGATTTGAAGGCACACAAATAAACAGGGATTTCTCTAGATTTCTCTTGGCAGAGACGTATCTTCCCAATGTTTACGAATGGAATGCTCAAAACAATTCTCTTACGCAATATTCCCCATGTTGAGAGAAGATCCCTTCTGCCATCATGAAATGGTCTTTCAGAGGGAACAGAGGCTCAATGGCCAATTTGGTATAAAAATGATATTTTGTGTGGTCTTATTCTCACGTATAACAAATCAGTCTTGCCACAAGTCTCTAGACTCAGATTCAAGTCGACTCAAGACATTAATTTTATTCCCTCCTGAAACATTGAGGTTGTATGACACACAAACTGAATCATATCCTTCATACATTTAGGACCTGCTCCTCTGGCAACAGTGGATATGCTAAGATGTTTTCGGTGAAAAGATTTGATACAAATGAATGATCTGCCATCAAAATGTGTCTTTGCCATGGGCGTACAATTGTATGAGAATGAGCAACTCCAACCCAGCATCCCGGCATCGATAACCTTTAGGCAAACTTTCCGGAATCTGCAGAAATGTGTAATCTCCCATAGATTTCTTTTTGCAGGGGTGTGTCTGCAGGGGGCGGACCTCTTCCCTGACAGCCTCAAGCTAGATTTTAAGACCCACAAATTTACAAGAATTTTCTATTCTTTTCTTTTGGTTGTGTATACCTGGCAACTTACATCCCTCAAGCTAGATTTTAAGGAACCTCCATCAGACCTTGTTGCAATGCAGTGCAGGGGTGTATCTTTCCAATGCTTATATCCTTGTAAAATTATTGGAGGGAATTAGTTGTATTCTTCCGCAGATTTTCTTAGACAGGGTGTATCTATACCGGCTGCATTTATACATCTTGTCGCAAACAACCTCTGGTATAATTTAGGACTCCAGAACTCTTAAGGAGATATTAGGCAGAAATGTACCAAGTAAGGGTTCCATTCAGTAATCAATTGTAATATTTTTATTCATTTATTAGTTTTCATATTGTAGACAAACACATCACGAACGTGATCACTCTGAACTGGGTCATGAATACATACGCTGTACGATACAACTGACCAGTCAGCAGCAAAATTTCATTGCACAGATTCATTTTCACAAGGGTATATATCACCAACATTGGCAACAAGCCACTGGTGCAAGTGTTGGACATTTCCACAAATGCACTAGAGTCCTCCACACAGCTCTCATAGAATGACATGCCATTCAACATGGGCGTATCCCGAACTGACAGCCTTCTGGCAACATTTTAAAACCCTGCAAAGATCTGCAGAGATCGTCTATACATCTCAAGACGAGTCCCCGAGCGACATTTCCAACGGAGTACCACACTACACAATTGAGCACTCCCAGGAGCGGTTTGTGGTAGATCATTCACTAAGACAATTATGTGCTGTCTTGATTGTGTGTCCAACATCAACATTAGATCTGATCAAACCCCCAGGGTGCCTTTACCGTAGAGATAAATTACCTTGGATTTCGGGTAACCGAGACAGTCTCAAATCCACCGACCATTACCTTTAGGGTATAAGGACTTTTATTGGCGCAGATGCCACAGAGAGTTCCAGTAGGTTGCAAGATAGGCTTAACTTTAACTGAGACATGTAAGTGTCAGTCTGGCAACATCAGTGTTAGTTTCAACATTACAGCTAATCAAAGATGATACCCAAATCATTATACAACGGGTTACCGAACTTAGGTACTACTCGTCAAAATGTCATCTTCAAGTTCAGTTGAAGTAAAAGATAAAAAAGATAGATTAATACAATCTTTATCAGACTGATTTATGTTTGAGTATAGTGATGATTTATCTATCTGATTTGACTTCGAACCCTAAAACACCACGGCTTAATCCCTTTGAGTTGCAACAACGCCTAGAATACAGAATAATCCCAAAACAATAACAGCAAGAACCATTGCAATGCATACAGGAGTTTGTTGCCAAACAAGATATCAGAGACTTGAACCCATGACCAGTGGAGGCACCAACATCATAGACTACACCAGATAAGCAGTGACTGGTAGGATGTAACCGAAGGCTTAACCCCTACACCAATGTTTAGACCACAAGGCAGCTTACAAAAGCAACTATCTGCCACAAGGGATAAGTGAAGCAGCTGAAGCTTACGCGGGATGCAGAGATAGTAGGGGATAGTTCAGAGTGGCTCAGGACATTAGAAGAATAGCAAGGGATAGTCGAGGATGCCAAGGGATGGTCCGGACTTAAGAAGAATAGCAAGGGATGGTAGAGGATAGTAAGGGATAGTCCGGATATCCCTAAAGAACCCCTCTTTGATAGTTTGGGATATCTCAGGACATTAGAAGAATAGGGAGAGGTGGAAGCCTTCTAGTAGAAAGGGATAGTAAAGGAGAGACCTGATATCCCTGAGGAACCCCGGAGCCTGTTTTACATGTATAAGGAGCTTCTCGATTTCACCCGCTCAAACAACGGTAGCGTGAGAGTCCACAATATTTTCCTGGAAATATCACATTTGCAAGAAATATGAGAGGTCAGTAAGACAATCCTATTCAGACCCTAGCCCGGCCGCTTCTATCTGTAGGATTTGCAGATAATGTTTCTTCTAAGACTGCTGTCACGACAAACACTATTCCAATAGATCTAGGTTAAGCAGCAAGAACAGACTGCAGCCATTCATACAGCAGCAACATGCATGATTTATAGGGCAGGGTTTCACCTACAGAGAAAGGAAAAAGAGGAAAAAGAGCTTATGGCAATCATCTACTGTTTCAAGGCAAATACGATGTATACTAACATTTACTCATGTACATACGCGGAATTGACAATATGTACAAATATAAAACTGTGCAAAATAGGATGATAGGTGTTCATACGGCATTACGCTGAGTATATTATTAATGCATAGATTAAAGGTAGGGAATTTGTTATATAGCACATCGTTTCTCATTGCAATAATGTAGAACGGTGGTCTCACATACATTGACATCGACAGACAGTGGGAAAAGATATATCTTTTTTTAGTAAGATGCAAAGAGACCATACAAAGATGGGGCTTTATGTCACATACTTATTCAGAAGGAAGAGGTTGCATTAACAGCTCATTTGGAAGTATTTGGAGCAAGGACTACTTTACAAGACATCTATTTTTACTCATTATTGATTTTTATTTTTATTTTTGCAGTGTTTTATATAACGCAAGGTGTTATTTTACAATGTTCGGCTTCATGGTGTCGCCTTCACCTGTCCTTCAATGAGGTCCTTCATTAAACAATGATATCGCTCTTTCTCAGAACAAATTTTTAACAAAAAAGTATTGCAGATGTGGTTTTAAGGGCAATTTTTGTCACTGATAGGTTTTCAATGTCATGGCCAGTGGCCCGAAATCCAATAATTCGGATAATAAGCCAATTAAGCGTTGTTTACAAAATACAAGGAGGCAAGAGTTACATATATAGATTTCATAAGGGTGGTATCAAGCATGTTGACATTTAAAACTGTGGAAAAAGACGTATTGTTTTAGTGCAAAATTGAATAGATCGTATGACCGCCACAAGAGGAGTGGATGATTTGGGCTAGACGTTCCATCTCATACAGGGTGAGGAAGCAAATTTTTCAAAATTTGGAATATTTCAAACTTCAGTCGAAATGAAAGGTTTTGCTTAGTCATAACAAATTCATATTTTCAGACCTTAGAAACAAGACAAAAAAGATTTGTTTTGTGAAGTTTGACTTGTATTATCTCCGATCAAAAATTCGATATGGCCGTCTAAACTTGGTGATGCTTTGAAAAGAAGCGCCTTCATATTTTGAGGCCGTGAGCAATGAAGACAGTACGGAGGACAACAACATCGTGGTGACAGGTCTTGTTGACCAACTATTCTAAGATGCCCCACATGGAAAAGTAAGGGGACTTAAGGTCCGAGCTGGAGAAGGGCCAGAAGTTGGCCGCCCAGAAATCTCTGAAATTTCTTTAAGTGGAAATCCTGAACTTTCTTGGCCATAAGGCATAGAGAACCATCCTGAGTCAGCCCATAGATGCCATTGGGGTAATTCACATCCAGCCATGGGAAAAAATGACAGCACTGGACCTATTAGTATGCATCAGGTCAGTCCCCCTTTACTGGCATGAAAAAGAAATAAAGCATAATTTTTCTATCTGAAGTCATGACTCCCGAAACCATTGCCTGAGCTGGATACTTTGCCCTGAATGTCCCATCGACATATTTTATTGATTTTATAGAGAATTTGCCATTTCTTTTGTTGACAATAGAATCCACAATCAAAAGTTTATAGTTTGAAAAAAAAATTTTAATATCGACCCACGCTTCCCAATGTAGCCCATCATTTTTTCACCATTTCTATCTTCTGGCCTTCATGGAATAGGCCGAATGGTGTCTTTGGGGTCCTGACATATGATTTCAGGCCAAAATTATTTTGCGTAACTGCCCTGGCAGCCTTGAGGTCCACCTGAAGCTCTTCAACCACCTCTCTCATGGAGGTTGCAGGTACCTTGTCAGTTTTGTCGCTGATGACTCCAGGATGCTTCATTCCTCTCTTAATTGTCTCCACAAACTCCCAGACTTCCTCTTATTCCTTTTCTATCTTTGATTGCCTTCATGATATTGTATTCCGGTTGTGAGGTCACTCTGACTATGCCAGGGATTGTTTTTTAGTCCATTTGGCACTGAAGCAAATCTGACCACCTCTTCCTTTTTGTCTCCTGTGGAGTCATTTTTAATCACAGCTTATTCTAACCTTCCACAGGTATGGCTGATACCTCAATGATTATGCTGTATTGTTTTCACAATTTTCCTGTAGATGTGAGATGCTTTTTTAGCACAACGAAATTCATGGAAAATTTTGGTTCCCCACCCTGTACATTGTAAGTGTATTGATGCACTTAGTGGCCCATTTAGAACAGGATAAGGATGCAGCAATGAGATCAATGATGATTGGAACTGCTGTCCTACATAAAGGTCCAGGTATCCAAGCCACATCTAAAATCAAACCCTAGACCAAGATATACGGTGCAGGATTCCCAGAGAATTACCAACCAAGCTTACGGTTAATCGCAAAGATTGTTTTGCATTCACTGAAGTTATTACTTCTTCTTGCATGAACAAATTTATTTCAAAAGAAATGAAGAATGTATTATTTGATAGATAATAGATGTAAATTTTGAATTTTCAAGACTATTTCCTAGTAATGAACTTATAAATCTGCTCACAGATACTTTTAATAAGAACTATCATCATCGATGAAAATTGAAAAAGATGACATTGTTTCTTTGTCATTTGCTACACTTTCATTTCTTCCAATTCTATTCTTATTCCAGATACATCGGTATTGAGATATCTTCTAAGCGCTTGAGTCTGTATGCACCAAGAATACAATTCCAACATGTGTCGCCCAACAAAGGTTAACAATCAGACGAGGCCAGGAGGCCATAAAATTCTGAAACGCAATTGCTGTCACGCCCACAAAATTTTGTCTGAAATGGAACATCGGTGAGAAAATACCTGGTTGAAGGTCTGCAGGCATTGAGGTTTTCGCAAATATTTCACAAAACATCGCATTCAGAATCTCAAATGCCAATCTCGATCCTATATGAATTGCATGAATCCATAGAATTCTCAGACGCAATGACCAAGCATGCATCTAATCTTAGGTATGCGGTGTTATTCATTGGAAAATGAAGAAAAGGATATGTGGAACCGGATACCCGCAACTTCTGCAATGCCAAAACAAAATGTTTGAAATAAAGTTGCTAATTAAACTGCCAAATCAAGAATTTAGTCTTTAAAGTCGATTGTTTTATGCCTACTGTTCAGCGACACGAAATTTTCTGCATATTTCATTAAAAAAAGTTTAACATGCATAATTATAAGCTTTTTAGTTTAATAACTAAATCCTGCTTTATAAAAATTAATTTTTCCCCCAAAAATATTGCCATCAAACTGCCACAATGCCAACCCAAAATATTGACCCACATCCTGGCTAACCCAAAAACCTCAACACCAACCTGAACCCAAAAATATCCATGAGAAACAACCCGAATCTTGCATCTTGTCGCTGGATTTGACGCGATAATATCAGCAGTCTTGTCTCGTAATGCTTCCGCCCCTACATGACACCTGACAGCTTACATGACACAAAATGGCGCTGCCCCAAGTCGGTTGCATTAAGCAAAGATTAGCCCCATACTGGTTTGATGAGGGTCCGCGGGCAAAAAGCTGTGTTCGTGATTGCCTTCAAACTCACGCATGAGACCAACGTCGAACGAACATGTCAGGAAAAACAACATGTCTGTAGTCGGTGTAAAAGCAGCAGCGAAGGCTTGTGGTCAGAAGACATGAGACGTTGATGCCATATCCGGTATTTCTTCATCTTTTGAGCTGATTGTGACAAGCATGCAAGACATGTAACTTGGATTTTTCTAGCCTAGTAGTACAGTTGTCCCTGTGAGATAAAATATTCAAATCTGCAATGGATGGATAGATGGATGGTTGGGCTTTACATCCTCTATTCATTTATAGATCCTGTTTTCCTTCATACACTAGTAGCGATCTTATCTCGGAGGACAAAATCAACAAAAGTACCGCTTAGAGGAGAAGGAATGCAGTCTCATGGGGAAAGCAAGCCTTATAACTAAGGTTCTAACAAATTAGAGACCAAGTAACAGTTTTCGCCGCAGAATTACAGAAAATTACCAAAAAAAAACCTTTATTCGCACAGCTCACCACAAACACAAACTGGCACAAAGTTTTACATTCACAGAATAATGAGCTAGCAGACGGTGTCCAGCACCAGATATAGCAGTTACAGCTAAAGTGTGCCAGTGCATTAGGGCCACCTTCCAACCATTAGTATCAGACTTGTACCTCAAAGGGAGGAACTAATGCATTAGGTAATGAATATGTCTACCGCCTTCGGTCTGGTTTGCCAAATGGTTTCGGTGCTATTGGGCAGGTGCTTATACAGGGTTGTTCTGGTTTGTTCTTAGAATTTAAGTGACTCAAGGACAACATTATTTATTTCACATATGAATCAGATGACATAATATAATGCATAAATGCAGGATCCAAAGCCCTAATCATCCATCCTTCTGCCTCACTTCAGTAAGATATTAAAGGCCCAGTGTTTCTAACACATGCCATGCACAGGAACACGACTAATCACCAAATAGGCAGCAACCATGTTGAGTTTAGGCATACACTGTATTTGATTGATCACCTTTGATAATTAAATTCAAAGTATGGGTGTAAAGTAAATGTATTTCAAATGCAAATACATGGCAAAAACT
Source organism: Platynereis dumerilii (assembly GCA_026936325.1). Lineage (NCBI taxonomy): Eukaryota > Metazoa > Annelida > Polychaeta > Phyllodocida > Nereididae > Platynereis > Platynereis dumerilii. The sequence continues at coordinate 9,880,114 of JAPTHN010000016.1, read as the reverse complement.
TCAAATGTCACTCCGGTGTCGCCTGTAAGTAATTGAAGCGGATGATATGTTTTACATTGGTCAATGCTAAGCATCCTCAACCATAACACTTGTGGAAGCATGAATTCTCATCCGGCGAGGAATATTAACATTGATCCAATGACAAAACATGACCATTTTCACATACTTAGAGGCACCACTGTAAACTCTGCATGTGGTAGTCTTGAGGGTACACTCTAAAAAATTTCAGACAAAATTGTTTTTTTAGATTCAAAATGGTTTTTTGAAAAACCAAATTTCAATGCAAAAAACCAACATGGATTTTTTTAAAAATCCATGTTGGTTTTGCATTGAAATTTGGTTTTTCAAAAAACCATTTTGAATCTAAAAAACCAATTTTGTCCCGACATTTTTTAGAGTGTATGCGCCTGTTTTTATGGAAATTATATTATATATAATGAGGTGAAAAAGGTTATATCTCCGTACTAATTGAGACAGAATGCAACATACAGTGATCCCTGCATTATAAGACCGCCCCTTCTGCGGTCATAAAGCGGTCTCTCGTGAGGTTGTGGTATCTCGTCGGGGTGCAAAATGCACTAAAAATACCACTCACAGCAGGAGGAAGGTGGTCACATAAGGCAAGTCGGTCTTACAACAGGGGGTCTTATAACGCAGGGACCACTGTATATTTCACTTTGTTACATAACCATATAAAAGGACGATGTGACATGTCACAAATCTTTACTAGGAATTCTGCTTTCTTCCCAACTCAAAACAGTTTACACAGCTTGACATTCCTGGTTCACAGAAAATTAGGCCTTACATTTTTTTCTTTGCTTTGCCTGCATTTGATCCAAATTCATCGCTTTGTGTAACATAATTACATACATTTAATAAATTCTCGCTGCTCTCCAGACACATGTTGTTTATCCAAAGTTCATTGAACTTTCAGATTTATAAAAAGAAGAAACATTCATGAAAGTTGTCGAGTGTCATTCTGAAAATATTGCAAAAAGAATTTCTCAAATAGACATACATGCCTTTGATATTTTCATATATTTTGTGATTGAAAAATATGTAAATATTACTAAATAAGATCTACATGTTTACAGTAACCTAAGAAATTTATATAAATTCATTGCACATTCAGATAGAAGAGGGGCTAGAAATCTGCAACATTTATCACATATGAGGACACAGTGCCCCTGAGCGATCTTTAAGATTAAAAAAAAAAAGCGAGAAGACGTATAGCACGCGGTTGTAGAGCAAGGTCAGGAGAACATTTAAAGACAAAAATGAAAAAATTCTGTTGGGAAAATTTTGAGTTATTCCAATTTTAAGATTTTTGTTTATCACACCCACATTTTCTGCCTAAAAGTGGGGTCATAAAAGTGGATATAAGTTATAAAGTCATTTACAGATACAGTTTTTGAAGGAAAGACAGTAATCTTTTCATCACTGTGACTATAATATGTGTGTGAAACATGTTATATCAAAAATAGTGTGCAGAGTGTGATAAACTCACTTGACTGTGTGTTTGTCAAAAATACTATGTTTTTAGACCTGCTAAATTGACTCTATTGTTTCTTTGAGTGTTCAACTGCTTCTGGGTGGGTTTGAATTGAGCTAAGCCTTTCTTTGGAGTCTTTTGGTGCATGTTCATGACAAAATGTGGTCTCAGATGCAGCTTTTCGGATATTTTATATCATTGATATTTATGAATAATCCATACAGGCACAGAGCATGACCAGTGCAATTGTCTTTAATAAGTCATGTTAACAATGCATATCTGTTTACAAATAACTCAAAGTCATGGCTTGTTTTGTTCTTAGAAGTGCATGTATGACATTGTATGTATTAATGTTGACTGCATGATTGTATTAATTTTAGGACAAAAAAATGAAATTTAAAAGACTTCCAGAGATTCTAGACCAACATATTTTGCAGGCGAGAACCTAATTAGCTTGTTATTTCTACCAAACTGAGATTTGACATTGAAACATGTTTGAATTGTCACGATGAGTGTGCACACAACGGTGTATGTATATCATTGAACAATGGTGGGACAAAATAAAAATAATAATTATCTAATAAAAAATTTTTGGAAAGGGAAATGCGAAAAGGTAATTTCTGCACCTGAAGACCATTGAGGATGCTGATAAATGAAACTTCACAGATAGGTCTTACAACGACACAGTCAACAACATTCTGTGACATGTTTGACATAAAACATTCTCAATATTGGTCTAATATAACTTAAATCCAGCCTATATACAATTAACTACGCAGAAACAATACTACTGATTTAGTCTGATTACTGGGGACAATGTTGGAAGGCTACAAACTTGCTCATCACTGTACTATTGGTCTGGAGCAAACAGTCACATGTGTTTGTCACACTCTGCACACTATATTTAGGCAAAAAATGTTTTACACAAATGCAAGTGTTACAGAAATTAATGATATTGTCTTTCCATCAACAATTGTCCCTGCATATGATCTAAAACATTTCCTTCAACGACTTTGCCTCCGTTTCAGCATTGAAATATGAGTGTGATAAACCAAAAAACTTAAAATCGATATAACTCAAAATTTTCCCAACAGAATTTTTTCGTTTTTGTCTTAAAATGTTCTCCTGACCTTGCTCTACAACCGCGTGCTATTCGTCTTCTCGCTTTTTTTTTTAAATCTTAAAGTTTGCTCAGGGGCACTGTGAGGAATTTGTACTTTCCGAGAATAGACACTGGTACAAATGCTGCCAATTTAACATATACGCTAAAAAGGACAGGAGCAGGACATGGCAATGAGGCGAAGTATAATTGAAATGGTCTCCCAACATAGGCCCGGGTGAGCCAGGATGATAGACAGATAATAATGATATGGTAAGTGCAGCCCTCCAAGCACAGTTCTGGGTGCTCACGAGGGTTGACTGATGAGACGGGAGAGAGAGCGGGAGTCGTCAACATGTTACACATTTATCCCATTTGAGGGATCTTTTACTTGCCCAGCATAGACACTGATACAAGCGGCCGCCACATTAACGTCTTATCCAAACGACATCCAGCTGGAATATTGCTCATGAAGGTCCAATGAAAGTTCAGGTTCTCCACCATGGATTCGAAGCCATGCAGGTTAAGACCTTCAACGGAGCAGGCAGGAACCTTAACTACTCTGCATCCAAGCTTCCTGCAAGAGCTGGACTCGAACCCTTGATCCAGAGCGATTGGCAGCCAAGCAAACTACCACTGAGCTATTAGAACTGCAGCTGAAAAACAGTCTTCTCACTCTGATAAACAAACCTGATCATTAAAACAAGTATTGACTAGTCGTATTATTTAAAGGCAATACTTTTGCCCCCTAATGTGGATGAGTGTGAAGAAATCTGCCTATATAGTATATAGCAAGACAAAAACATTGTCTTGTTTTTAAGACCACAACAGACAACAACTTTGAAAATCAAGATAAAAAGACAACTGACAGATTGGAAGCTTCAAAAACAAAACCATAATCTCACTGATGGTATGACGGAACCATATGTCTGATTCTGGCACCATATGTTTGATTTTGGATGGCGAATGCCTTATATCAAAGTAAGATATGAAAGCACAACATAGGCCTACATACAGTGCCAATAAGTGGAACATAATGACTTGGATCTTCATACCAATGACAGTGGCAATATGTTTGTGTCTGGATTTCAGTGCACTACCAGAAATATTTTGCACAAGATGAACAACTTTGATTCTGGATATGGTGTCTGCTCGGGAATATTAATAAGCCCAAAAGCTCCAGATATTGGAATATGAACCTAAATCAAACAGAAGTCACAGGACATAAGATAAGTCCAATTAATGCCGTATAATATGATTGGATTTCAGACGATTGACAAGATTATGCAACATGAACATAATTGATTTGGTGTCTCTTACAGAATACACAATGTATTCCAAGATTGATAATATCAAAAATCACAATACATAGTGCAAAGACAGAGGGAGCTTTCCTTCCTTCAAAAAAAAAGTCACACCACAACAAACAAAAACACACAGCACCAACTTCCTCTGATCTGAGAAAAATAGAATCAGAAACAGACAGGCACAAATGGAATTTACACATTCTCTCTCAGAGACTCTCACAACTCCAGAATTTGCATTCATTTGCACAGTGACACTGAATATTTTCTGACTTCTTTTGGTCCTTCATTGTCTCTTTTACACAGCGGAAAGAGAAGGTGAGCCAATAGAAAATCTGTTTGTGACTGAAGTCAAATTCAGTATGAAGGAAAGTACATGTAAGTCAAACAACTTTGAAGGTTCAACTATAGCCTGTGTGGAAAGCTAAAGCTCATATTATCTATATTTGTTATTTTTATGGTTACTATTCTTATTGAATTAATAGTTTCTTGATATCATACTAAATTTCACTTATAGACTGATTAGTTGACGAAGGCACAAACTCCTGTATTGGCTTGCCATGTCATCATTGCGGCTGACTCATTCTTGTTCCAAATTTTTTCGAAAGAAAGCGTAAATATTTTGTTGCACAATTGAAATATTTAAAGTTCCAAGAAACCTTAAAGTATGCAACATCACGACACATATAGGTTACTTCAACTAAAGTACGTAAGCAAGCATCAGTTGTTGATGACTCACTCACAATAAATTGTTTATCTGGCATTTGTTATATTACCATGAGTAAGACTTCTACATTATACTATACACACTATATATACTGTGTCGCCTGGCGCAAGATAAGTTCGGAGGAGACATTTTAGAAATTGGTAGTCCTTCGCATTAGAGTCTGTGCTGGGCAAAAAAAAAAGATCCGGCGCGATTGACATGCGAGTATAGGTTATTCACCACGGGAGACGGAATATATGCGATTTATCACAAGAGGCTTTAGACCCCAGGTTTGATGAATAGAACACATATTCACGATCCCATGTTGAATAACTGGCTTATACCATGAGACCACTAGAACACGATAAGCACGAGACGACAAATGGACAACAAAGAATTTGGGATTTATTGCAGTGAAATACAGTCATGTGATTGGCTGATTGAGGTGTTGAATGGGCATAACTACAAATATTATACATAGATGATCTATGATGTCCCACAAGAAGGCCTAGATGCATTTAATTTCAACTTTAACATTCTGAGCTCTAATAATCCAGTTCACACAACACGAACATGTGAGAAGTTGGTGGATCTGTGCAATACCATTGCATCATTGCACCATAGCAATTGGCCTGAGAATTCTTTGCAAAGAGTGGAACTAGGTCTGTCATCTCGTGAATGCTTTTATGCCTCCCTCTCCCTTCCATTCTCTTCTATTCACATCAGCCTCAAAGCAACTGGAAATCTTCCACAAAGCATTCAACTCCACATCTCTGCACACCCAGAGAAAATTCAGACAAAATTGGTTTTTTAGATTCAAAATGTTTTTTTGAAAAACCAAATTTCAAAGCAAAAAACCATTTTGAATCTAAAAAACCAATTTTGTCCCGACATTTTTTAGAGTGTGCTCACCCAGAGAAAATGTGTGCATGTATAGGAGCGCCCTGTGGTAAGATTTTGCAGATTTTTTTTACTGACGATGCTAATAAGAATTTAAATGTCTTGTAACTTCTAAATTAATACACCACTATTACTGAGTAAATATTATAGTCTCTACAATGGAAGCTAGTCTCATCTGGGCATTTAAGAAAAGGCTCTTCATAATCAACCAAATCAAAAATCATAAAAAATCATCTTAACTTAATGCAAACTTGCATTTCTGATATAATTACTAAGATGATCGTCTAATGACGTCAATGAAATGATAAAGAGGTCTGTATACTATTTATAGGATACATTACTCCATTTACATCAAAAGTCATAGAGTAATTTTCTAAATTTAAATTGTAAATGAATGCCATTTTTATTAAAGATCGATTATTTTTAAAATTCACTTTGAATAAGGAATAATTGTCTTCAATTACAGTTTAAGAAACTATATGCACTACTTGTATGTTGAGTTTAAATATAATATCTAAAGTGTTTTCTGTCTATCAAATACCACATGGATCATTTGTAACTTTGTGTATTTTTAGCAAGATTGACTATGAATGAACTGTGACAATCTGTGTAAAACCTATGGCTAGTCCTTCTTAGTTTATTCATTAGAGCCGCAAAGGGTATGATTGACATAACAGGCAGATATTAGCAATCATTTACATCAAGGGAGGTTTTTAGTTGTCATATAGAGAAACCATTAGCTGAAAGAATGATATGAACACCCAACAATTAAATAAGCAAATTGTTGAGTTGAGCAGTTTCAACCATCCTTCGAATCACCTCACTGCTGTGTTCTCCCAATGTCCTTATTGGCCTGCCAAGTGCATGAATAGCCTACAGGACGTAAAGCCCAAGTCATCCATCCAGAGATTTAATCCAAAGAGCAGATGACCTCCAGCGAGGATTCTAACCTGAGACCGTGAAACAGAAGTGAAAGACAACGAAGTTCAGAGCTTTTTCCAACTAGGCCATCAGTTTTTATTTCTATCCAGTTGAGAAATTACCCTTTAACAAAGATTTCTATATGCAGAATACAGCTTCAAATCTGAATTTGTATAGACTTGCATCACACTAGTAGGACCACCACTGTACACACTCTCGGCGGTGCACGCGAATAATCATTTGATTTGTTTGTTTAGTTAATTGTTTGTTTGTCACCACAGATAAAAGAGAAGAGCAGGTATACAAAGGATTCCCTATAGCAAACTCCCACACAAAAACAACCCAATACTTTTGATTGGCAGGACACATAAAGACTTGACTACTTATACCGTATTGTTTGGTGGCGACAAAAAAGTGTTTGCGACTGCGAAATGTCAAATTGAGTTCAATAACCTGGTGCGGAAGTTGCTGGCTCATCTGTCAGTGATATATTAGGCTCCAGTTGACTTCAGGCAGTCAGCAGTGACTCTCTGTGCTCTGGAGGTCTTTTAGACTTCCTGCATTTTATTGGCAAGCGTGTATAGCAATTTAATAAGGCAAACTTTCGCCGCGTCCACACAAACCGAAGTTCGCCTGCAAGAAGCCGCTCTCTGAGATTAAAGGCACTGTAAAGCTTCCACTGCAGATTGGACACATTTTCTGAAGACCACATGCAGTGATTCCACCAATAATTATCAAACATTGCTGATATATTGATGCAGTCAGCTTGTTGTAAATTCAGCTTCATTTGATTCATTGTACACAATGGAAAAAAAAAGTCATGTTTCAAAGAAAAGAGCTACTACCCTGGTCTCTGCCAACTGTATATGATCACTCATCTCATGAGAAAAAAAAAAGGTCCATTACGTATTGTCAAATATTAATCAATTTAAGGAATACTAAATACACCCTGGGCTGTGTTGCTAGTGCATGCTTTCTCCTTGAGAACTGCTTGTCAAATTGAGGACAATATTTGTTCATGACTTGTTTTTCCATTATAGTTAATGGTCCTTCCCTAAAGCAACCTTCTCCTAAGCAACCTATCTGCAATGAGCAACCTCTTCCCTCAACACTTACACCGCCATGTACAACCTCTTCATGTCTACAGAAAGAGATGTTGCCTGTCCTCAAGAGGTATTTAACTTCGTAGTAAAATATTTGATCATACTGATCTATGTAAACAGCTATTGCTACGGATGATCTTTTACAGTTCCACAGCTACCGCAAACTGTCTCATCTTTTTAATATGGCTCGGTGTGTTTGCTTCCCCATCTGATTAATTTGAAACGTGAACGATGTTAACCTAGCCTGACTCTCTGATGCTATCTCATGACAGTAGGGACCTGCTGGAACCCGGTCCACAGTTTGCGTGACTCCCAATTCCTTAACCCCGACACTCGCCTGCGCTGTCTTCTACTCTGCCACTCTACAGTGTACCTACAAGATTCCTACCGTTAAGGACTAAAAGTAAGAAAAAGGCAGAAAGACACTCTTATGAGAGCAATGGTACCTAGAGGGGAGTGAGGTGAAAATATGTTTTATGAAGATACACTTGTGATTCTAATCATTGAAAATACCTAGCGATACAACTACTTTTAAGAGAAATTTTGTAAGTTGACCAACCAGGGGTCATTTCACAATAACTAAGACAAACTGTCACTGGTGTTACTGTAGAAGTAAAGAAACACCATTGACTCAAAGTTAAACTAGTGACCAAATTGATATTTGTTTGAAATATTTCCCATTAAAATATGAATTGCTTTGGATTTTCTACCATCATTGATCACTGGTGTTACCATTGGACTCCAGTGTTAACAATTTTTGAGTAACACCAGTGACGGTAACACCAGTGACAATTTGCACTGAAATACCAATTGCTCCCAGGTATTTTACCAAATGGCTCAATGCTAAACTTCATTTGAAATTACTTACGCAAGCAGGAAAGTATTTTACTACGGTATAAAGTATTTTTTAAAGCGAGTGTTTCGAACTGGGTGCAGTACTGCACTATTTCTAGCCATATATTATCAAGATCCCTATACTTCCTGGGTGATGTGAAAGTTAGTACTTTGCATGTGATCATACTTTTGAATTTGAACTAGCCTACAAACCATGCCATTGGATTCCTTGGAAAACAAGAAGTATTCAACACCAAATTTGGTTCTCCAAAAAGGATTTCATGCAATTTTAAACTTTTGAGAATGATTAGCAATTTGATGTCTGCTGTGTGAAATTAAATTGGTGATATTTTTGCTCAAAACATGTGTTTGGTGAGACAAGAATATCATCACCAGACTCTGTCTTCAAACTATGACAAATCTGCAATATCCATTTTAATTTACGAATATATATTTCATAAATTCTGTGCATTGTAACACTTAACACATGTATCCACTACCTTTTTCGATATAAGCTTACATTTAGGTCCTTATTCTAAAGTTTGTGTAATTAAATATATATACAATATGTATATTACACTGTATTTAAATCAAATACATATATGTTGCATAAGATAAATAAATATCAGGTTGATATAAATATAAAAATAACAATGTACACTCTAAAAAATGCCGGGACAAAATTGGTTTTTTAGATTCAAAATGGTTTTTTGAAAAACCACATTTCAATGCAAAACCAACATGGATTTTTAAAAAAATCCATGTTGGTTTTTGGATTGAAATTTGGTTTTTCAAAAAACCATTTTGAATATAAAAAACCAATTTTGTCAGTAATTTCTTAGAGTGTATCAGATGAAGCAAAGAGTAATGATCTCAATAAACACTGATAAAATAAATGGTACAGGATGTTCCTATTATCACATTTGTGACAAATATATCATTTCTCGGTTATAAATCTCTCTCAATGTATGTATTCATAATTGATCTACGTTTTTCTTTTATATTAATACCTCATGTAAGCTCAGCAGGAAAAATACGCTCATGTTTATCAAGATTCTTGAATTTATTTGATATTTGGAACGTGTGAAAAAACTAATTGTTGGCCTGAATATTTTATACGAATAAAGTACAGCTTCGCGGATCATAATAAAATGATTTTCTTGTTAATTCTAGAAGATATCATGGAAAATTAGTTCTGACATGAAACTTGTACATACCCAGTGTCCAACACAAATGTTTCTTTTTTTACCTGAGAAGCTGGTTCAAAAACATACCTGGAAAGATAAGAAAGAAACATTAGTTATATCAAGTGAGCAAATGAACCACATGCATACGGAATAATAATTATATGTCTATATGGGGTGAAGCAATGTACAATCAATTTATATATCACTATGGGAACAAAGTATAGATGGATGTGAGGTCTTCCAGTTCTTTTCCTTATTCTACAACTCTTTGGCCTTGGCACAGTATTTCATTTCTATATCTCAGCAATATTGTTCAAATTCTACAAGGCGGAGAATTATTATTACATGTTTGTGATGTTGAGATCATTTTACTTGATAAATGACACTGTATTACAAATCTAAAAGCCCAAGATAAAGGCAGATTTGTGAGAAGGGATATAAATTGGCATTAGTCAAATTTCTCCATTTTAAAGGCATTAGGGCATTGGGAACAAGCTGAATTTATGTTAGAATAATATTAGGTTTTTAATGCTATATTATGTCCCATTGTCTCCCCAAATGAGATTTGGCAACATATTTTTGCTTTGTTCACCTGCAACTAGTTTCGATATTGAAACTAAGTGGATTTAAAACCAAGAACAAGATCTTCAGTATAGGCTAAACTGGGGCTATTCGAATAATTTTATTGTATAGTATGAACTTAATGTCATGCGCATGCACTGCATGGAATTAGAAACAGCCGTCCACATGGCATAGCTTATTGCACAGCCTCAACAAGATGGCCATTTGCAGAGATATTAGGCGAACCTTAGATTCACATTTCGCAGTCAGATGCATTCTTCAGTTTTGGTGATCGGCATGTGATGATAAGTAATGAGAAGACTGGCACATATCTAGCTATTCATTCAGGGATTTTTCAGTTACCCCTGCATATAGAACATTGGATTCATCCTTCTCCCATCATATATGTAGCTTGGGCTCTAACTGAAGTTCCAGGAGTTCGCTCGGCACCAGCGGTTGCAGAAACACTCTTGACCATCGAGTTTCTTCATCGACCTAATATCATATGGGCTTTTTATGTTTTATTAGACTAAAACCTAGGAGTGGGATTTAAACCCACAATCTTAAAGCAAGTGGTTGCACAAAGACACACTCTTAACCATCTCGTTTCTTCATCCACCTACGCTCCAGTGTTTTCATGGTGATTTTTGCCTCACTCCGATTTCCAGAGTTTCCAAACATGCCTTCAATGGCAAATTAGTCTGATTTATTGCTCCTTGAACACAATAACTTAAAAGGGACAGTTTTATGAGCAATTATTGCACATGATGGAGATTCTAATGCAATAGTAATGTCAGATCTTCAATAGCAAACATTCAAAATCATTCAGAGATGGCAGTGTCTTTATTCCACGGATGATGGAAGTAATGGCATTTAGATGCTTCCAGGCAATTCCCTTTTGATGCGGAGACACAAAAATTATGTTAGGACTTCACTCGAGAATAACGTTTTAAAAATGTCGACTGACTCGTTATGTGGAATTTTGAAAAACATTAGAGAGACTTTAGAAGAGCATGTTTGTCAGCAATTTTCAGAATCTAAAGATTATTTGTAAATTTAATGTAGTGCTAAGCTTTGAAGCCTATAAAAGCCTTGCATGACTTAGCAGTCTACAAGTAGTGCAAAACTATAGCCGGTCCAGACGAAGAGCTCAAATTGCATTATTCGTGTAGTGCTACAGGGAATATTGAATTTTGGTAAAAATTCAGCTTCACAGAAAACCAAACCACATTTGCATCAAAGGTAAGCTGAATAATTCACAGCGGCTGTTACCAGGCGAATGACTTACGGTTAAGTTTAACACGTAATGGTACAATATGCAGTATAGTATCTGCCTTATATCCGTACATGTCTGAGACAATGAGAGATTGGTTATTAGCCTTCTGTCCTTAAAAGATATTTTACAAATGTATAATATTTTGAGAAATGAAATAAAAATTTACTAAACTTCATATGAGACCAACTTTAATAGTAAAATGCAGCCACCGAATTACAGAATTTCCCAGAAAACCTAATGACGTACGTTATACGCTTATCCAGAAATACACAAAGGATTACTAGATCCAAATTCTACAGATGTATACAATATTCCTACATACAGTGTATGCCATACACACACAAATAGAAAATATCTCTAGATTCTACTATGAATGGCTATGATGAAGAGAAGAAATATGTATAGCAGAAAAAATGCTTTATATATCTGCATCCAACCTCATTTCTGAGAGACACGATTCTCTGTGAAATGAGAGAGTAAGGGATACCCTGAGAATGAAATGGTTCTTGTAATCTCAAGATCAAGGGTGGAAGATTCAAGATGAGAGATTTTTTTGGACTGTTTTGAACTGAAGGCAAAATTTACAGATAAACCTTGGATTGAAATAAATTCTTTGAGATAAACTTGACTAAGATTAATTGCATTAATTCAGTAAAAGAGATACTTCGATAGTGGGTGGGATGAACATTGGTCTGTGCACGTATATGTAACAAAAACTGAATTTATATAAACCCATTTGCAGAGAGGAAGAGAGTATAAATACCCAAGATAGATTGATGATCGGGTCTTTGTGTCTAGTATTTATGCACATACAGTCTTAATTGAAAGGTTCTTGATGGATTACTTAAAGAACCCACAGATTTTAATTTTTTAAGGGTTCAACTGAATTGAAAATATTCAATACTTGGTTTGAAGGCCCTATGACAGGAGCGTATGCTCCAAACTTGGGAGAAAAGGGTTCCACTTTGGGGGTTCAGTGCAGCTGGATTATCTAATCGTTCGTTTTTTTTTTGCTGTTGGATCCTTTTAAAAAGTTTAATAATGAACCTGGTATTCCTTATCTATACCAGCTTATAGAACCCTTAAAGGTTCCATATAAATAAGAGCGTGGTACTTGCCAGTCTAATTGGGAGATATCAACAAGCAAGGTTTGAAAGTGCCGTCCAGCAGAGGTCCACCAGTGACCTTGACAGAGTAGGAATCTAACCCGAGACCAAGTGATTGGAAGCCAAGAGTGGACAAACTGCATACATGTGCTAATCCCACTCTCCAAGATAATGGACAAAGTATTATGCATGTACAGTAAGTGGATGGACAGATACAATGTAGACAGAGAAGCGACCATCAGATTTCTTCATCGACCTGTGTCAAATGGGCTTTTAATGTTTTATTTGACTAAAGTTTAGGAGTGGGATTCAAACCCACAACCTCAGAGGCAGAGGTTGCACAAAGACACACTCTTAACCATCTCGTTTCTTCATCCATCTACGCTTCAGTGAAAGCATGGCAATTTTGCTCCACTCCAATTTCCAGAGTTTCCAAACATGCCTTCAATGGCAAATTAGTCTGAGTTATTTCTCCTTGAACACAATAACTTAAAAGGGACAGTTTTATAAGCAATTATTGCACATGATGGAGATTCTAATGCAATAGTAATGTCAGATCTTCAATAGCAAACATTCAAAATCATTCAGAGATGGCGATGTCTTTATTCCATGGATGATGGAAGTAATGGCATTTAGATGCTTCCAGGCAATTCCCTTTTGATGCGGAGACACAAAAATTATGCTAGGACTTCACTCGAGAATAACGTTTTAAAAATGTCGACTGACTCGTTACGTGGAATTTTGAAAAACATCAGAGAGACTTTAGAAGAACACGTTTGTCAGCAATTTTCAGAATTTCAAGATTATTTGTAAACTTAATGTAGTGCTAAGCTTTGAAGCCTATACAAGCCTTGCATGACTTAGCAGTCTACACATAGTGCAAAATTATAGCCAGTCCAGACACAGAGCTCAAATTGCAGTATTTGTGTGGTGCTACAGGGATTATCAAATTTTGGTAAAATGTTTTTAAAAAGCAGCAACCGAAATTACAGATATTCTGAGAAAACTAGATGACGTTCATACCAAGAAATGTACAAAGGATTACAAGATACAAATTCTACAGATGTGTACAATAGTCATATATACACATAAAAGTAAAAAATTATCTAATGAATGGCAATGATCAAGAGAAGGAATATGTATAGCAGACTTAATGTATTTGCATCTGACCTCAAACTTAGGTACAGTGAGAATGAAGTGTCTTGTTATCTCATTCTTTGGCCTTGTCACAGCCATAAATACCCGGAATATGCAAGAGCATTTCATTTTTGCGTATGTCTCAAACTCAGCTGACTAGTGGTTGCATACACTTCTAACCATCGGGTTTCTTCATCTACCAATGCACATCTATGAATAAAGTTTAGAAGTGGGATTCGAACCCACGACCTCAGAGCCAATTAATTGATGCACAAAGAAGCACTCTTTACCATCTCATTTCTTCATCCACCTACGCTACAGTGTTTTCATGGTGATTTTTGCTCCACTCCAATTTCCAGAGTTTCCAAACATGCCTTCAATGGCAAATTAGCCTGAGTTATTGCTCCTTGAACATAATAACTTAAAAATGACAGTTTTATGAGCAATTATTGCACATGATGGAGATTCTAATGCAATAGTAATGTCAGATCTTCAATAGCAAACATTCAAAATCATTCAGAGATGGCAGTGTCTTTATTCCACGGATGATGGAAGTAATGGCATTTAGATGCTTCCAGGCAATTCCCTTTTGATGCGGAGACACAAAAATTATGCTAGGATTTCACTCGAGAATAACGTTTTAAAAATGTCGACTGACTCGTTATGTGGAATTTTGAAAAACATCAGAGAGACTTTAGAAGAGCATGTTTGTCAGCAATTTTCAGAATTTAAAGATTATTTGTAAACTTAATGTAGTGCTAAGCTTTGAAGCCTATAAAAGCCTTGCATGACTTAGCAGTCTACAAGTAGTGCAAAACTATAGCCAGTCCAGACGAAGAGCTCAAATTGCATTATTCGTGTAGTGCTACAGGGAATATTGAATTTTGGTAAAAATTCTGCTTCACAGAAAACCAAACCACATTTGCATAAAAGGTAAGCTGAATAATTCACAGCGGCTGTTACCAGGCGAATGACTTACGGTTAAGTTTAACACGTAATGGTACAATATGCAGTATAGTATCTGCCTTATAACCGTACATGTCTGAGACAATGAGAGATTGGTTATTAGCCTTCTGTCCGTAAAAGATATTTTACAAATGTATAATATTTTGAGAAATGAAATAAAAATTAACTAAACTTCATATGAGACCAACTTTAATAGTAAAATGCAGCCACCGAATTACAGAATTTCCCAGAAAACCTGATGACGTACGTTATACGCTTATCCAGAAATACACAAAGGATTACTAGATCCAAATTCTACAGATGTATACAATAGTCCTACATACAGTGTATGCCATACACACACAAATAGAAAATATCTCTAAATTCTCCTATGAATGGCTATGATGAAGAGAAGAAATATGTATAGCAGACAAAATGCTTTATATATCTGCATCCAATCATCATTTCTGAGAGACACGATTCTCTGTGAAATTTGAGAGTAAGGGATACCCTGAGAATGAAATGGTTCTTCTAATCTCAAGATCAAGGGTGGAAGATACAAGATGAGAGATTTTTTTTGGACTGTTTTGAACTGAAGCCAAAAGTTACAGATAAACCTTGGATTGAAATAAATTCTTTGAGATAAACTTGACTGAGATTAATTGCATTAATTCAGTAAAAGAGATACTTCGATAGTGGGTGGGATGAACGTGGGTCTGTACACGTATACGTTACAACAACTGAATCAATAGACCTCAATAGACCCTATGTGGCAAGGTAGGCAATATTTACACAATATACATTGATGACAGGGGCTCTACGTCCTTTATTTATGAACTTGGAATGCCACAACAGGCAAATTGGGAGACACCGATGTGCTGATCCCACTCTCCAAGATAATGGACAAAGTAACAAAGTATTACACAGTAAGTGGATGGACAAATACAATGTAGACATAGAAGCAGCGAGACATTAGGCCCGACTTATTTTAATTGTATACCTTTTCGGATCGCTTGACCTAACAGATCTTCTGCATATGAAAAAAAAAGAAGCCAGCCCGCGATTTTTTAATTGACATTATAAAGAATTACAGCTTTCTTTTTCATCAAACAGACCCAAGTAAATGTGCCTCGAGTAGAGAAGAACCGAGAAGCATAAGATCAATTGTGCCTGGCCCTTGATGGACATGCAAAGGGGCGCAGGGAATACTAATTTTGACAACCTAAGTGTATAACTGGTCAGTACTGGAATGGTCTAGTATTACATTAAAAAGCTGCATTATCCTACCATATCACCGGTTAGTGTTCTAAAAGCATGACCGCATTTCAGACAAACCAGAGCAACCACATAACCATTGTGCTCTAACTAATCAGTATTCACAACCAATCACAAAGTGGTCTCAGAGATTTTCCTTTGAGGTTTCAAATTAGTCTCTAAGCAATCTGAGATCAGTCTCAGAGCAGAGTAAGATTAACCTCTGGGCAGACCAGCAGCAATCGAAGTCTCCGGCCAGCTACTGACCGGCATTAATCAGAGCAAGTCTCGTGAGGTTGCACAGCAATCTCAGACCATGCAGTCTCACAACAGAATGTTTAGTGCATTTATATTTTCCTACCTGGGTTTTCCTCTCAGGGAGTACCATCTTAGTATTTTGAATCAATCATTACTGTTATTTCACAGTGCCAAGTGCAATATCGTGCAGTTTTTATAACACCGAATGTCAAACTATTGTAAGATAAAAGAGCCGTGCAATATTTTATGCCCAGTCGATATTGCACCGGCCTTGACCAATTAGCTGCCAGCATTTCAGCTTGCCATATGATATTAGCAACATTGGCTGATATATTGAACCGGTCTCATATAACTCTTATGATTTAGTGAACAATATAACAATCCTCACAATTATTTGAAAGTAAATCATTCAATTATTTAAATATTGCAACTAATCCAGTATAATGAAAGTCATGAGTGGTCAAAACAGGTCTCAAAGAAGTGTCGAAGAAGTCTAAGATATACCTTTGAGGTTCAAAATTAGTCTCAGGGCAGTGTGAACTGAGACAGGTTTTGGAGCAATCTGAGACGCGTCTGCGAGAAATCTCAGGAGCCGACACTACTTGGGAGTCCTACTCACGTTGTAAGTTCAGGGACAAAAAAGTCACATTTTGCAAGATAGGGAAGGAAGTGCAAGCAATAAAGATAGCAGAGGCTTTCTTGTGTGAAACTGGTGGCTTCAAGAGGGTGATGGGGGGTTAAGAGGTTCTGCGGGGTGCTCTGGGTTCACTGTCCCAGCGGGGTTATTAACCGTACCCTTGTCTAGTAGTGTCACGTATTTCAACCCTCTTAAGCCTTACCCGCGTATGTTACAGTGGCCAGTCAAAGCTTTTATTTATAGTTGGTTTATCGCACCTCTGAGGGATTTCGCTGCTAGTTTGTGACCACCAAAAACATGAGTGATGGGAGGCAAAAGCTATTGCTACACTCTAAAAAAATTCAGACAAAATTGGTTTTTTTAGATTCAAAATGGTTTTTTGAAAAACCAAATAACAATGCAAAAAACCAAAATGGATTTTTTTAAAAATCCATTTGGTTTTGCATTGAAATTTGGTTTTTCAAAAAACCATTTTGAATCTAAAAAACCAATTTTGTCCCGACATTTTTTAGAGTGTATGGTCTCTGCTAAGCTGCTGTTTTGCACACCACACACCAACAACATGTGGCCATTGTTGTCAGTAACAGCAACAGTATCAGAACCACACACAGCTATCTAAACATGAACAGCTATTTCAGCATTGACAGCATCAACAAGAGATATAATGCAACAAGTAGAATGTGATGTCCAAGTGTTGCATACTTTCTTTTAAATAATCTTGCAATGTAATTATACGTCCTTGATCATGTTAACGAATCTGGACATGACTCATTGTTGTATTACGTTCAACTGGAAAAGGTTAATTATGGTCAGGGCTTTTAATTACAGAGAATGCCTTTGTGAAATCGTAACATCTTAAATATAATCTGAATTTTCTTTCTGATTGCAGGCAGATCAAACTTAGTATATCGGTCAATTTTCAATGAGTCATGCACTAAATATACAATTGTGGCATTTAGAAGTGACATGCTATTCAACAGCATCATGATCAATGGTTTAATAGTTTATAACCACCCAGCCACAAAAGCAAGAGTTATCCGTCGACAACAGAACAATCATGTCTGATATTGAGCAATATTGAGCAACAGCAGAAACATTGCAGACCGTCTGGCATTGGTTGCCTAGACCAGGAACTGAATACAGGTCCAGAAAAGAGCAATCTGGAATCCAGTTCAACAACATTTTAGAATTTACACCCATATCAACAGAATTGTGGCCAGCAGTTCTCTCAGCCTCTCAGCCAGATTGCATCAAAGGTATTAACAGCATAATCAACAGTCTGGCAATCAGCAACAGCAGCTGAGCAGAAGACCCATATCAGTAGCATCAGCTGCTTCAACAGCACCAATAGAATTAACAGCCACACAACCGCACTTATCGCCACCGACCGGTATCACGCCGACCGCGTATCGGTCGACAAGAAAAACTTTTGTGTGGAGAGGAGAAACCTGACACAAATCTTGGATTGTTCTTGATTATGCCAGCCTGTTATCAGCAGATTATGATTCAGAGATGTAGATTGCAGGAGATTTATCCCGATTATGTTTGAGATGACAGGCCAATCTTGCTTGTCAGTTAGCTCCATCAGTTTATCACCACCGGAACAGGCTGGCCACCTCACACACCAGACTTAGTGGCTACAGTACGGTCAAACAATTGAGGCGTCGAAGCGCACGATTGCAGTGTTCATGATTGTGTGGATTTTCTTTACATACTTGTTTAAAAAATAGGAATTGTGGATAGCTATGGATAGATCAGGATATATTTAGTTAAATTGAGTTTCACTTAGCTTTTGATAGAAAGCTAAGGGTACCTTTATAAAGATACGACACTTTTCCAAATTGTACTGTAGGCTCCAGTACCATTCAGGCAGCTTTGGGTACAGCGACACTGCCTGGGAGCTTGGAGCACACAGCTTAGCAGGAGTGTGTTTGCTCTGTCTACCATAACCGGCAGATGTCTTCTTAAACATGAGACACATCAGAACTGGCAACGTTTTTCATCCCACCTTTGCTTCAGCCATAATAAGCTCCTGCACAATTTCTCAAAGATCTGTGTGAAACAACATTACACGTGCCTATGGACTTGAACTGTGCTCGTCACTACAAAATGTAGCCAAATAGTTTGTGTCATATCATATTGTATAGACAAAGGCTCTAGTACCATTTCAGGCAGCCCTAGGTACAGCAAAACTGCTTATTAGTTTGCTACTGAGTGCTGGGGAGCTTGGAGCACACAGCTTGGCAGGAGTGTGTTTATATGTCCACCATAGTCGGCAGATTTTATGGATTTGACACCTCACCAGAACTGGCAATGTTTTGTTGATATTGTACACTTTTGCTTTAGCAATGATCTCATGCACAATTTTAGGCAGATTTGTGTTAGTCAACACAGCCTATACCGCATGAGCTTGCAATTGAGGTTGTTATTGGTAAAAAAAATACATATTGTAGCCAAATATTTTGAATCACACTGTATACCAAGGCTCCTGTGGGCTCCAGTACCATTTCGGGCAACTCTGGAGTCTGGGTACAGCAACACTGCCCAGGAGCTTGGAGCACACAGCTTGGCAGCAGTGTGTTTGCTCTGTCCACCATAGTTGGCAGATGTCTTCTTCTTAGCTCTACTGTTTGTTCACCTGCTGCTCAGCATTCTGGGACCACCTCCTTGCAGCTTGCATTACCTTTCAATGCTGCCAGACAGATCCGTTGTGACAACAGCTAACAAAGGCAAGCCCAGAGCTCCATGAATACACTTCTCCTTCCCTTCCTCTCTCCTTTATTTTCCTGTAACTCAGCCTCGTCTTCTACATCTATATATCTTATTCGATAAGACTTCCATTGAATTTCCATTGAATCTTATTGCTCAGTGCCATGCGATTGAGATAGTGGGAAAAGATATGGACATGCGTACATATTGCCCGACTGACCCATTTTATATTTGATAACTAGAATACAGTTATTTAAATTTGTCTGTGTTTCATCAGTAAATTTGTCTTTGCATCGAGATTGTAAGTGAAAATCATTGGAGTACAAATAGAGATATTTTAGATTGCAGAAGATGTGTAGAACTGAACCCGATACTGCTGCATGCGGAATATGTGGAATCTAATTTTCATTTCCTTGGCATAAAAGCCCATATCTTTCACTTTCTTATAAATGCAGAAGCCACAATTATGCCTTGCATGTATAAACTTTGCAAGTCATTGACATCATTTCCTTCTATGGATGAAACAAAAGTGAAGGACGCTCAGTTTTCTACTGATTTTCTCCTTGTATAACCAAGCTGTACACGTGTGTATTTATCTTTTGGCAGGTTTTTTTTTTGGGTTGAAAAGACTAAAGACTGTTGGCACCAGCCCTGTAATCAGTTCACAGACAGACAGACAGACAGACAAATTCTTTATTGACCTGTGTAAAAAATATACACCCAGCCCTATATGGGCTTACAAGTCATCAAAATAATTCAAAAGTAACTTTAACAACAAATTTTCTGGAAACAACAATATTAAAACATTTACAATCACATATTTACAATATTAAAACATTTACAATCACATATTTACATTTATTTATTTCTAATGACTATAGAGCTGGTGTTGGTTCCAATTCCTCTAATCTAAGCTGTTCTGTTGAAGTCTTTTTTGGCTTCAGTTCCAAATAGCTGTAGATGTTTCAGAAGGCTGAGTCTTCAGGCATATTCTTTTTTGGCAGAGTCAAATCAAGCATTCTGGAATACTTGTTTAACCAGCATCTAGTTTTGGCTTTCTGTGTGATTAAACAAAGGTTCTCTACCTTTGTTTGGCTGTATGACAACTTATTCAGTCAAGTGTACATTTTGAAAACATTAACTGAACTGTTCAGCCAAAAGATGCCTGGTTAATGTAATGGTTGTATAATAAGGGCGTTTAGTTCTACTGACACCAATTTATCAAAGGCACACTCCATTTAAAGTCAAGGTGACATAAACATGAGCATATATGTGAATACTTCCTGTACATTACTTACAGTGTATAGGTCTGAAAATGATTAATGAAAGATGAAACGATGAAAGTAAATACGGTATCAGTAAGTATGGTGCTTTTTAAGATAATATATACTCCGACCAGAAGGAAGAGGCTTTATGTTTCAGAAAGGTTGCTCGTCAGTACCGGATTGTTTTACGTTTAACATGTGTTATCCTAATCTGGTCAACTCATATAACTCATCTTCTTTCAGGGTTACTTGAAAAGTGTTTAAGTTGCGTTAAAACATAGGTTCAGTCAATTAAAATTTGTTACCTATAGCTGATGTTCAGCCATGCATTGACACAGTATCAATAAAATGACCTAACGACTTTAGGATAACATGTGTTAATACGCTTGCATTGAACCATCATGTGCTCTAGCAGAAGTAGCCGGCCTCAGGGCCATATTTTGATGGCCTCGGCTTCGGCTGGGTCTCGGATACCAAATCCTTGGCCTTGGCTCAGTCTCGGCTGTTCCGGTCTTGACTACATCATTGGTACTATAGATCTACATGTACTTGCAGCTAGGAGGAAAGCGGTCACATAAGGTCTTCTAAGGAATGCCCAAGGGGTCTTATAAAGTAGGGAACACTGCAGCAAGACTACAGTTTAATGATTATGCAACTGCTTCTTTGCATTCCGGTTTTCATGACAAAATACCATGACATCAACAAGGAAGTTGGAAGAACTAACTGGAAAACATGATGTTACATGATGTTTTGTTTCCTCTCATGCAGGAGATATCTCATTCGCCTGCAAGACTCCTGCATCTTACCTGTTATCCTGTACAAATGACAATAAAATTACTTTTTCACTACCTGTCCTTTGTAGAGTGTTATTTGGATGAAAAATATTTCTTGAAACTTTGAATGATTGTTAGTCGCGGATATGTCATCTATCACACAACGCAGTCTGAGATGACTGTGGTTGGCAAATGTACAAAAGAGCCATTTTATTCTTGAATCTTTAGTGTATACATCTTGGCATAACAATGTATTTCGAAGTAAATAAAAACTTCTCACATGCTTTACAAGTTTATTATAAAGACTTCTGACAATGTCTTATAAATATGTTATCTTTCCCCCTGTCTTCTTTCATACCATCAACAGAATGTAACCTTGCTGCATTCAGTCAAAGTCTTACACAATATAATTGCCCCATTTATTATGCTCTCATGTTTTAACCGAAAAATTTCTGATAAAGACGTAGAAAAACATGTTTTTTTTTCTGTTACTTTTTTTCCGCATGTTCCTTAACAATGGACTGCAGGCAATTTGCTGGCTAACAAGCCAAATGCAAGGAAACTGCAGAATCTTGTTGCAAGCTGGTTAACAATAGAAGAAAAATCAATAGAAATAGGCAGACAGCCTAGAAACGTCTTATGGTGAAGCTAAAGGTTCTCCTAAAACTGTGACAACATGCAATATGCAAATGGTTGAGTTTATGCAATTTCATAAAATATAATCATTGAAGTCAATGATATACTTCAGGGAGCTACTTTTTCACCAATACATTTTCAGGTTGAAGGCCATAAATTGGCATAATGCATCAAAACAAATAGCCTTTTAGCCACATTTAAACCAATATCAAGTCACAAAAAGCAGAAGACACAATTTATCTACACAAACCATTGACCTTTCATGGCTTGAGTTATAGATGTGACCCAAGATCAATGCATCATCTTGGCTTAGCTGTACACTAAATAGATAACCCCCAAGCATACTTGTATGTACAAGAAGGTAAATCAAATGATCAGAAATTGAGGCTATGCAGTGCTCTGACTCAGCGGATTATGGTGTTTTATCTCATTATGTCAACTGTAAAACTTGCCAGTGATTTCGATACAGCAGACATATCGAATTTATTTCTTATGGTTCCCATAAATGTTGGCGTTTTTCTGCATCTGCAGAAATAAGATTAGATAAGTTGCCCCAGAACGTTCACTCTTCACACTGTACATGTAATTTCAAGAAGTATTTCTGTAATATTTGATGATATTTATAACAATTTATGGAAATTTATGGTTAATAATAATATATTTTTATGAATCATTATTGGAGAAATGAACCTTTTATCTCATTTATCGAAGTTTTAACCTTTTTTCCTGACATATTTATTTGAGTAGTGTATTTTATCTTTGACATATAACTGTAGACTATTCAGATAACTTGCACAACAATCGTTGTGATTTTTTCCAACAGTACCATTTACAGTGCGATTGGAAGACAGCCACCGTGCATGTCTGGTTCAGAGATCAACTTCCACTGATACCATTTCGTGCCAATGACTTTTAGGTCAACGACATTGAATCTTTGTGCACAAAATCTAAGCATTCAGGTATGCTGATTCTTGTAGAACTGCCAAAATCCTTTTTATGTTTAGAGAATTTTCTGTGAATGTGAAGGCAAGTGCACAGGTGATGTTCTGATAATTAGTGACTATTGGATTGTTGACAAGTAGGGAGAAAGGAATACTGTGGATTTGTGTGTGTTTTTGGACAGGCAGACCATTCACATGTATTATAAAATCGATTGTTGGATGATTTGAGCTTTATATCCTGTATTTATCCTCTTGGTAAGCTAGTAAGGACATGTGGATGACATGGCAAAGAGACAAAGGATGATTGAAACTGCTGTCCAACACATAGGCCCAGACTCTGAGACTCATATCGCGAATTGTCGTGACGATATTGCATATATAGGATATGACCTCACTAAATACTTATGAGTCATACTGAATAAGATTACAAGATAGAGATATACCTGACAAGGAACATTCCAATGCATTTCTGTAAGCACTTGTACATATAACAATTCGACTTTTAAGCCCTCATGAATCCAAAACCATCATTGTACACAATTACCATGCTACCTGCCATATGCACTTCTGCCATTGACATTTATCGATTATCACCTAGAAAGATATCGATATCAAACATCAATATCAAAGCAGTAAAAGAACATGATGCCGATCACTGAATGTGATATAAACACAATCTGATGTAATCTATACCACTGTGGATGGTAGTAAAAGAAAATCACCCCCTATGGCTCGCTTTTATTTCCTTATGATGGATTAACAGCCTCAGTAATCTAGCACTAATGCCACATTGTGGGACACACCAGTAATTTACTGACATTGATATGCATTTCAATCTAAATTTATTTCTCATTTTAATTGTTGACAAAGAATGGTTCAACTTTCTGTAATGATATCGAGACTACATTCATGCTTTGTCTCTTTCTTTAGTTGTTTCATGCAATGACATATTGATTGTTCAAATTCTGTAATTTTCAAACATTAGTTTTACATATTCAATGATTTAAAATGTTTATCAATTATATTTGTTCGTTTGACCAGCAAACCATTTTGCTTTGATGAATTCTAACATTCATTTGAATATTTCAAATTTGAAATTGGTATCATGTACCAGTGCAACAAACACAATCGGGTCTTTAAACGACACCATCTGGCATTACTTCTTTAAAGTTTAATTCAAAAAGAAAAAGTAACAAAAATTATATCTAGAACCACCAATAAATGCAAACAAAACAAAAAATGTCATCCAAAAATTGCCACCAAAACTCTGTTATAATATATAAATTTAGGCATATCCCGAAAAGGCACCTCACAAAAATGGCACAGTCCAAGAATCATAACCAAAATAGAAACTTCATGGTTGAAGTTTTTAAGAGCTGTATTGATCGGTGACTTGGCCTTTTGAGAGTTGTGTGGACTTTCCTTCTGGCACTGCAAGGCTTTGGTAGCAGAATGTCAAAAGCCTGAATCTCTAGAACCTGAATGCCATAAGTGCCTTTTTGAGTGACAGATGATGAAAAATTCCCCTCTCCAGTTTCTGCTTCCATTTCTGATTCAAGTTTCTGACTTTTATGGATATTCAATTAGGCAGCACCAAACTTGTGACCAAAGCAGCCCAGTTTGGCAGACCCATTCATACATCCAATACAGAAACTGTCACAGCAATATAGCATTCCATAGCATTCCACAAATCCATATACATTTTCACAGATTCCTGATTTGCTTTTTTTGCCATATTTGTATCCTGTCAGTGTCGCTTAACATCATTTTGACATTAACAGATATCCTAATCAATCAATTTATGGAGATAGACAGATAGATAGACAGACATAGCTACAGAGAGAGAGATGGAGAGAGAGATAGGGAGGTACATGTAGATACACAGACAGACAGCTAGATAGACAGATCAGTAAATAGACAGACTTGTCGGAAGGAAAAGCGGGCCCACTGGGCAGTGCACAACAAAATTTTAATAGAGTGTCAAGAACAATTATAAATAAATATACTTTATTATTAAGCCCAAGCAAGTGTTTTTTACTTGATCAAAGGAGAACATCTTGCAATTCTCCCCTCTGAACATGGGCTGGTGGGGCATCGAGATTTAGATAGAGAAATAGATAAATATAGAAATCGTGAAATAAAGATAGAGAGATAGATATGGAGATAGCTGGAGAGATTTAGGCAGATATAGTCGGATAAATAAACATACATGTGGCAGTAGTTGAATGATGGTTGATGTTGCCACTGCAGAAATTGCACATGTTTAAAAATGACAGCAAAAATTTTGTTTAGTGCCCTGGAACATTATATAACCACCCAAATCAATTTGGCTAGCTACAGAAGACTTCACAGGTGTCATTTGCTGGCATGAAAATTGTACATTATGCACTCTGTTCGAGCCAAGAGCTTTAATCAAAATGGGTGAGTTATATAACAAGGTGTTGTCACGATAAATATGCCAAGTTAATCGATTGAAAAGATACAGCTAATAACAAACTACAGAGGGGTATATTAGATGTAGTTGGAAGAGGCAAGGAGATCAATGGATTCTGTTCAGTGAGTTAAATTGTCATTTTAGACAAGATCCTTGTGGCTATGTCTATAGGTGCACAGGACAGGTGTTAAACTTATTATAATTTCAGAACTACAAATGTAATGTTTATCGCTACTCGGTCTCTGACTAGACTTTTTTGCCACTGCCATAATACTAGTATGTGTAAAACCCAATCGTTATAGGCCTACACACGTAAAACCATTCTCAGATATCTTACTGTAACATAACATAGATCTGTGTAAATAACCTTTTTTTTCTAATCAGAAATCAAGCAAAATCATAATATAAAGACACCTATATAGTGAATCTAAGGAAACTCAATTAAATTGATACATCATCATATTTTATTGACAAGTTTCTTTTTTATTCTCCTTATATCAAATCTGATTCCACCTCAATGTTTTTTTCATTTGAAACACGTGTTCATGAACAGTTTTCTTCCTTTTTCCTTTTCTTTTCATGGGAGACGCAGTGAACCAGAAATCTTCAGGAAACGCTCCCACCGACTCGCAGATCAATACTCCGGGGCAGGCAATCGAACTCCTCCAATTCACCAATTTCTACTTTCATCATTTATGCCATTGTGGGCACAAGGCTGCAGGAGGCTTGCAGGGCAGTGTGCATGCCTTGAAAGTATTATCTATACATCTTTGTTTGAGTTTGTTTGAATGCCAAACATCCAAACAAATGTCTTGCATCCAAACAAGCTTGCATCAAAACATCTTATGTGTTGTTTCCATGAAGAACATTCTCTCAATTTTCCTCCTGACAAGGTTGTCATGATTCATTAGCTCCTGACATGTCTATTGAACATGAAATAACCAACTGAATTTCAATTCTATCAATTTCATATCGATCTGCAATGTTGATCAGCCCACCCATAATGTGTGCACACAACATGCTAGAAGCACAACAGTCACAGAACAGCAACACCACAGTCACACAACAGTCTGAATTAATGTAGTCTTTCCTTTACCTCTAATTTT
This sequence comes from Platynereis dumerilii, assembly GCA_026936325.1. Lineage (NCBI taxonomy): Eukaryota > Metazoa > Annelida > Polychaeta > Phyllodocida > Nereididae > Platynereis > Platynereis dumerilii. The sequence continues at coordinate 9,853,530 of JAPTHN010000016.1, read as the reverse complement.
TGAATAGATGAATGCTTCCTAAGTGTTATTGGAAAGAAAGTCTTAAGTCTGTATTACATATATCATAACTGTCCTAAGATATAGTGAATGTATGAATGGATAGCTGTATTGACATTTGGTCCATCTGTGCATAAATATACCAAGACGATCTGGATTTCCCCAAGATTTCATATGTGGCGACGACTTAAGTATAAGTACGTGTAACTCAAACTGTACGGATGACATCGAGCGACATTTCTGCGATTTGAAACGACATCTCCGAAATATTTCAAAGACATCTCAGAAATATCTTTCAAAATTACAGGAAGAACTCGCCAAGAACTCAAAAGATATTGCTTTTATATTGCATTTGAGATAAGTTTCTTGCAATCTTGGTCTTGTTGAACGAAATTGGGAAGGAAATGAGAAATCAGAAGAAGATAGGAGAATGTTTACTTTGTGCAACTTTCATTTGTGTTTGTTTTATTGGAACATGTCTGGGTGAGCGAAATGAATAGAGCAAAATTGGTATGAGAAAATGCACAAGAAAAAATGACAACAAATTGGAAAATGTGAAAAAATTACAAGGGGACAACATATTGATATAGGATTCATTGAAGAAATTTTTGTATACACTTTACAGATTCCTTGGTGTTCTTTTAATATCTGCACTCAGTGTGTACTCAATGTGGACGGAATGTGAAGTGAAGTGTACGTACTCACAGTATAATTGCTTCAGATTTGTTTGGGATGTTGTTTGAAGTTTTACGTTATTTAAGATATGGGCCTACCAGCCCCATAGGCAACTCCATGGGCAATTCCATAGCCAATCTAGAAGCCATAGCTCATTTCACATGGCAAATTGCATCTGAGAAGAGTTTCAAATGCCTTCCACTTTGATTTCTCTGTGGTTGCATGCATGTCCTTAATTTCTGCTTAATTAGCCCTAGGCGTCACAATGCTGTCAGCCAGTGAGGTCCCCCTCTGGGTGCTGTCAGCAAAAATCCCACACTGCTCACAGCATTTGGAGCAGCATGCATGCTCTGTTTCCACTCATGTTCTAACGAAAATCAGAGGCTTCTGCAATACAATGTTTTAAAACGACAAAAGCAAGCAGTTTGAACATCATTATCATCAGTGTTACAACAACAGGTCAATATTATCAGAATCAGAAACAATCAACATTAGGCCTATAGTATTATGTTATATAGGTAATCAGAGATCCAACACAAAAATCAAAACTGCATCTAAGAAAGGTATCCTTCATAAAGATATAGAATGCATAATTATGCACACTTATAGTGCACAGTAACTTGAAGAAATTAAGTGGCACAAGCACCACCCACTGACTGTCTGACAGCCTTTATGCATGTAAGTCTGAAGTAGCATTTCCAATTCACAGGTCCAGGTGACACAGCCAACGCTGGGATAGAAATTAGAACCCAGAACCTAGCAAATGGGGCCAGAGCTTTACCAACTAAGGAAACCAACCCCAGTTTGTTGACAGTAAGATCCAAAATAATTCTCAAAAACAGACAATCAGTCTGACATTGATCCGAAACAAGTCCGCTGACCAGCGACCACTAATCGTAATAAGTGCGGACAGTGGTCAGTCGTTCGCACTAATTCAGTGATCTCAGCTGCGGGCAACACCAATCCGGTGGCATCGATCCCCACTTACATTCTACATCAACACACTGCCCAATATCTGGCTCTCCTAATTCCTCTGCTGAGGCAAATTGCTGAATGGCTAGTGCTATACACAATGGTCACACAGCCCATGGAGCAGCCTATGTAATAGTGTGTAGCAGCTCTCCAGTCATCACAAAAGCTATTGCTAATGCAACTGTAACACTCTTGCACAATCAGTAATATATAGGGTTAGTTGTACAGCCTACAGGACTCAAGGATACAAGAGAAACTTATTTTTGGTGACATTGTTAATGAATGATATCCACTGAAGGTCTTTGCCTACATGGGTTCGAATCCCTGTTTCTCAGAGAAACAGAAATTTTCAGTGGACCTTTAGTCCTTCACAAGCAAATCCCAGCTGGGCCTCGTTTGGATGAGACATTAAATTGGCCGCCTCTTGTATCAGTGTTTGTGTCGGGAAAGTAAAAGATCCCTCACATGGGATAAATGTGTAACATGTTGAGGACTCCCGCTCTCTCTCTGCCATCCCATCATTGCATCAATCATGAGTGCCCATTGAAACTGTCGCTTAGGGGGCTGTACTTACCATGTCTTTCTGTCTATCTATCACAAAACCTTAAGCCTATGAAGTATAGTATAGTGCCATGTATACGAAAAAATATCATCCATGTTGGACAGTATCGCCAATATTGCAAAAATACACAAAGCTGGAACCACCACACACAAAGCTAGATCAGATTCTGCTGGACAGTGGACACAAAGAGAAAGCAACAACAAAGCCACCAGTCAGGTTGGTCAGATTCAGCTTCTGGTCAGCTGTGGCTTTTCTGTACAAACCTCTGAAGCTGTAACACATAGCTCACCAGAAAAAAGGGAAAAAGAAAAAAATGACAATACAATAGTGAGATCAAAGTGAAAACTGACAATAAGTGATCTCCGGGACAATCAGCCTCACTACAGGAAACCTCCCTACTTTATCATTAACCTATAATTTATAATAAGAAGTTACCCTATGAATACTTAAACGCCCACAAGCATTGTCGCTCAACCTCTTTATGTCAAGAAAATTGTCATATGACTTCTCCACACTTTAGATTTAATATTATGTGTCAGGAATGATAAATACATTTCTTCTGACATGTGCTGGTCATCACAACTTACATCTGAATAATCTTTTCATTAAATGGGAATTTTTTTATATAGTCCTGTAGATATTGCAGACATCAATAGACTCATATTGCTTTAATGCCAAATGAAAACCAAATTTGACCTTTGACAATAAAACTATAACAAGCAAAATTTTTTTTTCGTCGAATATGATCAATCCTTTCAAAAAATTTGCATTTCTGCTGAACGCACATGTCCGACTTAGACTACTGCTTTCATTTTGTATGTGCGTAACATGATAATTATGTTTGCATATTTCTGGACTTTAGTTAACAAGATGAAGATCTGATGACTAGCCCACTAACGTAGCCCTTAATGAATGTTATTCACTGGCAAATATTCTTCGGCCTTGATAAATTATGCCAAACAGCATCTACAATTACTTATTAATTACAGCTGTCTTTCTAATCAGAGGTGTGAAAATAGAAAAGGTAATTGCTGTCACAGACAACTTCCACCCACACATTAAGAGTTGCAGCCTTAATTTAGCATAAACCAAAATTGAAAACACCCTTTAAATACCACAGACACATTGTGAAATTTTCAATTCTCGAAACGATTAGAATTAATTCAATTTAACGCAATCTGACTCAAATTTTGTGATTACAAGCAAAGTATGCACAAACATGATTAATTCATTACAATATCCCTTATTGCATTTTCTTCTTCAACTAACTAGCTTGCATGAGCTTGGGAATTTCTGAGTTTTGCCAGTCATGTCATCTAATGAGAGAAAAACTTCCTTCCCAAATTGAAGCACGAAGCCTCAGATAGGGCGGTGGAAGTTTGCACTGTAGAAGAACGCTGTAGCCAGGTTTGGACTTTGGAGATGACAGTTGCAGCCCCAGCTGCAGTATGTACACAGACGGTAGGCCTAATAGGGCTTCATTTACTGTATTTTTGTACTGACAAGGCAAAAGAGGAGAGGCAGGTATACATTGGTAATGCGGAGAGTGGGGCTCTTGACATAGGTTAAAGAACGCTACTTGCCCGGACATTAATCAAAACCAGGACCTTTCCTAGGTCTCAGAGGTTCTAAACTGCAGTGCAGTGCTTCAAATGCCCTTGAGATTCATTACATTGTAAAAAATTCCATATGACCCTTAATTTATTTAAGCAAAAAAACCAGCGTCATTCTTAGTAGATGTCTTTGCTTGCATGGGTTCAAACCCCTGTTTGTTGGGTGAAATTTTCAGTGGACCTTCAGTCCTTCACGAGAAAAATCCCAGCTGGATGTCATTCGAATGAGATGTTAAATTGGTGGTCCCCTGTATCAATCTTTGTGCCAGGCAAGTAACAGATCGCTCAAATGGGGTAAATATGTAACAGGTTGAGGACTCCAACTCTCCCTCCCATCCCATCATTGCATCAATCATGAGCGCCTAGAACTGTGCTTAGAGGGCTGTACTTACCATATCTTTCTATCTGTAACTGTATCTGTCCATCAGTTAAAAAATTCTCGATCTATGAAGCATTGTATAGTGATATGTACGTGAAATAATATCATCTATGTTGGACAGTATCGCCAATATTACAAAAATACGCAAAGCTGAAACCACCTGACACAAAGCTAGATCAGATTCTACTGGACAGTGGACCTGGTCAGCTGTGGCTTTTCTGTACAATCCTCTGAAGCTGTAACACATAGCTCACCAGAACAAAGAAAAAAATGACAATACAATAGTGAGATCAAAGTGAAAACAGACAATAAGTGATCCCCGGGACAATCAGCCTCACTACAGGAAACCTCCCTACTTTATCATTAACCTATAATTTATAATAATAAGAAGTTACCCTATGAATACTAAAACGCCCACTAGCATTGTCGATCAGCCTCTTTATGTCAAGAAAATTGGCACATGATTTCTGCACACCTTATATCTAATACAGTATTATCTACCAAAAATGATAAATACATTTCTTCTGACACATGTTGGTCATCAAAACTTCCGTCTGAATAATCTTTTCATGAAATGGAAATTCCAGCAATTATTGTTTAGTCCTGTAGATATTGCACGCAGACTTCGATAGACTCAACTTATTTAACGCCAATTGAAAATTTGAGCTTTGACAATAAAACTACTTATAACAATGTTTCATCGAATATGATCAATCCTTTCGAAACAAATGCATCTCTGCTGAACACACGTGTCTGACTCAGATTCCTGCTTTCATTTGGTATGTGCCTAATAAGATAATATGTTTGCATATATTTCTTGACTTTAGTCAACAAGATGAAGAGCTGATGACTAGCCCATTAACGTAGCCCTTAATGAATGTTATTTACTGACAAATATTCTTCGGCCTTGATAAATTATGCCAAACAGCCTCTGAAAATTAGGTATTAATTACAGCTGTTTTCCCAATCAGAGGTGTGAAAAAAGAGCAGGTAACTGCTGTCACAGACAACTTCCACCCACACATAAAGAGTGGCAGCCTTAATTTAGCATAAACCAAAATTGAGGACACCCTGTAAATACCACAGACACATTGTGAAATTTTCAATTCTCGAAACGATTAGAATTAATTCAATTTAACGCAATCCGACTCAAATTTTGTGATTACAAGCAAAGTATGCACAAACATGATTAATTCATTACAATATCCCTTATTGCATTTTCTTCTTCAACTAACTAGCTTGCATGAGCTTGGGAATTTCTGAGTTTTGCCAGTCATGTCATCTAATGAGAGAAAAACTTCCTTCCCAAATTGAAACACGAAGCCTCAGATAGGGCGGTGGAAGTTTGCGCTGTAGAAGAACGCTGTAGTCAATTTTGAACCTTAAAGATGACAGCGGATGGCTTAGTTGTATGTACAAAGATGGTTGGCCTAATAGGGTTTTTTGTCCTTTATTTTTGTATTGAAAAGAGGAGAGGCAGGTGTGCATTGGTATTGCGGAGAAATGCACTCTCATCACACGCTAAAGAATCCGTCAGACGTTAGTTGCCGAACTGTGATCAAACTCAGGGCCAGAGGTTCGAAAATGCAGTGGAGTGTTTCAGGGGCCCTTGAGATTCTTTATATTGTAAAAAGTTCCTTTTTGCCCCTTATATTATTTCAGCCAAAAACAGCATTTTCAAAGTATTTCAGTCATGAACCAAAGTATTACTAAAATATATGTGTGTGATCCGATTTTTTCCACTTGGGTACTGTATTGGCCAGCCTTTCCACAATAAATATACTGAAGTTGTTGTTGGTCACTTGATGAATACAGCAACATTTCTACAGTAGCTCTAGACTCTCTTTTTGGCTCCACAACAGAAGTTGCTGTGTTATCCTATAAATTTCCAATTTGCTTTATGAGATTCGGTTTGCGAAACAGTGAAGCGTAATTCCAAAATTTGATGAATTCTTGAAATTGCTGATAAGAATAAGAAACAAGCAAAAGAAGGCTAGCAGACCATCATTGCCTGCAAACACAACCCACATGCTGCTTCCAGCTCCAGACAATGTGCTTATTACTGCCTCCTTCTGTCTTTTTACTGCCTTTTACTGACTATTGCTGCATATTACTGGCCATTAGTCAAATTCCAGGAGGTTGTACATGTAGACAGGGTCAAGATCACACATGCTTCATCTCTAATTTGATCAATTCCTTGTTCCACAAAAACATTTGTGTCTGGGAGAAATGTGAGATTGTGTCTGCAAATCTGTAATGAAATTAAGCTGTATTGTTGGATTTAATTATACAAATGATGATATATACACATTATGGATGAGACAATATATGGACAGAATTCAATATTTCGTATCATTGCAAACTTCAAAAGCAACTTAAGATGAGTTGTCTACACATGCTATAGAACTGTACCACATCATGCTGTATTGTTGTGTTGGATTCAATAAAACTAATGATGATAGCCTATACATAATTCCTTCTAGAGTTACCTGTCGATACACAGTTTCTCCATTGATTAGCCTTTATCTATACACCATGTGCCATAATTAACAGCATGTGCAAATAATTGAATTGGTTGACTCAATAATATTAATCTATTGACCCAGTTACATAAGATCATTAGCATCCAGGGATACATTTAATTGACTTGGAATTACTCTGATAATATTAGGACTGGATAATCCATAGGATATTGCTACTATTGTAGCAGAAAATTGAAGATTGATTTCTCTACATTGAAGCTGGTGGATTATTTATTCTCATAATATGTGCTTCTGCAGAGAAAATGTTGCTTATAGCCAGGCTTAATAATTGTTGGAATTACAATTATGAGGAATATTTACTCCAAGGGGATATTCGATAAAAAAATTAGCTACAAATTTAGTAGTTATGATAAATTAAATTAATTGTAATAACACGTGAGATGAGTCTGCCCATAACCAGACATGATAATTAATCAACTTAGTAGAACAATTAGCAGTTTCATATTGCAATTTGTTCGAGTTCTGATGAATATGTCTGAAATTCTCAAATATGTAGCTGATTGTAGCTCTATATATTGAAAATTATACTCACTTTATAGTTCTCAGAAATTAATACTAAAAATCAATTTACTCAAAATCAACTGTGAATCATCCAAATTAATTGATCATGATTTATTGAGAGTCGCGACTAATCCAGCAAGAATCTATTTTTATTTTATTTTCAACAAACTGAAAAAAACACTATTGTAATTGACATGTTCCATGCATGATACAGGAAAGAAAGCCCTATCACTCACTTACATGTACGTACTAAGAATCTTTTCTCTAGAAAATTATCAATATATATCATAATTATATGAGATGAAAACAACAGATGGAACAATTGGAACTTGCAGCTGTTGTTCATAGTGAAATTGGTTAGGTTTTTCACAACATCTTTATTGCGAGTTCCCATAACCCACTCAGGGAAATAGGCTCAGGCAAGACTGTAAAGAATAACATATTTTCATAATCCATGGCAAAATTTTAAATCAACACATTTGCAGCTGTTGTTCAAAGTGAAATTGGTTAGGTTTTTCACAACATCTTTATTGCGAGTTCCCATAACCCACTCAGGGAAATAGGCTCAGGAAGACTGTAAAGAATAACATATTTTCATAATCCATGGCAAAATTTTAAATCAACACATTTTGATTGGATGGCCTGTAATCAGTAACTTTTGAGACATTCCCACGGGGGGAGTTATCTCTGAACAAAATAACCTACACTGTAAAATTTGAATTCTGAGTCAGCTTAAAAGATTGAGTGAGATGGTTGCACAATTCCTTTGAGCTATCATAGCTTGTTGTTTAAAGTTATAACAGCGAAAAGATTATCATAACACAAAACATCAAGCTATGTTAGCTCAAACAATTTATGCAACCATCTCACTCAATCATTTGAGCAACTCAAAATTTCAAATTTTACAGTGTACTGGTTTAGGGGAGACAATTGGGCAGTCACAGAGTCTCAAAGACCAGCCTCTTCTGTTACCATACTCAGCAACTTGCTTGCATCTGATTGGTTTGGGACATGGCCATTCTCAACAAATGTGATAAGGTCTTTTTTTATAAGGCGCCATAACCTTATGGCTAGGGCGCTTGACCACGAATCCACTGGCACTAGTGGATGCGGGTTCCAGTGAGTGTGAGTCGGTGTTTTACATCGGATCCCATCCTCGCCAAATTTGGCTATTTAGGGAGGACGTGGGTTCGAATTCCATTCCTGCAACTCAGGTGAAGTGGGTTGGTTATGCTGTAAAATTGCTTTTTTTTTACAATTTTTAATTTTGCTTTTCTAATAATAATACCTTTTTAGTACTTGTGTATATAGATACTTCTTTTAGTATTTTGATACTTCTTTTACTTTTTCTATTATACATACTTATTTTACTTATATTGTATTCTATTTATCTCATATGTATATATTTCTATTTGTTTTTACTAATCACTTACTAACAGGAGGCCCCTGTGGAATAAGTTTGTACTTAATAGGTTTACCCTCAATAAATAAAGATTATATATCTTTCTGTCTATCTATCCATCTATCTATATAAATAAATAATAGCTACTATAAAAATGTAGAAAACCGCAAAAAATCTTGTTTGGCACAGATAGTTCACAATCATTTAGTCATAATATGACGAAAGAAAAAAAGAACAACGACAACACTTTGCTTTGCCAAATTGTTGTGAGCACAGCAGAATAGGATGTACAATGACAGTGTAAATCCAATCTACCATATAAACAATTCGATTGTATCTGTCTAATCAGATGGAAAGGGGACTCGGTGCAATTTTCTTGAAATGTGAGAACAATAGGTTTTATCCTATCTATTCCAAGCGAATCAGTCCCCTGTGTCTTGGTCTTGGCGCTGGAATAGGTGTGATAAATGGATTAAACAACCTGGGTATTTATCCAGATTGTTTATCCAAGCATGTACAGAAATACAGTGGCATTGAACTCTGTGGCAAGCTTGTGCAACTTTACTGTGATAATTATACTGTGATAATTACACAGCCTTTTATAAATTGTTCCTCCGACAGTCCGACGCGGGCATACCACAGGGGGAATTTTTCGTGAGACGTGCAATATTTGCATATTTCAAACCCACGACCCTGCTATTTGCAGCCTAAACCGTACCAACTGAGTAAAACCTCTCTTTCGTACAAGAACGCATCTTAGAAGTCTGAACAAACAGCAATTGTCATCAATAAATATTAAATATGTCTTCTTGAAAATTGTTTTTCGTCCGCACCACAATGACATCAACCTCTACACAGTAAAATTAGTACTTGGTAATGTAGCGCTTTTCAAGTTCAGGTAATGAGAACTCTGACAACAAATAATAGCTAGGAACTTTTGCTTATTGAAAACGTAACTATAGGCTAACTATTGTTTTAAAAGAGATGATTCTCAAAATTGTCTTGAAAACTTAAATGGCAGCAGCAAGAATTGTGTTGTTCTGTTTGTTTTACCTCAAAAACAAACGTCATCCAGAAAATACGCAACTTCAAATGATTCGTCGGACCAGTAACGTATCATACATCAATAGACAATACGTATAACATCTTCAGTTACTATTTCAGAGGTATTGTCAACAAATTCTGAGATGCTGGCATCATAAGTATCACAAATACATATAGGCCTAGTATGGTGTCTGTCTATATCTTTTTCTACAAATAAATCCAATTCCAAATGTTTTTTTTTGTTTTTTTTTCAAAATTGACAAATTACTTTTCTGTTATGATATTTTTTCCAAAATAGGATGTCATTGATGTCTGTTATAAAATCTACATAGTTTATCCCCGAGACAAGCCTTGGATAAAACTGTGTGTGGTCACAAAACGCTTGCATTATCTACCAACGGCAATAAATACATTCGAAATGAAATACGATGCTTCAGGAATCGAATATACCACATACCTGTTGTTGGAAATATTTCAGTTTCATATTACCATGACAACCAGTAGTACATACCTGGAATGATAAAAAAAAACACAGCATTAAATCAGATTATCAAAGTTAAAATTAGAAGTTGCACTATAGACATACCATAATTATTGCTGTTTGCAGATTGGCGGTGCAAACAGTTTCAAAATAATTTTTCAACTTGGTTGTGTGACGTCGCAGGCTAAAGAATTTCTGTTTGTGTCAGTAGTGATTAATCAGTTCATTGTGTGCTTATCATATCCAGCCAGCAGCATAAGTGACAATAAATAAAGTAATTAAATGACTTAAGGAATATCATCAAATAAGAAGAGGAGACCAACAGAAAACTGTCAATGACATGGAAAAGCAAGTTTGCAATGAAAATAAAAAATTAATTTCTCCAATGGACCACTAATCTGCAAAGAGCTCTAAATTAAATGTAATGTAAAATCAGTATTATACAGCACAACCAAATAGATTTTCTGAAATCAAACAACACCCTCAGGAAGAGTCACACTCTTCTGTACACTTCAACTTTGTGCACCTCACAACTGGCCAACATCATTGCATATGTTGCACTGGTTTGGGGATACTCTATTATTCGAACCGCACCAATTTATGCAGCTAGACCTATGCAGCTATGTTAAAGTGAAAAACAAAAAGGTATAATTCTTGGAACCAGCTGTGAACTTGAAAGAGAAAATGTGGGCTGTTCATGGAAGAGGACATTCTTCGAAAAGTTGGAATATTCCGGGAATCGTCAGAAATTGAAGCCAAAACAAAGAGACATTTATGCGGTGAAAATTGGCTCATGCTGCCAAACTTGCTCAAGAATAGAAGTCTATTTTTGTGCGGAACGTTCTTACATATGTGTCTATCTATTTGTCTATCTACATGCAAGGCAGGCCTGTGGCCGCACGACCACATGCATATCGCTTTCGATACATGAAATATCATTTTATCCTGCATCAAAAGCAGCTGTATGTTCAGATCATATTTCACTATCACAGTTTATCTTCTGTGCAATATGTGTGCAATTATTCATATTTGCAGTGTATGCCAATTTCTTTACTGTGATGCTTTGCTTTAAAACATTGTTTTCCTGAGTATATAACTCTGAATGTTATCACTCTGGCGACGATGGATGGCTGGGAGATTGGGGCTTTATGTCCTGTCTTTATGCACTTGGTAAGCTACATGTAATTAGGACAGTAGGAGGCCATGGCAATAATACGAGGATGATTGAATTAGCTGTCGAACATAGGCCCAGGTGAGTCGGCACGAGCTGGATTCGAACCACTGAGCTCATCCTCCCCTACTATGGCACCGAAGGCATCAAACTTTGCTAACTGTATTATTTATCAGAAATTAATGCATTAATGCGTTGAAGTGTTTGCATATTTTTTTCCCAAAATCAAAATGGAAAATCATACGTCATAGCTGTACTTTTCCATTCACCTTCAAACTTACAGTTGAGGTAAAAATTAAAGATAAAACTTAAAGAAACCATTTAAAACCCATTTTAAATTGATACTTATAATAAATAACACATTTGCTATAACCATATTATTTTGTTAGCCACGAGATGTTTAGTTTCTGTGATATCGAGATGCAAAACATTAGTCAGGATTGTTTCGCTATTGTTGTCAACATATCAGGCCATAGAAATTTTTACTCACCAGAGATATTTCATTAGTTTTGCGAATGCGATATTGTTCGCAACTGGAAAAATAGAGAAATGAAACCGAGAATCTGTCCAAGAAATAGGTAGACGTAGATTTTCCAGGTAAACAAGAGGAATAGAATATACACTCACCAGCAAAAGAAACGCAACACTTGATTTTTGCCTATATTTTTGCAAATAATTTTTGTTGGACAAAACAAATTACATAGCGGTGATTCTTAGATCAATGAGTGTCTTATTGCCAAAAATCACTCAGCTGTGACTATTTCCTGTCAACTTTTTGACTTGTTTATCACATTTCAATTTTTTCAATAAAATGTAACATTAGCAACAAGTTACGCCAAAAATAAAGGTGCCACTGTAAAGAATGTCCAAATAGACACTAAAAGCCGAAAAATTAGCGTGGTAACTCTATTTTTGAATTTTACAGGACAATTTGAAATTTGGAGCTTTGCAGAATTCGAATATGTAGAAGACAAAATCATTGTGGTTTGGGCCCTTAGAATTGAGCTTTTTTAATGAAATTTCCAGACAATTTCACTATGATGTTAACGAACTGCCATAAATGTTTTTAAAGCAAAATTCAAGTTTAAAAACATTTGTTACGGCGATTAAAGCCATATTCTGAAAATCACATTTACATGACTTGCATGCAATTTCAAGATAAAAAAACAAAATGCATCAAAGCGCGAGATGTTTCTGACTATTGAATCCAGACATGGACTGAACAGATATGCCAGTAAAAAAGTTCCAGGTCGATAGTTCCAAGTAAATTTTTTTCATTTCACACTTATAGCGTTATTCGCAAATTTCCTACAGAGGGGGCTGTAGTCTAGGACTCCAATTTTTCCACTGCTATTTCTTTCTGAACAAAATGTTGCTTGCCAACCAAAATAGGCAGAAAGCAAGTGTTACTTTGTGGAAGTATCAACGTGATACATGTAATGAGTAATGCTGTTTTAACCCTCAAATTTTTATAAAGCCAATTGAGCAAATACAACAAAGATCTCATATGATCAATAAATTTACTTGAAAACAGATACTAGTAAATGACCTAATGATTCATAACGGTCTCATAAGAATGAATTTTTGATGATGTTACTTTTTAAAATTTTATCTCCACCAAAATGAAATATGCATTTGCAGTTATCTTCATCAATGTGGTTACTTAAGTAAAATAATCATGGCCCTAGACTACAGCCCCCTCTGTAGGCAATTTGCAGAATAACACTATAAGTGTGAGATGAAAAAATTTACTTGGAACTATCGACCTGGAACTTTTATACTGGCATATCTGTTCAGTTCATGTCTAGACTCAATAGTCAGAAACATCTCGTGCTTTAATGCATTTTGTTTTCTTATCTTAAAATTGCATGCAAGCCATGTCAATGTGATTTTAGGAATATGGCCTAAATCGCCGTAAAAAAATGTTTTTAAATTTGAATTTTGCTTTGAAAACATTTATGGCAGTTCATTAACATCATAGTGAAATTGTCGGAAAATTTCATTAAAAAAGCTCAATTCTAAGGGCCCAAACAACACTATGATTTTGTCTGCTACATTTCGAATTCTGCAAAACTTCAAATTTCAAATTGTCCTGTAAAATTCAAAAATAGAGTTACCACGCTAATTTTTCGGCTTTTAGTGTCTCTTTGGACATTCTTTACAGTGGCACCTTTATTTTTGGCATTACTTGTTGCTAAGGTCACATTTTATTGAAAAAAATTGAAATGTGATAAACAAGTTAAAAAGTTGACAGGAAATAGTCACAGCTGAGTGATTTTTGGCAATAAGACACTCATTGATCTAAGAACCACTGCTATGTAATTTGTTTTGTCAAAAAAAAATTATTTGCAAAAATATAGGCAAAAATCAAGTGTTGCGTTTCTTTTGCTGGTGAGTGTATATTGGTCACATACACTCTAAATTTCAATGCAAAAAACCAACATGGATTTTTTTAAAAATCCATGTTGGTTTTGCATTGCAATTTGGTTTTTCAAAAAACCATTTTGAATCTAAAAAACCAATTTTGTCTGAAATTTTTTAGAGTGTAGTGTATTGTGACATATTATGTAACTTCAGGCAGTGGTTCAGCTGTTCTCTGTGCATCCTTCCTGCACCGTAATTCATGCAAGCAGTAAAGTTCACTGCAATATACTGGGAAGATAATCTGAGACAAATTTCCGATGATCAATTTTAAACGATCATCAAACATCTGTCCAATGTTTTCCAGATCTATATTCTTTAGATATTTATTGAAATAGTAAAATTTTCATAAAGCGTTAATCAAATGTTCTCAAAACGTCATCCAAATGTTCTTCAGATGTTCTTGACCTGTTCTACCAACATGCTTCAAACCTCTTAAGGTGTCATATATATTCTTCTAACATTCTCTAAATGTTTTTCAAGCGTTAATCAAATGTTCTTCAAATGATCTTGGAATTTTGTTCTTTCAGACATTATTCAGACATTAATCAAATTTTCTTAAAACATCCATCCAATGTTTCTCAAACACACATCGGCCTATAGATGTTTAGAGTGGACACAATTAACTAACGTTCTGTCAACAATCTTATTAATATGAATATTCTTCACATACTTTCAGATATATATCAGATGTCAACAACACTGTTAAAAATTTTGCTTAGAGGTACAGACAATTCTGTTGGGTTACAGAAAAACCTGTAGGACGCCTGCCATTTCCGTAATGCTTACAGACTCTTTTCTGTTGGCACGTTGCCAACAGAACATTTCTGTAATGAACAAAATTACATGCATATCTGTACAAGTACTGGCTTTACAAGTATATGTACAGATATTTGTGGAGTGCCTCATCCATTCTTAATAAGGTGTTGTTGTATCACAATTTATTAATCTTTGTGATAGTTTTGCAATCACACCACAGAATAGAAACACAAAAAAGGATCATGAAATAAATTTTGGAGGAACTCATTTGTATACCAATCTGATCTGAGAACAGTGAAAGGTAAGAGATGATTTCTATATTTTAGCGGGAGATATATTTAACACAAATGTAGTTTTTAAGATTTAACTAATTACCATGCAAGTGCAATTTTTTGGGTGCAGGTGCTAAAATGAAAATCATAAAAGATTTAGAAGTAGATAACCAACAAAAAAGGAAATTGGGGTAAGTTGTGTCACCCAATGTTGTAGCAAAAAAAAAAGTGTAGAAGGTGATGACAAAAGCTGGTAAATATAATACCGCAAAAAGCATTATCAAAAAAGGATCGACAATAATTTTTCTCATTTGCAAAATATTATTGATAATTAGGTTCTGTCGCTCTGCTGATACTTTGTAGGAGGCATAGGCCTATCTGAAATTTTGCATTGCCAAATTTAATCTTTGATTTTTGTCATGATTTGATTGGAACCTTATTTAGTATGATATACAATGTAAGATTTTTATTTCTCACAATATTTTTGCCCTACGTTATGACTTGTATCAAAAGTGTTGTACAACCTTCCAAAGAAACTCATAATTCTTGTGTTTGTCACATTTGATTTTGTTTCTTTGTACATGACATCAGTGTTTGATAAGTTTCAAGGAATTGATCAGCTTATAAAAGAAACATTATACAAATGATTGGTATAAATAAACCGGTACAATAGAAGGTTTTTGTATTAAGTAATAAACAGCGCATAACAACTTGCCGATGATGCCGCATATATATTTCAACCCACCTCATGACAAGTTGTGCCGCAATCACTACTTTTTATTAATGCGTGATTATTGCCATGTCCCTTGCTCTTGATTACTTCTAATTTACTTTATATATTTAGACAATGCTGTATTTGAGGCAGTATGGTGGAAATGTTTAAAATAGAAAAATACCTCAATCTCCCTTGGGGCCAATCCAAGAAACAAAATGAAGACCTTAGAAGATACAATGAAGGTTTGAACTATAATGTCTGAAAGAACCAAGTTGTAACTTCCCTACACACTGTACCCCTACAAAAAAAAAAGTCGCAATGAGATAATAATTGTTACTGGTTTTTCTATTCTATGATTGTCTAATTGCAAATGTTGGTATATATAATATAATTAGGTTTGCTCATGAACAAATAGACTTGGTGATTGATATCTTGGAAAAGCAGAAGCAGTTATTGAGCAACGAAAAAAAATTCACTTGTTTAAGTTTTTAACTGCTTTGAAACAATATGATTATTCATTGTCCTGGAACACCATTAAATTATGTTAATACCAAAATTATTGCTTTGTAAGTATGAGTTCTATCACAGTCAAAGCAGGACTATTTCAAGTGATTGGGTTGGTTTATGAGACAACAAAGCGTTAACATATAAATCATTTATAAGATTAGTCGTGTAGAATATGAATTATAATTTATAATTTTTCTTTTCAGAGATACACCAGAAGTGCCATGGCAATGGATGATTAAGGCTTTATGTCCTGTCATTATGCACATGGAGGCGGATGTAGAAATAAGGCAAAGGAACATTGTAACTGCTAGCCAACACAGATCCAGGTGACCGGGCCAGTATGTGAATCAAATCCAGGACCCAGTGATTGGCAACTCAACATGCTACTGAATGAGCTCAGCTAACCCCCGTCCCTCTCCCCAGACTCAGAAGTGACAACACAACAAAATGAACCGACATATGTTATGCTAATGCTGTCCCAAGTTTGTTGCAAGTTATCAGATGACTTATGTTAATATCATGCAAAATTTTGATGATTTGTACATTTTGTGATTATTGAGAGTGACTATGTGTACTGTGAAGTTTTTTTTGTTTTGTTTTTTCCCGAGTATTTAAATCATTAAATTTTGAATGGAAACAGTTTTAATAACTTGATTTCATATTTTCTTACCTGATTTTTTTTTCTTTTTTCAATAAAATCGTACACATTTTTTACATGACTTGATAAATGTATGCTTCTGTGTTTGGAGGGATATGCCATCAAGATGTTATTGTTAACATGTTTATTTTGCTGAAAGATGATTTTATAAGAAATGAAAATGCTATGTAATGGTGCATGTGAGTCTCATCAAAGGTTGTGTATGAAGGTACTGTCAAAAATATGGCTTTTAGGGTCATAAACATGTGAACTTCCAATTGTCATCGAACTTGCATCTGAAGAATGGCAAGGTAGATAATAATGAGCATAAAGCTTAACATTTTTGATGCCATGTGTTTATCAAATTTATTATTGATGACTCTTCTGGTATGGGCTCTTCCTCAGTATGATCTGTTAAAAATGTTGGAATCAGTGAATAAACTACTTTGGGCAATAAATATTCCTACTATTTATGCCTAGTAGACATCACATTTCTATCGGTTCTACCATTAATTTTTGCTCGAAAGGGGAACACACTAATCTATCAGAATTTAAAACGTTTTGCTTAACTTCCAGGGAACTCATTAAACAGCAACTTTTGCATAGTTGGTTGACTGAGTGGTTATAGTCCCTTGCGCAATGAAAGCCCTGAAAGTCTGTTGAGGTTTATAAATATTGTTAAAAATCAAAATCTATTCAGCACCATGAGTAGTTGCAAATGGCTATTGAGGCCAACAGCATATTATTTATAAAAATGCTGTCAAAGGGAGATCCAGATATATTTGAGATGCAGTTCATGTAAAATGTAATATGAGGCAGAAGTCCCAGGGGTCAAAAACTATAAATTTTCTCCTGGTTATCCCAGGGTCATAGAATGGTGGTTGAAACTGCTGCCTACAATATGTGCAGGTGATTCAACCAGAAATGGAATCAAACCTTGGCCCAGTGGGGGGGGGGGGGGGGGGTCAAGAAAAGTCTGGTTGAGGCAGTAATTTCCACTGAATGTCATCAGACACACATGTACCAAAATGCCACTGCTTGGAGTAGTTTTTTTTGGGGGTGATAAAAAGTTCACTTTGTTACCTCACTTTCCATTCTGTAACTGGATAATTTGCAGGGAAATTTGTCTCAATATTTAAGAATAACACATACAAACATTTTTAAAAATTCATCTGATGGGGGGGGGGGGTGCAGGGGATATGCAATTGCAAAATATTTTCTTTTCATTAGTTTAGAAGCTTTATTTGCTTACTTAGTAAAATGACAAATTTCATTACGTCTATACTACAAATAATTTCAAGATCAAACTTGCATTACATTATAGTTGATATAGTCTACACCAGTTTAAAATTCCAAACATAACTGTGTAAATTATAAAAATTCATTGTAGATGAATGCTAGAAAGAAGAAAGAAAGCATAATATAAAAAAAAAGCCTTCACATCTTTAAACTTATGATTACAAATAATTTGCTATCTATTAGATCCTAATGCATTTTTTTTTATTGCAAAAACGTTTTGTAGGATCTCCTTCCTTTTTTTCGTGACTCAGTGGGTTTTTTTAAGTCCCAGGTTGTTTTGTAATGAAAAGTATTAAATAGAGCCTTTAAACTTGTACAAGTAGATTAATGTTTGATTTCATGGTTTACTGAAACAAAAATGAAACTGTCAATCTCAGTTTTGGTATTTGTGACACCTATCCCAAATCGTTGATGTATGACGGACTTTTCTGTTCTCCAACAGAAAATTCACCACAAACAGTGTCTGTATGATTACTGAAATGCCCAGTATACACAAAAATGGTTTTCTGTAACCTAACTGAGACCTCTGGAAAAAAAATTTCCCGAAATATCTGTAATGTGACAATTATTTTTTAACAGTGAATTCAACCAGACATTTACAGAATGTGTGGCACATGTCCATAAATTAATCAAACATTCATGAAAGGTGTTTGTAAATTTCAATATGCATGTAAGTGGCCAACAGTATTAGTAACGAAATTGAGGGAACTGTTTTAAAGTGTTTGTGCTATGCATGCACCAAGAAAGGAAGCCATGAGTTAATACAGTTCTGAATAATACCAGCTCTGGAGACAGAGGACATTGCCCTGCTAATCCAACACATCTCTGTAAATATTTCTTATATTTCCCTTCTACCAAATGCTAATTCCAAAACTAATTACATCTGAAATTCACGAATTTTCATCTAAACTGCCTTATTGCTCAGTCAACAATTTAATAACTTCCACATCAATTCTGATTGACAAAACTGTGGATAATCAAAATGAAAGGTAAAAAATAATGATAAAGAAAAATCATGCAAACGTTAGACAGTTCGTAATAACAACTCCTCTTTTGCAATTTGGTCATTGAATTTTTAAAAAGCGTAAATTAAAAAATAAACAGTTTAATATCATTTCAAAAACTAAAAAACTAGATTTAGCCAGACACCATGTAAAAAAATAGATGGAAGTGCATTTGAAAAAAAAAATAGACAAATAGGTTAAAAATCTCTTTGCTTCAAAGTAAAACATGCTGGTTATTAGAGGTTAAGCCGCCATGCTAACAAATATCATGTGGGTAGTTGGAAGTTTTGCTAAATTTGCATTTTTTGCAAATTCGTTTTGCACCTAATCAAGTGCATGCACATGGAGGTTTTTCCCTTAAGTTTGAAGAACTTGCCTCACAGAGCTAAACTACCCATGATTCCATGTTCCTAAAATATGTCTAACACTGAACATAATTATGTTATACTTATCTAACAGCAACAAGGCATTGTGCTGGTCGGAATCAAATTTACAGTCAGAGAATTGCAAGTGCTATATTTCGTGGCAGTCAATTACTTTATTGACCTCACAACAGGCCCTATCTATCGAACTGAAATTATCTGTCAATTTGTCTCAGAGTAACTAAGCGCGGTGAGTGCTGTGACTCAGGAGACTTGTTCTGACAGCATTAAAAGTATAGGATATGACCTCATAAATTGAACATTTCACAGAGAATGACATAACATAGAGAAGAATATGATCTCTCAAGGAACATGCTAGTGCAATTCTGTAAGCACTTGTCATTTGTCGGCTATAAAGGGAAGGTCGATATATCAAACATTTCATAGAAATTATCAAACTTGTGTATTTTTCAATTTTCTTCGAATTTCCACTCAAGATTCTGGAGGCTTCTCCAAATCTAGCTACCTTCACAAATTCAATTAGACTAATGCCAATTCAAGTTTAATTACATTAGCTACTGTTGTCCCTCTTGTCAAGGCACTGCAGATGTGTCTATTAGTGTCTTATCCTAAATTTAAGACATCCAAAATTCCTTAGATGTTATGTTTTCATCTTTGATGACTCATTTTCATATGACAAAAACAACAACATGACTCATTTTCATATGATAAAAAGCACAAATTTGCAAACATGTTAAAGAAAAAATTAGAAAGCACGTAGAATTAAGACAAAACATTTACAAGACACACAAGAAAAGACCCAACAACATTTCTATGCTGATGTTGCTAGCTCTTTTCATATAGATTTTCTCCAAACCAGGGTAGCTTTATTTTTGGTGTGTCAAAGCCTTCATTCCTGTAGTGTGCTCCTGCTTATAACACACAGAAAGATCTAGGTACCTGGTGTATTGACGAGCTCCCAGAGCTCTTCAGATGTCTGAATGCAAAGATAGAGATATCTGCATAACAATAGGTGCATATGCATATATATATATCAGAATTATATAGAAGACATATAGAAGGACATAGGTAAGAATGTTCTGCACAAAAATAGACACACTTTCTTGAGCAAGTTTGGCTGCATGAGCACATTTTCACAGCATATATATATACATGTATTAGGTTTTCTTTTTTTTGCCTTTCAATTTCTGACAATTCTGGGAATATTTCAACTGTTCCAAGAATATCCCCTAACATGAACAGTGCACATTTTTTATTTCAAGTCCACAGCTGGTTCCAAGAATAAGCTTTTTTTCTTTGTTTTCGCTATAACATAGGCCTAGAGCTGCATTGGTGCGGTTCAAATAATAGAGTATTGCCAAACCAGTGCAACATATGCAATGATGTTGGCCCGTTTTGAGGTGGAAAAAGTTGAAACAGCCCTGGGCTTACTAAATATAATAATGCTTTGAGTTCCTGCTAAGTTAAACATAATAGGAAACATGGTGCATTTGATGACACATCTGAGATTTTCTGTCAACTAAATTTATAAATACACATGGATAACTGGATAGCTATAGATAGATAACTTGATGGATAGCTCAACAGATAGCTCAATTGATAGCTCAATAGAATGCTCATAGATAAATAGTTAGATGGACAGACAGATAGACAGATATATGCCATTTTGAAGATAAGCATATACCTCATGAAATGACACCACAAACTGTCAAATGGCTTTTCAATTCAGGGTTTCCACAAAATCTCAACTTCAAAATTATTTACTATTTACAGACTTTTTCGAGAATATTTCACATTTTTTTCAAGACAAAGGCTCGCGTATCAATATGATGGTTTGCTTGAAAAATTACCATTTTGCTAAAGAATTTATAAACAAAATTTAGCTTTTGGTATGTACAAAACCCTAAATTCACAGTTGAACCCATTCATCTATCTATCTATCCAGTATCTACCTACCTAACTATCAACCAATATATCTGGATTGTGATAATTTTTGTCAGTTAACCTGATTAAAGGTATTTGGCATCCATTAGGTGCATGGTGTGTACATGCATGCCAACAGATGACACCTGCAACTACTGCCAATTCCACAGTTGGTCCAGGGCACCTAGCATTTTTTGTAGTAGAAATTTGTGTTTTGGCAAAACTCCATAAAGGGATGCAAATATCTTCCAAGTGTCTACATTCTGCATTATATGCTTTGATTGATTTTCATAATGTGCTACTTGTAGCCCACACATAGCAGTGATGGCATCAAAGCTCTATGCTTTTATGTGATGTCTTATATTATATCCAGGCATTAGACGTAAAAAGCAGGTTCTGCTCAATAGTTAGAAGTTTAAAAATGCTGAGATGTCAGAAACATGTCATTTTCAAAGTTAAGTGTAAATTAATGTACAAAGATATTTCAAATGGTCAAAGCTGTGTTTTAAAATGAAGATCAACGCTGCAAACAAATCAGTGAGTTTTATGTAGGTTTGGACAAATGATCTAAAAAGGTCATGTAGAAACTAAACAATAGACAAGCATTCCATTTCAGTATGTAAATATGATATGCAAACAGAGTGGACTATGAGAATGGCACTTCATGAATCGTCATACCAATGATTTTTCACGATCATACCCAATAATTCAATGTTAATTTTATTTAAGGAGACTTATCCCGCTTTTTGGGGAAAGCCAAAAGAAAGAACAATGCATATAAGTAAAGGTTATTAACCACTGGAGAGGGAATATGTGATTTATCAACCGAGGCCTTGAGCCGAGGTATGATGAACACATATTCCTGATCCCATGGTGAATAACCGGCTTATACCATGAGACAAACACTCAAACAGTCAAACATGAGAGGATAACATGGACAACAAAGAATATGGGAATTATTCCCCTGAAATACCGTAATGTGATTGCCTGGAAGAGGTGTCGAGTGGTATAATTTTTTTTTACTCTAAAAGCAGTTATGACAGATCAAACATCCTTCTCCTGATCATTACTAATCAAATAGCCTCCCATGTTGAATGTAGAGAAGATGACACTTCATCGGCTACTTTGACTCACAGAGTGTCAAAACAGTGTGAACTTTGAATCCATGCTTATTTTGTGCATATCAAGTTTACAGACTGTAAACACACTGTATGTAATACAACTTGCATGGCTAAATGTGGTTCTGTCAATAATTGATTTTAAAAAAAATTATAAAAAAATATTGAGTTGACAAATGAAATAATTTGGACAATATAGCTTGCTATCATATGTATGCAAGATGATTGAAACTGCTTGGGGGCCAGGTGAGGAAAAGCGGGGGAAATGGGGGAACGGTTGAGGTTTGGCGGAAGTGGGGGAAAGTGAGAGGGGGAGAGAAGAGGGAACTCGGAGAGAAAAAAAGGGTAATTAACATAATAGGAATAAGAAAATGGACGGTTGCAGCCGGTCATGAGGCCTTGTTGTTATGAGACCGCACCTTCTGTCCAAGTAAGGCGGTCTCTCGTAAGGGTACGGTCTCTCCTCAGGGTACAGCCTTATAGTACAGAAGTTCAAGTAAATATAGTAAACTATATGCAGGCAAGAATAATTATACACCTCCAGCATTTATAATCTCCACCAGACTAATCTTGAGTTCGGCCACATTTATAATCGAGTTCACATCAAGAGCACTGCGAGTTAATTACTTATTAATTGGGTCATTAGCACAAAATGAAACCCAAAACCAATTGCACTTGTAGTTCTACAGTAATTGTGTCCTTGTCTGGGTGCAGGCCATTAACCTACAAACGACTCGAAACTCAAAAACGCAATTCCTTCATTAAAAAGCAGGAAAAGAAAGAAATCCAGCCAACAGAATACAGTGGAGTTTTGGTCGAAAGAACAGCCCATGCAGATGATTCTGCAACTAGAAAATGGGACTGTCTGATTCAGACAATAATTGAACGACATGGGCTTATGTCCAATCTTTTGATTGTCTAAACCAGAAAAACGACATGACCGTTGTTGTTGTCGAGGCCAGAACATCCGAGGCCGAGACCGACACGTGAGTCTTCGACACCGAGGCTGAGGCCGAGGCCAGTCTCGAGGCCAAATTGGGCATCCAGATCGAGGCCAAATTTTCCTTGTGCATGGAGAAGGCCGACCTCGAGACTTCCAACACTGCCATAAACTTGTTCTGTTCCATTAATTGTCTGTTTCTTTTTTATTGATTTTCTGGTTTAGACAATCAAAGGATTGGATTAATAATACAATTACTGTCTGATATCAGACTATCCCTTTTTGAGTGCACTAGGGTGATTTGTATGAAGACATTAAAGGCATCTTCCAACAGGCCAATGTGCCGGAAGGTGATTTAATGTGGAATTGACATTTTTAACTTCTGTATTTTTTAAATATGATTTTCATATATATGTATATTGCATGATGTTACATCATGTCATTGAGTTTGAATAAACATTATATACTATTACGATGAAGTATTTGTTATTTAAAAGACCACTTGCCATTTCACTACAATCAATTACCATATTGGAATTGACATATGGCATCGTTAGTATTCGTTACATGAAAATATCACATGCCATTATACAATACCTTTTGGTGTATAATTTGCAAATCAAATAGCATTTTTATCCACATAGCATATGTATATGTATAGGTCCACAGCACAAATATGTACCAGACATCCAAAAGTGTACAAGTACTGGTCGGTCGAACGACAGTGTTACAATCAAACCATGAGTTCAGTTCCGGCTCAAATGATAAAATTGATGTCATAAGTGACATTAAGTGTGGCAAGCGAAAGATCTCATAGGGCAAAATTGTAACATTTTCAAATATACCAGTATTACAAGCAGGCAAGCGCCATAGTGATAGGAAAGTTATAAGATGCCTTGTTATATAGACTAGACGTATGTGGCCACTTATATTTCGTGCTGTTTTACACCAAAGGAGTTGCTGCACCCGCAGAAAGGGTGATCGTATAATAAAGAGACTGCTGTACTTCTTCGAAAACTACTACAATTTCATGCAATAGTATTACGAACATGCATGGTCTTAAAAAGAGATATATCTGTGCTGGAATTTAAGATTACTGGCCTAAACTGTCGTGCAGCTGCGTTTCAAGTGCAGTCAAATAAAAACAAAACCAACTTCCAGTCTGTTGATGGTTTTTGATAGTCCTCATCAAACTTGATTATTTCAAGTATAAACCGATACACAAATGGGTGCTTTAACTAGTAATGTTAAATTAAGTGGTCGTTAAGTTGGTGTAAAGTGTAATAAGTGCAGCACTGTTTTGTAGAAAGCAGTTTTAGTGCAACAAAATGTTTTCTGAAAGACCATAAAAATGGCTGCCATTCCAAGTGCAATAGATTGTGCCATAAAGCATCTTTGTTTGGAGCGCATAAACTTCAATGAATATTTTTGAGCTTTATTGAAACCTCGGTTTAAAGAAACATTTATGTAGTCCTAGCCCTGCCCATTATGGCGGATGCATGGCTACAATGTACTGAGTGAAGTAAAAGTTGTATACAAATTGATAGCAATTTAATTTGCTTTATTTTCTTAGAAGACCTTCAAGACCCTTGCAATATTTCAATCAGATAATAAAAAAACTTGTGACATCTGTTAGACTATTTACTGGTTTCAAGGCTAAAAATGCCTGACTATTCACATAGACGTCAAAACCAGGACAGGGCGGCTGATCCCCTAAAAATCTGGGAACCTTCGAAATCGACATTGAATTCGGGCAACGATTTGAAAAATTCGGACAGAGAGCTCCATTGACCCAATTATGAACTGCCCCACTGAAAAGATTGCCACTTTTACGTCTA
This sequence comes from Platynereis dumerilii, assembly GCA_026936325.1. Classification (NCBI taxonomy): domain Eukaryota; kingdom Metazoa; phylum Annelida; class Polychaeta; order Phyllodocida; family Nereididae; genus Platynereis; species Platynereis dumerilii. The sequence continues at coordinate 9,828,374 of JAPTHN010000016.1, read as the reverse complement.
TGCCTATTTATAGTTTGACAATCTGCATACACCAGCTTATCAAGAATCAAACGTGGGACCTCGACGCATAGCATGTCAGTTTAAGGTTACATCTGTGTAACCTTGCCACACCCAAAAAAGTGCAACCATGCAGCATACTGAACTTATAATCAACTTGAAATTCTATCGTATAATTAAATAATGGTGTGTGGGTTGTTGCAAAATCACCAGTCCAGGTCATTCGCTACATTGACATTATGCAAGGTAAAGTTCACATCATTTAAGCAGTGATGAAAATTGAACTTGCTACCATCAATACGGTTGCCTTTCCCCATTGTTTTAAAAACCAAATAACTACTATCATCTAGCATCTCTTAGGCTATTCATTAGTTTCAGTGCTAAGCATGCCTGAATATTTATAGTTCAGCATACAACATCTTATCAAGAATTGAATCCAGGACCTTCTCGCTTCGATAGTCCGTTTTTATTGTTACATCCAACTAACTTTGTGACATATATCAGGCTATTTGCCAGTTTCAAGGCAAAGCATGCCTGTCTGTTTATAGTTCAGCAGAAATAATAATAATAATAATAATATCTATTGATTTCCAGTGCATTCCATCAAATGATCTCAACACACTGTATACATACCGGTTTAACATTAAAAACATTGAAAAGTTTAAAAACAATTTACGTATAAAATCAACAAATGTTCTAAAAATTAAATAAAATATGAAGTGAACAAATGAGTTTTAAGATTTGATTTAAACTGGCTGTAAGAAGATGCTGATCTAATATGAACAGGCAGTCCGATGATCTTATATCAAGAATCGAATTTGGGACCTTCATGCTTACAAAGTCAGTTTTCAATGTTACATCCAACTAACTTAGTGACATCTATAAGGCTATTTGCCAGTTTCAAGGCAAAGCATGCCTGGCTGTTTATAGTTCGGCATGACCATCTTATACCAAAGAATCGAATCTGGGACCTTCACGCTTTGAAGTCAGTTTAACATTACATCTGTGTAACCTTGCCGCACCCATAAAAGCTGAACTAACATATTGACCCCGTAATCGACCGTGAAATCTTAGAATTCTCTGGCATTACAGTGGGCGGAGTTGTGTCGGAGCGCTGTAGGAATCTCTAGCGGGCTGAAGCGATGTGTTCAGGTGACTTACTCCAATGCCAAGGCAAATCTGGCCGGCATGTGTTTCTGGTCACAATACGCTTCAGTAGAGCACGTGGTAATATGGTGCATTAAGCCGACTGAATAAGAGCTTTGAACCTGATGCCTCAAGCGTAAAATGCTTCTGGTGTAAATGTGGCTCGCTAAGACTGTCAACAATGTCAATGTCAATGTCCTTCAAGGATTAACACAATTGTTATTGATCTTCTTTTGTTGTGACTGTTATTGGCATTTCTCCATTACAATTACCATCTCATGTACATGCTGTTCAAGATGACTGTTATCATGAGTCATTAGCCATGGCATTGTACTAAATTGTTTTTCAGCTGGATTGTATAGGGCTACAATATAAAGAAGGCATTGTATCATATTATATATCAATTAATGTCATAGTGGAATAATTGGTTCTCTATAACTGTTCTGCAACGTAGTAAAGTAATATGCCAACCTAGGAAAGTGTGTATACTGCTGCATGCAGATACCGCAGACATGAGGCGAAATAACACTAACCGTTTCATACCATGCGGGCATTGTGAAAACATAAGGACAATGCCTTAAACCTTCAAATGTCATCAGGAATGACATTCATATTTGCCTTCTTGAACTGAAATATATCTTCAAGCACCATTGTCAAGAACACCATAAATATAATTGTTTTCCATGTTACATTTGTGGTTATAGATTCAATTTCAGTAAGACCGGCATGTCTGGCAACTGTAAGAACTTTAAAAATATATTACGAGAAGGCCTACATGTACAGCGGATTTCATAATTTCAGACACTAAGTCTGAATGTGATTTTTTTTTTCTAGGACATGTAGAGTTTTTCATTGTTACTTTTCTTCATTGAAAACATGTCCTCGAAAGAAAAACGTACTAAGGCTGCATGTCTACAATTATGAAAATGTCTGTTATTCCGTTAAGAAAAAGCAGGAATGCAATCTTACAGTCCGATTTCTCGCATTAACAAAACACGTGTTGATAGAAATTAATTCATTGCTAAAATCACTCAAATTGTTAAGATACACAATGTTTCACACAGAGAAGATGCTTTGCAAAAAAAAAATTGCTTAATCATTGAATAATCAAAACTGACATTGCAATTGTTCATGCGACAGAATCTGTTACGCAGTCCTATGTACTTCCACAGAGTTCATGGATAACCCAAGGTGACTCCTTTTTTCCAATGCTTATTACTCTCTGAAAATTAGTAGACCAAGCACTAATTGAGGTGTCACCCCATCATGCCAGTTACAGATATTGTACTCAGTAGTGAACGTATTGGCTCTAATCATTACAAGAATTAATGACAGGAAACACTATTCAGTACATGATTTGGATGTGTCAAATCCAGCATTTACGGAAATAAAACTAATGCTCTAGGCCAATGTTGGGCATCGCCTTACTTTAGTATAGTTGAATATAGTAAAGTACAGAGGTACTAGGTGACTGTCAACTTTCTGTGGTATGACATTTGAAAGCAAATAAATGACAAATAACAAGGTTCTGTTGTTTTGCACCAATCAGCCTTTTCTATTTCTAGCGGTCAGAATCTAACCGGAAATTTACATATTTTACAAGAGCATAAAAATGTGGCAATCGGTTATTTAACCATTGAACTTAAGATGAATCAAATTGATTTCGAGGCCTTCTTTTGATAATGATCAAGATCAACAATAAATGTTTTTCTTTACATAGGGGAACGAGGGGCAAAACGGCCCGCCTAACTTCGAAAGCTCGCTGCACGAAGGTGGTATATCATGGGAATGCCAAATAAGGTCTGATCCATGAAGAAGTACCAATACCACTTGCTCAAACACAGAAAAGTGCTTTTTTAATAGCTCCAATTCAAATTTTTCCCTATTTTCAAAAATGCAACTTTATCCCGTTTTGCCCCATGCTTGAGGCAAAATGGAATTTCATATGGGGCAAAATGGGAAGAAATGAAGTTGCAAAATTTCTGCAATAAATCAGTTGTTTTGATAATAGCCTAACTAAAATGCATGTTGACAAACAAAAATGCATTAATTCATGTCATTACAATGTGAGAATATTGCTGAATACTAAGAGTAAACATAGCAATAAATCATGAAATCAACATCTCAATACAGGATGCAATTATAGCTGGGAAGTGATGCTAGTAATTCTACATTTTATGTAATTATTTGAAAAATTATTTAACTATAAAAATTAGGTTACAAAAGAAACAAAATTAGTTAAACTTTGTGGAAATGTGACATTTTTATGAATATTCACATAACTCTAATTTCTGAGTTTTCTTAATAATGTAACAATTTAAACTGGTATTGGATTTGACTATGCTTTTTGAAAGGCAGTTACATTCGTTTCAGTTTCAACAATACAGGGTTTTACAACTAAGCCTAAATCCTCAAGGTATTACTGATAACATGGATTAGATCCACAAATCTCTTGTGATTTTTTCAAATTTTGCCTGTTATATGACCAGAAAGTGTATCAAATGTCTCAAATGTCATGGTTGAACTGACCCAATATCAAGCTTCAACCTTTTCTAGGCTGGGATTGCCTCTTTGTGCTTCCCATTTTGCCCCCGCAGGAGGACTCCATCTTGCCCCAACCATGTAGGGTAGATTAATAATGACCTACTTACACATGACTAAGCACCAGACTACATTTTTTTGCTTAATACACAAGCTTAGTAGTCCTCTAATAACACTGACTATGAATTATTTGGCTGGGAACGTCATTGGAGGTATTACACCATTTCCAAAAATTATGATTTTTTTAAGAAAATCGATCAAAAACTTCAAATTAACGTAGCTGCATACCTGTAACGTTCTCATCAACTAAACTCTTTGGTCATGTATACAATGTCGTTTTCCAACCAAAAAATTAGAAGGCAGGTCAAAACGTTCTGAGAAAACTTAAAAAACCATTTTGCCCCGCCCCTCCGTTTTGCCCCTCGTTCCCCTAATTATGCCAAAAGTCTTATTACCTTGTATGTATATTGTATACTGTATAATAATTTGATATACATGTATTGTACCCACGGTAGATAAGGATTTAAACCTAAGACCAAGCAAAATTATTTGACAATTTCTCTATTGACCAATGTATCCAGGATTATGATCCAAAGAAACGCTGATATTCACAAACTGCCAAAGACTCTGTATAGTGTAAAACCGCATATTGTATACTCGGTTTGCCAGCTGTTGTGGTGGTCGAATATCAAAGGTTATTGAAATTCTAGGCATGGCGGTGGCCCATAGCACTCCATATAGGCCTAATTGAGAGAGTAAAGGTGAAGCTTCTTTATGCTGGAACGCCCAGATTTAGAAGTTATCAGGGAAGCCATGAAATCCCCTCTCGGATTAGAAGCACAGGGTTGCGGTCTTATAGTCAAAAAACTTCTTGTCAGCGGAGACCTTTAAGAGACTCCGAGGTAATCAATCACCGGGTGTATGAGCACTAATATCTTGCATGTGAGTTATAGCAGGGCCCTAATGAGTCCACCTAAGCCCTTTTTGATACTCTCAATACCCAAAGCAAAGCTAACAAAGCCCACCGACTCACCGCCTCAAAATTAAGCCCCGACCGTCTCCGGTCTGGTTCTTCTCCAAAACACGCCATTATAGCCTTTGTACCAGAAAATATCGAAGTTGAGAAGTAAATACAATAAGAATCAAAAAAGGATAACACAAAAATCTTCAAAACTTTTCAAGTAGAAATCGTCAAAGAGTCATCGAGCAATAATATCACATTCGACACTATTTCAATGCCTCCTATCAATGATTCCAAATAATATCAAAAAAACAACAAAGACAGAATATTGATGTGCATTTATCGATGACACTGTAGGCCTGGGAATGCAGTTTTGTCAAAGAAAACAAAAAAGCATGTTCTTTTACCTTATAATTTTTTCAATTTTAATTCGATAACATTAATTTCGACTATTTGTTACTCCTCCAATAGATCACGGATACATCAATATACTTGAAGCAGCTTGCCTGGAGGCAAGTTCTGTGAGTACGAAAACTTTGTAACATAAGACAAAACAATAGACAAAGCGAAACGATAGAAAACAAATAAATATGTTCACAATCATGCAAATTCTACTTAGAAGCCATACTGATGTTTTTGCTTCAGCTATCAAATTTCTTTTGATGTTTCAGCAGAACTACAAAGGGAAGGCCTCAAACACACAGAGGCAATTTTCCTAAATTGTATACACAAGCTTACCAACCCATTACAAACAAGCACATACACTAATTTGTTACCACTAATATGTTACTGACTTCATAGGAATGCATTAAGAAATGTTTTATGTAAAAACATCTGAACAAATCACATGTTTATACCATCTTGTTTGCTTAGTTCTATGATTGTGCCCAAGAAATGAGCTTTAGGATTAGATACCTAATCACTTTATATAAGAAGTTGTTTTGACAGTTACATCACATGTATGTAAAGGCTATTTCTTTTACTATTTATTGTCAGGCAGTTCTTTAAAGGCACTAGATGTCTTCAAATGTAAAGCAATGTCCCTTTGGTCCAATAATATAATTACCTTTTATAACGTATAACAAGAGCCTAACTGCCATATATCTGCGACGCAGTCTTTGTAGACACAGACATATAAACTGGCTACGCAAATGGTTTGATATAATTTCTTACAACTTGTTTGTCACACTAGGGCAGATTATCATAATTCAGTATATATATATTTTTGAAAACAGGAATGAAAAGGTTGCACTTGACATGTTAAATTCTAACTTTGTGGTTATTTAGTTGAAAAATAAGGTCACTTTGGTAGCCTGGTTTGTATCGCTTTTGGGTACAAAATTGGTAATTGCAATCCAGGACCAACGGAATGTCATTTCCATGCGTCATTATATGAAGCACATAGTACTAGAGGAGCTTAATATCATTATGTCTGCCTTTCGTGGCTAGTTATATATAAACCGAAATAGCTTCAAAGCCAGCAGAATTGAGAATTTGAGACACAATGTCACTTTCAAAGGAGCATCAAAATGTAACTTGACAAAATACCTCAAAGAAGAAAAACTCGTGACTTTACTCAGAAAGCAAAAGACTATTAAAAAGCAAAAGCAGTCACTAAGCACAACAACAACAGCTGTTCAAAATGTCTGAAGGTGACTGGAATAATTTTCGAAGCTCTATAAAGTTTCTGCCCATATCAAACATGAAGGACATGACAAGGCTGAAGGCAAATCACAAAAGATGGTCTAAAAGCACACAAATTCTATAAATGGCCTTCCCCAACATTTCGTCAAAGCTTATAGTGCAAAATCCTTACTTATTTTTCTTTTTCGAATATCTGCAAGTTGTTTCTTTTTCGCAAAACATCAGAAAACTTTCATGGTCATCAATAAGAAGAGGACTAATTTGGTTACTGTCCCTTCAAAATAGTTGCTGTGACAACAAAATAAAGGTCAAAATTTTAATTTAGGCAGGAAGCATCAATTAGAACTTTGTAAAATAATTCCAATATGTACGTAAGAGAGAACCTTGACCGCTCGACTCCCCTGCTACCTACAGAGAAGAGCCAATAATTTTCTGCAGGGAAAATCTCGATTGACCATGTTTGTCCAAAGTTTTTGACCATCACAGAATATATCATTAATAAACTCACATGTATTGTTTTTTTTAAAATTGAGATATAAAGGCTTGCTCATATTGATATTTTGTAAAAATAAGGTCTTGTTCGCGGAAGGTCCACGAAAAGTAGGAGCTACTAATTGGTTTTTTTTTTCAATAGCTTTGCAGATAAAATAGTACTCAGCCACTCAATATGTCCACTGGCTAATAATATTGAATTGCTAATGGCTTATGATGTTTACATTGTTGGTGATAGCGACAGGGTATGATACAAAATTACCCACTTTGCTAATGCATTTGCTTGAAGCATTTTTATTGGTGGACATATGTGGTATAAACAAGATAGTGGCAAAACATAATTATATTTCTATGATTTTGACAATTATTAAATTACAACAATTTTCGCACTGATGTATAAAATATTCTATTATTTGCTTGTATCATTAATTATTTATCTCAGAACATTTATTGTCATCTGAGAAGTTTGCTTGTCACCAACATGTTGACAAATGGCTTATTTTTTGAAAATTGTCAAATGGTGTTTTTGGGCTTGTCGTCCACATTATTCCAATTAGGGTGTGCGGAAATACCACAATGCTTCGCTGTAATGAATGCTGTAGGTTTTTGGAAAAACCAATCGTCTACGTCAAAAACCATTTGGTATTTCAAAAAACCAATTTTATCCAAAGAAATTCTGAGAGAGTTTTGAAATTTAAATAAATTTGGACTGAGATGACGGCATTACATCTGCTCAGTGCTTGAGATGACGGCATTACATCTGCTCAGTGCTTGATTTGAATTTTTAACCAAAATGATATTCTATGGTGAGTTTCCAATTAACCAAGTGCTTTTCCACTTTGTTTTAACCTTGAAATCCATATCCAAACAAAGAGTGCGGTATAGGAAAGCAAACTCTTTACAAATTTATAAGAACTGTTGACACTATTTTTAAAGTCAAATTATTGGACACACATCAACTTGGAATTTCAAGGTTAATTCAATTATGAGTGTTGTCAGCCAAGGATCAAAATGGATTCTCCTTAAATTTTTAAGCTCCCTTAATTGTCTATTTACTTGATTATGCAATAAAACTCCAATAGGGGACATTATCGCCCCCTAAATTTGCATAATTTTATGCCACTCCAAGATTGGTTTTGAGTGAGAAAAAAACAATATTCATGAAAACAGCTTTTGGGTCTTATCAGCATTCACACAGATCCAAATGATCGAATGATTGGTGAAATTGAATTCATAGCACCCACAATTTCTTGATATTTTTCCTAGAGGAAGGATATTTTTGTAATGAAATTTGTCTTTATTGCACCTCTGGTCAACAAAATACTTTATAAATTGCATATTTATTCTCAGTAACAAAATCTAAATTTTGTTCATGAGGTGAACCATGTGCCAGCACAAGCATATTCCAAACTAAAAAGAAGGCCTTTCTCATTCAGTTCATAATATATTAATGAAACAATTATTCTACCTGACACAATTACAATTTCTTGGAAGCAAAATTCGTCAGATTTTCAAAGAATGAAATTTACCTACTTTACATGACAGTGTACTAAAACAGCTGGAAAATCAAATATTCCAATTAATCCAATTCTGATCCGAGTTCAAGCCTAATTGAAAAATATTGTCTCTCCTAATTGAAAATCAAGGTCACCAAATAAAATGATTGGAAATCTGGAGCAATGAGACATAAAGAAGTTGCACAATTCAGAGAACAAAAAGAAAAGAAAAAAGAACATCTCACTGCTAATTTTCTTATAATTTCCTTTGTAATGTCTTAAACAAGAAAATTTAAAATATAAAAATATTTTTCTACAGCAGATTTAAGTCACATTTCTCATCCTGTAGCGAAACAAAACGGAAACATATTCAACAAATAATCATTCGGCACACATATTGTGCAAAAGATAAATAGCGATTACGAAGGGTGATAAGAATATAACGCAGCTGCTGTTCTGTGATACAAGAGAATGATATTTCAGGTGGCAAAAACACTTCAGCATAAATGCATCGATGATAGAGAGCTTTACATCCTGTCTTTATGCACTGGGTACTCAAGTCAGCTGGCTAACTAGGACAGGAGGAGGACACATCAATGATGTGAAGGATGGTAGAAACTGCTGTCCAACATTACATGTATGTCCAGGTGACCTGACTAGAGCTGGGATTAATCCAGGCACTTTACTTACAGATTGGAAGTCAGAGCACCAGCAAAATTGATTGATCAATAGATAAATAGAAATAGGAAAAGATAGATGGATAGACAGATAGATTGATTGATAGATGGTCTGACAGACAGACAGAGACATGGCTCATGCAGCAGATAGATCCAGGTGAAGAGCAATACCTTTTTTGTCTCTCATAGCTTGTGTTGTCGAATCCTTTCATTATTCTATCCCACCCTGTAACAAAGCCCATTTTTGAGGTTAACCCAATTTAAAAGAAATGGGTTCAATGTCCTGCCTTGGGCTTGTGGCCATTTTCTTAAGGTCCTACTGGAGTGACACTCAATTTTCTGGCTTCATTGGGGTTAGCCACTGCTTGATGGGAATTTGATCCATTTCTTAAAGGTTATAAGCTCTCAAGATGATCTAATTGCCACCCGGGGCAGTTTCTTGCATGAGCACAAATCAGCTAAAAGTGCTTATAACCAATACCCTTGAGTAATACTTAACTAAAAGCGGATCGTTAAAAAACTCCGACCATTTTGTTAGTTGCGGTTATTTCTTTTGGAAATGGATAGGTCCATACCGAACAGACATTAAATGTACCACTTGAGTTTTCGTTCATGAAGCATAGTGGGGCCAGGGTTCAATTCCCATTCAGATTGAGTCACCTGAACTTATTTTGGAGAGCATTCCAATCATCCTTCACCTCATTGCTGTGTCCACCTCCTGTCCTAATTAGCCGGTAGTAGACCAAGTGCGGAAATACAAGACGTAAAGTTCCATTCAAGCAATTCAGACGTAAAATGGCCAAAGCATTGGATGGGGGCGCAAAAGCGTCAGTCTGCTGAAGCCTATTGTTACAGTTGGTAAATTTTACTTAAATGTACAGCTGTAAGTTCGCAAAGGTCCGGAGTGATTGTTTCGAAATGATCAATCGCTTTTTGAGAGTTTACGAAACCCATCATTTAAAGCGAATGAAACTTGGGACGTTGAACCTAGTTGTTTGAAACTATTTGTTGGTTGCAGTCAGGTTCTCAAAACATCAATCAAAAGTGACCTCTAGCATAAGACACCTAGTGGCCATCTAGATCAACTACAACGTCACGTGGGTCAATGAAAGGTCACGGAGGTCAACAGAAAGGCGCCACCTGGAGAAAGCCAATCAAAAGTTTTCTTGTAAGCCAATCAAAGTAGCTTAATGAATGAGTGTTTGTGGCTGGAGAAACGTGACTGTCATACTTGGAGTAATTGCGTAATCAGGTCAGGTGCTACCCTGGCGCCATCTTGCTTAGTGACGTAGCCAGCCTCGTTGTGAGCATTCTAATGAGCCTCATAAGGTCACCCCCACTTCCGGCTTACAAGATTTTTCCCATTAGACCTCCCCTAATGACCAAACAAACGAGTAGAGAACATCGCCGGCCAAGAACATGCAAATCTCGTGGCCAGGCAGGCAAATGAGCATCTCAGGAGCATGCTACGGCCATTTTGATTCACTCGATTGCACGCGAGCCGATTTGATAGCATGGGTGATTCAAATAGTGCACAGATTATTGGTCCCGCATCGCCACTGAGTACATGTTTATAGGTGGCCCAGTGCTTAAAGACACTCCGTTCCTAATAATCACAATGGGAGATTTAGCTCAGTTACACTGGGCGGCCTATCGCTAGGTCATGGGTTCGATTCCCGCAATGGCTGGTTCATCTCTGGTTGGATGCTCGCTATATTGGCCTATTCAGCAACAAAGGCAGATAGAAAGACAGAAAGACAGATATAGACAGATAGATAGATAGATAGATAGATAGATAGATAGATAGATAGATAGATAGATAGATAGATAGATAGACAGAGAATGAAATAAAACACACGCTACAACAATTTATTCCCATTAATCTAACTTCCTCAAGTGCATGCAAGCAATACTAATTCCCAGGTCTACCACAGTCTTCCATAGTGACTGCCATCATGCTCCGCTTTATTGCCACTCCAGATTCGCCATAATCTGACTATGGGGCCATTACACTTGTGATCAGACAAACTGCCATCCACCAAAAGGCAAATTAACAAATACTTGGAATGGATTGCTCATGCCTCTTCCTGGAAAGATTGTGCTGACTGAATCAGAATTTGGTTCCTGGCTGCTGAATGTCCATCTGTCTGGCCATCCTGCTGTCTATACCAATCGTTCAAGGATAAATGGATGATGAGATGATTAGGGCTATATGTCCTGCAGTAAGAGCGCGGTGAACAATAAGCGCTTCTGGTACAGTCAACGAATGCGAGAACTTACATTTACCTGCTAGTGGGCATCAATGACCTCACAACTAACCCTTTTCATTGCATTGAAATGGACTGTCAATATGTCATTGAGTAACTTGTTATCATTGATACTCAGTTGATGACTTGTTTTGATAGCATTGTGTGTAACGATATGACCTCACAAATTACTAATAATTCAGAGAGAATAACATGCCAGAGATAGGCACATTTATTGTAAGAGTCATTATTGTAATATCATAGATTTGTTAATCTATCTCTGTCCAACTTCAGCTCTCCAATCATATCATTATGTCTTGTCATATCATATTTCATCGTATCATAACATCAATTCATATTATCATATTGAGTTACCATATTGTATCATCGCTTTATATTATCGTATCATATTAACATATCATATGGTAATTGCAGTAACGTATTGTGTTATCGAATAAGCGTATCAATGTTGCTTCTTTGATACAAATTTATCAAATTGAATGTTTTCATTGACCAAGTACACTTTATGTGTATACACATCTACAGCACTGACTGTGGTTAGTCTTCAGTGAAGCTTCATATTGGGCAGCTTCTTTGATAACCACACAATTTTTCTGCAGCTTCCGAAAAGAATAAAACGGGGAAAAGAAAACAAAACATTGTTAGCCGAAAACATAGAGCAAAAACACAAAGAATGGAGAAAAAAAAGACATAATATAAAAACACTAGGACTTGAAAGAAGCACATAGCAATCACTAAGGCTTTTTCTCACACAATCTTACACTTGTGTTTACTAAGGGAAGCAACTTTAATCATATCAGTCTTGTGGAGTTCTTAGATAAACCTAGGTATTTGGAGGGAAGCCTTGATTGGTGGGCTGCCCTCAGTGTTTTTCCTGCATATATGTGTTTGCTTTGATGGCAGTTGAACTTTGTGCAAGTCTACAGTAATTTGGTTAGGTTCAATTGAGGGAGCATTTGATTGGTAGAGGCAAGCAATCTTACTCCATTGTTGTTTAAGAGTTTGTGTTTTCTGTGTGTCTTAGGCAATTCATTCATGCCATTCACTCATTCAAAGACTTTTGACAAGATGCCTCCTAGGCTTCCAAGCTAGTTGCTTGGGAGTATATACTGTTCAAAGTGGAGAAGTGAGGGTGAATTGGACGTGGGAAAACAACTACAATTCAAGATTCTACACCTCACAGCCTGGGGAATAAAACTGGAATCTTCCTTTGTTGCAGTGATGGAATTGTGAGTATGTGTGTAACAAAACATTCCTCTAATTGCAGCACTTATTTTAGAACATCATATTTAAACATAAAAGAAGTGGTTGCAAGCAAGCCACGTGTTTCTTAAAGGTTATTCAAGATAATCATGATTTGATTGTTCATTTTAAATATATTTGTTTTTTCTGTTTTTTTTAAATCTTTGAGAATTAATACTTTAAAATGATACAAGAAGAATTTACAAAACCATAAGCATATTTTTAAACATAAATCATTGTGAATTGTTTTCTTCCAGGAAGGTAAGCATGTTCCAACTTCACTGACGAGCTCAATAATAGACCTATCAAATAATGATTTAATCAAAGAGATCGCACTTGTGCCCTCGAGGGACATGATATTAGTTTTTATCAATCAGATCCCACAGACTGATCTTCTGTGGTAATTGAAGCCTCTTAATGAAGCATGTGATGTTAACAAGGACTGCAGGACTGCATGATATTTCGGCAGCCTGTGGAATCCAACACATGTTGCACATTTACCTTTGAGTGGGGTCTCTCACTAGCCTCAACAGAGGTACTGCTTGTAACAGTTGATGTTTATAGTAGTTACTGACATTACTGCCAACAGCAACCACCACTAACTGCTTTACCTAAGAGCTAACTGCTTTTCCTGTCAGGTAACTGCTTTTGCAAACTTGTGTTACCTTTTGTTGGCTACATCTACATCAATGTTGTTGCTTCTACAAACTCATCTGACTGATTTGCCTTTGGTTACTTTTGCTATGTTTGTTTGCACTAAAAGCCTGTCTATTGGTAGACTTGTTAGCACTGGCTGCTTTTGTTGCCTAATGTCTTGACTGTATTCTGCTGGAATCAATTTGTTGAACCATTCATGCTGACATCCATTGTACTTTCTCCATAGTAGTGTTGAATACTGTTGATATTCCTTATTAACACAGTTTTTATTTGTCACTGCACAGCACTGAGTAGCTGCTTTCTTGCTATATGCCAACTGCATATACAGAATTATCCTTATTACCTAAACAACATTACATAAATTGACTTCCAGGACTTGCCAATAAATGTTGTTGTATTTTGTTCCTCATTTGGTCCTAGTGCTGAACTTGGTCATTGTATAATACAACAACTAACTTGAATATTGTTGAACTTACGTCTATGCATTGTAGCAGCCAGACAAGCTCTAGCTGCTCAGCCAACTAAGTTCTGACAACAGCAGAGCTCTTCTTACTGCAGCAGTGCATTTTGGTAACCAGCACACCCAGCGCTAGGTGGCAGTGTGCAGTAGGTTGCCACCAGAGGGAGCGGTGCAGTGTCATCAATCTTTCTTGTGACAGCAGCTTACAGAACAGCATGGTGGCCATAACATCCATACAGCAGGACTGCAAACGGCAGATACTGGGATGAAAGGAGCTGAATGGACAGGGGTGAACCAGACAGGGTGGGGAAAGAGACACTGGACAGTGGATAGGGGCTGGGCAATTATATGATAGGATAGGATAGGATAGGATAGGAAATGATATCATAGAATAGCATAGCAATACATATGTAGCATAGCAGATAGAATAGGTTAAGATAGGAAATAATTGAATAGGATAGGACATGACAGGACAGAATGGGATGGAATAGAATGGACACGTTTGTAGGATAGGATAGGATAGGATAGGATAGGATAGGATAGGATAGGATAGGATAGGCCAGGACACAATATAACTGGATACGATAGAACATGAAGATATAGCGGCCCAGAAAACGGTAGGATAGGATAGGATAGGATAGGATAGGATAGGATAGGATAGGATAGGATAGGATAGGATAGGATAGGATAGGATAGGAGATTCAAATGAGCCTATCGTTTGGCTATTTCTTCTTCAGCCATCCTATCCTAGCTCTCATTATTATTCTTCCTTCTCCTCAGCTCTTCTCTTCCCAGAGAAAGGAGAAGGACAGTACAGGACAGGTCACAGACATTAAATGCAAGAATAGGAGAGGTACACCAGAACTACAGGAGCAGGACAGGAATACAGAATCAGGACAGAGATAAAGCAGGCAACAGGCAGGACACTATCACCGGACAGAGCAACAGAGACAGGACAGAAGCAGAGGCAGGACAGGACAGGACTAGAGATCACAAAAGCTGAACTTCAAAGTGTTAGCCATTCTAACATCACAGGACTTCAGTGACTTGGTCAACCAACAGCTGCCCCTAGAGACAGTTCCACTGACAGGACCACTGGTCGACTGGTATCGCTGACAGCCCTCACTGACAGGCACTACTGACAAGAATCACAGATAGCCACTGGCCTCACTGACAGGACCTAGCCTCACTGACATGAGGTACTGACAGTGACTGACAAGAATTACTGCTTGCCCATACATAACATTGCAATGCAGGCAGCACACTAAAGCTGCATAGGTCACTCCCAAATTTATACCAGCCACAAGCAATGATTCTTAAAAGCATAACAAATTGCTTCCAAGCATTAACTAAGAGTTTCTACAACTATTCAGTGCTCGCCCCCTCCAACAATGTATTGAAAAATAGTATTTTGAAGAAATTTTGTTTGACGTTGGCCTGCAAATGCTAAAACAACGTTCGGACTCTCCCTAGACTACTCTGTCTGGACCTGTCACTACCCGCGGAGATTAACATTGGCTCCGCAGGATGGGTTCTGCTGGCATGAGTTCGAGCCTAATATAGACGTACCGAAAACAGAGGATGTTGCATCAAATATTCTACACTAGGGAAGCTGAAAGACCCTGGACATCTCTGAAAAGATTGAAAATATGCCAGACTCCCAGCCTTACCATCTCTCATACAAAACAGCGATCGCAATGCTCCGTGATCAACTGGAGGGACGGTGAGAGCACTCACAACAAAGAAGAAGATTTGCCGATCACTGATGGACAATGGGTTATGGCTAATTGTTAAATGTAATGGATAGTCCCTCGTTTCAGTATATATAAAGGGCAAATAAAGATTCCACACAAGGGCTGAGTACATACTACATCTGTCCATGTCTATACAACAATGCGGACTGTTTCAGAGCTGCATCGTCTATGTCACGATCACCTCATCTACACGTGTACATGACCATTATAAGCAGCTTTCTCCTTTATTTCTAGATTTGTGGGGGACAATTGAAATATCTTTGAGCGCCAGCATTTTATCTATTGGCAAGCTCAAACAACCTAATTGCATGCAATTGAAAATTTGTTTGACAATCGTTCCGACGAGCCTTTTAGCAATTACAAACGCATTTAACGAAATTCATCTTTCGAGAGGGAAACCCTCGCTGTATATGAAATGGCATGCTCCACATTCTTGAAGCTTTTATACATTTATAGAAGCAGGTCCTTATGGCTAATTACACAAACAGCAATCTGCTTAACAAAGGCCCATGATGGAAGCATGCTGGGGGACAAACAGAGGCCCATTACCTATCCATAATGATGGCACGTTTGCAGATACACTGTAAAATGGCACACAGAAAATGCTGGTGTGATAACTGGTTATTGTTTTGAATGTGGGATGGACAAGTGGAAGAGCTGTACCCGGTATGTGTTTATAGTGCAGCAGTGCAACTCTTTTCTTCCTATTGGAAATATAATACCGGAGTTCAATATCAACTTGCATGACCTAAACGGTTACACATGCAGCAAAATCAGTGACAGTCACCACAGAAACTTAATTGTCCTGCCTTACCTAGACAATTGTCACATAAAGTTGTCAAATATACAAAGTTCAATGGCAACTTGCATGACTCAGACAACCATACCAACAACAATTCAGAAACTGTAGAAACATAACCCCCAACCCTATACCCAAACAATTGTCACATGTTGCCATCAAAGTATGTTTGTACCAATCACTAGGTTCAATGGCACCTTGTATGACCTAAAAGGTTACACTAGGAGCAAAATCAGTGACAGTCACCAAAGAAACTTAATTGTCCTGCCGTATCTATGCAATTGTCACACATGGTGTCAAATCATTGCACATTCACACAAATGTCACAATATTGTTGTCAAATGTACAAATCACAGCATATCTTTTACAATGCCTGCCTGTTGCAGGGGGGGCATTATGCCCAGCAGTTTTCACATCCTTCTCAGATTGTGCATACTCAAGTTGTGCGTTGGTGTCCTTCCAAAATGCAAATGACAACATAATGCCATGATAATGGGAATGCATGGATTCTGTCCCCAAATGCATAGGCTCTGCAAATATTCAATGCCATGTTGTTTGGCAAGAGATAGATAGATAGAGAGATAGATAGGTAGATAGATAGATAGATAGATAGATAGATAGATAGATAGATAGTTAGATAGATAGATAGATAGATAGATAGATAGATAGATAGATAGATAGATAGATAGATAGATAGATAGATGGATAGACATAATGTCCATACTTGTAAACAAGAAAAATGACATCATTTGTCATTGATAGACAGAATAATTTGTATTTGTATATTAAACAATTTAGTATCCGCTTTAGAGGAATATTGAGTTAGAACATTTCCTATGTTTTGAACATCTATTTGATTTGGTTATGTTGAAAAGACACCTTAGCAATGTTACACAATAGCATTAAAAACCCTACTGTTTTCAGAACTTAAGGGACATAATTTAGCTTTTTCTCAACACACCTAAGTGCCTTTTACAAAAAGGAAATTCCACTAATGCCTATTTATATCCCTTTTCACAAATCTGCCTTTCTTGTAGGCTTTTAAACTTGTATAATGGTGTCATTTATCAAATAAAATGATCTCAACAACATCACAATGGTCCGATAACGTTTCGTTAGAATTTTGATTCAGAATCCTAGCAATAATACTGTCAATACTGGTATATAGACACAAAATACTGGCATATTCTGAATCTTTATTGCTATGACAAGGCTAGAGAGTTAATATATTTCTTTGCCTATACATCTAGATGCAAGTATTTTTACTGACTTCAAGTTGTTGGCTCAAGTGTTACGACAATATCGGCCTCGCTGTTGAGATACCTAAAGGCTAGATACAACACGTAGGGCCAATAACCGCAGACATAATAACTTGTTTCGGTATATTCTAAGAGCAAAATAACATTGCTCAAACTTAATGTATATATTCTGGAGGTTAGTTGAAATGAACAGTTTTTCCAGAAATAGAGTGACTCTCCTTGATGTAACATTATGTAGATAGTGGATGGTGAGAAGACCAATATTGAGTTTTATTGGCGAAGCAGTAATATTGGTTGAGGCTGTAGGATGAGACCAATATTACCTGCTAATATAAGGCCAATAAAACTCAATATTGGTTCAACAATTTTCAGACTGGTTTTTCTAAAGATACGTAATATTTTAATATGAATTATACTTAATTTTTCTCATTATTTACAATGAGCATATTTATAAAATGATAGATTGACATTTGAAGAAGTTGGATGTCCTCCTATCCAGGCCTTCCCTTAAGTAATAGGCAATTACCGTCTCAAAATCCACTGTGGAATAACATTATGCCCAATGAGGCAGGAATTGAACCCGGGATCCAACTACACTCTAAAAAATCTCGGGACAAAATTGGTTTTTTAGATTCAAAATGGTTTTTTGAAAAACCAAATTCCAATGCAAAACCAACATGGATTTTTTCATTTTGAATCTAAAAAACCAATTTTGTCTGAAAATTTTTTGAAGCTTACATACACTGGATCCATTCCTGGACAGAGCTCTCACCTCAACCCCACTTTTTTCAAATTTGCAAATAGCACAAAAAGATCCACAAAATAGCAGATTTCTGTAACTGTTCTTTTAGAAACTTCTGTGTTACTAATTGGTTTAGTGCATGGTACTAGTGGTTACGAAATAACAGCCCAAAAAATTATAAAAAGGTCTTGCTAAAGCAATGTTTATCCTACAGATATAGAATTCTTATGTTAAGGTTGCTATGATGATTGACTGTACCAGTTCAAGGAAAACATCTGACCCACTATTTTCATGGGAAAATCGACTTGTAACAAGATAGTAGTATAACAATACCAAAATGTATTTTCATTTCTGCAAAAAAGATTGAGGAATATTCACTATTCAAGTATTCAACTTATTTCTGAGAAATGGCTCAAACAACTTGTGAACAAAATAGGGATTTCATGAATACAGGAATTCTAAATTTCAAGCTCCAGATTATTTTCAAAAGCAGTAAAATTGTTGAATATAATTAAAATATATGGTGTATTTGAAATTTAAAACATACCTGTTGCTTCTTAAAAATCAAATGTCTATTTCTTGGAAAACCAATGGTACATACCTGAAACGAAACAGAATATATTTTATATCACATGGCAAAACATGAGCAATAAATAAAATACAGATATATATATGAAGAAAATCGGTCAATAAGGCAGTTCAGTAGTGATAACAGCAAAAAAGATATTTTATGAATTCTGTTCCCAGAAGCCATTTCAAGCACAGGAGACAGCTGAACTAGAATACATTGATTCCATGAATTCTTCATTTTTTAAAATGTTATATCAATTGATCTGACAATATTTATTACACAAACACATTTCATAAATGGTGTACAGATAAATAACAAAACACTGTTTAAATACAGACTGTTAAAAACGCGAGAGAGAAATTAAATGTAGAAATTCTAGGTCTACGTGTGAAATGAAACAATCTTAATTGTCTATAGTGTCTGTGATTGCCTCAATTCTGGCCAGATCTTCTGGAGAACATTGACAGGAATTTGATTTAGCTTTGCCAGATTAAATTCCTGTCAATCTTTACTGAACACATATTGATGCGTCTATCTGCCAATCTATCTATCTATCTAACAGTATATAAATCTGTCTATTAACTAGCTACCTATCTTAGATCTGCATGTAATACTTCAGGTCTATGACCTTTCCATGCTGTATTTATGGTAACATTTAAGAAATGATTTGATTATTTGAAAAGATGCAATTGTCATTTTTATCATTAAACAAGTCTGCAGAAGCCATAGGTGAAGCTGCTGAACTCAGTTTACAAATCCAGATGTCAATTTTTAGAATTAGGCCACATGTTTAGAGGAGGGGAAACAGTTTAAAGAACTGTAAAACTAGTTTTTACATTTGTAATGTGTTGAAAAGCAACAACACAAGCTGCTAATGATTAGCAGTTCTTGTCCTATTAGCAGCTTAACATTTAGAGAAAAACATGTGAGCTAAGGTTTTACCCATTAGTAAAGGTTACCCCACAAATTTAAGCAGATTAACTCCAGAGATCAGAGGGCAAAGGTGA
Organism: Platynereis dumerilii; assembly: GCA_026936325.1. Classification (NCBI taxonomy): domain Eukaryota; kingdom Metazoa; phylum Annelida; class Polychaeta; order Phyllodocida; family Nereididae; genus Platynereis; species Platynereis dumerilii. Next base: position 9,808,662 of record JAPTHN010000016.1, on the reverse strand, counting down.
TTATTTGATGGTGGATGTGGTGTTAAGTAGTTTTAAAGGATGTTTCTGGGTTTACTGCATGTTTGTGCTGAAATTTTGTTTATGATGATATCCCCATGTGAATCAGTCAGTAAGTTAATCAATCTATTTATCAATACTCTAAAAAATCATAATTGGTTTGCTTAAATATCAAATGGTTTTTCACATGGAAGATTGGGTTTACCAAACACCTACAGCTTTCGTCACAATACAGCTATATATATATATATATGGTATTTCCTCATACCAAAATGGGAATGATTTGAAAGGCAAGGCCCAAGAACCAACCAGGGTAATTGTTTGAGATTTATTTTTAGAGTGTATAATTGAGAGCAGTTTCAATCATCTTATCTGTCAATCCATCTACTTGTCTTTCTATACTTTTTAATCAACCTTTCAAAACAGCTTTCTATTAACAATAGCATAGGAATAATCATTATTTATGAATGGATAATGCTTATCCACTAATTTAAATATCTAAATATCTATTCATCTATCACTAAAACAGTCTCACTCCCAGTCTCCCAGCATATGGCCACCTACTGTAAAATATGTTACACACTGTTCAGCAGGCTGGCCTTGTATCTGCTACACTCCTAGCACATCTGCTATGATGCAATGCTTGCCTGCATCTGATAGGGACTGCAGACCTGCAGCCTGCAGGATAAAGACCTTATCATAGAAAGATTAGGGAGTATGATATGCTCACTGGCCATGAAACATGTTGGGGGAGAAGCACAGAGGCACAGAGAGAGAGGGAAAAGCAGGCTATAGTCATTCACTGGTTTCTGACTGACAGCTGTATACAATACGAGCTAATACGTGAGAGTATGTGTGAGTGAACGGTTTGGAGAATTCAGGGATGTGGATTGTATTTTACGTCCTGAGATTCTACACCGATATCTGACCGGCAGAGGAAGTTGATAACGAGAAGTTAAATATTTACGACTTGTAATTCTGCGTCATGAAGACGACCTTACAAAAAATTGAAAGCTATAGTTTTCACAATATTAAAACCAAGAGACTGAATAAAAACATACTTAACAATAAATACCCTGCCATTCTTACAGCAAACAGTTTCTCTCTGTATAAATGCACCTACCAAGGTTATTCTTCCATTTATTAATAGCAAACCAAATGCACATTCAGCCATTAATTGGAACAAAGTATAGTTTGTCACGTCAAGCAGAGGACAGACGTTTGCCCAAATATCTCAGCAACCACAAGCCCCACAGGAGAAATACACATACCTTAGCTCATTTGTAATATGAATATCACATTTTCACGATTTTTAGGTGCTGTTTTTGTCCAATATTTGACAATTTATGGAAATGGCAGTCATATTTTGCAAAATGTTGACATTTGTGATGCTGCCAATCTCACACACAATGGGTGGTGACGTCACAAAAGTGCACTGCAGCACCATCCCGGACTTAGTTCTTGTCAATTTGGTATTTTCTGAACCTCCTATATCATTGTGGTGATTTCTGTGGCCTGTACAAACTATGCTAAATTTCTGTCTCAATGCGTGACGTGACAAACTGTAATGTGGCAACCATAGAATATAGTTATGTTATTGTGTTATACACAATGAGCAACTTGAGAATTGACCATTTAAATAAAAACCTTTTGAATATTAGGCATTTATTTTTTTAATGCATATCCTTGGCTTATAAATTTACTCTCTGTGACTCTCTGAAGTAAGTACCTGGGAACCTAAATGTGGAGTCACTAATCCCAAGCCAAGAGGAATTTATTGTTAAAAAAAAAAATCCCTCACATGGGATAAATGTGTAACATGTTGAGGAATTGTCCTCTCTCTCTCTCATCTCATCAATCAGCTGTCGCGTTTGCTCAGAACCGGGCTAAGAGGGCTCCACTTACCATTTATACTTTTTCTCTTTGTCATTTTGAAAATATCTATCTGGAGGGCTGCACTTGCCATATCTGGTAACTCTAGCCGAAGACGCACTATTAATGAAAAAGGAACTGTCACCAAGTATGGTTACATACCACCTCATATGTAACACCAAATCCTGACAGTTACTGATTCCTAGCTGACAGTTGTTATGCATTTTCTGGGAACACCAATCTGGAAGGAACTTCTGTTTATTGATAGTGACTTAGGAGTCCTTCCTTATGCAACATCTTCATATAACTTGCCATATCCCATCTCATCTCAGATCAATACCTCTTCCTTTTGATTGCATGCAAGTTATGTTATGTCGATACTACGTCATATGATACATGCGGTATCGACAAGCTGTCAGTCGATACTATTCAGTGTCAATACTACGCGCTTGCTAAGAAATGGAAAGTTATAGAACTAACACCTGCTAAGGTTGCACCTTGACTTTTTGAGTGAATTCAATAATTAATAAATCATTTATCAGTAACTGAAGACAGGATCTTTTTTTTAAAAATAATTATGGCAGTAAAGTCAATTGAAAATGAAGTTATTTCTTGCCCCACATATGGTGTATGCAAGCATTGTGAGCGTATGGCAACACTAAAATATTTCAAAAATCTTCTACGAAGATGAAAGAAAGCTTCTTCCAGACAGACAGACAGATGGATAATTTTCTAAAGAGAGATTTGTCAGAGGCGAAATGAAAGAAAAAGATCAGACTAGTATCAAATAAAATGCTTCTTTGGATTTGAAGCATAATTGAGAAAATTTTCATCACTATAAACAACACATAATCAGTAAAGATGGATGGATGATTTGGGGCTTTACATCCTGTATTTATGCACTTGGTAGGCTAATTAGGACAGGAGGAGGACAAGGCAATGAGGTGAAGGATGACTGAAACAGCCGTCCAACATAGGCCCAGGTGACCCAGCAAAAGCTGGATTCGAACCCTGGACCCAGCGATTGGCAGTCCAGCACGCTACCACTAGATCAACCCTCCCCGGCTCCCCCCCCCATATTCAGTAAATACAAAGATTGGATATGACATAACTAATAATATTATTTCAAAATTGCAATACATTCATGTATTCATTTGGAACAATGGTTGCAAAGTGCACAAGAAAATTTATTCCCAATGTAAGAGATGCTTTATTCTTCAATGCAAGTGATTTCCATTCTTTTGAAGTCCAACAGCCTTCTTTTGAATTTAGCCAACATGCTCTATATTCCATGCACTCATGTTGTAGATTCAGCTGAATTTAGGAAATTGATGGCCATAGAGCTAATGAAATTAGCTTGTGTATATCTTCCTATATACAAACTAAACAAGCTCAGCAGCAATCCCATGCTAATTAATACATTGACTGTGGCTTATTATCCCCCATGATTGCACATAAGGCCCCCATTGTCAGCCTAACACATGATCAATCAATTACACAGCCCTGCTCCAAGTGTCTTCCTATGTATATAGCCCATGTACATGGGGTCTCTATCTACACTCTGATTTAATTGGGATGTACTACAACAGGCTTTAAGCACTATGGGGCATATGGCATATTGGCAAACTGTATTCCTACAGTAGATGCTTCCAACTAATTTCAAATCAGTGCTACGACTATGAGTATCATTTGCGCAATATGTCGTTTAGTGGAAAATTGTTCTTAGTCCGGGGCGTCTTTAATGTTAAAGACCGCACTTGGTAACATGGTGTTCTTGCAGTAGGGTAATTAAATTTCATTTATACAAAATTTAAATTCAAGCAATGGGGCATGTCAGTCAGCCAATCCTAAACTAAATAGATATATCCCTACATTTGTTTGTCACAACGCCTTTTTTTTCAGACAATCAGTCGGTCATAAATTTTACCTCATGTGGTCAGCATGTCATAGTGGAACACTAGATTTCTTTAATTTCTGACATAGGAATTACATGAACCACTAAAACCACCAAATATCTTCCACATACTGATGAGCATACATGTACTACATTTTTTAACTTCTATGTTTCGGCGTGCCTATTACAATATTACATTACTTTAAAATTTTTCCTGAATTAAAGCCTGCTTTACGACAAAAGTCATTTTATTGCCCGCAGAAGCAATATATAACTAATAACTGCATTGAGACAATCCTCACGAAAAAACTGTAAAGTGAAATTTCAGCTTATTACTGGTTTGCCATAAGATAAAACATCACGCGCAGAAAATTGGAATTGATTTTTATGACTTGTCGTCGTCATAAAAGGAAATTAGTTTTTTGAGTAGGTTATAAAAGTCAGATTTACACATTTTACCTCTTATTACTCACTATGGTTTTTGAATTGGGTCACCGGAGTTCGCTTACATTTAAAGCAACTGATATGCCAAAGCAATTTTACCGTTAGAGCAGAGAGACATCACATGTACGAGAAAATTTAGAAGACTCACTGAATACAACACACTAAACAATATTATTTCCAACTACGTACTTAATATTTAGATATACTACAGTAGTGCCAACATTTAAAAAACCTTGTTTTAAAATCAACTTGCCTAGTGTGACCATCTCCCTCCTGCACTCATATTTATAATATTTTTGAAACCACCAGGGATGTCCACAATAGACAAATTTCGTGACCACAGAATACCGGGTCTTGAGTTTGAAAAACAACGGATAGCTCTTTTATAGTTTGGTGTATCAACACATTTACTCGAAAAAGCTTACCAGAAACCAACAGCAATCAGAAACCAACATGATTAATTTGAAGGTGGTCCCTTTTTAAATGTAAACATATGGCAATACTTTGAAGCATTGTTTGATAAGTATTCTGAGATGCAGTAAACAACCAATTAACAAGTAGCAGCTAGAATCTACCAAAAAGCCACCAAGAAACAACCCAATTAAGTGGATACTGGCCTATAACACAACTAAACCCTGTAACATCACCAATATGGCTGACTTGCTTACTGGATTGCTGTATTTAACAATTACACCATACCACACATAAGAGTAACACCCAATGTCACAGCCTTGTATATCGAATTGATGGATAGGACGAGTTCATCACATTGCTATCGCATTCACACTTGGCTGGAAGTCATTTACACTAATGTCAACATTTTACATTGGTGGAAACGGCAGCTGCAGTCTATCTGCTCTTGGGTCACCTTGACCCTTCAATTAAATCTCCCCGCAGCAATTACTGTGGTCATTAGGAAAGGCTGCCACAAGGCCACACTGTGTTAATTCAAGATGCGGTTCTTGCAGCAAACTCATCTTCTCTCACAATAGGCTGTTGTCCACAGTGTGGCTTGAGCCTCACAAAAGACGGCGGAGGTTCTGTATTGCTAAAATGTGGACAGCATTGTATAGGAAATTGTTCGGTGTTATATATAGTACTCCCATAATGTTGAATAGCTTGTGTTGTGGAGAGGGTGTTAGCTCATTTGGAAACGGTCAAGGCTTCCAACCGCGGAGTCCCTGATACAAACGACACTGGCATTAGTGGCATTATCTGGACCCATGCTTGACAGAAGGTTCAATTATCCTTTGCCTAGTTGCAGTGTATTCCTCCTGTAGTAATTAGCATTTACATTGCATAAATACAGCATATAGATTCTCTTGCACATCCATCCTGGCATTGAAATGGTTGGGTGCAGGCTTTGCCGGGTCACGGTTAAAGGGATTATTTCGAATTAATCTTGTCTACAGAACATTCAACAATTTATTTCTTGATATCTGGATTGCACGGATAAGAGCATTTTGTTCAGAATGGTTTATGTATACATTGCATGGATGGCAATATATATATATATTGACGAGGTGACTGGGTTCTAGGCTACAAATTGTAGTATCTCTCATTCAAAATGATTTAAAATAACCCTTCCTTCAAAGGTTTTGAAATTCTAGAGTTCCAGGTCAGACCCTGGTCTAGGAATTGGTCTGCAGCCTTGAGCACTATATTCTTCGTAACTCCAGTAATCGATTTCAATTCTATGTAATTTCAGTTTTTTTTTCTAGTTCCACTTCACCATCTGCGAGTATATGTGACTTAAATTCTTTGTAGACAAACAAGGTCCAGAAATACTGGATACTACCATCCGATGGATTGTCACACCGCAGTCCACGACAGACAGCGATAAACAGTATGTCGTGTTTTTCAAGCACAGTAGCATCAACAAGAATACCACATTTTGCTCCCACAAAACAAACAGCAGTTACATACTAAATCAACAGAACAAGCAGCTATAAAGCCATAAACAGTATAAGATCAACAGCAATATAACTGTGCAAGTAGGGATACAAGGGCAGCAAAGTATTACAATACATACTTCATAATACTGAAAGTTGTATGGTAGGATAGTCAGCATAAAAATACTTCAAGAGAGTGAATTACATATCAACAGAACAATTTATTTGCTAAAGCAAATTCAAATAGATGAGACAAATTATCAGTCCCTTTTACAAGTGTCTAAGCTACAACAAGAAAAATATCCCGTACATGCAGTAAATGTGTAGCATGTGTGTTGCAGATCCCTAACTAAACACTTGATTTAGAGGGCTGAACTTACATTTGGAAAATTATGAGTATAGTTATATTTAAAAGCTGTTTAGGCACCAATGACATCACATCAGGCCCTGTCCATCACATTCAAATCAACTGTCAATTTGTCATTTCGCAACTTTTGACCTCAGTGATGAGTGCTGTGACTCATTCATTGACTTGTCCTGATATCACTGCAAGTATTTGATATGAACTCACAGACTATATTGATGGATCTTACAGAATAACATGGCAAGAATGGGGATCACCTAAAAAGGCCTCAACTGAATTTTTGTAATCACTTATAATTCATAGAATGTAACTTGTCTACATAATACATTTATATACCTATCCAGTAACATCTCCCTATGTTCTTAGCGACATGTACCTACCACATAATAAAACAGCAATATATATTATAATCGTTTTAGGTAAAAATCACAGATAAACTATATGTATCTGATGTACACCGCATATAGCTCTTTTTTTCATGCTGTAGAAAAATAATGGAGGACAGTAATAAATGGTGTCACCATGAAAATTTTTATGATGTCCACAAAAAATGTCATTCGTATAAATTCTAGCAACCTTGACGAGTCCTCGCAGTATGTAATGATCGCTATGCATACAAATTTTCATCTCACTTTTACGTACATTGGTGTCGCCCTTCGGCCAGGGGAGATTAATAGCGTATGCCACCTTTGCTTTATATCTTAGTGCATTGGATGAAGGTTAATAATTTATTTCTACATTGCAGACAAGTTGGCTTGCCTTTTATTTATTTCCCATCTCCTGTTCTTAGGATGGATGGATGATTGAGCTTCACATTCCGTATTTGTGTTTTCCGGTATTAGAAGTTGCCAAGGAGGAGGACTTACTAAAAGTCTTTAAGTCCTACTTGTCCCTGGAGTCTTATTTGTAACTGCAGTCTTACATGAATACGATACAAGTAAAACAACTCTCTTTCTAAGAAAATTCTTTATTTTGGTTTGGACCAGTCATCCAACTCATCTTCCCTTTTGTGTCTCTCCTTTTTGTCTATTTGTCTGTCTGGAGCTCTATGTCTGTGTGACATTTACTTATATACCTTCTTGACATCTTATTCAAGTCTTGCAGTCTGTCTATAATTATATCTTGTCTGTGAATTTTTCTTCTTGTCTCCCTGAACATATATCTTACTCTTGCTTCCTTTCTGTTTTTTTTTGTATCTGTCACTCAATCAGGCTACCATAACACAGTCTCTATGGAAGTTTAGATAGTAGAGCAAAAGTATGTCGGATGATAAGTAAAAGCAACAAACCTTGAATATGAGAGTCTATTATTAAACAGGGTATCTGACCCGGCTTACACTGTTAACGTGAAGTTATGAAGTTATGTAGCACCCTTACCTCATTGTGTATATTACCCCACAAAGTGTACTCCAGGGAAGCGCTCTAGAACCCTATACTATCAAAGTGTTTTCTACTGCATCCAGATGATACTGGCTTTATAATGATAATTGAATTACCAATTACAATAAAGGAAATACCAGAAATTCGAGAGAGATTAGGAATGAAACTAAGTCATCTGATTGAAGACATTGAAAATGTGTTAACTTTTAAGTAAATTTCTCAATTAATCAATGAGATAAAACCATAATAGTCACAATTGGATATTAATATATCTACATAAATCACAACTAGAAATGAAGCATGTATCTATAGGAAAAATGTTTGGTAATCAATCTCTTCCTAGTAAGTTCCTGATAATGAGGGTCAATTTTATATGTAGTATTGAACTTTTGTCAAATACGAATCAGTATTCTTTAAAATCATACAGGGATATTGTATAATCACGAGAGTTTACCTTAAAGCAATCTAAATTCATAGGTAGTACCATCATGATTATGGTGTACCTATGGGATCAACTCTTTAACCCTATGCTATCAATTTCTCTAAAATGACTGGAGAACTTGGGAAGCATAATAACTACCTCAAGAACAAAATTAAGAGGTTTCAACAATAGCATTTTCACTGGCAAAAGCAATCTGCAAGTTATTGATCTAATAACAACCTGCCACAAAATCTAATCCTTTGCCGAGACCGTTGTTTCAGTCAAATTTTAAAATCTCGCCCTCAGCGATATGGGTTGTTGAAACATGTTTCCAGTCTGACGAAAGATTATGGAATAGAAAACTTCCAAATTAACTACTAAACAAAACAGTGAGATCATGTCAGTGATGTCTAAGAAAATATTAAGAAAGTGACTCAGCATTATAGCATAACTTACTACTTTGATATAAAGGCAGAATGCCATATAATAAAACATTAGAAAACTTATGTTTTATGTCTAGTTTAATACTTTAGTTGAGTATACTACTGCTATTGAATGTATTGTTTATGGTAATTTCACTTGATTGTGTTAGCATACATGTATGGCTTGTGATCAGGAATATAGGTGGTATATACCTCCTTGAGTCATTATGGATATTTCAGACTAATGTCACAATGACATTTTTTGGTTTGGTAAACCCCAAGCAGAATCTGATGTTTTGTGTTATCAGTGCAAAACAACTTATGTAAAAGACATTGTGTTATGACAAAGAGTATAAGAACTGTGGTCTATCGTAACCACAAAATTGTCTCCTCATTACAGACACCTAATTATCCGGAAGAAAATATGATTGATTACATAGAACATTACAGAATAATGGACTCCCAAGAGAATACAAGAATATCATGATCCTCATAATCACATTAATATCAAATCAGCACTATTTCCAGTATACTCTGGAGAAATGATAGCGGTCTCATTAGATTAATCACGTAAGATAATTGGATATGATATGGTCTCTTTATATTAATTTCCATGACAGTGTCAAATAGAAGGATCATAAACAGGGTATCTTGTCAAAATACTAGAGAAAGATACACCAAAAGATCTTCAATTCAAGGAAAAAGTTGTACAGCAACAGCGTATGCAATTTGGATATTTTCTGGTTGAAATTTTAGAGCTCTTTGCAGATTGGCGGTCCACTGGAAGAATAAATTTTCTTATTTTCAATTCGCAAACTGGCTTTGCCATGTCATTGACAGTTTCCTGTTGCACTCCTAATCTTCTTATTTGATAAAATACCTTTAAGTCATTCAATTTCTTTGTTTATTGTCACCTATGCTGCTAGATGTGATAAGCAATGAATCAACTTATTAACCATAAGTGACAATAACAAAACATTTTTAAGCCAGTGACATCACGCGACTAAGTTGAAAGGGAATTTTGAAACTGTTTGGACCGCTAATCCGCAAACAGCTCTAATAACAATTCTTTTGAGAAATTGAAGGGGACTTCAGAAGTGGGTTAACCATTGATGAGACTTCAGCTCTATGAGAGCAAATACCAGCAAGGAAGTCACCACTAAAATTAAAATTGTAGCAAAAATTAATAAATACTGCAGCCAAATACCAACAAAGTCTGATATCTGAAATCAGGTTTAAATTTTTTAATATAATCATTCTTTCCAGAAATTGAAAGGGATTTCAGAACTAGGTTAATCATTAATATGAGACTTCAGCTTTATGAGAGGAAATACCAGCTAGGAAGCAACCACTAACTCATTTACAAGTGATTCTAATAATTCACATAGGTGACTCATATAAGTGCAAATCAGAATCAGAGAACCTCAGAACCTCGCGACCGAGCAATTTACCGGTTATTGCCCTTTTAACATCAGTTCACACTGACACACTCCAGCATTAACTTCTTTGAGATGAGAATTATTGAGCGCATCATAAAAGGCCCGTCTTGTCATGCGTTGATTGCCGCGTAACGCTGTAGCGGTAAACTTGACAGCAAATATTTACCGAAAAACCATGAAAAGAAGGATAGAGACGCGGCGAGAAGATGCCTTCATAAGAAAGACTGTCAATACACAGGACATTAGTGGACAGCCCTAAAACTCCTTAGCTTATTGCCCTATGGATCCGAATAACTGAAGTGGAGAAAGAATTACTGGAATAGCCGCAGAGAATTCTGAAGGCACAATACAGTCTACAGACGGATCAATGCCAAAGTCCAGTCTTCATAAAGAAGTGGTCCCAGAGAAGAGAAGTCTTAATTGTCACTACAGTAAATAGCCATCAGCTGGCTCTTTTGTCTGACAATTCCAATAAATGAATATAGTATTATTATTATGAACTATATGGTAAAATGCATTCATAAATAACATCTCAATTGGATTTAAAGATCAAATCTTGAAACTTGTTTCTGAAGGATTTAGAAGTAACCAAAAGAAAAAGGATTTAGAAGTAACCAAAAGAAAAGGTTTTAGAAGTAACCAAAAGAAAAAGGATTTAGAAGAAAACCAAAAGAAAAAGGATTTAGAAGTAACCAAAAGAAAAAGGAAACATATTCTAATATATATTTCAATAGTAAATTTTGTTGTCTTCACAGGAAAAATGATGGTTCTACTTGCTTATTTATATATTCATAAGTTAACTTTTTCAGGCAATTTATATGAATTAATGCATTTATATGCTGAACAAGTGAGTTACAATCAAAGCAACTGAAGATGTGGCAGATCTACAATTTCATAGTGAATGGAAAGTAATTAAAAATGTAAAATCAGATACATTTATTCCGACAATGTCATCTAGATAATCCTAAAATTCTCAGATGACAATCTATGGCACATGTAATATTATCATGTTACAGACCACATATGGTGACTTGGTAATGGTATACAAAGGTGTGGTCCAGAACTTATCTCTTTAAAGCAATTGTCAGCACATACTGCTGCTCTTAACATAGAACATAACATCTACTTTAGCCTAGATGTTTCACATTTGATTTCTGACCTTAATGATCAAACATCAATCTGAAACTCAATCTTTATAAGGCTTTCTCTCAAAATATACCTGGGTGGAGCTCTCCATATATATATATTTCCTGCCTGCAATTTCCTGTGCGAGTAATATCAATTTAAAAAAGCATAGGAAGTAGAACTTCCGAATTTTATGTCATTTGTCATAAGATCATGAAAACATTATGAACAACTACTATACACTCCTTGGCACAAAATGGACCTTAGTTGAATTTCATATTGTTTTCAATACATATGAAGAATTGCAAGTAAAAGAAGAGCAATTCCATAGTTCAGATAATGTTGCTATTGACTGACTGACAGCCTCTATAGATCAGTCAGTACAGTGCTTGCCTCGCAAGCGAGGGACCCGGGTTCAATCCCCAGGCTGGCCATCATGTCATTCCACGCTGTCGTCGTTTGCATCAGATGTAAATTGGAGGTGCCGTGGGCCCAACTGGAAACAAGTCACTGACATAGCTTGGCTACCCACATTAAATAAAAGTGCCTTTACCTTTACAGGAAATGAGGCATGTTGCTTTGTATTTCCCATAGAAATCAAAGCCTATTGAAATGAAGTGAAATTCTACTAAGGTCCTTTTTCTCCCAAGAGTGGAAAACATATTTCTTTTACTCTAAGGATAATACAAACTTATCTGCAAACTTTGCAATATTCTTCCAAAAGGGAGTTAAGTTTCTTGATTTACAATTACGCCACTTCCCACGTAACATCAATTTTGATCAGAGCGGTTACATTTCAATTTCCTCAGTATATCAACTGAATTGACCACTAGGCCTATCATATTTTTCGTACTTCAGCAGATTCTCTGGGTGATATTTTATAATCTACCTAACTCTTACTCCTAGCAGCATAGACATTATAAAAAATTGCATAAAAGCTTATAAACCAAAGAATTTCCATTCGAACTCCTGACTTTCATTCCCACTGATTCGTGGATCAACCCCTGATCAAGACAGATACAAATCATTAATTCAATGATTCTAGTCAAGGTAAAAAGTTATAATCAAGCTTAATTATTACATGTCTTACATCATTTTACAACATGGCTGGTTCAAGTATAGCGTTGTTAGAGCAGTATAGCGTTGTTAGAGCAGGATAAGATTGTAACTAAAGCATCAGAAGTGTGTGAAATCTTAAATGATCATTTTATTAACATAGCAAATGACTTAAGCGAACCCATTAATGTAATGGGCAAGTCAGTGGAGGCAGTCATTGATTTCTATAAAAGTCATCCATCTATTATCAACATTAATGCACTTGATGAAAAGCACAATGATTTCAATTTTAAATTTACGAAGGCATCCTCTGAAGAAGTGCTGAAGTGCATCAAAAGACTTAAAACAGGTAAAGCTTGTGGCTATGATAAAATCCCTGCAAGAATTTTGAAATATGGGGCAACAACTCTTAGCATGTCACTTTCAAACATTATAAACAGGTGTATAGATGATAACGTTTTCCCTGATAATTGTAAACATGCTGTTGTATCTGCAGTACATAAAAAGAATGATTGTCTCATAAAGGATAATTATAGGCCTGTCAGTGTCCTCACTGCCTTATCAAAAGTTATTGAATGTATTATGTGTGACCAACTGATGGTTTATTTTAAAAATGTGATGTCACACAAAATCTCTGCATATAGACGTATGTACAGTACAAACAATGTGATAATCAAATGCTGTGAGGAATGGAAACATGCTCTTGACAATAACAAGATTGTGGGTTGTGTGGCTATGGACCTGTCAAGAGCCTTCGACTCCATTCCCCACAATTTGCTTATAGCTAAACTTCATGCATATGGACTGTCTGTTAATGCATGCGGATTAGTGAGAAGTTATCTTTCTGAAAGAATGCAAAGTGTCAAGTTAAATGACAACTATAGTAAATGGCAATATATTAAAAGGGGAGTTCCACAGGGAAGTCTTAGGGGCCCTGTATTATTCAACGTGTATATTAATGATCTCCTACTCTTATTAGAAAATGTTGTGTCTGTATTTAACTATGCTGACGACAACACTTTGTCATTCTGTCACAAAGATATCTCAGTTGTAAAAGAAAATCTGGAAATGGCATGTAAACTCTCAGTTGAATGGTTTGGAAGTAATTACATGAAGGCCAATGCAGAAAAATTTCAGTTTATGGTACTGAACTCAAAAAATGACAATATTACATGTACTCTTAACATTAACGATAGTGAAATTAAGGCTACTGATAGGATGAAATTGCTTGGTGTTAATTTTGACAGGAATCTAAGTTTTGATAGCCATATCAGTGGCATCCTTACCCAAGCGTCAAAACAAATAAATGTTCTTTGCCGACTGTCACAAATGTTAAGTATGTCATGCAAGTTAAAGATTTTGGATGCTTTTATTATGTCAAACCTAAGTTATTGTTGTCTTGCATATCATCATTGTAAGTTAGGGGATGCCAAGAAATTAGAAATGTTATTCAAAAGGGCTCTGAGATTTGTATATTTGGACTTCACGTCGACTTACAAAGAACTGTTGTGTAAAGCAGAACGAACAAGTTTATATGTTGGTAGATTGAGAAATATGTTGTTAACTGTATATAAGATAGTACATGGGTTCTGTCCTCCGATGGATAAAGATTTTTTCAAGATACAGATGATGCCTTATAACCTTAGGTGCTCCAATATGCTAGTCAAGCCTGTATATAACACTAAACGGCATGGTTTTAATTCTTTAAGATATCAAGGTGCTTTTCTCTGGAACAAAATTCCTGATGATGTAAAGAATGATGATTTCAATGGCTTTAGAAACTATGTTAGGAAATGGCATCCTGAATGCAGTTGTGGCAGCTGTCTTTTATGTACTATTTAATGTTTTTAAATAGCTAATGACTTGATGAACTATGTAATGCTTTTTATCTTTTAAGAATTTTTACCTCTCATTTCACTCATCTGTAAATACTTCACCCCTTCCATCATGTTATTGTCGGTGACAAGCACAATGTGCTTTTGTTTTATTGTTGTATTCTATTTGTACCGAATCAAATTAAATATTTACTTACTTACTTACTTACTTACTTACATCTAGAACTCTTGAGTATTTCATCTTGTGTGAACAGTTCAGAAGTCCATTTGATCTTCTTTGGTAAAATTCCTGTTTATTTTTCTGGGTCTCTTTTGATTTCAGCAGTTGCCTTTGTATGTCACTTGTGAAGAGGGGTGGAAGATAGAAGCAGCTGGCTTTGGATTTATACTTCTGACAGAACATCTGATAAGATTAGTGGTGAATTCAGGGCATGTGCAGATGTGGTCCTCTGTGAGAATTCCTTGAGTGGTCCAGGTTAATCTTATTATTGGCAATAATTGCTGGATGGTTTGAAATTACGTCAGACCAACTGAGAGGATTACTGAGAACACCAGCTTACCCTGAGTAATCAAGTAATCAGAATACTCAGGACAAATCAGGACAAATCAGAGTGCAGTGTACCACACCAGCTGCACGTGCTATATAAGTAATTCCTATAACACGCCATATGTAATATGCTGGATGTTATGCTGGATATAGTGCTAGTAGGCAGTGTAATTAGGGTAACCTGACCTCATACAGCTGATGCCATCCCACGATAAAGGGAGGCACCAGCAGCAGCAACGTTTGCATCAACAGTATCAACAGCAGTCACCTCAGGCATCAACAGAAAAAGATTTATGGATGATTGAGATTTTACGTCCTGCATTTACACACTTTGATATGCTAATTAACACAGGAGGAGGACATGACAATGAAACGAATGATGATTGAAACTGCCATCCAACAGAAGTCCAGGATTCCAGGGGTGACCCGGCAAGAACGAGAATCGAACCCGGAACTCAGCGATTTGAGACCAAGGTACTACTACCAACTGAGCTAACCAACCCCCTCCTTATGGAAACAGCGGGCAAGAAACAGTTATTGGTCACATGAACCAACAGTGTAAAGTAGATTGAATATCTTCTATACTGTATTTCAGCTCCTGTAGTATCAATTTTGGATGGTTTGAACTATAGGCCATGTGTTGGAAAGCAGTATCAAAAACCGACAAACAAGGCATTCTGGGATCAGAATCTGAGTTGTACATGTATGTAAAAACATCAAACCCAAATTTTTGACCACAAAAATATTTCCTCCCAGCCAAAACAACCTACCAGAAGTAAAAACAACCAAGTCTATATCACAAGCAGAACAGAATCAACAGCATTCCCAGCATCTGCAGTAGTATCTTAATTAACATCAGTAGTGGCTATAACATTAGCAAGACTTAGTATCACCCGGCGCCGCGACATCGCCAGAATGCTGTTGGTAGCAGCGTCCCAGAGCAACGAGTCCCAGCTGGTATCAAGTTCGTAATTACCAGAGTAATTATAATCTATAAGGCCCAATTACAAGAGGCTCACACCTTTTAGGAAGATTAGAACTGCATGGTGTGTGAAAATCAGGCCATAAATTTTGCATGGAATAACGATCGCGGGGAGCTGTAATTGTGAACAATGGCAAGCACGGGGGATTAGCGAAAGGACCATGCAGCTTAGCAGGGGAGATAAACACGAAGAGCCCAACCATCAACATCGGCGGTGGCAGAGGCATCAAGGAAAGCAGCAGCCTGTGGCGTGTGGATAAACGCCATAAGAGTGGTTGGAGGGCAGGACACATTTCTTGGGCAGATGAAGCTCTCGTGAGCTCTCGCTGGCTCTTTCGGGCTCTTGCGAGCTTTTGCAAGCTCTAGCAAGTAACAGCTTTTCCAAAGGCTCGTCTGCTGCAGCTACCAGTGTTGATGCTACAGTTGCAGCTCAGCTTTCCCAGCTTGAAGAAAGTGCTATATGTATAGTGTATAGCATCAGTAAGAACTCATCAACAGCAAGTACTAATTATTAACAGAAAATCCTTATGGGTAGATATAATAACAGCCCTGAGTTTCGCTACCAAAATCTTCATATGGAGTTTCAATATCAACAGCAGAAATTTACATTCTCAACAGAGAGCATCAACAGTACAACAGTGAAAATATAGCTGAAGCTTAACCAGCATTAACACCAGCCTTTGCATAGCTGTTTGTGTTTACCAGTGCTAGGGTGTCAAAAACACGATATTGGTAGCTGTAGATGAGAGGAGAAACAGTATGACAGTGTATGCTGTAGCTTTAACAAAACAGCAGCAGTTGCAATATATAACTACTTTAGGCATCAAAAGCAAAATAAAATGGCAGAACAGAAAAAATGTAGAAGAAATATAACAGATTAGATAGAATATAACTTTATTGTATCCCACCAGGGGTAATGTTGGTACATGTAGCTGTTGTATCAACAGTGCATGCTGCAAGGGGCATCAACAGCATGCCAATAGTAGAACTTCAGCAGCTACAACCTCAACAGCAACTTAAACAGTTACAACAGCAGCAGCAACAGCAGCAGCAGCTAGTAGTAGCCCCAGCAGCAACAGCAGCCCCAAAGAGCTGTCAAGCCAAGTTACTTGACAGGCATTAGGCCAGTCAGCCACCACTGCTCATCAATATTTCACGGCCTGCTCTTCCTCCTTGGTGGACGTTCACTATGTCAGGCCTCGTCCACTGCAGCTCATGAATTAGGTGTGTGGCAAAGTATTGCTCCCAGCAGCACCCCCTCCCATACTGTGGCCATACACACTGTAACACACAGCGGCAAAGCCGGTGCGGCGGGCCGCCCATGCATGTGTGTCCTTCCTTGGTCCTCTGTGTCCTCCGGACTGGCAGCCGCTGCTCTTCCATTTGGCACGGTGGCTGCTCCTTTGAAGACCTCTCACACACCCCCGGAGCAGGGCGGAGCACCCCGGCCACCCCGCATTGAGCTGCTCACTGTGCTCAACTGCGGGTCGATCAGTGCATTCATCAATCTGCCGCAGATGAGCAAAGAAGAGAGTCTGCTAGAGTGAGCAATCACCCTGCCCTCCTTCCAACTCAAATGTCACTTTCTCTCCCTTGGCTTCCTCTCTCTTTCCATCCGCCAATTCAAGCGATGCACGAGCCGTGGCATCCACAGTCATGGCATCCTCAGAACGTGGCATCTCCAGCCGTGCCGTCTTTGGCCGCGGCATCAATAGACGTGACATCTTCACAAAAAGACCTTGACATCTCCGTCTAGTACCTCAATCCTCATTGGCAGATAGACGGATAGATTCTAACGTTTGCCATCTGCCTTGTTGCCACGGTCGACATCAGTGTCGCCCAATATTGCATCATCACCATCCTAGCATCTTATGTGACATTACTTATATAACAGATAGAGATGAGGAATAAATAAAGAGTCCATCTGATGATTTGTCTGACACTTCTACCCAGAGACTTGGTTGTTCTGTGATGGCTAAGGTGCATGCCTGCAGGACCCAAATTCAAATCTTGCGCTGCCCATGCAACTTACGACAGACCAATATCTCATCTTTTGAATACATTGCACCCATCCTGATTACCATGGTCTCAAACTGTCCTGTTAAGCATTTTTGGTGTGAAAATACAGGACATCAAGCCCTGTCATCCACCACAGTACCAACAATATCAAAGCTTAAACAATCCAATTTTAACTTTAAGATTGAATTAAATGTGAAACTCTTGAGTGGAAGCCCAACAGTTACAACTGAGCAGGTCCTCATCCTTCACAGCCATAGAAGGAGCAGACCAATACATCTTCTGAGGCAAGCAAATTCAACGGGTAATTAAAATGACCTTCAACGTCTTGAGAATAGATGCTATTATTTCGGATCAGAATTTGACAGCGTTACAATGCCATTACATCAACTCTCGATTGAGATGCCAGACAGAATGTACCACAGTGCGTCACAACGATTCAGAACCACTAGCAAAAATACATATACAAGTGAATACCCCATTATAATCTGCCACCGTCCAACTACCCGCATCGGCACCAGGGGCACAACGGCAGCGGCCGCAAAGTTCAGACATACACGACTCCCTCAGACGCAACTCAATAAACTCCCAACTCATACATCATGTTGCCATTACAGTGGACCAACCAAGAGACACTCCATCAAGACTACAAATTCTCAAGTATCTCTCGTAGCTCCAGTGCAAACTCTATCAATAAATGCTCCGCCATTATAAACACCGTAATGGGCAATATTTCAGCCTATACCAACAATGCGTAAGGCTAAATTCATGTAGCGGAAACATCCTAATGGGCATTTCACTCATTGGAGTACACATATCTGAAATGCTAATGATGTCGCCTGCAAGGTCATATGTCGCAGTACATGTCCGCCCCCGGGGAAAGATAAAATGGAGTGTTTACAACAAATTTCTTTGCATGGGCTTCCAAAGATTTATTCCAATCCAAAGATTTATTGCTATATCATTGGGTCAATTTTTTACCCTTTCACCTCAAGTGCATGATTATCTACATTTGCAGCACGCATATTCGAAATGCTAATGATGTCATATCAGGGTCAGATGTCGTGGTACATGTACATATCCGCCTCCAGAGAAGACAAAATGGAGGATCTACAACATATATATTTCTTGCTTGGGCAACTGGAGATCCTTCGAAAGATTTATTCCAATATCATTGGGCCAATATTTCACCCTTTTACCACAAGTACATGCTTGTCTACATTTACACTTCCATGCCCTCTGCCGCTTTTTCCAGGCGGGCCGCTTTCCAAAATATTCCCACTATGAAAGCAACACTTTATCAACTACTCTGGGCGGTATGCTTCTAGCCCGCCCGCTTCTTGCATTTCTCTTAAGATAAAGGGAAAGTGAAGGAGCGGATTCCTAAACATGGCTTGACACTCATTAATCACACTCAATCTCAAGGCTCAGCCTCCTTCCAATGCAAATAAAAGAAAGTGCGTTGGCAGATCCCGAGAGGAGCACCCCGTGGAAAGGGTGTATTTGTTCAAGTGTAAGCCAGCGCCCTCTGTCGACCTCCACCTTCATCCCAGCCCATTCCACTCTCTCTCCTGATTTAAACCTAACCGTATCGACATATTGACCCTGGCCTTTAGCCTCCTTTAATCTTGTCCTTTTTCTCTCACTCCAGCTCTGTTCTGACATGTTCTTACAGCTCTGGGCAGCTCTGGGCAGCTCTGTCCCTGTTGCCAACAATCCATTGCATCCCACATCCACCAGAGAAGAATCAGCAGCAACATCACTACCAGTGGCAACATCAGCAGCAACAGCAGCAGCAGTAGCAGCAGTAACAGCAGTTTCAGCAGCAGCACCTACATCGGCTAGCTTCAAAGCACCATTTTCGCCCTTCCATGGCCGATGACCGCTTCCACTGACGCCGGCTGCTTCCCGCAGAAAGAAATTGCCCTGCGTTTTACATCCGAGCCATTGAGCTAGTCGCTTAACCCATTGGTCAGAGGATTGGGCTTGAGTCAATTGCATTGGTTCGATGTAACCGCCAAAGAAAAAAAGCCTTGCCCTTCGGAGTTTATTTGTTACGACTTTCATCAGCACTAAAAGCAACCGATGGCTAAGCTTGACTATGTGGCGGATGCGCTTGATAAAGCATCCATATTCTCGGTGTATTCAATACACGCTGAACTGTAAGAAGGGCAAGATGCTTCCAAGGGCATTGACAACTGGTATCAGCCATGCTTACAGAAGCAGCTGTGCAGTTTTTGTTCTTTTTCTTTTGAAAATAGAGACATCTATTCTGTGGGAGAGGATCTGTCCTTCCAGTTTGAGCAATAGCCTAATAAAAGCATCAATATCTTCTGATTACTGTCCTTCCAGTATATACCCAAAACAATCAGCCTTTTGTAACATCGTATCGAACATAAAAAGCCCACTGGCCGTCTAGATTTAACCACCCGCCATATTCTGGTAATTGTCCTAGCTTGTAATAAGACATATTTTGCTGACTGCTTCCGGCCACCGCTCGGCGGAGCCACCCACAATGGGGCATCTTGTTTCCAGCAAGGTCTGTTCTATCTCAGGAATTATACGGCATTGTATTACCGCCAATGGGGCATGGTATTACTTTCTTTGTCCCTCTCTCTACGGTGTCCAGAGACAAAAGACGCGTCCTCGGCTCTAATGAATCGTGAACCCGTCCCCTTCGCTTGGTCATATGATCTTCTTTTGTCTTCGCCTTGTGCCATTCGGGCCACTATTCCCACCCCACGAGTAGTTCCTGACAATTCTCATTTCGTACCGCAAACTCATATTGATATTTCCGCGTCTGCCTGAGTATTGGCTGACAGCGTTTGCCTCTCAAACAAACGCCCTGGGAAGGAATTGAAATCTTTGAAGAACCAGAATATCTCGTAGCTTCGCGTCTTTGCATATGCGCCTCACAGCAGAATATATATGAGTCTGATGGGCCCATATCTTCAAGATTTCAACGGTGCAGGGAAACTTCACATTCTGTTTATTCATCAGCCCCCAATAATGTTTCGCTGCATACCCTGCCTTAGAGACTGATTAAAATGTCTCTGAATGGGTTGGAATCACAGACGCATACGTTTGCCAAAATGAAAGTTCACAACACTGCATGCAACTGCTGCAACAGTCAGTGTGATGCTGGTATACAAGGAAAAGTAGTATAGCAAACGCTCCTTAATGTAACATTGACAAACAATTTTAGATCATATCTATTCAACAATTTGCTATGCCAAACTAAAATTCACTGTTTGTGATAAGAACCTTAGGCAAGTGCCAACAATGAGGCAGATCAGAGACCC
Source organism: Platynereis dumerilii (assembly GCA_026936325.1). NCBI lineage: Eukaryota > Metazoa > Annelida > Polychaeta > Phyllodocida > Nereididae > Platynereis > Platynereis dumerilii. Next base: position 9,787,675 of record JAPTHN010000016.1, on the reverse strand, counting down.
AACCCAGTTTAGCACTATTTTTGTTTTAAAACAGGGTCCTGGGTAAGATTCCAGCTTTAGTCGAGTGACCTTGGCTTATGTTGGACGGTTGTTTCAGCCATCCTTTGCGACACTGCCGTCTCTTTCTCCTGTCTAGTTTAGCCTATACCAGACCATACCGAATACAAGACGCAGAACCCCAAAAACCATTTGAGGTTTACATCGACAGAGACCTATTATTCAACCAGGAATAAATATAGACCTGTTCAGGCAATCCACACAAATGAATCATCAGCAATTAAGTTGCCATGAGTCATGGAAGGATGTTTAAAAAAAATGAACAGTTTGTGAATATCTATATTTGGTAGGGAATCATTGCGAAAGATGATATGTCAATTTGTCTTTCAATCGTCCAATTCAATGTCGTGAATAGAATAGCAGCAACTCTCAATACCTGGAAACTGCTTCAACATAACATATTCTTGCAATGAAGAAATGTGGTCTGTGCTGAATTCAAATATAGAACTGAAATGTCTCATGAGCCAGCATGTCTCCTGAGTCATACTGAACAATAATAATTATTATCATCTATACTTTAATATGTTGCATATTGCATAATGTCAGCAATACCATAAAGTATACTGCATGACCAGATTGTCATTTATAAATGGTGATTCATAGTTTTTGAGAAAGTTAGTTGAATGACATCTCTCCAAGCACTGGGTCCCAGGTTTGAATTAAGGTTTGATTCCAGCCCAGACCTGGTCTTCTAGACAAATGTTGGACAATCGATGGCCGCATCGACGTATAATTTGTCCGGTGAACTCTCAGAGACAAGAAATTCAATAATATCATCTGAAGAAGATCAAGATGAAAGAACTGATATTTCCAATATTGGAAGTGACGCTGAAGACGATCCTTGGAGTGGTTTAAGACTTTTCCGTGCAAATCATCCAAAGCAAATCATTTTTGGTTCGCTGAACATTAATAGTTTAAGATATAAATTTCAATGTGTAAAATTCATACTAGAAAGTGCTTTTATTGACTGTTTTAGCATCATAGAAAGTAAACTAGATGATACTTTCACCGATGCACAATTTTATATCAAAGGTTTTAATATGTTCAGACAGGACTGCACAGCTGCAAGTGGTGGTATTGTAACATGGTTGAGAAATGATATTGCAAACTGTAGAAGGCAGGACCTTGAAATTAATGATGTTAATATACAGACTTTAAGTGTAGAAATTAATGTTCTAAAGGAAAAATGGTTAATTTTGTCTGTGTATCGTTTACCAAATGCTGATGTAAAAATATTCACTGAACATTTAACCAAACTGCTTGATAAGATGTTTTTGGAAAGTAAGATGATTATTGTTATGGGTGATATTAATATCAATATGCTTCTTGATGAGAGTAGATCTCATCACATGAAGGATGTACTTGACATGTTTAACTTAAAAAATGTTATTAAGACCCCTACTTGCTTTAAGGGTGAAAATCCAACATTGATTGACGTTGTTTTTGTATCAAACCCCCGTAGGTTCTGTGATTGGTTAAATTACACATGTGGATTAAGTGATTATCATAATTTGATTGCTTGTAGTACCAAGGTTAATTTACCCAAATGTAACCCAAAGGTCATTCACTACAGGAGTTATAAGAAATTTTCTGAAGAAAAGTTTAATGAGGATGTGAGTAGAATCCCCTTTCATGTAATCGATATCTTCGATGATATTGACGATAAGTATTGGGCTTATAACAAAATGATATCAGATGTAGTTAATGAACATGCCCCTCTTAAGACGAAATTCATAAAGAAAGGAAATTCTCCACACATGAATAGTGCATTGAAGAAAGTTATGTACAAAAAAGAATGACACAAAATAAAAGCTGGGAATATAAGGGAGATAGAGTTAAGTGGGAGGAATATAGAAAAGCTAGAAATGAATTTGTTAAAGTAAATCGCATATCTCGAAGAAATTATTTCAAGGAACATTGTAAAGATGGTGCCAAAAGTAAACATTTTTGGAACGTTGTGAAGCCTTACCTGACAAATAAGAATTCTATGGATAATAATGTGATGTTGAAAGAAGGAAGTGATATAATAACAGATAGTGCACATATTGCACACATTTTTAATGAATATTTTATTACTGCTATTGAAAATGTTGGTATAACTTCTAATGAGGACTCTCTTGAGATTGATGTAATTGTTGATAGATACAAAAATCATTACAGTGTTAAACAAATTGTAGACTATGTGACTACTAATAACTTTGTAAACAATTTTAGGTTAACATATGTGAGTGAGGCTCAAATGTTTAAGATTCTCAAGGATGTAAACTGTAAAAAATCGACAGGGTATGACAATTTTCCGCCCAAAATGTTACATGTTGCCAGCAAGGAATTAAAAACTCAATGAGTTGTATGATAAATTTTGCAATTGATAGAGGTCAATTTCCAAATGATCTGAAATGTGCGGAGATATCTCCTATTTTTAAAAAAGAAAATGCTCTAGACAAAACTAAGTATCGACCTGTAAGCATACTTCCATGTGTATCTAAGATTTTTGAAAGGGTAATTGATTTGCAGTTGAGTAATCATTTCTACAAGAATGTTGCTGGACATTTATCTGCATATAGGAAACATTATAGTACTCAAAGTGTACTTATTAGAGCTGTGGAGGATTGGCGAACCTCATTAGATCAAGGTTATTATGTAGGAGCCTTGCTCATGGACTTGAGCAAGGCCTTCGATGTGATCCCTCACAATCTTTTGATAGCTAAATTAAGAGCTTATGGTTATGAAAATTCAATGGTTAAACTTATTCTTAGTTACATTTCAAATCGAAAACAAAGAGTCAAAATTTTAAATGCTAGAAGTGAATGGAAAGTCATGAAAAAGGGTGTCCCCCAGGGCTCGGTCCTGGGACCAACTCTTTTCAATATATTTTTAAATGATATTTTCTTTGAAATGAAAGACTATGCCTTATATAATTACGCAGATGATAATACTGTGTCATGTTACAGCCAATCGCCCACAGATCTGAAATGTCAAATTGAAAGATGTGGTGAAAAAATGACAAACTGGTTTGAATCAAATGGAATGAAGGCTAATCCTGAAAAGTATCAGGTTATTATGTTTGGTAATAAAAAAGATGTGCCTACAAATGTAACTATCAAAGGTAATACTATAAATTGTCAACCAAATGTAAAACTCTTAGGTTTGGATATAGATTCATCATTATCCTTCAATAAGCAAGTTCAAAATATATGTATTAAGGCAGGAAGACAAATTAATGTAATTATGAGATTTAACAATGTACTTGATGCTGATGTAAAAGAAACAATTTATAAGTCTTTCATTCATTCAAATTTCAACTACTGCCCTGTCGTATGGTTAATAACAAGTGAAAGTAACTTAAAGAAATTATCAAAATTACAACATCGAGCTCTAAAATTTGTATACAATGATTTTAGTTCCAGTTATGAAGATTTGTTACTTAAGGGAAATCATTTATCTATGTCTGTTCATCTAATGCATACTATAGCTATCGAAGTATATAGATGTATTAATGGTATAGCCCCAGATTACTTACAAGATTTATTTGTTAAACATGATCAAAGATATAATATGAGAAATTGTAATAAGATAGTTCTACAAAGATTTGAGTCGGTGAAATATGGTTATCACTCCTTTAAATATTTGGGAGCCAAGATTTGGAATAATCTTCCAAAAAATGTTAAAGAAGCCATTGATATTAAAGACTTTAAAGCCAAGCTTAAATCTTGGAAAGATTGTACATGCCTGATAAGAGGAATGATATGATATTTACTTGTAACAAATGATCTGTCCATTTTGGACCACCTTTTTGTTGCTGTGTTTTTTCCTGTCATGTAATAGCCATTTGGCTAATGTTAATTGTTTTTACAAGTCATGACTTTAAATAAATTTTATTGTTATTGTTATTGTTATTGTTACAGCAGTTTGAATCATCCTGTTACTCTGTTCTGAGTGCTCATCCTGCATTGTCCTTTAGCTGGATTCGATTTCAGCTCCTGTCACCTTGACCTACATGTATGTGTGTGTATGTTGGATGGCTGCTTCAGTCCATTTCTGTAACCAAAGACTATCCTCCTTCTGCCCTAGTTAGTCCAACATTCCACCAATCACATAAATACGGGACTTAAAGCCCGATAATCCATCCATCCACAGTCTTGAAGGATGTTAAAGATTCCAAGCAGTGTCTTAATTGCTCTGTAATGCACATGCATTACCACACATCACACTCTTGGCAGAAGGTGCCTAAAAGCATTTGGTGAAATGGAACTTGCCTGAAATGATGCTGTTGTCAGGTCCTCAATCTCTCAACAACTCAAGCCATTGGTGTTTAATAGGTCACTAGAGTAGATGGTGAGGATCTGTAGCATTGGGTTTGCACACCCATCATGTGGAAATGGACCCAGAATGGTTAGTTGGTGAAATCCTGCATTGTGCTAGGAGCCATCCAGAAAATCCTGGGGGATTGCAAACTCCCAGATCACAGCACATCCATCTTGAAGACTTAGAGCTGATACTATTCCCTGGCCAATGATTAAATGTCAATCTGGCATTTGAACCCTCATACCATGGTATCTTAATTTGGAGCCAGGGACTGAGTGCAGCTCAAAGTCATTTTCCAAACAACCATGTACCCCCACCCAGGGGAGCCTAAGGTCAGGAGAAATCCCTGCCCCACCATAGATCAACTCCATCAAGGACCAAAGATCGAAGGCCAGCCTTCTTTACTCCTACTTTTCAAAAGCAAACACTCTAGAAGTGACCTCTCAGGGAACAAGTGCTGCCCAAGAGCCAAGCTTTTAACGTTGCCCTAGCCATATATACTTATTGCTAGCTGCAGCACTGCCCTGAGAAGCAGGGCTCCCTATTCTTTTAAGGGCAAGCTAGAACACTAGGCCTATATGGACAGTATGGATTCCATCGGAAGATAGAGCAGCACAATGAATACTTGAAATGTATACCGGCTCTCATCCAGTGGTATTGCCTCTTAAGACAAGACAGATTATTGCATCTGATTTTGGAATACAAAATCATAATATATTATCAAAACTCTAATGCCTTTGTGGTTTTCCACAAGTAATGTATTTTCTCCCTCAGTGCATGATAATATCTATATTAGATTTACAACTTAAAATTTCACAGGATACCATAAAATCAAAATTTAATGATAGGGATATAAGGTATGAATCGTGTGATGCATGCAGTGCTATATAGTTCAATGCTTCATTATAGGCCTAATTGTCTGATGTTGTGATGGTAGTAAAACCTTTAGCATAATCTAGATTACCTCAACAATCAATTTTTGAATCTGCCATGCAAAAGAAGATGTTTACTCTCTGATAGATTCCTACAAAAGCTTGGTTTTTTTTGTTTAAGATTTCCAGATTTCCACATCTTATCAGATGAGCAGGCTGATGTAACATTATAACTTGAGAAGAGGGAGTAAAAGGGAGTAACTCTATTATGGTGTTGTTGTTATCCAAGCTGGAAGAATCAAAATACTAAATCAAAAAAACAACTCTGGGCACAATTACAATAAGAAAGGGAATAGTGACATTCCCCAGTTAAAGCAAGCTGATTAGATCAACATGGGAAGATGCAGCTGCAGTGATATGATTACAATTATTTTGAGATAAAAGATGCTGTAATAGTGTTGTGGGGCTTTAGTTGTTGGAATCTGCTTCTTGGGAGCTGACAAGGGAAGCAGAAATCTTATTAGGCAGGAATCAGCAAGTAAAAATCCTTAAGCAAGTGAAAATCCTGCATGGAATGTGAAAAAGAAGGAGGAAAAATAAAACCACCCCGAAAGCGGGGAAGGGATAATTCCATCGGTGCTGCATGTGAAAGCATGCTCGGTACTTGCAATAACAACAGCATTGGTTTAAGAGCTAGCAGCAGATTCAACAGCATTAGCATTGTATAAAGCAGAATGGGATGGATATATTGCTGAGTGGGGCTTTATGCCCTGTATTTATGTACTCTGTTGGCCAATCATAAAACAGGAGGACATGAGGTAAATGATGATTGAAACTGCAGTCCAACATCGGTTCAGGATAGCAAGCCAGTCCTGGAATTGAACCTACGAACATGCATTGTAAGTCCAGAGTGCTATACCAGACATAAGCAAACCTTCTTCCCGACTATACTGCAGAATAGAATAGATAATGTAGACTACATTTACGAATTGACCTCACAGCTCTCTGATTCACATAGTTTCTATTGCGGAATTGACGGATGACAAGTTATTCAAAACTTTCTTCACATTTCTCCATGTGTGGGATCTTTTAACCGTTTAAACATCTCATTCAACAATTTGTTCACTGATCAGGAATCAAACACGAGACCTCCGGAGTCAAAGATAACACAAATCTATCTTTACACTACAGGTCATCCGCTTGGGCATAATCGTCATCATCTACAAGAAAAATATCACAACGACACCTCATGTTAACAGTAAATTGCTGTACCCTGGCAACCGGAGTGGATAATCTAATATTGTAAATCGAATTTACTGCCAACATCTCTTAATACTAATGCAATATAATGAAATCTAATCATATAAATGTTATCTTCAATGGCACGAAGCTTTCTTCATGTATCTGCTGAGGTTCAGGGTCTGATTCGAGTTAGTGGACTTGCTGCTGATTTGAAAGTTATTTTCCTCTAGTTTGAATTCGTAATTTTTTTCAAGCTCTTGGCGTGAGGCGACAATACAGTGGTACCCGCATTGTAAGACCCCCTGTTGTAAGACCGACATGCCTATGTGACCGCCATCTGCCCAATGAGTAGTATTCGTAGTGCATTTTGCACCCCTACAAGAGACCGCACCCCCAAGAGAGACCATATCATGACCGTAGAAGGGGCGGTCTTACATGTATAACACACGGATTACTGTAGTGTCCCATGCATTATAAGACTGCTTCTTCTGCGGTCACGAAATGATGCCCATGTAGAGAATTAAGTAATTTTAATGAATGTTGAAACACAATATTTACAATTACAGTCATATAACTCTAGTTTTCGCCCTGAAGTTCCCACAGTATCACAACTGTATGAACCACACCCATAACTTTCACAGTGCACCTTGAGGGCATCATATTGAGCATTGTAAATCCCAATAAGGAGTGATCCAAGGAGGGCCTTTCTTGATGGCCCTTTTCATAACTGGTAGTTTGCAGGTTATTATTTCCCCCCACACCCAGAAACCCCATACACTATATTTGTGGCATTCCATGCAGCAAAAGACCTCATATCATTGATATTATTGCATTACTTGTCTGTAGGCTAGACTGCTCATGTTGTCAGTAACAGGGCCATAATAATGTTGGACTACAGTGCAGCAGCAGTTATAATGGTGGTAAATAGTCATTCAGGATCAGTTTGTGGTTGGTGTTCATTATTACATATTTCAGGGCATGCACAGTAATTTTTCTTTAGCTTTATGTTTTTTGGTGTTTTTCTTTTTTAGTGATTTATTCCAAATATTCTCCATTGACTACAAGTTTCATATGTGTGTGTGAATCTATCTCATTTTTTTTCCTTTATAAAATTGATCAATTCAATTGATTACTATGCCTCTGGCAAGATGTAATTTTATTCAAACTCCAGACCGAGAATTAATATAATTTTTAAGTAGGTATGATTATCTAGAGTATATATTGTCAGAGAAGAAGAATGTCTTCAATTAGTAGTTTGGTTGTAACCTACACAGTAAAATGGATTGATTTGTAGCTATATATAGAGGAAGGTTAGTTGTTTAGATTGGTCACCACCATCACGCCTGAATTGTCACTAGATTGGAAGGCAACTTCCCTGAATAGATTGCTGACTGAAGGCCTGCTTACTAGATATGTCAGTTTATTAAAAGGTTATAGTCAGCTACTTCCTGCTACTTAGCTTTCCAAATAGGTTGTTTTGTAATGGCTACTCCTATAAGATAGGCTACTGGTTTGAATCTTAGCCATTGGTAATTTTTAAGATAGGAGGTCACTCTGAACATTATCGATAGCTTCCTCACTGGGTTGGTTAGACGCGAAGGCATTTTTTTCATAACCATCTCGGCTACCCTTACTCGACCGATCCATCAATTTGGTAAAAACCTTTGGCATGATGGCATGCCGCCCAAACCAATCCATAGCACACACCGTATCAGGTCCATCACTATCATCATCATCAGGGGTGGATCATGGCTTGGAAATATTTTCGGAGTGTCAATAATGCTTCTACCTTGTGACGAACAACCCTCTTTGCGAATGGAGAGTCAATCTTCAGGTTTTAGCTAACTTTAATAGAACTTCTTAGACCTAATCCTAATTTCTGATTAATAAAAAAAAAAACAAATAGTTACGATAAAATAGGCTTCATAGCTCATAGTAATAATAATGAGTGTGCCTCGTCTGCATTGGATGCGGGACATTACAGGAGTCAAACTCACTCTGACACCGACAACTTATATCAAGAGGTCATCACTATAATAATATTGCAATGATTGACATTGATTTTCCTTCAATGAGTTGAGCACCAGCGAGAATCTAGTACTGTACTCATCAAAAGGACTTTTTAACGGATTTTTTTTTTCATGCAAAATTTGTTCAAATTCCATTAGAACAACTCATAGATATGATTTTGTATAATCTTCCGTACAATCAATTTGAAATAAAATATGGTCTGAAAACACTATCAGTTTTTAGAATGCGGTTGCTCATGGGAATTTTTTGTGTTGAAACTGTGCTCACTCCAATACAAGTAGCTCATCATAATCATCACGCAGTTATGGATAGATAGATGAATGGATGGATGGATTGATTGATCCAATGATGAATGAATTGACTGGCGCATTGTACATTGGCAGGCTTGACAGTTTTTTACGTCTTGCGGTTTTTTCTATTGCCCCAGAAAATATCTGATACAAAGACTGTCTGCTGGCTCTGAATGAGGAAGCAAGTACAATGGTCTCAGTGCACAGTAGATGGTTGAAAAGCCCGAGCAATCAATAACTGCAAGTGAGGAATGGGTGTTCCCAAACCCTTCTTATACGACACCCCATCCCCTTTTCACTCACCCGCTTTCACCCCCAAGGGGCGGAGCGTAACAGAGAGAGGGGTTTACTTACGCCCCTGAATGGATGAGGCGGTGGCCCGAAATACCACCTATCGATCTGGAACTAGCCTGATGCTCCTTATGACACGTGGGGTTGATAATGAGGGCATTGGAGCACCCCTTTTACCCTCCCCCTACTGGAATAAGAGGGCGCCCCATAACTCTTCAGCCATAAGCCATTTTCTATGGTCATTTCCAGCGGCACGTCGCAACAAAGCGAGTCAGCCGCCATAGCAAGGCGAGTCACAACGGCAAAACGAGTCGACGGGCACCTAAAAAAAACCCGGGAGATACTAAAACCAGCCGCCATAAAGTTATCCAATGAAACCGTGCAGTCACCAAAAAGCTAGCCGGCTATAAAGCAAGACACCATTGCTTGCAGGTCATCAGATCTGGCCACTAAACCAAGTCACCAATGCCATTCACCAAAAAAAATGGCCACAGTAAAATTTCATGCCAGTTACCAAAAAGCAAGGAATCACCAAAGCCAGACCTTTACCAAAAACTAACCACCTTAGTCAACCTCTGAAGGTTGCGCCCAAAAATTTGAAACTGGTCGTAAAGCAAATCACTAAAACCAGTGACCTAAATTAGCTTGAATATTATAGTTACCAACTTACCATGTTACATGTAAGTAACCAAATCCATCTCCAATGTTACAGAAAGTCAAAAAGAGCACTACCAAATCACAAGCCAAATCCATTTACTATCTATGGTGTTTTGATACCACGGGTAGTTGTTACAATAAAATATATATTATTTAATGAAGGTGCTATGATGCTCAAAAGGAGGGATTACAAGTTATTTTACTCATTCAAGAATAACAAGAATGCCTGAAAGATATTGGTTTTGCATCCTATGAATTGAGTAAAGAACAAAGGGACCCAAAAATCGTCCAACATTTAGATAACACCAATTACAAGGTCTAAAACTAATGTCAATGAAATTATACCATTTCTCATGTATTTACGTAACTGATACAAATGTAAGGAATAAAGAGCTGTATCCAAAAGCAGGAACAATATACATGTATTTCAATTGGTTCCAGTGCTGATTTTAATTCCACTCTAGAATTCATAGCTCTTTGCAAAACAGTATTCAGTTGTTATTAACTGCGAGAGTTTGTCGCAGAAAGAATTGCCGAATTCTGAGTAGAATTGATGAAGATTCATGCAAATTCTTCTGACATGCCCAATTAAGATTCTGTGCACAGAGGAGTGAGGAAAACAATGCATTTTAATTACACATCCTGTGGCATTACACATGAATTCAGACCTTGTGAAATTTTAAACACACTCTCAAATCAACAAGTGGTTGGGTGCTGCCGGTTGGGGCTTTCGAAATTTGGGATGTCGTAGTGACTTGTATTGTGGGAAAACTGAATGTGATATTCGGTTAACTGTAATCTTTATGGTTATATTCATTTCAATTCAGATAGCGTGTACAGATTAATTTTTTACGTTTTTGTGAATCTTTTTTTTTTCAAATATTAGACTATATGAAAACTTGGTAAATTATTTTGGCATACACGAGTAATCAAGCTTCCTTGAAAATAATTGTTGTAGTGCAGTGAAGTAAAACTTAGTGTTGAAGGAAAAGTTGCATATAGCGCAAAGTTTACTGTTAGGAGGTTGCCCATCGCAAGGGCCAGCGTTATTCAAAATGAACAACAACAAAATTTGCTCCACTCGCAGAAAAAAATTGCGCAAAGCAGTGAGCGTTTTAACGAGTGACGCGAGTCGAATTAAGTATTTTTTAGAGCCATGAAATAAAAAACAACAACATGCATGGAGGAAAATTGCAAGAGTTAATGAGTCTTGAAAATATCATTTTACACTCTAATGAGAAGGAGAGACATTTTTCTTCTATATATATTGTAGTTTCCAACTTAAGCCACCTTAATGGCCATTATAGAAGAAAATCTCGTGTGGCCATTAATCAACCACGAGATTCCATGAGATTTAAGTCAGGAATATGAAGAGAGTAATCTCAAATGGTATTTCAAGTTGAGATTCTGAGGTGGAGTTAAACTGGAGATAGTATAAGATTGTAAAGGTTTCATGCAAATAGTGTGGAGTTTCAGCAGAATTAATTACAGCAAATTTGAAAGGTGTGATTGTTGCAAAATGTAATTGATGTCAAAAATATATGTGTAATATGACTTGTTGCATTGAATGTATGTCAATGGGTTATCAGTTGACACATCATTAATGGGCCATATCATCACTTGACATCCATTACAAGAAGGTACATTTGTTTTCAGCAAAGGTAAAAGAGATGGTATTAGGTAGTGAAAAATAGAATTGTAAAATGGACGAAAATGTAAGTTATAAAAATATAGATAAGCTTAATAACACACAACTTATTTCAGAATTTGCTAGAAAGAAGGACTTGTCAGTGATTAATTGAAGTTGGAATTGAACCCTCATCCTGGTGATTTAATACGAATGGCCCAAAATCTACCACTTTTACCATTCTACCCGAAAATTGTGTTATAAATATATCAATAATGAATGTTTCTGAGAAGAATCTTAAACAAAATTTAATGACATGGAAATTCTGGGAGGATTCTAATAAAATATTCCATAATTAATATCAAGAAATGTAAGAATTCATTTTAAAAACCACTTCAATGGAACTACACTTTACAAGGCCAGCAGAAAAGATGAAATTGTAATTTCCAAGTGGAAATTGTCAGATTAAATTTAGTTTATTAATCATAAAAAAAGATAGCAGCTTGAAAGATTTATCAACCTTGTGAAGTTTAAAGCTGACATTACAATAAAGAAGATTGGGGATTTTTAATATTTGTCTGATGTGTATGGCCTGGAGGAAATTGAAAATATAGTGTGGTGTGTGGTTGTGACATTTTTTTGGAGCGGTTATTTATTATTTCAATCTCCAAAAGCCAAACTTATATTTCAGTTTCATTACAAAAATATGTTCAAACACACATGAATCGCCATTTACATCACAAGATTTTGTATTATGGAGTTGAGCACCAAACCTGAGTCCTGACATGGAAGACACCAGGAGACAACATTGTAACCTAGTGGGCACACGAAGTAAACCTGACGTTGATAATTGGTGGAGGGCTGGTCTGTTGGTCACGTAGATATGTATGGCAGAGATTATGTCGCCCCAACGTGAACACGACGTCGAGGTTTTTTACAACATTGCCACAACATCACAAGCTAACATCGAACTCCTAACATTGCTCACAATGTTGTAAAACATCGCCACAATGTTGCATGCTAACGTCATATCTATGACGTTGCTTCACAATGTTGTGACAACATAATTTCAACCATACAATTCTACGTCTTTTGACGAAAGGTGTGACGTCGTTGCAACATTGCTGCAACGTCGATGAGCCCATGGGGAAGATAGATTTGGGGAGAAGTGAATGAGTCCGATAATGTCATTCTTTTTCAGAATGAAATATAGAAAATACAACAACCTCGCAACATCAAGTAATTTTGGACTTCAGTTACAGTTTTGAAATTGAAAAACCAAAACCAACCAAATAGTGTTCAGGTTAATACAAATGTATGCACGCAGGTTTAATTGTAGCATCCATTGAGAACCTCAGTAAATTATACAATCGTATCTCTAGTGCAGTCGAAGCACAATATATGCTGAAAACCGGAGTATCTAAATCGACTGAGGACTGCGAAAAGTGAAGAAAAATCCTTGACTAGACTAAACATTCTGGAACTAAGCTGGTTTAAGTATGTGTAGCAGAATCTATTTTACTCTAGGGATATGTAAGGAGTTTCCTGCACAGAATTTTATGAGGTGACATCATGATTTGAGTTCTGGAACTCACCAGGAGAACTCCCAGGATAGGAAAACTTACAACTAAATGCCCCTGGGGCTCATGTCATGGTGGGACCTGGGTATATTACTCCTCCCCAAGCAGTCCTCATATACCTAACTGGCTTCTCTGAGCAACTGTGCACTGTATAATGAAGCTGTGTATACTATAGAGATGTACCATAAAGTAACTCGAAAGTGTTTGAAATGCTAGTCTAACTTACATTATTGTAACAGCTACTGCTACTTTTCCAGAAGTCGACTGAGAGGATCAAAATAGTAACAAAAATATTATTGATCAGTGGCCTACAAGAACTGTTGTACGATTCATAATTATAATTTTGTTGTACCTGTTTCGATCCGCTCAGTCAAGTTTCGGATAAGGAGCAGTGATATAATATTTTAGCGCAAAAAGACCAGCTTTGGCCATGGGCATAGATTTTTCCCCGCCTCCCACCAACTCAATGTTACTATTCAGTGTCAGGGAGCTGCATATAATATTTTAGCACAAGCGGCGCACACAACATCAATTTAAACCTTTTCACACTTTCAAGTTTCTCTTATATATATATCAGTACAGCCGGGTGTCACTTATATGTGATACTTGACTGTGGAAACAAAATAACTGTATACCGGTAACCGAGGTAACTTTGTACGGGTGAGGTGACTTTGAACACTGTATGAATCACACCAATGCAAAGATGAAATCAATAGCATTGCATATAATTATACACCTAATGTTACAGTAGATATTATGTGACATTTCTAACAAATTATTGTATTTACACACCCTTAACTTCAAGAAATATTTTCAGTAAATTTTCAACTGCAGATTTACAATCTAAAAGCAGCCATTTTGTGTTTGAACAATATGGCTCATAGTTAACACAGACTGGGGATTAGTTCTACTCAGTTTTACTACAGTTCAGAAGTTACTGTCTATTAAGGAAGGACTAGGGGCTGCAGCCACAGCAACTCATACATAAGCAATGCTGCTCCCTGACACTGAATAGTAACATTGAGTTGGTGGGAGGCAGGGAAAAATCTATGCCCATGGCCAAAGCTGGTCTTTTTGTATACGAATAGACAATACTGATTCCCTTAGAAATGTTCATGACATACTATATTTCAGTATTATATGGTCCTTTTGTATTACTACAACCAAGACAGGTAAAGTGACAACTTTACAGCAGATGACAATATAAGCATCTACTCAGAAGTGGCTGCGTATATCATGCTATTTGAATACCCGAAAGCATGACTTAGTCAAGCACATTGAATCTATGCTTTTCACTTCTGCTGAAAGTTGCTCTCCGTGAGTCGCATTGAAATAAGGAGTTGTGATGTCACTCTTGAGTGATATGATTCATCAACGTTTAAACATATGGGATATAACATCACTCACTGGCTGTTAGAGCAATTTAAACTAATCACTTCACTATTCTTCAGTGGAAAGAAACGTCTAGATATCAGTAACTTCCCAAAACATCAATTAAAACCTTTTCTCACTTTTTAGTTCCTTTTCTCCTTATACTTTCCTCTTCCTCATTTTTTTGTGTGTTCAGATTTCTGCATTTTTCATCTGCCCTTCCTTGTTGGAACTTTTTAGTTCTTGGCTGTCTGGTCCTTTTTATCAATTTAAACCTTTGGCAACATCTCTTTTGAAAGCACCGGGTGGCCTCTGCACGAGATTATCCTAAAGGCTTTCGTTGTTCGGTTAGTTGTGTGCGCCGCTGGCAACTTCAAAAAGGACGGTTTAAGAGAAGGGCGGATAATCTCAAAGCCGCTTTGACCAGGCACGAGCTACAAGCTTACATCGCCTGCCTTGCTTGCTTCGCTCGCGCGCAAACCAATCTCGGGTCATCTTTTTTGAGTAGTTTCTGAGCTGCACCCCAGCCCCATAAGCCCCCAGTTAATTCTATTGATTGAGTTAAAACTTAAGTGGTGCCAACTACGCTCTACAGTGTACCGTGAGAAGTTTGAAACATCTGGCACTACCCTTAAAGCTTCAAAAGTATAGGCGATGAAAAATTGTCAGAAGAAGTTATGGCCATATAGAGAGTCCGATATGAAAGATTGAATGGTAATGTCATCGTTATGGTGATGGCAGAACTTTATTTCATGATTTCATCGAGCTCATTTTTCCCTTTCTTGACTATTTTGGTAGTTAATTGCCATTAAAGCCGTCATGGTATGTTTCAAATACATATTTAGGGCATGGATTTGTACAATAAATATCAAAACGTAGAGTTCTTCACTAAAATAAATATATATATAAGATGGTTTGGACAAAGTATCAACCATCCTTTGCCTCATTACTCTGTCCTCATCCTGTCAAGTTCATAAATACAGGACGTAAAGCACTAATCATCCATCCCCACTAATAGTTTTTAAAATACCAATGCAGGTTGGCAGAGATTTTTTTTCTTCATCAGAATAAGACAAAATACTAAAAAAATAGAAGTAGGCCTACATTCCAAGTTAAGAGCGCATGTATTGAAAATCCTAAATAAGTCAGCAGACTCAACGAGTTAACGCTGTTCATTTTGTACAACCTAAACTATGTGCTTTTACTGTAGGAGCACAAGGCATTGTGGCAAGTTGAACCTGTGCACAAATTTCAAACCAACATGGATTTTTAAAAAAATCCATGTTGGTTTTTTGTATTGAAATTTGGTTTTTCAAAAAACCATTTTGAATCTAAAAAACCAATTTTGTCTGACATTTTTTAGAGTGCATTGTGGCAAGTTGAACCTCTGCCTTGAAAAGGCCAGGAGCAGCACTCAGGAGAGTACCCCTTAACTCAATCTAATTTGGTGACACTGGGGGCGGATCCCTAGAGTGTATCCTCAGCGCGTATCCTCAGCGAGTATCCTCAGTGCGTATCACAGCCTAGCCTCCCTGCATGTCCCCAGCGCATCAACTCGTTCAAGATGGTAGTGTCGCCGAAACTTAAAAGCGAAAACTCAGCTTTTGCCTTTTTCGCAAAACTTGCAGTATCGATGCTCATTCCCAGGCATGTGAGAATGTTAGATTCAAACATGCCGGTCCAAATTTGGTTTTGGCAGTGTCTGGACAAATTATTTTTTATTTTTTAAAGAGACATGAGTACTTAGCAATTTTGTTTTTAAGTAACAAATAAAACAGAATAGATATCAATGAGAAACATTGACTTAAGATAAAAATTACGAGGGTGCATGTATGACAATGTACGATAAACGTGCAGACGGATTGATGGATGCGTATTTTGTTTGTCCTGCATTTTTGCATATAGACACGTATAGAAATATGATTTGCAGCCACACTAGCACCAGTAATGACTGTAATGTTCCGATCGGTCTTACTGGAGGGCCAGTGCAGGAAACTTTAAATCGACATGGAACATTTTTTGGAATCGGATGGCAAATCTACATTGGTATAATTCTTGAAACAGTTCTAGTTCTAGGAAACTGTAGGCCTGCATGTTTACCAGTTCGAAATGTTCTTGCACATGTCTATTCGTACGTTCTTGGAAATAGAGTGGATCGTGTAGATTCGTGCAAGGAGTTACATACTCTAATGGCTGAAATTCAGAAAAGCTAATTAGAGCAAAATGTCAGGATGTGAACAGTTTATATAAGTTATTGTTTCTAGACAAAGTATCATACGGACAACATTGTATAAGCTAACAATTTCACAAGAAACCACACCCGTAAATTTTATCAGACTATAATTATATATGCATTATTATTACAATACTATCAAAATTTATACCATGACAGAATTTTGGAAATAAAAATGTCATAGCAATTTATGTCGAAAAATGTTTTTTTTTTTTACAGATGCCTCAGAGAGATAAGAAAGGGAATTTACAAAATATTTGAAGAAGAATGCACAAAAATTGTCATCTCTTTATTAACTCCAGCTTGTTCTGGACCACAATTCTAAAATCATAGCATGATGATATATTGTTTCAAGCCTGCAACCAACTTGTAGCAAATTGGAAACCAATTGCATGTTAAATCTTTCGACATCTGTGTTCTGCAAAATATTGTTACAACCAGGTATCATGTGACACACTAACTATTTGATCAAACAAATTCTCCTATGGTTTTTTAGAAACACAAAATAACCTGAACTTCCTGAAGTGGCAAGAAGTTTACTGCGGTTACATTACAATGGCCACAAAGCAAACGCTACAACTCATGGAATGATAATTGATCATGATTATGGCTTTATGTCCTGTATTTATGTACTTGGACAGACTACTTAGGATTGATGAGGACACAGCAATGAGGCAAAGGATGATTGAAACATACGTCCGACATATGTTGGGACCCGCGATTGGAAATCCTGAAAACTATCATTGTCTACTTTAGAACTGAGCTAACCGTCCTCCTCAATTTAAGGAATGGCAGTGCACTCATAACAAAAAGGTTTTATATGGACCTTTTTAAAAGGATTCTATAAGCTGGTATATATAAGGAACCTTACAAGGTTCATAACTCAACTTTTAAAAAGGTTCCAACAGCAAACAAAAACAACATTTAGATAATATAGCTGCACTGAACTCCCACAATGGAACCCCTGCCTCTCAAGTTAGGAGCTTGAGGTCCTATCATAGGGCCTTCCTTCCAAGTATTGAACCTTATAAATTCAGTTGAACCCTTTAGAAAAATTCAGAACTTTTTCGCCTGTGGGTTTATACCATCAAGAACCTTTTGCGTTAAGAGTCTTCCTGTCAATACACGATGTACATTAACTTCCTAACTGAAACCACCCATAATCATTTTGACCATTTTGTCATTTTATTAACAGTACTGTCACTTTAAAACAAAGGGTGCACTACGAGTGACATTACATCAACCGACAGAGGGTTTTGGATTGGAATCAACTTGATGCTATTTCGTTAGCTGTGTCATCATTACCATTTAATCTTTCAGTTAAATATTTTTCACTAAAATGCAGTCGTAAACCATAGAAATCAGTACATATTAACTTTTATATGTTACGCGCTCTGTCATAGTATATCCACATAAACTGTATCTGCCCTATAAAACATGAAATAAGACAATCAAACAACATACCTGTCTGGAGCAAACATTCCACCTTGTTTTTATTAAACGAGAACCAAATTGAACATACCTGAAACAAAAAGGGAAAAATTGTTAGTCACACTGAAGACAAATTATTAGTCAAACTGAATAAGACAAAAAATATTCATAGTTTTCAAAAAGACTTCCAATTGAAAGCAAATAGAGCACCATATTGCAAACAAGTCGAAAGAGAAAAGGCACCCTATATCAAGGTGTCCCAGAAATGCAGTTTTACCCAATAACTATATTATAAACAAATAATTCACGTGTCTGGAAGGTCACCTTAAACTTTAAAATCGCTTAGTCAGCAGGTTTTTTTTTCTTTTGTCTCTAAATTTCTTATGAGGTGTGACAAACAGCAAAGGTGTTGCAAACCTCATTAAAAATTAACCAACTGTTTTTGAACCGCTGCTGTGCTCTTGATTTTAAAAGCTTTCTTGTGGGCGTGAGATACATTTAACTTTGGCAAACCACATTAGAGACCAATGTTTAGGTCCTATTAAGTTGTATTTGGGACGATTTTACTCTATTCTGGGCAAACATGTCAATGGAAATAGTAAAATAATGGTTTCGAAGATGCTATGACTTATGATATCCAATTTCCCTTTTTCTTCTGCATTTTTCCTGTCTTCATTTTCTCACAGCAGGCTTTCTCCCTCTCATTCATCAGGCGGTGAATTACCCTTTCTCCCCTTTTCCTTTCCTCCCTCCCTCACTTCCTCTTTCCCTCTCTCCCCCGCTTTCCTATCCCCCTTCTCGTTCCCATTCCCCGTTTCCCTCTCTCCCTTCCTTCTCCCTCTCCTTCTCCCTTGCCCCTCCTCTCCCCTCTTTCTCTCCCCTTTTTCTCTCCCCTTTTTCACTCCCCTTTTTCTCTCCCCTTTTTCTCTCCCCTTTTTCTCTCCCCTTTTTCTCTCCCCTTTTTCTCTCCCCTTTTTCTCTCCCCTTTTTCTCTCCCCTTCCCCTCTCCCCTTCTCCTCTCCCCTTCTTCCTTCCCCTCTCCCCTTCTCCCTTCTCCTCTCCCCTTCTCCTCTCCCCTTCTCCTCTCCCCTTCTCCTCTTCCCTTCTCCTCTCCCCTTCTCCTCTCCCCTTCTCCTCTCCCCTTCTCCTCTCCCCTCCTTTCCTCCCTCTCTCTCTTCATTGAATATGAACCATCCTATCCATACCCCATCCGAAATCTACCCACTCCCATTTTAGTAGTGTGTTGTGGCTTCCCAGAATATTATGTCAGGGAAATTCTGTTACAGCCTTGGAGAGCCTTGAGTGGTTCATTACTGGCTAATTCCCAGCCCCCTGTACTTTTATGCACTTTGCATTAATGTTGCAAACTAGCTCAACAGGGTGTGCTCATATTACGTAATCTAATCAGTTGCAGAATACTGAAAGTTGGCAGATTCCATGAACACCAACACTGTCCAACAGCATTAAGTGCAGATTTCTATGAACACCAACAACATTAAGTGCACATTCTATGGACACCCAAGAACACCAAATTGCTACTAGCCTAAAGAAGTTATCCTTTAAATAAGCCTAAATGTCTTTGCCACAAGATGTGCTACTTTTTTCAGCTCTGAGGTAAATCTGCTATATAAATCATTTATATGTGCTACTATGTATTCACAGAACACAATGGAAACTCTTCTTGTGTCTAGACAGTTTGGAAATCTTTCGTTGATACTTCTAGCAATTGGGCCAGTTAGCTTAAATGATCTGTTTATATGCTATTCATATATTCTTTACATATAATGCTATGTAAAAGGTCTATGTTTACAAAATTGCAACAATTTGTATTCATCGATGTCATTATGCTGAAATAGAAAAGAAATCCACAAATGCCATACATTTTGTACTTTTATGAACCTCAGTTATTCCAAAAGAAGATTTTGAATACAACAATCATTTGTGATAGATACCAAATCTGGAAACTACATAATCTCATGAAGTATAGAAATATAATTTGCTCTTTGAACAATAGTATTTATCCTCGTAACTCACAATAAGCAGCATAAAATTGTTAGAAGAAACAACCGACAATCGCGTTATTTTAAATCAACTCCTTACAAAAAGCACGCATTGACTCAGAAAACATCGTAATTGAATTGGGAGAAAAAATGGTCGGATTCGATATAAAAATCCTTATGTGAAATTAGACAACACTTTAATTGAGTTTCGCAAAAGGAACGCGCTTTTCTATAAAACCTGCATTTTCTCTTTTCGGCTGGTACATCGTTCATGCAAAGGAAATTACTCCATTATCGCCCAGTCATTCGTTCTAACACTGTTGGAAGTTTTGTTGGGAAATTTACAGAATCCAGTCCAATTGTAAGGACATCATAGTATAACAAGCTGCTAAAGGAGTATTTACATCATTCAAGTAAAAGTCCTTTTGTAGATACATCATAATAAGCTATAGAAGACGCCGTGACATCATATCTTCTCTATTTAAGCTGGCCCAGTTGTAGATGCAAAATATAAGCTATATACTGTCCAGTAACATGCATTCAGTTTTTCCAAATATGAATATTGCTTTTATCCATTTTCACCGTGTCATATTGAAACTTATACCGTGATATCAAATAATATCTTTAGATATTATATTTGAAAATATAAAGCTGCAATAAACTTCACAATGCACTCTTTAAAACAAACCAAATCATGGCTTCTTGTGCAAACTCAACCACATTCAATTTCGTCCCACACGCGGTGAACAAATTACTACATCATTTCCCGGTGGGAGCCCACTTGAAGACGGGGCGCTATTGCGGTAGCCTCTTAAAGGAAGCGTTATATTTCTTGGGGAAGAGATTTAGGGATTAAAGCAAATGTGATCCAATTTGGCTAGCGGGGGTCCTTTAATATTGATAGTGCATTGTTGAACAGGCCTTGTGGTTCTTAATTAGGGCCAGGGGACCTACCAGTCTCCCACTGGCAGCCACTGCCAGGCAGACATGGGCTTGAAGCTAGCTAGAGGGGGTAGTTAGCTAGGGGGGGGGCACTACCAATTAATTTTAAAAAAAGAAGAGTCTACATAGATAAAGTAAGAAGACCTTGCAGTTTCTATACGATGTGTGTATTATCTCTTTAAGGAAGATCATCTGATACTTTCATCACCATAAAACACGTAAACAAATCATCAATTCCAGATTTTTTCTCGCAGTCACAAAAAGCCTCGTTTGCCTTAAAAAGGATACACAAAAAGCTAATGTAAGCATTAATCGTAATGATTATATAATTGACATAAATTTGGAGAAGTTTTCAAAGTGCTGAACAAGGACACTTTACAATCTGAAATTACCAAATTCGAATTAGGAATATGATAAATCAGATTCTACTTCTCATAAAGAATGACTCTGAGAAGAATGCTTTGCAAAGATTCCAGTTTTGGTGAGCTGGTTGCCTACCATATACCTGTTACATTTAATACAGCTTTTAAATATCTTCTGATTTGTGCTGCTTTATTGTGTCATTGTGTCATTCAAACAATATAAGACATAAAAATGTGTTCTTCTGGCAGCAGGAGTAATGGAATAAATTATTCACTATCTATTTAGAGACAAATTGATGAAAAGGACCACCCGTGAGAATGCACATGCAGCATCGATTTAAATTACAAATAAAAAAATCTAAAATAAAAAGCCGCAAGAAAAATTGTCGAAAGCTCTTTAAAAACTGTTTGCTTAATCAATCGCTTTTTTATAGCAGACCGTTCAACGTCATTTAAAATTTCATCAATTAAAGGAATATCAATATATTGGGTTGATTCAACTTCATTTGTACATTTAGTAGATCTAACAAATCTGATGCATTTGTCAGAGATGAACTAATCAATCCAGAAGATAAGCTGAGTTATATCTGGAGCTCAGAATATCATATGTTGTGATCCAATTACATATTCTGCAATTTATCAGAGCCTGAGGGATGTGATAGGATATATGTTTGGATAGAGGCTGATTGATACACATGAAGTGTCGATTACAAATTTACACCAAGCAGATAAGTGCGAATCCACACTCTAAAAAATGTCGGGACAAAATTTGTCAAATCCATGTTGGTTTTTTGCATTGAAATTTGGTTTTTCAAAAAAACATTTTGAATCTAAAAAACCAATTTTGTCTGAAATTTTTTAGAGTGCAGGTAGAGAACTGCAAATGATAGGCCAACATATACTAAATTTCTGAAGTTGATTTAGAGGTGCACCGAAGTTGATTTAGTGGATTGAATTTTCGTGATGATTTGATAAATTAAGATTGCATAAGGAATAAAGCAGCCAACATAGAACACATTCAGGTTATTGACTGTTTTTAAGATATATTTTTTTTAATCAAGGAACATAAATCCATGATAATTATCAAAGTAGCTTTTTTAACCTTTTATCCGTTCCTCATTCCTCATCTATCCTTTCCAATGCCACATCATTCTCCTGTTCTCCCCCCCCCCCATTATTCCCTTCTCCCATCCTTCAAATCCTTCCCATACCTTCTTCCTCTCTTCCTATTCTTCCTGTCTTTCTGATATCTCACTACATTGCTGTCCCAACTCCCTGCTTTTCTTACTCTTATAGTATAGTGGGTTCGGTATAATAGGTTGTTCCTTAGCACTTGGCTTGGGGGCCAGCCCTTTAGCTCAACTGATTAGACACCGGGCTTTTAAGGGGGAATGTGTTATACTCTCTGGTGTCTGTCTGGCCATTGTCTACTTTCATAAATATACATGTATGTTCTGTCAATTTCCAATGATGTTTCAACCTAACTTATCATTTCTGTGTATTTCTCTCTTTCATGACTGAGTCTTCATGTTTTTCTCTATATATGCTCCTCCTATACTCTTTCTCAAAATAGCATTTCTTTCCTTTCATAATATTATTCTCGAACTTTGTTCCTTTCCAGAAGCTATTATGTCCCTATTCTTCCTGTCCTTCCTTCCTCTTTTCCTATCCTTCCTGCCTCTTCTCTCTTATCTCTCTGCTTTTCTGTCCAATCTTCCTGCCTTTCTTTCTCCGCTTTCTGCCAGTCCATTGTCTTTTGTTGACACTTCCTGTTAGCCGAGTTGGTCAATGTTTGCTTGCGGCCATTTGCAAACGTATTCGCAAACGTATTTCGCCATTGATTATGTCCATTGCAAACATGACAGTTATTCGCCAAGACAAAATGTGCGGAATGACAACAATGTAGAATCAATGAATAGCAAGACAAAAGTCTGGGCAAATAAATGACATGATCAATATCCTCCAGGTTTTTATAGGTTATTCGGGCTTGTCCGTGTCATCATGGGTTGAATACCAAGAATACCAACGATTCGACAACATAGGTCGAAAGTCCAATATGGCGGAGTGCGTGAGTTTCAATATCATGTCAACAATATAATTGTGAAGTAAATCATTATAGAGAATGAAGGTCAGAGAAACCACACCCTTTTGCCATTTAATTGAAACTTAATTGCATAAATGCGTTTACCTTGGTTACTGTGATGAATTGATAATTGAATAATTTAATATATTAATTTGTTTTGAAATAAGTAGCAATATAATAATTGGTGGATCGTGTTAAACTCGATCTGCGCCAAATAAAAATTTCAATTCTGCAATGGTAAAAATTTGGTGGAATTTTTTTTTTATTCAAGAAAATGTATAACTTAACTGCCAACACCATCTTCATGCTGCTGTATGTTTTTATGTTAATGCAGAAAAACATGACCAAAAACCAAACCTATCCTCAATACGAAGCAGAGACAAGCTGGTGAAATATATCTTGTAAACCACAAACATCCTACAACAACAAAAAAAGCCACTCTATACCAGAGAAGAGACCATGATTACACAATGTTTAGATGGGTGCTTTTTCATGAAAGCAAATTGCAAATGAATGACACGTCATTACTTTGTAGGGAGAGTGAAAAATGCCAGCATGACACATGCTAATGTCCTAGTGACACTTCTGTTAATGGCAAATGTGCCTTGTCATTATCAAAGCGTTTTCCACTGGCATTAATGACATGTGAAGTTTATTTGAGTGTAAAAAACAAGGCATTGACAATTTGATGATGACAGGCCATTTGGTTTTGCTTTCAGATAATTGAATCTTGACTTATTCATTAAAAAGAAGAAGATTAAACTATACCAAACAGTGAAGAAGTGATAATTTATTTCAAAATCAGTAAGTTTATGGAACACGACCAAAATATAATAAAACACACTCATTGGAAGAATATTCACTGTAAAATTTGAAATTTTGAGTCAACTTTATAAATGATTGAGTGATATGGTTGCACAATTTGTTTGAGCTAACACACAAGATAAGATAAGATATACTTTATTGATCTCAGACAGAGAAACTCTAGTGGAGCGAGCTCATACATTCATACAGTATGAGCTCGCTCCACAAGAGCTTGTTGTTTTGAGTAATGATGACCTTTCTGTGGTCATAACTGATAACAACACATATATCAGTTGAAAGGAATTGTGCATTATGTGCCACCATCTCACTCAATCATTTAAACTGACTCAAAATTAAAATTTCATAGTGAATTGGTAGTTTGGCTGTGTATATATATTTGCCATGAGAGTTAATTAATCTGAAATGCTATTCATCTGAACCATACATTGAGCAAGCACTGGTTAGGCATTCTGACCTGCATTTTGCACACATTTCACTTCATAGGACTGGCAGGAACAAAAGTAATGCCATAAGAGCAGTCTTGGTACAGGATGAAACCTCAACCAGACAAAGGCTATCCAAGAAAGAAATCAAACCCAGAATCCAGCGAAGCTCTTAGCACCTTGGCGCTCTTTCTAAAGTGAACCTGAGGCCTGGTCAGTAGATGGGATAGGATAGGATTTGTCAGGATTGGATAGGATAGGATTGGATGGGACTATAGGATCTCTTGCGTTGACACCGGTGTGGAAAATAATTTCTGGGTTTTAAGTGACTTGCAGTTGTGTGGTAAGGAACATGTTAATGTGACCTATATTTCCAAAGATATTATCCATGGATTGACCTTTGAGGTCACGAAACAGAGGTCAGTGTCCTGCATGTCCTTAGTGTCCAAAATGTCATAATGGACTTCATTGTGTCTTGACACTTGATGACAGGCCATGACGCTTTGCCATGACACTTCATGACATTTCATCATGACCCGTCATGCCACTTCTTGCATTTTCTATGAAACGGTGGCATTGCGCAGGACACTCGTCATATACGCCCTCGTCATTGCTTGTGACAGATGTTACGATGCGTCACATGGGAAGACCTTCGGGAAGGGTTTTGTCTTTTTTTCTTGCAATCTCTAAATTTATCAATATGTCATATTATATATGAAATATCACAATCAATAGAAAGTGCTCTGAAGAGGTAAGAGATGGGTTTTGCAAGATGTCAGAAGGAAGCTGGACATATAAAAATAGATATTGTTTCATAGAATGATGAATACCATTTATAATAGTTACCAGCTGACAAATTAATTTTAAATGCTTAAAACTTGTGCTCTGTGACAATGTTGTAATTGTTGTATATAACAATACTGTATATGACAATGTTGTATGACAATGTTACTGCCTCTGACAATGTCATAGCCTGGGTATATGTTGTCAGATGACAATGTCCGAGCCCGTATGTCAGATGACATGGGATGTCTGACACAAAAGAACATGCAGGACCTGACAGGAACCTGCCAAGGAAAGTTCCCAGGAACCTGCTCAGGAACCTTACAGGAAGCCTGTATGCTATCTTGTCTTACAAGGCATAACTCTTTGAAGATAGCATCTTGTCATATTGTCATGTGTCATGGGCTGTCATATTTGCATCTGTCATGCTGTCCTATCTGTGTGCATGATCCACTTTTGGATCCATTTTGGGGTCCCCCAGGGTTCTGCAGTTACACCAAGACTTTGTAAGACACATATGTCCTTTTGAATTATTGATTGATTCAAAGTGGATCCCACATAGTCCTGAATCAAATTTTAAAAGAGAATTACTTCTTCCATATAAGAGGGACATGTGATATGGCTTCTGAAGAGAAGAAAATTGCATTTTCAAGTTGCATCTTCTCAAACTCCGTTACAACTTTGGGCACTCAGCGAAATGAAGCAGGGAGTGTTAGGGACACCGTGCGTAACTTACATACATCTTGCATAAGCAGAAATATAATACAAAAGCTCAATATACACACTCATTGCTTTCAAAGTGGAAGAGTAGCTTATTTGGTAGCATGTCGGGCTGCCAATCACGGGGTCCTTAATAACTTTTAGCTCTGGCTGAGACATCTGCACATTGGACGGCTGTTTCAACCATCCTTTGCCTCATTGTTGTGTCTTCCTCTTGTCCTACTTAGCCTACCGAAGTGAATAAATGTGGGACACAAAATCCAAATCATCCATACATCTATTCATCACTTTCCAAACTCAATTAATATCGACTTACCTAACGGAACAATTTCTCATTCTGAACTCAAATGACAGTATGAATTCATTGCGATTTGACCAGGCATTCCCTCGGAATACCATGAAATCATTGTCTGAAGTAACGAATGACTTGAATATTAATTATATTTTATTATCAATATGCATATTTGTGTTATCTCAAGTACACGTTCCCTTACCGGACCGGCCTGCTAGGGTTTACAAATTACCTACGCTACTATCGCATAGCATTCATATAAAAACAAATTGCAAACAGTATTGCAACAACAAATGCATGCACTGTATGCTCTTAAACCACAAAGTGAGTTATAGCATAAAACAAAAACACAAAAAAAGAAACAAAAGCTTCCCAGAAACGCCACAGATATGACATATCATGAAAACACTAAAAGACGGTTTGTGTTTCCTGAGGTTTATCGCTTCTGTGTTTGTTTGCTTATACAACAAAAGGGAGTCGTATTTCCTTTTGTGTTTAGGAATGGGCCATACAGCATACACTTGCGGTACACCATCAAGGTTGGGACTGTTTATGATGATGAAGCATCTCCGTGTTACTGTGGATTCTACTGAAGAGAGGGGAATAGTAATGTTGTTAGGTTTATGGACCATGGTGTTTTTGCCTTGAGTTGGTGCTGTTTATTTTATGTAAACTTGATTTCTGCAGTATGATAAAGTTAGCTGGATCAGGTTAAGCTGGTTAATTAGTCGCTAATTTTGTGACAAAATTAATATGATAATTTCATTATTTACCAGATGAAATTGATATCTGATTTTTAAATAATGACCAATTATGTAAGAAAACACCATCCAATATTCAGCTGTTTAGTCAAATTATCCATCATCACCAAAATTATATCGCCAACATCGAAATGCAATCTATCGCGAACAAACCACTCCACCTCCTTCTTTTGTCCTGTATTGAGGCGCCTCAGTAGGCTAATCAGGACAGGATGAGGACACGGTAATGAGCAATGTGGCGAAGGATGGTTGAAGCTGCTCTTCAACATAGGTCCGGTTGACCTCCCAGGGCTAGAATTCAACCCGAGACTTAGAGTTTGGGAACCAATATTGCTACCAATCGGCTCCTTCTTTTTTCAGGAAAGCTTCTTGCTGGAATGGTGCTAATCAGAGCAGAATGGAACGATTATGGGGGCTCTACATCCTGTATTTATGCACTTGGTATGCTAATCAAGACAGGAAGATGACACAGCAACGAGGCAAAGGATGACCTAAACTGCTGTCCAATATAAATCCAGGTAACATGGCCAGAGCAGTAATTGAACCTGTGACCCAGCGATTGGCAGTCCAGCATGCTACCAACTGAGATAACCGGGACGAACCCTCCAAATGTTCATCAACGAAAGTTACGAAACCACAGCTTTGAGTAGTACTGCGGCTATTGTCGCTACGGTGCTGCCGCCAAATATCTTATGGCCAAGCGACTGCATTGATGCTATGTTATGGAGTGCAGACTTGTGCCTAATAAGTGTACTTTGTCATTCTGTCATATCTGTCATGTGCTCTTTGTGCCATAGTGTCAGTGTGACTGATGCAGCTACAATATGCGAAGACCCACAATCCCCGACTCCCGATATATGTACAGGAGGCCTCGTGTAATTTTCTGGAGGTTTGCTGCGCTGCACTTCATTCATTTCACACTTTCAAGTTGTACATCGGAGAAATTAGCAACCAATACGGTTATACATTCTTTGTACTTAAACCTTGTGGCAGATCTACTGAGTATGAAAATATCGGCTGAGTGTCATTTCGTCTGGAGGAAAGTCATATTACTGAATATTGTCAAGAGCATAGGCATACCGGAGAGGGGGGGCAGGGGCGGGGCGGTCGCCCCCCCCCCCCCCCCCCAAAGTTTGAGAAACAGTGAGATTCGGGCGAAAAGCCGAACAAATTCGGGCAGATGATTAAATAAAAACTATTGAAATTTATGATTTCCAGGCATTTTGATTTGAAATGGAATTCATTTTAAATCTTGAAATTCGGGCAAATGTCGTTCGCCCCCCAAAAAGCACGCGACCGGTTCAAGAGTACATTATGACATCCGATTAGTTGAGGCAATAACTAGTCGTGACATTATTTTGGTGTCAACCTTGGAATAGACGCATGCAAGTCACTTCTAGATTTTAAATCAAAGTGATAAATATCGATAACAATTCTGCATTAACTGACTTGAACCATCGGCACATGGGAGTCCTAAAGATATCGACAAAAACGATGACGATCGCAGCCAAATTATCTGCAGAAAGCACGTTCGTGTAAAAATGCCCCACTATTTTTCCATCCGTACTATAACAATATGTAGTTGGCTACACGGTGTCTCATATACGCTCTCCTATGGCTTTCCTGCCATGCTCTGTTAGTGTCACTTATGCCAGTTTTGGGTAATATCAGACAACATTCTGCCTACATATACTGCGAAGAGGCGGCTGTAACAACGTCCACAAAAATCATGGTCACACAGCCAACCATCCATATTTATAATGCATACAGATTCAGGATAATGCATACAGTGATGCATACTGCTAAGTGGCCCTGACAGCATATCCAATGTCTCAATAAAAATTCCACAGGTCTATAAATGCTAAACTATGCAGAACTGCAGTAATGGAACAGGAGCCTATTTATCCATATATATATTTGGTTGTTCGTATGACAAATGCACAGCAATTCTAGGCCATATAGTGTGGCCTTGTTATATCTATCTATCTATCTATCTATCTATTTGTATCTATCGGCCAGCTGAAGGGATTAGCGCAGTTGGAATTAAGCTAAATTTTAGATAGAAGGCTTCCGATTGCTGGGTCACCAGCCTATATGTCGGCTGAGTACAGGACGTAAGCCAAAATCATCCCCACACTTATATTACGGTCCATCTGTCTGTGCATTTTCGTATCTATCCATATCTCTTATAACCCATCTTTTAGCTGTTTAAAAATTTCAATGAGCCATTCAATCTAACTTTTTTTTGAAGTTTTCTGATAAGTGTAGTGGAGTTAGCATTACTAGTACAACTACCAATACAACTACCAGTACCCAATACTATATCATTGCAGTTCTCATTATCATTGCATGAACCAAACACTTTTTTTTGGTCCACGACCTAAGTCAACAAAATAAACCACAGTTGTGAAGCTGGAATTTTGACATTTTACGATTTTATGCAAGGCTGCTTTCCACTTGGTCCTCAAACAGTCAAAATGTCATTGCAACAGGCTCAATGAACCACAAAGTAAACCTATAAAAGCAATTGTTCAGCCAAAAAGCTATAAAACCAATGGAGTAAGAGTAGTAATGGCAGCAACAATGCAATGTTCAAGGGCTTGTTTGCCAGATTTTAGTAGAGCGAGAAAGCAACAGTCGTTTCAATGTCATCGAACCTACGAGTTCTATCGTTTAGTTAGAGTCAAGAGTTAAACTGCCTTCTCAGGAAACACCTGCAATACTGTACAAATTTTTTTCATTTTTACTATAGTTGGACTCCAACCGAAAGAAAGAACTCCACACTTCGATGCCATTGAGCCGACTTTCTCGCTCCACTCGGGGTCTGTGGTAAAACCGAACCGCTGAGTTGTCAAATGTGCCCTGATTTTGAGGAAAACCAGATTTCTCTACCAAAAACTACTTGGTATTTCAAAAAACCAATTTGTCTCTATGTTTTTAATTCTAGAATGTAGTTGCACCATAACATTTTTACACCGTTCCCACATATAACCCCCGGGAATTCACTTTAATAGTCTGAGCCCATGGGACATTAAATGGAGGCAGGTTGTATCCAGTGTTCTATGCTGGGGCAACTGAAAGACCCTGGGCATCCCTGAATTAATAGGGTATGTGCCAGACTCACAGTCTTCTCATCTCATCATCATACGGCCTCGATATAGCCCGCTAAGGTGCTGCAGAGGCGTAAAACACAAACAAACAAAACATATAACCATTGCTCATACCCTGTCCTCATGCTTCCAGCTACTCAGTTCAAGCAACGAGAGAATGCCATGCCGAAAAATGGTGAAACGAGTCGCAAATGGCATAATGGATTATATACCTGTCAGCTTTGCGTGTCAGAAGACACCGTAATGTCAAGAAGTATGACTTAATATTAGCAAATAGTGCATAAGTTGTTTTTATGACATGGCAGCCCTGACAGGACAGACAGCTTGTATTAATGGAATGACAGCTCATACAGCTGGGAGCTATGTAGCTAATGTGACAGCAGCATTCCTGTCTATCTGTCAAGGAGTGTATGTCTGACAGCCAGAGGGGAAAATATGAACACAAGTCATTAGTGTTATGTTTTCAGTTCTGCTTTCACTTCTGTTTGCAGCTCTCTGTGAAGCTTCAAATGTGAATGTTGTGTATAGGCCTACAGCGAAAAGGGAAATATCGGATACGTCGGTGGTGCATAACAACAGTATTTTCATTGCACATTTTAAAGAAAATTGTGATCGCCGAATTAAATTTAAATATTTTGATAAAAAAACATTGTTTTTCTCAGACGTGGCTCCTTTTTATTTAGCCTATATAATTTCTTCAGAAAGTTTATAATAATAAAACTGAGCTAATGATTCTCAAATGTAATCTTATTTTGGTGTATGAGGAAAGAATGTTTCATGAAATTGTTACAATATCATTAGTATGTTTTTCTGTCAAACAATTTATTAAACGTTGTTTTTGTGTCACAAAGAATGTTGTCAAGACATTGCAATTATCTCCATCTTCCAATATATCATGTTTGTCACTTAATTCTAGAAATAAGAAACCACCAAATTTTGCACACAAGTTTGTGAGACATATATAACTGTCAGAATTCCTTTTTGTGTGCAGAGATAATGAATAATCCAGCTTTTGCATCCAATTTTTGACCTACAAGACAGAGAATAATGGCAAAGCAAAAGGAAAAGAAATAAAACTCAGGCCATATGTCAAAAAGTTGCATGAAATAGATGATGCATGATGTGACAAACAATAATATCACACCAAAAATATCTTGTAATGAAAAATGTCATTGTCACATTGATAGATGAACTGCAGTTTGACAATGCAGTTGTCACAAAAACATGACATTCACATTTATTATAAAGTGACCCCCAGGCAAAGATAGGCAACATAGTAGGGGGACACAATTATTGTGTATCACTTTTTCATTTTTTAACAAATCCTAGCTTACAAATGCTGAAGTTCAGGCTTACTATGATGTGGCATAGGATTGTTAAAATTAACTTAAACTTAGTGTTTGTATTAAAATCTGAATCCCATCCATGGCAAAGCTGAATTTCGTGAGGAACACATATTTCTCGACAAATCTCTTATAAAACTTATCTTCAAGTAAGATAAAGGAATAAAATTTAAATGTTTTGAGGGAGCAAAGTAAAAATAGGTATAAAACATATATATATGTAACATATCCAAATTTGCCTTTTTTTTTCTTTTTCTTTTTCTCTAATGTAGGCCTATACATTTTTGCAGTTTTCATATAGTATAGTTGTCAGATGTAATCAAGCATTAACCTTACTTTTATTTTCAAGAGTGCACCCCCAGCAAGGCTGAAGATAGGTGTTATAAAAAGGGGGGCACCATTCTTTTTTTAACACTCTCTTAAACCTCCAGGCAGGGCTGATTGAACACCTACTAGAGCTGTATAGTAGTATCGATTTTAGCCTATCTGCCTTAATACCCCAATTAGACGCAGTAATCAGAACTGGCCTCTCTAACCAACCCCGTGTACCGGGGCCATTCAATTAGCCAAATAAATAAGGGGACGCTAGGCTAATCTACACCAATGAATGTGCACACAGTTTCGGTTGGGTTCCGTATTCTGCAGGGAGTTTTATCGTATTCTATGTAGGGCTGGGAAGTTTTACGTCTTTTATTTTATATGCAGCGGAGTAGCTGAGTTGGTAAATGCGCTGGTTGTGTGCCGGGTTCAACTAAGTTTTACTCTCGGTCAGCGAAGGAAATATCGGTGAATCCTGATTTATATTGCATAAGCAAAATCCTATAGTTGGACGTTATTCTGATAAGACATTTAATTTAAGGCCCCTTATATTGGTGTCTACTGTGTCTATGCATTGATCACTGACACATATTTAGGGGCGTCCATTATCATATTCGGGTTAGTTCAGAGTTTTCTTCATTTCATGGAAACCCCACAATATCTATAGTTGGGACATCGCTCATGAAGGTCCACGGAAAATTTCGGGTTCCCCAACTGGAGTTCGAACCCATTGCAAAAACCTTCAGCGGAGCAGACCCTTTTAACCACTCAGCTATCCTGATGCAGTTGTCAAAAGTCTACCACAACGCTAACTTTGCGAAATTTCTTAAACTAAAAGCTGGGTTTATTGCCCATTCTCATGAATCTAATGAATGTAACAGCAATTCCATTGTGGAAGCCAATCTCTTCATAACAATTTTGTCAAAAATCAGAAATCTCATTTTCTAACTGACACATTCTATTATCAACACAAAACTCTAATTCTGCTGATCAAATTAACTCCCAGATGACGTCATTTTGCATCAAATGTCATCTACCAGTCAAAATGGAATTGATTAAGATAAATATTGGTTCCAAACCCTGCAGTGTGCGGTTTGGAATTAGTAAAACTTGATTTAAATCATCAAATTGAATTATTGAATATTTTTCAGGGCAACAGAATTTAAGTTAAATATTTGAGTTAAACACAGTTATAAGACTTTTTCGTTTCAGTAATTAAAAGCTAATCAAAATCATAAACAAGTTAATTACTGGGTATATTTTCTGTGCAGTCTATAACTTAGAAGATTTGTAGTAGGCTATTGGTATTGTAGGTTTTGTAATGCATTTAATTTTATTGTTGGCCAATTGTATTTTTGAGTAGTACTGTATTGGAGAAGACAGCTGGGTGGCTGAATGGTTAAGGTACAATTTAATCGCCTGCTTCGCTGAAGTCTTTACCTGGATGGGTTCGAACCCCGAGTGAGAAACCCAAAATTTCAGTGGACCTTAATGAGTAAAATCCCAGCTAGCAGTTGGCAAGTAAAAGGTCCCTCACATGAGGTAAATGTGTTTCATTTTGAGGAATCCAACAGTCTCACTTCCCATCTGATCAATCACCCCTTGTGAACTTGGGTTAGAGGGCTGCACTTGTCATATATCTAACCATCTGCACTTCATCTATCTGTCTATTTAAACTTGTATGTAAAAATGTCAAAGTTATATATATATATTATACTATAGAAAACCGTTACAATGAAATAATGAAACTGGGTCACAATAAAACTACAAATGACTCCTTGTACAACAGACCAATAACTTTTTCCAATCGAACATAACAGTGAACATATAATACGTGTGCAGCCAATATCTTGACTGCAGACCAGGCTACATCACCATGGCAATGCTGACATTTTGTTCCATACACACATCTTAATCATTTTCATGCCACTACCACAAGGTGCAGTTGTGTGAAAACAAGCCAGTATGCAGGAGAACACAGCAGCTGCTGTTATGTAATCAACAGGGCTTTGATCTTGCCTAGGATCATAATGGCATTAGCTACACTAATTCCTTTTCTGGGGGTGTGACAATATTGGCTGAGAGACACAGTGTATACAGCAGGCTGAGGTACCAAGTTCAATTTCCTTATACCCAGAAGGTAGTAATTGTATAAAAGGAAATGCAGCAATTCAGCTTGATCACTCAATAGAACATTGGTAACATGATAGAATACGGTATTACCAATGTTACGGAATGTTATAGAATGGCTATGTAGTATAAAGGCAATGAATAAAAGGAAATGCTTATGGCAAGGAATTTACATGAGGTGCAAGAAATTAGTCAGCACGTAAAGTAAATGTATTCATTGCATTTGGGAAATTTGGGGAGCTCAAGGATATGCATGCATATGTATGAAGATGTGTCATTGGCGCGCCAGAAAGTCACCATGCATTTCTTTTAACCATATTGATTATATATAATAATTCAGCAATTATATAGGTTCAAGATTATTTGACATTAATTGGTAGAAATCAATACAAGTGGATGTTATACACTAGGCCTATTCTATAGGAAATTTATTTTCATGCAAAACCTTTTATTTTTACTTTATTACTTCTTTCTTCATGAAATTATTTAGATAATTCAGGATACATGTATCTAGAGTAGGCTTATAAATGCATTAACATAGGCCTACAACTCCAGAGCGTGTGGATGGGGTATGTGACTAGGACTTCAAAACAGTAGAAAAAACATCTAAAAATGTTAAGTCATTATATTTTTTAAATTTTGATTAAAGCAGTTCTACTTAAAATTCTAGTCTCTATGCAAACAGAGGCCCATTTGAAATGCATTAGAAATCAGCATTTAGATAGGGATGGCATTCATGCTATCCTGCTTTCAAAATGTTTTTCAAATGCCAGCTAAAATGCTTGCTATTAGAGTGGATTTTTAGTAGTCCAGATGATGTGCAAAAGGGATTATCCCGACACTGACTGACTCCATATTGCCAACACTCTAAAAAAATTCAGACAAAATTGGTTTTTTAGATTCAAAATGGTTTTTTGAAAAACCAAATTTCAATGCAAAAAACCAACATGGATTTTTTTAAAAATCATTGTTGGTTTTGCATTGAAATTTGGTTTTTCAAAAAACCATTTTGAATCTAAAAAACCAATTTTGTCCCCACATTTTTTAGAGTGAAGTTGAATTGGTCTGAATGGTCTGGTTTAATCTGACAAAATGATGGAAATGCTCAATGCTGCTTTTTGAATCAAATCATGAAAACCTCTTTTTTCACCAGGTTGATTTATCTACCCCTATCCCATGCATAACTCCCAGCAAATGTGTTTTAATATCCAAAATGAAGAGGAACCCTGCTTAAATCTCCAAATTGAGTATTCAAAGCATCATTAGAATGAGCACTTTCATGGTATATAGCCATCAGAGTGAATAAATATTGATAAATAATGTCAAATATGGATTTTTGCCTATGTTATCTCCCCAATGGAAGATAAATGTAGGATAATGTTAGATACTCAGGCTAAGTGAGATGGGTGACTAGACTGAAACATTAATCCTGCCTCAACAGCAATAGTCATCAAATTGAGCACAGGCTTCAAAAACAGAAACTGATACCCAAACATGCCAAAGATATCTATAGTGTACTCAGTAATTGCCTAAAAAAATAAAAAAAATTTAGTTCTCATTAACTGACACATTTAATTGTTATCATTAATTGCCACATGTCTCAAGCGACAGCTCAAATAAGAGTTTAATTGAGAGATGTTCACATGGTGATGTGACTATCATAATTAGCCCGTTGAATTTCTGATTTTCTATTTTGTCTGCAAATTTTATATCTCTCATGGTGAATTGTTAAAACTTTCATCATTGTTCTCTTCTCACGTTTAAGAAGTAGGTCAGTTGTCAGCAACAAAAAGATGATTTCGTTCAATCAAATTTCAAACAATTGGATGGCAAATTGGGACAATTAAAAGCTGTATTTCACACTAATTAAGGCCTGATTTCTCAAATTATAGAGTTTAAACTTAAACCTAGATGAACCGTAGTTCCTAAGTTTACCACAATTTCCTTTCAGTGACAGAATGGCAGCACTGGACAGTTAGAACTCAAGCTGAGACTATAGGTTTAACCGTAAACTTAGGTTTGAACTTTGTTGGTGAAATTGGGCACTGTGGATTACAAGTATAGCATTATCTTGTTTTTAATTTCATACATAATCATAAGAGATGTGCTCATCATGTATTAACATATTGCCCAGATTTCACAAACAGATTTTAAACTTCGGTTCCAGCCTGAACGATACTGTACAGTGCTGCCACTCTGCCCTAAAATGAGGTAGTGGTAAATTTAGGAACTACAGTTATACTATGATTAAAGTTTTAACACTGTTGGTGAAATTGGGTGTGAGAGTGCACATAGTCTATATCATGTAGGATTAATCAGCATTATTTTGTCTTTGTTATATCATGCACAACTAAATAAGATGTGCTTATGCATCATAACTTTTATGCAAAGAGGAGATATATCATATTGAGGCAAAAACTGTTGGTTTTCTCTGTACTTCTTAGTTTGAGTTACAGAAAATAATCTCAGTTTGTCATCAATCCCCTTTTGTTTGTTGTGTGTTTGTGTTTTTAACAGAAGCATTGTTGTTTTGCTGGGGGAGGTTTGCAGCATTTCTTGCTGGAATTATTTGCTTAAGAAGATGGTAAGTAAACTGACTAGAGAGTGTGTTGGTAGAAGAGCCGATGTTGTGTAAGGATGCAACAAAGGCAGTATTGGAGAAGCTCTATGCAATTGCATGACCCTGTTGATGATGCTCTGTATGCTGGTGGTGTTTTATAACAGTTGATATAAGAACGCAAATGTCTTGACAAAATCCTCCTGTAGAAAGCATGAAACGAAGAATTATTTAGCCATCTCAGCATAATTCCTAATTTTATAAACCTGTTAACCAACACAAGGGTCCTTTGGAAAATATATATCTGTTTTATAACTTTAATCCTCAATAGAAAAAACATCAAGAAACGGTGACTTTCAAATCATTTTTATGGTGGCCTTCAAATTATAGCATATCTTTTAAAAAGGTAATTCAAATCATTCTTGCTAATAATTATGAGTTACAATACAGTTGGCAAGAAGTAAAAGAACATTTTATTATCCAAAAGAGACTCTATTCACAACTTTGCAGAAAATTCGATGCATCCAACTTTTGTCTGACACTATGGGAAAATGGCCACAACTAAGATGCAATGTAACAGCTTTTTTTAGCTCATCTGCCAGTGCACAGCCTGCAAACAGTGCACAGAGTTGTGAAGATTTGTAAAGATCTGCTAATCCCTTTCTTCCAAGATCTCACCATCCACCAACACCTCCCACCACCCTCTCCAGTCTCTCCACATCCACAAATCCTCCTTCCACCACAGACAATCCCCTCCCACCTTTTTACCAACCACAATCCACCACCCACAATTTCCAGCAGAACCCCCTTACTCCACACTCAGCATCCATTTCCAGATTTGCCTACCAGCTTTGAAACACTACTCCCTTCTTTTCCCTTTGCTCGGAGAGTGTTTGTTTAGCGTGCCGCCTCGTGCTTCCTGGAGCTCTCGAGAAATGGCGGTTTTGTGTTTATAACATTTCCTGACGTCTACCTGACTGAGACGCAGTAGCCGCCTCCCACTGTTCACCCAAATGCCACATGCGTCCCACTAAATATCCTTCAAATCATCTATTCGTGAAACTTAGGATATACAGATTATATTGTATGCGATGCCCCACAGTAAAAAGTCATATGATTTCGCAGAACATAAGATTTTATGCCCCGTGTTAACACTAAAGCATTCTTTGCTTGCCCCAGCCAAGACCCTTCCACTTCAAGATTTCTTTTCTTTCCCTCCTCCTATTATGTGCAATAGCAAACACACCAGCCCAATTTCACAGAGTTTACACTTATAGTTTTAAAGTTACACCTTTCGTCTCAACTCTAGTTCTCATCATATAGTGCTGCCATTCTGTCGTTGAAACGGGTTGGTTGAAAACTTAGGAACTACATTCAGACCATGTTTGAGGTTTGTTCGTGAAATCTAGCCCACATATTATGCAGCCTGAGTGACAAGACTCAGCCAGTGAGATTAATGACATCACCAAAGGTTAACACAAGGAGAGCATGTAGACCTACAGAGATATATGTGACCTCACAAAGAACGTTCTCGTACATTTCTGTTTACAAGAACTTGAAATTCTTTGACTGTAATACCATCTTGAGAGTACTGTCCATCATGACAACATTGGGCTACACTGCTTGTGTGTGCTTCCTGGGGATATCGTTTGGTTTATGGTTCACACATATATCGCCTGAATTACAATTTATCTTCGGTTTATCCTTTGGTTATCCTTTGGCTCTCCTTGTGTTATCCTTTGGTGATCCTTCCTTCCCACATCCCATGATTGCTATTGTGTGAAGCTATCCAGCTAACGCGATCTGCAAATTCCGACATTTTTGCCCGGAATCCCCGACATTTCAACCGATATCTTGAACAGACAGAACGCCGCGGTCTAGAATTCCCCTGATTCGATACAGGTCACACCCAGGTAATGTTAAGTGCCAGTTGGTTTGTCTACAAAGTGAAAAGATACCACTCTTGTCTATTGGCATCTTTGGTTTTTGGAGGTATCTCATTTGGCCTGTCAGTCTTCCTATAGTTTTGTTTAAAAGAGTGATGAGGCTTGGAAAAAAATTGAATTGCTCAAGGATAGATAGATAGATAGATAAATAGATAGATAAATAGATAGATAGATAGATAGATAGATAGATAGATAGATAGATAGATAGATAGATAGATAGATAGATAGATAATAGAAGCTCTGCAACAAATGTTAAGACTCTACCAGACAAGACTTATATACATGTACACTGTAAGAGATAGATAAACAGCTAGAAGTCATGTGCAGAGCAACACTTTATATAAATTGTATACTAAAAGATCTATAGTAGACACACATAAATAGCTAGATTAATTTCAATCCTACCTACAGCTGATCATCCTACACTTTTGATCTAGTATTATCTCCAAAACGACCTTCAGAGCTGTTATGCAACTCCCAACTTATCTTCATCAGAGGAAATTGAGTGAATAAATGGCCCACTAGTTTCACATAGATCACTGATTAAGGCACTGTACACCGTTTTGCCATAACTTAATTAATTTTGGCCATACCCTGTGCTGTGCCCTCATCCTAATGTAATGTTTGGGCTACCAATGGCCCATCATGGCCCTTAGCATGGTGGGTGGTGGATTGGTGGGTTCTTGGATGATTAGGAATATTCTTACTAATATTCTTTATCATGGCTATCTTAAAAGTACTTGGTTTTATGTACATGTAGTGTCCATTAGGTCTATTCATATTGGTTCTTGGATGGATGGATGGATGATTGGGGCTTTACGTCCTGTATTTATGCACTTGGTATGCTAATTAGGACAGGGGGAGGACAGGGCAATGAGGCAAAGGATGATTGAAACAGCCGTCCAACATAGGCCCAGGTGACCGGCAAGAGTTGGATTTTAACCCTGGACCCAGCGAAGGGCAGCCCAGCATGCTACCACTAGACCAACCCTCCCCCCGTTCTTGTCAGAGGAGAGGGAAGAATAAGATATAGCTATATTTCAATAAAATTCTGAGATTGATTTTAGATAAATTTATTTCGCTTATTTTGTGGGGTATTTCCAAAATAAATGAAATCAATGATCTGCTGAGCTGGATTCAAAATTTATTTAAAGATAGGGTATGGAGTGCTCACTTTAAAAATAACAGTCAGCTACTGTTCTTTACAACAACTTAAAAACAGCACAAACTAAGGAATATCATACCGGTTTTACAAATTAAAGTCAACTGGCTACTCTCATGTGAAAAACCTTCTATATTCCCTGCTCTTAAATTTTCTGTGAAATGATTTTACCAAGAAAAATAATCATACTTAGTGCTACACACTCTAAAAAATGTCGGGACAAAATTGGTTTTTTAGATTCAAAATTTTAAAAAAAATCCATGTTGGTTTTTTGCATTGAAATTTGGTTTTTCAAAAAAACATTTTGAATCTAAAAAACCAATTTTGTCTGAAATTTTTTAGAGTGCAAGGTAAATCTTCCTTGTCCAATCTCATATTATCTAAAGCCATCACTCAAAGTGGTATCTAATGATAGTGAAGATGGAATTCTATAATTTGCAGATTCTGCTATGTTCATTTGGAGTCTCATGCTGGGAGACCCCCATGAGACCCCCATGAGCAAAAAGCCATAGGTTAAGACATACTGGAACCCCATATTTTGAGAACACGAGTGAGAAATACATTCTACCTTGTCAGTATATATAAGAGTTTGGCAAACATTTCAGGAAGCCAGATGGATTTTTTTTAACTTGTGACTTCAGTAAGAAGACATAGTGTAGGTCCTTATGGTTTTCATCAAGATAGCCCATTTATAAGAAACTTTTTGAATGCATGAGTTGGACACGAATTGAATGATTTTGTCTCACTCTCAAACTGAGAAACACTATACAGTATACATGTACATAGTATGTATGTTACAATCGTGGGTGCACTGAAATTATTATATCATGTGTATTTTTGTCATTTCAAAGACATCAATAAATCAGAATGAGTTCCTTAAGCCTCCAAAATTTTAAAATATATTTTGTATGCGAGTGACTTGTGATTTTTTTTTTAGAATATATGAAAGTTTGCCTCTTCAAATTTAACTTTGTTTTGGTTACTCCAGATACCCAATACAGCATATATATATGCCACCATCATGCAGCATTTGATCAGTACAGGCACAACTGTATTCATATGAGCGCAACAGTCAGGGTATTTTGGACGATAATTGTTCTGGGGGAAATGAGGAGCAAGAAATACTCTATGCTCATATCCTTAATACCTGTTGTATCAGATTACATTCAGAACTGCCGTATCATTTCTATATCTATATGTATGCTATGACCTTCAGATACAATATCCTATGATATATCTGCCTTCTGGAGATACTTCTGATGGCTGACATGCCTTTGTTACAGTATATGAGGTGTATCTTGGTGTGCCTAGGTGTATCTAAAGCAATGTTGGTGATGTATTGGCTTATTAATTCAACTTGCTCAAGAAAAATGGCTTACCTGCATGATAATATTCAAAGAATATTTGGTCAGAATGTTGTTGAGATGAACAAGTCACTGTGAGATGTATGGGAAATATAGGATTAGATGATTCAATGTTAGCTATGCATGGAGTTGTAGGAGAAACTAATATCAGGAAGTTTCTTTAGAATTTCAATACATGTTACAGTATACGTCGTAAAGCTGCACAATACTGATATTATCGAACAAATCTCTATCAGTTTAACTGACAGATGAAGATACTCCTGGTGGAAGCTAGAATTCAAACCAATCTTAAAGATAATATGATTGAATCTGAAACAATGCTTAATTCTATCAACTAAACACAAACCTATGCAACAGTGCCAAGGTACACCCAACCAGAACGACATCTACTGCGCAACCAAGCTAGTAATATTGTCACTGAGCAACTCAGAACATTGTTAGTGTCCCAGAGCTCTAGCAGAGCTGTATAGCAGACAGCAGGGACATAATAACTCATGAGAAATGTTGCTGGATAGAGACATACACAGTGTATAGATGGCTAGGGAATGATGACGATGGCAATTAGGGTTCTGATGATGGTAATGAGAATGATCCATCATCTCATCCCATGTTCTGCCACTTGTGTGCCTGGCTTTTGTGCCTAGTGGTCTTAAGGCAAGGGAGTGGAGGGTGGGGTAGATGTATTGGATGTCCTGGATGTCCTGGATGTCCATTGCAGTGGTAAGATGAATTAAGGGATGATTTGGGCTTGATGTCCTATATTGAAAGACTTAGTGTGCTAATCATGCAAGAGGAGAATACTACATGAGACAAAGAATGATTGAACAAGCTGTCCAACTGGTCTGGATGACCCAGTCAGAGCATAAATTGCACCCAGGACCCAGTTGTCGTTTTAGCCTAGGATAGATTTTGTTGTCATTGTATACATATTTGGATTATGATGTATTGTAGTTGTTGCTCAAACATATTTGGTTGTTGTGGCACAGCAGACAGATTCGGTTGTATTATGGAAAACAAATTTTGGTTGTTCTG
The DNA here is from genome assembly GCA_026936325.1 of Platynereis dumerilii. Lineage (NCBI taxonomy): Eukaryota > Metazoa > Annelida > Polychaeta > Phyllodocida > Nereididae > Platynereis > Platynereis dumerilii. The sequence continues at coordinate 9,745,536 of JAPTHN010000016.1, read as the reverse complement.
GCATAGTAAACTGATTTGGTTGATGTACTGAAGACAGATTGTGGTTAGAGTTCACAGAAGACAGATTTTTCTTATTTTAGCATAGCAGACTGATTTGGTTAATGTGTATGGAAGACAGCTTTTGGTTGTTGCTGCAGAGAACAAAGATTTGGTTGGTAAATGGAAACAATATTTTGGTTGTTTTAACAAGAAGACAGATTTGGTTGGTGTACGGAAGATAGATTTTGGCTGTCGTAGAATATGTCATATTCGGTTGTCATGGTAGAGCAGACAGATTTGGTCCTTGTGGCAAAGAAGGCAGGTGAAAGATGAAGGTGCATGGTTTGTGGTTTTTCTTCTGGAGACAGATGGCAGATTTTTGCTGTTGTGATAAGACGAATGACAGATTACCTCATTGCCCTTCAAAAAGGCTGCGGTTGGGATGACATGGCTTCTTGTTATTACAAGAATGCATGACATCATTACTAATGGTTGTGGTTATTCTGTAAGAAGTAAATAACTTTTTGCTTGAGGTCCCATTTTTGCATTTTTGCCACATTTGACAAACTTGTATGACATTGGTGATTTTGCTTCTTGCTTTTGGATAAAAACTATTTGGTAGCTTGTTTGCAAGGTTCTACTACAATTTGGTAGCAATGGTTCATATATTGGCTACTTTGATTAAAGAATTGGTCTCCCATACCATACATGTCACACACTCTTAACGCAAAAGGTCCTTTATGGTACCCTTAAAGGTTCCATATAAACCTTTTTGTAAAGAGTGTATGAATGTAGTTGGCTGTCATACAGACTCATGCTTGTATACAATTTATATAGAAGAGATTTCAATCTAATTGACAACAGTTGTTTCTTTGAAAGTTCTGTTGACCATGACAACCAAAGCATTTGTTGTTGTACAAGAATAAATCATATTTATTATAGATACATCTCTTTCAATAGATGTTGTCTTTACAATCCAAATCACACAGAACAGAAAAAGCATAGTAATCACGATATTCTTTGTACTTGGTCGAGGCTGAAATCTAGCATGCCTAGCAAGGTTACAGTGAGTACAGAACTACTCAGATATCTTTGTGAGCAATTTTCCCAGCTGTATAAAAGCCATTTATATGATGTAGTGTTGTTTATCCCACATAGTTATAGTTGTGTATACTGTGGATATAAAAGGGATGGGGAGGGGGATATTACATAGCTACGTTATATGAATGGAGAGTAAAGTCACATTCTTATTACTATCAATTCATTTTGTATATTAGTGGGTTAGATTTTGTCAATTCATGGTTTCTATAATAGTAGACAATAACGATTCAAGAACGTACAAAGATGCTATAAGATACTAAAATCTAGCGTCTACACCAAGTCATAGACTGACAATATATATACAGCAAAGTTTAAAAAAAAAACATTTTAAGATTTGCACAACACAAAGACGTCATGTAATTTTGTAGTGACATCACAAAGGCCTAATATAATATGTAATATCATATACCTATTTATTTCCATTTTCAAACCATTCCAAGAACTTGACGCGACAAACTACACAACAGCACGTCACAATTTGTACTTGCACGGTAGACTTTAATTTTTTGTAAACAATTTAAGCCGACAAGCCAAATTTGGTTCAAGATTAGCTAGCTTTATTCAAGACACTCTGATGCAAAAGATTCCCATTGCAGCTGTAATATGGCCATTGTAACAATGATGACGTCATTTACCTTGACAATAACATCACCAGATGCTAACTCTGCTGAAATCTAACATTCTCATATTTTTAGCTCCCCAGCTCAACAGATGATGACACAGCCTTGCAAATGTTAGCAGTTTTGATCCAAGAAAGTAACAACATGCAGAGTACATTATAAATGTACATGCAATCATGTCATCAGAACAGTTTGTATATTGTTATAATACTCCCTATAACAATTAAATTAAGTGCATCAAAGTAACATTATTTGTTAATTTCTTTTTGACAGTTGAGATTTATGAACTTTTTTTAGAAATGCATCAAGAATTGATGGTAGTTCTGTTAGCCTTTCCACAAGTACATAGATTCAGCTCCATTCATACAGTGCTTTCAGGATTGCAGCAATAAACATAATGTTTTGGATCAAACAATTTTCAGTTCATTTCAATACGTGAAGTTATATTGCAGATTCTGAGTGAAACTCAGTATCAACTAGATCTAGTGGCTTTTAATTAAGCCGGCTTAATTAAACGTGAAGACAAATAAATTGCTGGGCAGATCAGTAATACATAACTTGATGAAACCACAATGAATTGCCAAAAAGTGAGTTTATAAGCATTGTGAAATACACACTCAATCAAAAACTATCTATTCAACTGTTTAATTAAACTTGAAGGCAATATATTGTTAAGATAATGAGTACTCTAACTTGCTTTCAGGACAATGCTGGTCTAAAGATTGATATGCAGCGTGCCATCAAAGGATGAATTATAGTCAGAGAATGAAGTGAAATGCTCCTTGAGAGATAATATCCCTGTAATTGCACGAACAGGATAGGTGGAGGACAAAACAATGAGGTGAAGGATTTTTGAGATTGTTTTCCAACATTGGCCTAATGGTTAAGAACACTTGTCCACTGACTTTCAGGGCGTGGGTTCAAATCTCACCCCAGGAACTCACTTTAGTCCTAGCCCATAGGACATTAAATGGAGGCAGGTTGTATCCAGTATCCTTTTCTGGGGCAACTGAAAGACCCTGGGCATCCCTGAATCAATAGGGCATGTGCCAGACCCCAGTCTTCTCATCTCATCATCACACGACGGACACCATAATTTAAAGTGCAGCTCCTTCTGCAAAGATGGTGGTTGAGCTTCCCCGGCTGATCTAGGGTATACCAGCACAATGCAAGTCAAGTCATACATTCAGGTTACCCGGCCGAGCGGTAATTGAATCTGGGACCCAGTGACTGGCAGTCCAGTCAGCTACCGATCTGAGCAAACAAAGGAAGTGACCATTTAGCGAAAAAGATTGCCCAAAAAAAAGACATCTTCCCCAGGGATCTTTAGGTGTCTCAGTGTACTCAAAGGTGAACAATTGCCTTCGATTGCCAATTATTAATGATATGGCAAATCTCCTAAGCAAAAATATGACAATTCCAAGTACTTCAGAGTAGCAGCTGGAACAATGGTCTCCCATTAGTTGCTACTATCATCATATCAACACAGATATGGCTTTTTCTAAAAGCAATGATAAATCGTATAGCATCTGTAAAAGTTCTTGTAAAGTGTGCAGACTGTAGCCTGCAAAAACAACCTTTGAGATCAAACCTAATTTAATGTTCTTAAAACTATATAACAAGTTTGGAGGACACGATAATGTCAGCTGAACAGCGACCTGAAAAATACATCTTTTCTGTAGTTTGCAGATGGTAAAATTCAACAAACCTATAAAGTCTGAAGTACTCCAAAGCTTTCTGGCAATAGATTACAATGATCACTGCTACAGGTGATAACACAGCTATAAGTGCATGGTAATGGCAGCTGAAACAGTTGTCTGCAATTAATCGTTGTCCCCATATCAAAAATGCCAAGATGTTGTTCAGATGGCCTATGATGCTATGATCATTAGGGCCACATTAAGCAGAAGGCAGTATGGTAGCCCGCCACATCGTCTTTCCAAAAGGTTTGAGGGGAGGGATAGGTCGGAATCGCAATGGCTGCCAATTGGTGGCGCTCGGGCGAGTTCACCTTGACCTATATAGATGTTGGCCAGCAGTCTCAATCATCCTTTGCCTCATTGCGGTGTCCTCCTCCTGTCCTAATGAGCATACCAATTGTGAATATAGGACGTAAAGCCAAATCATCCATCCACTGTGTGTTGATTGAAACTATCATTGTTGAATATTCATAACAGTATGGAAGAAACCATGAGAGCAGTATATTCCTTTAATCAAATGTGATGGACAGTGTTTCATAACATAACTTAGTGGACCCTATGACAATTGCAGAAACACTGGTCTGCCACAGATGATAACCATCCACCATGTGCTCTTGTCAAATCAACTGTTATCAACATTGATATGGTTGTAGTTCCTACAGCACAGGTGAACTGTCATTCCATACTCGGCTGTCTGCTCAAATTTCCTGAAGACAAGAGAGAGCCGACATCAGATGACAGCCTAACATCTCCCAGTCAGGTATCGTTTGTTCCACTAATTGGTCTTTTCGGTGCAGCGCAGTCCTCCGTCGCGTCTCTCCGTCAGCTCTGGAGTTTTGGAACGTGTTCTGCTGATGTGTATTGTGACATTGTGTAAGGGAAAGACTATGACTTGAACAGACTTCGCCAAATTTTCTGTTGATTTGAAATGGCATGGCAGATCAGACGCCAGATTGCCTTTACGTCCATTTTAAAATTCATCACCTCGCTGTACTGGCAATCATTTACAGTATAACAGCCAGAAGGAAATGTTCTAGTGTGCAAGAGACGACTACACAAAGATTGCCTTTACATTCGTTATTTTGCCACCTTCCAGGCAATCACAAAATTACAGCCAATACAAAGCGCAATGTTTTCATTGGTAAATCCTTGATTTAAAAAAAAATCATAAATCATAAAGAGCATAATACTTTTTGCCTTTATCTGAAGTTAAACGTTTTTGTACATGGATCTACACCAACTGAAGGCAGTTTGTCTGCTTTGCACGAACCTTCTTCACATCATTACTATTTCAACAATGTACAATGCTCCGAAAGTCCGAAAGTGCAGGGAGCTACCAACAGGGGCAGGTAGATAGAATGTGGACACTTCAATGGCATTCATTGGTCAATCCTAGATTTCATCAGGAAAACCTCATAAGGAGCATGAAGCCTTTGTCTGACTTCAGACATTTTTGTTTCTGCACCAAGTCACCAACAAGCTTCAGTTGGTCTGTTTTTCACCAACCACTTTAAATTTCAGCGTCACTATTTCTATGACGTAAGTTGCTCCGAAAGGCTCCTACACTGCTTTGCAGGTAAAGAGGGAGCCACTGACAGTAGCAAGATGACAGTAGGTGGACAGTTCCCTTCATGGCAGATTGTCCACCAGATAATAGATTAACTCTTCTCGGGTAGATAGAAGGTTGATACGTCAATGGCATTTATTGGTCAATCGCTGATTTCAACAAGAAAAGAACATTTTTGTAGTGCACCAACTTTAGCTAGTCTGTTTTTCACAAACAACTTTTTTAAATTTCAGCTTCACAATTTCTACAACGTACAGTCTCCTAGACAGGTAGTACACTGTATAGAGGGAGCCACGAACAGTAGCAGGTGGGCAGAGGGTGGACACTTCCCTTCACGGCAGATTGTCCAGCAGATAATAGATTGTCTCTTCTCATCAGTGCAGGCAACATACTGAAAGGTCACTGCATTGTAGTGGACCGGTTGACATTAGCTTGCATCTATGGGGAACTCTGTGCAGTACCAGGGGATTGTAGTCCAAAAACACAAAGGGATTGTCTGCCTTCCCTCCCAGAAATATATTATTCATCCCGACAGAGGTTCACGACAGACTTCAAGAGAGGTTGTGATATTAAAACTGCGAATACCCATTGTACTTCTATACAAATGTTGTGGCAGTAGAGGTAGATAAACCCACACTTAAACAATAAGGTTTAAAACAACTTTACACCATAGCACGAATCAAATAGGATTTGATGGAATGAACATCGAAATGGGTAACATCTAGTTCAAACTGGACGGCTTTCTAGCTTTTTATCACCTGTTCCGGTTAATTTCTGATAAAATTTCATAAGCAAAACTTTTCATTGAGTGATTTCCTACAAATGCCTCAAAGTTTCCACATGCATGTATATCTCAATCGACATAAGGCGATTGCGCCGGTGCATATATTGAAGATTTTTTTTTCAACCTGTACATCACAGGTGTGTGTGACTGTAACACACAAAAAGTTTTAACAAACGACAATATAACACTCACAACGGGATACTAAATATAAAATTACAAAGTTATATTTTGAGTAATATCCGATTTCTAGCGAATTAGGATAATCGAAAAAACATCCCAAAAACATCACGTAAATTCAGGAGAAGAGAACAATGAGATATTTTTTGGCTGCGTATCTTTTCTTATAGCAATTAGCTCAGCACAAAGGACTGTATGTAGCACATCACTGCCACAATACCTATATAACTTCATCACAATGGTTGCTATGGTAACAATAATTGTTTGCCCAACTTGTGGCAACTAATAATGGCTATGCAGATACAAGACATACAAGCAGAATCCAGCTTTTTTTGTGTTTGTCCCTTTTTTCTACCCACATAAAATACTTATCAAAAGTATTAATAAGAAACAAACTAAAGTCTTGTGGAGTATTCACAATAAACCTTTTAGCTTTTGACCACTAAAGGAGCTTAAACGCCTTTAAAACACCCACTAACACATTTGCAATAAACTTGACACACAATGTATATAAATGGTTTTGTGCGCACACAAATATACTGTGGAATAAGCTTATGTCCAAATAAGGAACTTACATTGTGCAGGCAAATGGTTTTAACGCCTTGCTGCATTAATATTTTGTCAGCTTTGAACTTCGAATGCCGTCTCAGCATATTTTCTCAAGAACTTAGTCTTAAGGCTTTGGACACACAAGGGAATTTTGCAAATTGCACAACCAAAAATAATTCTCCGGCTTCCGATCATTTCTACATACATAACAAGTACTACAATAATGAAATTAGATGTATGGCAATTTCCTAAACCTAATCAAGGGGATTTATAAGGCAAATCGCTGGGTCCGGGTTTGATTCTAGCTTTTGTAATGTCATTTTTGCCTTTGTTGGACAGCAGTTTCAATCATCTTTCACCTCATTGCTATACCCCCTGTCCTAATCAGGCCAAATCCATCCTGATATAACAACCCATATCTAAGTCCAAGTGAAAATTCTATCATGTCCAAACTGTCATAACCAGTTGCCAACTTGCCCAAATCCATCCATACCGAATGAAACGAATTACAAGTAATGTACCAGCAGCTTACTTAAACTAATACAAACTTTCATTAGTAATGACCATTTGTTTCTGCAGCTAACAGAAACTGATACAAACTAACATTAGTAAAATAATATTCTCTCATACAATTTTGCTAAAAAATACCCACCAATGAATAAATAATACTTTATCCTGCACCAAAAACCTCACCTGGCATATTTGCACCAAATGCCAACCCAGCAGCATAACATGAATATAATTGCAATAAAATATGATCCATTGCTACTTAATACAATAATATACAGAACACAGAGCAATATATATTTTCTTATCTTTGACATATTACTCCTTGCTTGGTATAGAGAATTTATCATAGGATATTAGATAAACTACAGTACTTGATGTCTACTACAGTCTAGGCTAAAAACAAGAGTCTAGATTATATGGCACTGATGTAGTAATACATCTTAGTACTTTTCCCTAGATGTATATCATGTGTGGCTTTATTAATCATTTATTATTGTGCCATTTTTTGTTAATCTCATACATATATTGTTCTTGCCACAGCACAAATTGCCTTGCCTTCCCTTCTGATAAAGGTGTCAAGCAAGGAAGAGATATATAGCCTATATATTTTCCTTATTTTTTATACCCTCCACTAATATGTCATACTTTGTGTACATAATATTGAAATAGATATACGTTTTATGTTAGAAACATCACATATATTTCCAGTAGCCTACATGAGACATAGTTTTAATGGAAATATCTAAGTACTCCACAAATGTCTTTGATTCAGCTATTTAAAGTCTATTTCAGTTTATTCTCCATTCTACGTCAGATTGATTACTTTTGTAACAATTAAATATATTTGACAAAATCTTAAAATTCAACAAAAGCCAAATACGAAAAGCTGTTCTATAACCTGATAACTGATATTTCAATTACTCCTCCAACATATACTACATGCGTCAAGTGACACCATCCTAAGAAGTCACAAAATACAAAGAAAACGCTGCTGTAACTGGAGTTTTCTTGCTTTAGTCACCAAACACACAAAGAAAACATTTTACCTCATGCACACCACAAAAAGGCTCTTTCATCTGCTATTATCTCTTCATCCAACACTGTTCTTGTTTTGTTTTGTAAATTGGTGACAGCCAAAACCAAAAGTCGTGACAAAAGCAACCTTTTCAGTCATTGAAGCCAGTCACGTAATTTAATGATCGGCATTCACTGCTGTAAAGCAGCATTTCAGTTAAAAGGACTGCAACTCTTTGACTACTAATCAAGCTATCAAGCTAATTGCATTTCACAGTCTGTTCATCACAGTTAAATCCCCCATTTTCTCCTTGTCACTTTCCCATTGCCTTAAATGTGGTCGGGAGTCCTTTAAATTGGACTCTATTTGTGCTGTCTTTAACTCATCTGGCCACTACAACTAATTGGTGGAACTATAGTAACCGTAAAGACTCTCCATAACAGATTTTATTGATCTTGAATTGTGACTTATATACATGTTGCGATGACAGATTACTTCTGTAATATGAAATAACCTGGTGATGGTGACCCTTTTTTAAAAATATTTAGAAAATATATTTCGGCAGGGCGGAAGATTTTGCGAACCACTGTTGATACTGCAGTTCAACATAAAGGCAGGTGTCCAGCCACAGCTGGATTGGAACCCAAGACCCTGCAATTGCAGGCCTAGAGTGATATAAACTGAGCTAATTATTATTAGTAATCTCCTCCAGGCAACTTTGAGTCTATACCATGCACTACACACCAAAAGAGAATCTCATCTGACTCCCAATTTTGTCAGATATCATACCTGGGACCTTCACCCGTATACAAGCAAATCAAGACCACTTTACCCACTGAGCCATCTAGCTAAAGGGCTAATCTTTTCATCTAATCTGATGTTAAGCCATGCTGTTAATCCTTGCTTTTCAAATCCTTGATGCTAATCATTGATTTTAATCACTGATGCCTTTTTTGCAAGTCAAAGCCTCAAATCAATCCATTTTCTCCTTGGACTTGTTCAATTCTGTTTTTCAAATCAATTCAAAGCTCAATTAGCAATATTACAAACTCTTTTTAGCTCTTTTTGTCTGTGTTCTTGTGTAACTATCAGATAAATTGATTATTTAACTCAATGACATTCAATATTGATTATATTGACATAACATTCAATGACAGACACAGTTGAAAATGTTGAAAATTAATGTAAGAAAATATTAGAAAATTTTTTTTTTAATCTCTTACCTGATTTGTGACACTGCTTTGCCTGTTCATCCGTGCAGCTAGAGCCTGAAAGTAAAAGGAAAAGATATTTATTGAAATTTGTCTAATAAAATCAAAATCTTTCCCGAAGAACTGAAGCATATGCCTCAATTTCAACAACAGAGTTGAAACTTGAACCCAGTCTGACAGAAGTTCTTAAGTTTACCACTACCCACTTCAGTGACACAATGGCAGTGCTCACGGTAGAGCAGGGACGAGAGGTAAGACTCTGTTGTGAACTGGGCCCATATGTTTATGCTCAACACATGGATAATTGAATAAAGTAAAACTAGCTGTGAGATAGATTATCCATAAAAAATAATAAAGCCATGTTCTGTATGAGAAAAGTATAATGTGCAGTCCTAAATAACAAATAATAAAATATAACCTTTTTTAAAAACCTGAATAGTGAATATCCAATAGAGTTTCAGTCACTAAACTCCACTAAATTTTTTTCCTACATAACTGTTCTCTGTTACCAGTTCTTTTTTCCTCACTTCCTAACACTTTGACAAATATCACTTGTTGAACAATTTGAATTAAATCAAACTTGTGACATCAATCACATTAAATTGACAATGAATAAAAGTGCATAAATCGAGATTTAAATCAAACAAATCAACAAGAAATCGAAGAACCCCATTACCTGTGGGTATACTGATAAGCTCCCTTGCCCTCATTATGAGTGTGTGTGTTGGGTCGAGATAAGTTCACTGTCAATGAAATGACCAGGTTGTGCCCAAGACACTGAATCAATGAATGAATAAATGAATGTGGTGAAATGTTCAGCCAGGAGTAAACACGCCTCTTCGGGCTGCTGCAAGGAGCAAAATGCAGCCTGTGAATTTTAGCCAACCCTGCATAAAGGCCTTTATGAAAATACAAGAGCTTGGCCCTTATTTTGAGTGTGATGCTAAATTTGTTTTTAACATGCATGCTCCAAAAGAGAAAGAAACAAGATTTTTCATTGTTTACATGATTGTTTATAATGTCTTAAACTTGCAACTCATTGCACTTTCACTTGTTTTTATTTACAATCTCTATCTATCTATCTATCCATCTATCTATCTATCTATTTATCTATCTTTCTATCTATCTATCTATCTATCTATCTATCTATCTATCTATCTATCTATCTATCTATCTATCTATCTATCTATCTATCTATCTATCTATCTTTCTATCTATCTATCTGTCTGTCTATCTATCTATCTACAATGTATCTTGGTCTGGATACTCTTATGTTATTGTTTGACTAATTTACTTTCTTTAATCTATCTACATTTTTTCTATCTAACAGAAACATAACTATCACCAATAGAGGGTTAAGATTATTGCTTTCTAGTTAGTAGGCCACCTTTGATCTACCTTTCCCACAATACAAACCTCATGGTTTATAACTAGTCCTCTATACAACAAGATAAGCTAGTAATCCTGTATTGCAAAAACTCCCTTAGTATGTGAAGGTAATTTGTTAGCAGAAAGAAATTTCTTGATAAAACCCAAGACTTTTTCTGCTATGAGGCCCCAGTGTTGACTGCTAACATGATGAGGGCATTCTTATTGCCCTGCCCAGGGTTCTTTTATTCTTATATTTTATTTACTCATGTGCTTCTCATCTATATATAGACATTCTTTCACCTCTATATATCCTTTTTTTCTTTTTTTTTTGTTTATTTATACATCTTCGGGCTTATCAGTGAACAGTGAAATGACTGCCTCTAATTGAAATATGGCAATTTATGTTGAACAAACAGGATTAATATTCCTGCATGTGCAATTTGTCTGGTGACTTTTCTGGAAAGCTTTAAAATGTACACTGATGTTCTAGAAGTAGAGTGACAACGTTTCTGAAAAATCCAATTGGTTTCAATCTCATCACATTGAAGTTTATACATGAAAAAAATTAATAGTATAATTTGGTTGCATGATAGTTATGATATGCATTAACCGACAACCATTCATAAAGGCCCAGACCTATACAGTGTGAGCAGAAAGTAAGTGTTCAAAGCGGATGATGTTACTTTGTCATTGGGTCAATTGAAAACATCCTCAACCCCTGGGCCTCAACCAAACTGCCTATGGGAGGATGGAGCATGGATTCTCATCCAGGTGAACACTGAAGATATTATGTGTGCTGTACAATAAAGAAAGGTGGTAGTTATTTGTATCCCACAAGTCTCAAATTCCCTCCCTTATGAGAGAATGTACGATTTAATTTCATCAGACGGGAGTCCTACCTTTGTTCACTCCTGGCTGAACATTTCACCACATTCATTTATTCATTCATTGATTCAGTGTCTTGGGCACAACCTGGTCATTTCATTGACTGTGAACTTATCTCGACCCAACACACACACTCATAATGAGGGCAAGGGAGCTTATCAGTATACCCACAGGTAATGGGGTTCTTCAATTTCTTGCTGATTTGTTTGATTTAAATCACAATTTATGCACTTTTATTCATTGTCAATTTAATGTGATTGATGCTACAAGCAGTTTGACAGAGTATGTTTAGCACTGACCCAATAGCAAAACATCACCGGTTTCATTTACTTTCTGGTATATAAAGTAAGTTGGAGAAGACAATGCGACCAGCTCCTGTCATGTACCATTTGTCAGACCATACAGTGGCTAGCATCTATTCCCAACTACACTAATTGGAAATTGAATAAATTAAGTTTTCATTTTCTTGAAACACAATTGAGTAACTTAAAACCTTTATAGGAATTGTCATTGAAGAGTTATTTTAGTTCCTAACACAACACTAAGAATAATATTCCACCTGTCACGTCGTTAGCAATAATTGCTACAAAAAAACTACAATATCTGAAAATAAATTTCTAAACAATTACTCATAAATGAAACTAATTATGAGTATTGAAGCTAAATTTCCAAAAGCACAATCTTAGCAACAGAAAATGACCAAAGAATGCTATAGGTCTAGTTTTTGCCTTAAGACACTTAAAAAGTCCCAATACAAATGGACCTTGTTTGCACAGCACTCACGCCATGCTGTTAACCGTATTGGTCATGGTTGGGGATAGTAACTGGTAATGTTAAAGTCACATTCCTCGATAACTAGGCAGATTGCATAATTTCTGATAGGTAGATGGATAGAGAGAGAGACGGACAGTGAGAGAGATAGCCAGATAGACAGAGCTCTAGATAAATAGATAGAGCTCTAGATAGATAGATGGATGGATAGATAGATAGATAGATAGATAGATAGATAGATAGATAGATAGATAGATAGATAGATAGATAGATAGATAGATAGATAGACACACAAAGGAGTAGATGGATAGATGGTTTGATGGACAGTTATAGATACACAAAGGAATAGATGGATATATGGTTAGATGGATAGATAGATAGATAGATAGATAGATAGATAGATAGATAGATAGATAGATAGATAGATAGATAGATAGATAGATAGATAGATAGATCCCAGTGGCAGATGCAATGGAGGCAAAGTATTCTACTAATAAAGTTCTATTTTTCATTTGGAATTTGAGATTGATGCGTCAAAAATGAATAGAAGAATAATTAAGAAACCAAGATAAGTTTGTAAATTCTATACAACATTTAGGCCTAATTGATTAATCGACTGACAAATTATGAAGGACAGTTATAAAAGCAGAAAGAACAATATTTGCTACTGTCTGCCAACTATCTGGTTACCAACCTCAGTGATCATTAGCCAGTTCAAAGATTGCTTTTTCATTTGTCATAATCAGAGATTAACCGTATTGAATTCAGTTTGATCAAAGAATTATGAACACATAACCTTGGATTATTGACTTGGAAGATAATCAATGACAGAAAAATGTAATGAATGTGTTTGACCCAAAAATTGATGAAGAGATGATATTTTACTTATTCTGCAATCACTCTTAATACGTTTTTAAGTGAAATTTGTCTAATCCTGAAAAGTAGGCTACCTGAGTTGTACTTTCCATACCATGGAACTTTGTGTACATATCCACCTGCCCGACCCGGAAAAGCAGGCTTTGCGTTTGCGTTTAAGACCTACAGAAGCCTGATGTTTCGCAACCGGAGGGTGTGATCTATATATCTAAAACATTGCCCAATGCCAAATGTATGATGTAAAAGGTAGGACCTATAGTGACATCATCGATGTCCTCAACCTCCAAATGAATCACTTGCCTTTCTCTGGCTGTAACTTAAACTGAAGATACAGATAATTTGTGTAGTTTGTATACCGTACTGTATATTACATTTTCGAATATGCGTAGACTATGCTAAGAGATTATATTTTCATTTGCCCATATGCAAAGACTTTTTGTCTGCCAACGAATAAAGCTCAAGCCTTCAAGGCTCCAGTACAATAAAACAATTTCACCCGACACAAGCAACACGCTGCGAACAAGCCCAACAATGACTGTAATTCACACAATAGGAGCTTCACAACTCTCACAAGCTCTTGTTGTTTAGCTCTTGTATCATGGAGGAAACAAAGGTCAGAGAGGGAAACCCCACAAGGCAATGACGTCATAGGGCATTCCTTTTTGAGGGAAGCAATGGCTTATCCAGTCAAACAGCGGTTGTCCGCTGGGTCCGATTTATGCATCCGCATTTTATTGACTCCCGCCGCCCAAAAAATGGCGGAATGCCAGCTAATTTCCTCCGACACGAATCCTCACTTAAATCTGGCCCGCAATAATACAGGATATATTGCACACAAGACAAATCAGAAGGTCCCAAAACTAATCAACAGCAAAGACTCAGTCTTTTCTTTTTTTCCCCTCCATTTTCATATGAAAATATGAGATGAACTTTATGACAGATATGAGATTAGTTATATTTATAAAATCTATGTATCATCAGCAATATGTCATCATTCACCAGGCACGATGCATGGATTGGACGCATGCAGAGAAAGATTTCAAGAAAGAGAGAAAGAAAGACGGACAGATAGACAGATAGATAGATAGATAGATAGATAGATAGATAGAATCTGACAGATAGATAGATAGATAGATAGATAGACACAATTTCCCTGCACAGACACTGATACAAGGGACTGTCAAATTAATATCTTGTCCAAATGACATCCAGCTAGAATTTGGTCCATGAAGGTCCACTGAAATATTTTGGGTTGCCCTCCCAGGGTTCGAACCCATGCAGGCAAAGACCATCATCGGAGCAGGTGGGAACTATAACCACTTAGCATTGCTTTTAAAATGCTATAATCTAGCATGCTGTGTACTAAACGTACTGCAGTTCTAAAACAAGCAATAGAAATCACTGTCAACTAGAGCTAACAGGATATCCACCAGAAAGCACCAAATGCACTGAAATCAACTTGTGTGCACTCACGAATTGCAAATTTTCGTGGAGTGATTAGACTTTCAGATTGAGATTATTCAAAGGAAATCAAGATTCCAAGTTAGGTCGGTTGGTCATTTGCTAATGAATAAATAATGAAAACAAGTAGTTTGGATGAAGTCCAACAGAGTCATGAGCAATGAGGAGAGGCCCACCAAGACAAGTCATGGTTATGCATTACTGCTGATTACTGCTGAAAAAAAGGTCATTATGGAAATTAAGAATTCAATGCCAACCAATTCATTATGTGGACATGTGGTGACCTCTCGCAAGCAGCTCTTTGTTTCAGTTAGATGCGTTTCGAAGGTTCTAACATGCAAAACCCGAAAATTAGGTGCCTGACCTCATATGCTTCTTTAACCATACCTTTAAAGACATTTCTTTCAAGAAACATCATCTGGTTGTTTGTTTACCACTTATCCTTATACAATGTAGCAGGGTGTGCACATGCAAAATTGTCGGTCAGGTCCCTGCTTCTTCAATGGTAAAAGTATTTTGGTTGAGTCAAACATCAGTTGGACCTCATCAGCATAATTTCAAGCTGTGAAAAGCTATAGTCTCTAATTTTTAAAAGACAGTTTCACATATCATCGCTCAGCAACGAATGGCGTTATAAATGAACAGTCATATCTAGATAAAACGAAGTATTTTATTTGCATAATTACTTCTTAAAGCTGTAAAATCAAACAAGCATTTGTCTTACTCTCAGAGCTTTCATAAAGTGGATGTCAAATAATCAATCATATTATATTTTGCCTTCAATACATGTTATCTGACATAACTCAAGTATAACCATGGGCAAATCCAGCAGAAGCCAAAATCTACCTTCTGCATTGTTCAGCTGGCACAAAGCAACCCCAGCCAGGAAGGCTATTAAGTGACCAAAAATCGAAGTTTTGGGTGAAGTAACTTGATAAGAAAGGATGCGGGCCAAGTTATGTAAGGAAGCAGGAAGATGCTGAAAAGATGCGGAATAAATACAAGCCCAGGATGTGAATTGTGAGCGTTTTGTAAAAGATGCCGCGGAATAATTAGTCCGAAAATACTGCCTTTTCACATAAAAATGATAAAATGAAATGCTTGATTTCAGATTTTTATGGCCTTCAGCCATCCAAAATATTAGTTAATAATAATAATAATAATAATAATAAATACTTTATTAATCATATTCATGAAACTTGTTGCGTACAATCCTTTCATAGATACATTCATTCAAGACAACTGGCATACATCAATCATTCATAACACAAAAAACATTCACACAAAGAATTAATGAAATGAATGGTAATGAAAATAAGATTACTGCTCATTTAGCAAGCGTACACTGGATGGCACAAATGATTTAGAATATCTGGCAGTCCTTGTTTTTATAGATCGTAATCTTCTACCCGATGGTAAAGTTTGATAATATACATTGAGAGGATGGGTATCGTCGCTTGTAATTATTTTACATCTTTGGATTACACACTTTTTGTAAATATTTTCAACACTTGTTACATTGATTCCAAATTTGCTGCAAATCTTTACAATTCGTTGGAGTTTATTTTTTGATGTAGCACTGCAGTTTCCGTACCAACAAATGATGGAGAAAGCTAGGACAGATTGTACAATAGAGGTGTAGAAGAGTTCTAGGATTTTGTAATCTATTTTTAACTTATTCAATTGTCTCACAAAGTATAACCTTGAATTAGCCTTTTTATATACAGCATTAACATTTTCATTGAAATTTAGACGATGGTCAATTACTGTTCCAAGATATTTATAATTGGATACACATTCAACAAGTTCACCGTTAATATACAAAGGTGGATGTTCATATGCGGATGTTCTGAAGTCGACTATCATCTCCTTTGTCTTTTAAACATTAAGTTCAAGGAAGTTATTTACGCACCATTCTGTAAAAAGCTCAACATTTTCTCTATACAAGTTGTCATCATTCGTACATTTTGCAACTAATGCAGTGTCATCAGCATACTTGAATAACTGACATGTGTCATGGTTACATTTACAGTCACTGGTGTATAATGTGAATAGAAGTGGTGACAACACACACCCTTGTGGGGCTCCAGTATTTGTGACAATCATATCTGATTTACAATCCAGGAATTTGACATACTGTACTCTTTCGGTCAAGAATTCATTTATCCATAATATCAAACGCGGATTGACCTTCATGTTCACTAGCTTTTGCATCATGATATGCGGCTGAATGGTGTTAAATGCGCTTGAAAAGTCGACATACAATATTCTAGCATACAGCTTTTTATTGGCTGTATTTGAATGATCAACATGACTGAGGATGTAATCAGTTAGAGATAGAGTTGCATCCTCTACACACCTCTTTGCAGTATAAGTATTACATTGTATTTATCAAGAGTTTCCTCGCTCCAGATACGGTAGACTAGGAGGGGGTGGGGGGCAGACATCTACACGTATATATATTGCAAAGCAGTATGCAAATCGCCAATTCTTGATGGATCTTGCCATGCTATAATCAATCTTCATCTTTTTAACAGCTCTAGAGAAGTTTCATATTTACAGAACTATCTGTCACCTCTAACACACTATCCACACATGCATGCTATCCACACAGGTCTCTATTCACGTAGTAGTCTTAGTAGTACCAGTGATACTATGTTTTCCCTGGGCTCAAATTCTAGTACCATATATATCTTTCAAAAAATCCAGAAACCATCCAACATCTTTCGCTCTAACACATAATCATGCAAAAATGAAACACCATGAGACATGCTTGGAATAAATGCGAAAGATGTTCAGAATTGTATTGATTATTTTGAAATAAGTCCACAAAGCATAGAATGTTTAAAGCTCTAAATAAAACTAAAATACTTCAAATAAACAAGGATCCAGTAATGCAAAAATAATCATGTTACTTTTTTTACTTTTTTGTGTTGTAGGTTTATGATTCATGCAAAATTTGTAAATGTTTTGGAATTTATATGATTTCGTAAAATGCTAAAGGCTTGGGATATAATATCTTTATAGACAACATAAGTGACAGTTTTTGATATCAAAAGTTATAAAGGCAACTTCCTTTTCATGTAATTCTATAAGCCCTGAGGACTCAAAACATTCTTAAGACATATTTCGCAACATACCGTAAATCTAACAGGAATATACGCCCTGAAGCAACATTTTCTTCTTGAAATGTCCGGGCCTTGTTCAAAGACACAGTTACAGCTTCTTTTATATACTGAAGTTCATTAAGGGCCTAAAGGCTTGTGTTTGCCAATCATGTTTTACATAAAGGCGATCCAGTTGACCCGCTGAAGGTATACCAGGTTCGAACGACGACCAGGTATACTTTTTGAGCATCATCCTACACCATATACAAGATGTCGTTCAGTTTATATATTTTTTCCTTGTATCTTTTTTCCTTGCACACAATGCCTGTGCGAACTTTGCAAAGGCAGGTTAACTGAAGACCCAACCCTTATGAGCAGGGGGTGTACATGTTGTACAATGTAGTGGAGCGCACTCACAACCCTAAATCTTATCTCATCATTATGTCAGGGAAATCAGTGGAAAATACACCACACCATACACAACATTACAGCCTATCCATTAGTTATGCAAAAAGAGAGTACCAGTTCACTGTGAAAAATGCACTTTGTGACTCATGATAGCCGATGAAGTGTCATCTTCTCTACTTTCCACATGGGATACATAGAGGCTGTTTGATTTGTCATGTTCAAGAAAAGGCCATTTGATGTCATAACTGATTTTAGAGTGAAAATCAGATGCTCAATCCTTTCATTTGCCTGTCACCAACAAGCAGGATTAGTCTCCTTAAATCAAATTAACATTTGAAGTATTGAGTATGATCATGACAAATCATCGATAAAATGACCCACGAAGTGTCATTTTCAAAGTGCAACCGTCCACTCTTTTTGCATATCAAATTTACAGACTGTAATATAGGCCTATGGTATGAAGCAAGAAAAGGTATAGATGGATAGACAGCCGACTAGTTGCTGGTTGGCTAATTATACGAATGATTGAAGATATTCACTGATTTTATTACTGAAATTTTAATTTCTCATTGGATAATACAAGTAGATTAAAACTTCAATATGAATTAGTATCTACTTTCAATAAAATCACGATTAATTTAAACACTTGCAAATTCAAGTAGATCTAACTTCATATCATACAGAGAAATAGATACAGCAATATAAACGAAACACAAAAGACAAAAAAAACCCTTGGTCCATAAGCAATCATGCAATAGAGTGTAAGAGCTATAGGGCAGTTAATGTGGCATAGAGGCCCTTAGCAAATGACCTGACCTCCTGGGGTCAAATGAGGGTCCCAAGGGCCTGCTGAGTACAGTGACCTACTTCTGTTAAAAAGGTCCTCTACTGTTTTGTGGTAATTCTGAATAGTGTGAAATCGCTAGAATAATCATATGTATTAAGTAAAATGTAGATTGCAGATGATATAGGCCTATATATGATCTATCTGAAGAGATCTGATATTGTCATAGATAATTATAGATAATTTAATAGTTATAGTTGTTATTGTCATTAGTAAATATGTATGTACCAATGTAAACTGTTGTATTTTCGGGTTTTGAGTTGCATAATTATGCTCAAGAGGGTTGTAGTAATTTTTCTGTATATTTTTTGTTGCAATTGTTCTGCCACTATCAATAAATCGGCTTAAAAAATATATTACACAATTGATAACAACAAAATAAATGGCTTATTCAGAATTGCTGAGAACAATTTTTGAAATATTGTACAATTGCGAGTATCATTCCAAAATCAATGAAAAATAAATATAATAACAATGTCAAAAAGAACATGCAGTCATTTTGAAAATATAAATTTTTAGATTATTCATATTTTGCATGTGTGACCTTCTGATATGAACAATAAGCGAAGGAAAAATATGATCAGGAATTCAAGCAGGAAACTAAATCAGGCGATCACATGAAACATGAAGTCACATGGCCACATTGATACTTGATCATCAATCATGTGGTTTCACCATTATTTCGTGGGATCCAAATCCCATTGTTACTGAAATTGTATCATCGAATTTGAAGCTAGGGATTCCAGTGCTTTTGCACATGACCATTGACCAACTGTCAATCATAGAAAATAGGGAAATTTAGATAAAACATAATATCAACAAAAATAAGTTACTAAGTTCACTATGATGAATTAGATTAAATTGAACATAAAAATCCCCAAGACAGGGAAAAATCTTTTTAAATCTAATTTAGCAGAGCCAGACAGTTCCTAAAAACCTTTTTTAGACCCACCCAGTTTCAGTATACAATCAGACACCCTACAAAAGTGCAGGTGATTGTCTTTAAGGTATCTGTGGAATCTGCAGCTTTCCAAGAACCTCTTAAAGCTACGTGACAAACAAGCCCTGGTTTAAATTACCCAGGACCATTCTATTAATAGAATAGAATGGAATAGAATAGAATAGAATAGAATAGAATAGAATAGAATAGAATTTTTTGTACGTTTGAGTATCAGACTATTATACATGCACACTGTATACAATATTGACTCTGGATTTGACAATTTCCATTTTCATTGCACTGAATTAAATATAAATTTCTTATGTCTGTTATAACCTGTGTACGACACATTTACCTTGGGGATACAACATTTTTCTGAAACCCTTATCCTCATCCCTATCCTTCATGGAATGGCTTAGCATTGAATATAATAGAATAGTATATAATATGATAGATTATAATAGAACAGATGGATGGATGTTTTGGGCTTCACGTAACATAATAGAATAGAATAGATTAGAATAAAACATATTGTTATAGAATAGAATGGAATAGAATAAAATATTAGCCTATAGAATAGAATATATTGTTATATAATAGAATGGAATAGATTAGAATAGAATAGAATAGAATAGAATAGAATAGAATAGCATAGAAGTTTCCTGATGAAGACAGCATATAATTGCACTAATCCATTGCTAGTCATTCTTGGACAGTTTGGAAGATGGCAAATTGACCAGTCTGCCCTTAAGGCCATAGGTCTGCATGGGGCTTAGGGTGCATCAGTTGCCCCCAACCTATTCTGATTTTGATGTCTATGTGATATGTGAGGAGGTTGGGTGTCCTGAGCATGCACACCAAATTTCAGGTTGAAATTCCAATGGGAACAACCACCTCCAGAGCATCACTTATTTCAATGATATTTCAATGAAGCGGAATTACAATATTTTGCAAAATTGTCATAACTCAAGAACCGTTGGTCCGAGAGACTTGATAATGGACTCAAAATGAGCGGAATAAATGAGTTTATATTCATTACAATTGTAACTTTTGTGCTGGGACCAATAGTTTCAGAGCAAGATCCGAAAAACTTCTTTTTTATTGAATAAGTCTATTTTCGGATTAATGTAGAGGTCAGACTGAACAAGATCCATCACCAGAAATGTACACTATGGATACATGAATCCTCTGTGAGTGATCTGAGGTAGAAATAATGCAGATAGGATCAATGTACACTGGGTAGTGCCCAAATTTTAATAAATACCCATTTTTTACATAATTTCCGAGTATAATTGTGTTTTTGTCAAATAACGGAAAAACGGTTAGAGATAGAGGGATAGTTTCAATTCAAGTGAATATAAATATGGACATTCCGCACATTTTGAACCCAATTCCAAGTCTCTAGCCCAAGTGGTTCCTGAGATATTCAGATTTTATGGGATAATCCGATTTTATACAAACATGAGCCTGGAGGTGGCTGTTCCCACCGAAATTTTGAGCTGAATTTTTTTTTTCATGTTTTTATTATCCAGCCTCCAAACATATCACATAGACATCAACATCTGAATAGGTTGGGGGCAAATGATGCACCCTAAATTGGGGCTGCATATAGAAGTTGTCATCAGTACATTATGATCATTTCGCCGCATTTAGAGACGTCAATTTCTACATGACATTGTGATTAATTTTGCACTTAAACTGATGTCACTAGCTGCCACCAGGGATCACATATGAGATACATGTGGTCACTCAAGGTCAAAGCGACCGGATTTGTAATTAATCTGTTTATTTTTGCTTGAACCACAAATACTACATCTATAGATTCTTTAGTCAACTTCTGAAATTGTAGGCCAATTAAGGAGTCACATATAGATAGATAGATAGATAGATAGATAGATAGATAGATAGATAGATATGTAGTGTGGAAATTGCTTTTAATTCTTCATCCTAAATTTTGAAAAATAACAATTAGATTTTGAATATAGTCAAATTGCACATACACAGCATTTGCCATACCTTTTTTTTCTAAACCCATGCATAGCCTATTGCTCACTCTTCAGGGATGCAATGAATTTGTTGACATAAATTTATGTTTTTAATTCCTTTGTGCTGTAAAAGTGTGTCTGTCAATGACATCATCATACTTTAACCACAGCAAAGAGATCTTTGAATATTTGTGTTAGGGTTGCCATGGTAACCAAGAATAAGCGGCAAATCCCATATTGTCGCTCAGTGAAGCATGACTATTGATAATGAAAAATAAACAATTTCTCTTTAGCCAATATTCTCGATATGAACATTGGTGTTTTCTTTGTGGATTTTATAATGTCTCCATGAAGAGAGTCAATATTATTGTAGTCAGCTGCTAAAGCTGTCATGTTAAAGAAAACTCACTGACCAAATAAAAGCCTCTTTAGAAAGATCTAAACAAAAGTGGCTTCCTTTATATCATAAAATGTCAAATTCAGTTTTCTCCAAAGCAAAATATATTTCCAAGCACAGCCTTGCGTCCCTGTAACTATCCCTACAACTGTTGTTATTGCTTATGACATGGACAGCTTTAGATGTCAGAAATCCTGAAATATTCCTGGTGCAGAAGCAATGTGTATACTCTGTGGTTTATGGATATGGATTCCATCACTGCTAAACATCCAAGAAAGTTATAATAAAACGTATAGAGAACAGTATATTAATCATATTATATGAGAAAGTTTTTGAGTAGCAATGGTGATAAAATAGAATATAATAGAACAAAATATGATAAAAGGTATAATAGAAAATAATAGAACAGAACAGAATATTTAACAAAGTAATGACCCGAATTAAATACCCCAAAGACTTAAACATGCTTTAAAAACTCTTGAATTATTTAATATATATTATATAGTCATGTGATGAATGCTTTTTATCTGAAACAAATCTGTTGTAATGAGAAAAGTTTCAAGGTTTAGGCCTACGGTATGATGTAGATAGTCTTTATTAAGTTATTACATTTGTCGACTACATCCAGTCAATCACCATGAAGATATGTCAGGAATCGTATTTCGACAAATTATTTTCTCCTTCATTTTATCTGAAAGGTATGGTTTAATTGGCTTTATGGAGATGTCAAAGTTGTCATAGCTGTAAATGTCACATGGAGATCGGTTAAAGTGTCAAATATCTAATTTCACAAACTATTGTTGCTGTGCATGTATTCTGATTTCAACCAGCATAGGAAACCACTGTCACAGGGGACAGGGGACTGTGATAATGGCAAAGGTATACCCTTGAGCACTGACAGGTCTACCATGATGTCTTCACTTGAGTGTCTATCTTTCTGTGCATCAGACTATATTGTATTCATCCGGTTATCTATGATCTATGTATGGATATTCCGTACATTTGTCTGTTGATTGCTATCTTTCTATCTTTCTATCTTTCTATCTATCTATCTATCTATCTATCTATCTATCTATCTATCTATCTATCTATCTATCTAAATATCAATTCAAACTATCTTTCTGTCTATTGATCACTAAATCTTTTTTAAGCTATCAATTTAGCTATCTTTTTGTCCATCATTATTTCAAATATATTGTTCTGAGCTTGCAATATTTATTTCCGTCATAGTTTCATAAAATTGCTGGCAATCTCAGTAAATAAACAGCAAAGAAATATTCTTACACATTTCCTAACCAACAGTCCAACAAACTATAGTGTCATCAGTGTCATACACCATTGAAGTCACATTTTTTTACAAAACAAGTCAAGTCGGTGCACCTGACTTTTAAAGTTAGCCTACCCCTTAGGCCATCATTACCATTTGGAGATAAATCCCATTAATTATAAGGAAAGTATTTCTTGTCCAAAAATACTTGTCCTAAAGGGAAGGTGTAAATTTTCTTGTTATAACTATAGGTGTATATTTTCAAAGTAAGATAATATTGCAACTGGTATACTTTCATATTTGCGAGTTAGCTTTTGGGTTAGAAAACATTGTTGTTGTAGCCTATATCGTTGTGTTAAATAATGTATTTTAAAAGTGTGTTATAAAATTTTATTTTTGAAAATGTGTCATAGCTGTAAAATTATGATACTTTTATATAGAAATATCTTAATCAGAGAGGAAAAAAGAGTAATTAGAATCGTGTAACTTTTGTCCATTATGTAAAGATATGGTCTTGCATTTTTTTGCTGGCTCACGAAAATATATCTATATTAAAGTTGCAATTCGAAAATTTGAGGAAAGAAAGAAGGGAGAAAGGAAGAAAGACGAGGACACTCAGAAGACCAGATATGCATTATAAAGGAAAGAGGAAAGAGAAAGAATGAAGGGGAGGAGAACAAAACAATAAAGGAAAGCAACAAAATCATATAGCAGCTGATTTAACCATTTCAAAAACTCATAAGTCAAAGAATAGATATGAAAGAGGAGGTATACTTCCAAATTACTGACACTCAAGATGAGGCAGTTAATCAGTTTGCTTTTTTAATCCTGTATCTTGTCAGTCTGATTAAAAAAGGTTTCCTCCCCTTCAGATTGCTTATTTTTTGTAAACAAGGTGTCAGATCTAAGCTAACACTCTTAATCATGTGCTATCTTTTACCATGTTGATTCCCAAAACACGTTCTGTTGTTACAGACTGGCTGACATTTTCTTATTTGAATCTGTAAACACAGCATTTCTTGTGACATTCAGTTTTGTCTATTGTAAATTTTTGCCTACCAAGCTTCTGAACAGATTTTCTTCAACATTTCATTCATAAAAATGTTTTGTTACAAATGATATCAAAATTGAGTTACAGTGTTTCAAAATTGCAAGTATGAACTGCCACAGTCGGTTGCTAGCGGGGAGTATAATTACGGGTTATAGGACTTTTTGTCCTGTACATTTTCATCTGACACAGGTAGCCCGTGCCGGTATTTGAACTTGCGCCTCAGAGAGTAGCAAGTCAGCAAGCTGGGATTCTGGCCCGCTGTTTCTAGCAGTGAACTTATGGCAAGTAGTGGTCAAGATTGACCGATACATTTTGGTTTTGTTATACTGATCAGCACTGAGAGGCTGTAAGCCAACTTTTTTTAAGACCCTGGATATTTCATTGTATCATCATGATTTTTAACTCTGAAATGTAGGCCTAAACAACTTTGTCGTCATCTTAATAATCTTTTTTCTCAGAAGTTAAGAAGTACTCTGCTACAACCATAATGTCAAAGAAGTACGTAAGACAAACTGCAGGCGACATTTTTCATTCATGACATCACCACCATGGCGTCACACAGAATCACGTTTCTTTCGGCCTGAAATGACGTTGCCACAAAGAAATTAAGATGTTAACTGAACCGCTTTAACCTGTGACGTTAGACCTATTTCTGGCAATGCAAAGCCACAATTTGTGGTTTTAAAAGCCTTTTGTTTTCATTTTGTTGTTGTTGTTTATTTTGAGAAACTGGTTTGGCGCGCTTCTATAGCGGACGACGTTTCCACAAAGGTTTTACGGAGTAGGCTAATTAAGACAAAGGAGACAATTTTCTGAATTTCTTGCAGGCAATGAGGTAAGAGCCAATTTAATATTTTAATATTTATAGATTATGCATGTATATATATAATGTTTTATCGTAGCTATGTCTTTATTACAGTAATTGGGTGACAAGTGCACGCCTACTTATGGTAAAGTTGCATTTTTGCATGGTTAAAAACTGTTCCGAAATTTGAAAATGTGAATTTCTAGGATTTTTTTGTTCGCACTAGGCCTTTATCTTTGTTGTTCAGTTTGTTTAGTGAGCTTGTATTTGTCTGGTGTTATTGAGAGAATATACACTCTGTGCAGGGTGTTGTAGTGGAACAGACAATTCCCTTAAGTCTGCCAGTCAAAATCCCTTTATAGGATTCTGGCCTGCTACACTTCAGCTTGTCATTGCTGTTGTTTGTGCCACTTGCTGGTTCAAAGTGTTAGGTGGTATATTTAGTGCAGTAGGATAATTGGTTGTCCGAAACTTGCTAAAAGTAGTTCGTTAGCTGAAAAATTTAAGATAGATAAGGTAAGTAATAAGTACAGCCTTCTAAGGCCAGTTCTGACTGCTAACGAATGTTGATTAATGAGGCGAGAGAGTGCAGGAGTTCGAAACATATGACAAGTTTACCCCAAGTGAGGGATCTTTAACTCACCAAGCACAGACACTGATATACATTATAAAAGTGGCGGCAGATTAAACATCTAATCTGAACAACATCCAGCTGGGATTTTGCCCGTGAAGGTCTACTTAATATTTTGGGTTCCCCACCCAGGGTTTGAAATCATGCAGGCAAAGATCTTCAGCGGAGCAGGTGGGATCCTTAATCATTCTGCCACCCAGCTCCTTAAAGCCGAGCAACCAATCCAGATTCCAGACAAATATCATTAGCAGATAGAAAGATAGATAGAAATCCTATATATATGATCAATCATAATCATCAGGCTTGTCCAAACAATATTTTTATGGCCACTCATACAATCCAGCCTAATTGATGACCTAATTGATTACGTAATTGGAGCCCTTGTTATGTAATTTATTACACTCCAATTGGGCACAACAAAGATGCTGGTCTTCCTGTCTTTGTTCTTGTGTCAGCAGCCTTTCAATGTGAATTTCCAAATTTCTTCACAAATTTCCTTTCAATTCTTAACAAATTTCCTTTAATGCATAACAAATTTCTTTCAAATTTCCTTGCAATTCCTTTAAGAATTTCTTTCGAATTCCTTTTCGTAATTTTTTCAATTGCGGCGCATTGTAAATACTTGTTACTCTGCCAATATTACTCCCTTCCTTCGTGTGATCTGTTAAACATGAGAAAATGTTGACAAGCTTTTATGATTGGATAAAACAAAGTATTTTGACGAATCACCTTGCCTCTAACAAAAAATCCAATCTATTACGTTGAAAGGACCTGGCCAAGCCTTTTATGATATTAATATTTGATCGATGTTCCAATTATTAATATAATTTCCCACAGACCCTAATTCGAAGCACAAACTGGGATCTGGAGTGAATGTGGCTAATGAAATGATTTAAAACTAGGGCACTGGATCATAAGGCGTGGTCTAGTGGATAAGGTGCTCGCCTGGTAAGTGAGACGTTGTAGGTTCGAGTCCCAACCACGGCATGGAGGAACTGAGCAGATCCTCCGTATCTCTTTGCTTCACTCCACCCAGGTGTAAATGGGTACTTGGCTATAGGCAGTGATGGCGATTAAAGAGTGACTTAGAATTGTGGTGCCTTATACAGCTGCCTGGCTGCATTCTCCCAGGGGAGTTGAGAAAGGCTCATGCTTGAACAGCCCTGCCAAGGGTGTAATTGTACAGTCTGTTGAGATGGACTCTGTCTATGTAATGGACTTTCCTGCATTATATCCCTCCTTTTCAATTTCAAAATAACGCTCCTGTAGTTGTCTGTCTGTCTTTCTATCTATATTTCTCATTTTATAGGTTTTACAGTCTGCTTATACTATTTCAAGCAAGGCAAGAATTCCTGATGTAATTTGTTTATGGCTACAATCTTGATGCTGAGTCCAAAAGTAAACAGATTGAATTACAAATTGGTCGCTTTGACCTTGAGTCACCACATGTATCTTCTATGTGATCCCTCGCGGCTCTGACATCAGTTTTATGTGCAAAATTAATCACATGTAGAAATGGACGTTTCTAAATGCAGCAAAATGACCATCCATGATGCATTGATGACAACTTCTATATGCAGCCCTACACAGACCTATGGCCCCAAGGGCAGACTGGTCAATTCGGCATCTTCAAAACTGTCCACAAATGATTGATAATGTCTTCTTGTAGAATGTAGTATTTAGTAAGCTGTATCATGGAAGGAATAGAGATTCAAGAATCGGAATGAATTAGCAAAGTATCATAATGAAACTGACAAATTTGTGACAGATTATAAACCATAGCATGAACGCTAAGAACTGGGCATACGAGGGCTGCACTAACCATTTCTCTCTGTCTATCAATCTATCTGTCTATCCATGATTCTATCTATCTATCAATGTTGGCAGTTTGTACAGTGATGAAAATACCAGTTTTGCCAGGTAAGGGTGTTCCACTGTCTTACTCCTATGAATATCAATACTTTGGCAAAGACCACTGATGAATTGACAGGATTACACAATATTGGCAGAATTATTTCATTGACAAATGGTTTGGCAGACCATCATGAAGAACAGTTCATAGAGGTGTTGCACTTACGAAACTGTTAAAATGTGATTAATGTTATTATAATTAAGTTAAATTTTCTGCATGCATGGGATAGACTCAGTGGAGGGGGGCACATGCTTTCTGATATCGGACCTGTTCCCCCGGTGCCCCTCATGAATTTCTTGACTTCAGCTAAAAAAGTATAGTGGGTGCCCCTCTGGAGAATCAAGTGCCATGGGCTCCAGACCCCCTGCCCCAGTTTCGCTACACCACTGGTCAGACTCCTCTCTTTATCATCTCATAAATCAACACTTTGCAAGGGGCAAGAATTTGTTTAAATGGGCTGCACTATTGACCATTTGTTCTGTCAAAATATATATTCCAAACTATTTTTTATGTGTCAAAAATCAATTTTTTCTCTTAAAAATCCATCAGGTTACAATATTACCATTCAACGAGCAAAAAGACCACTGACAAAATGCCAAAAATCACTTAAACAACAAGGTGAAAAAAAGTCAAATATGAAAAATGGAAAGGAGACATTTTCCTGTACATATAAAGTCAATTAAACCACGCTTTGACAAGAATGATCTTTGTCGAAGCCATGTGCAAGGCCGAGCGGACCATTAAATATTGCTCCAATGGTTAAGCATGGAAATTTATGACCAAAGGTCGCCTGTGTAATATGTCTCATACATACTAATGTGGCCAGAATTCCTGTCGTTATTTACCTAATTCTGACCATTACATTCAGGCAAGGTTGCATTGATATATTTGCAGAATCATTATTTTCTATCAGTGTTGTTTGCTGTCATAATAATGTTGTTTCTGCATGCAAACCAATATGATTTCATGTTTTCTTACATAATTGCATTATCCTAATAATCGTATTATTGTTACCATCACTACATGTGCCTGCATGCATTTACTGCCAAGATATAATTGGTTGTTTTATTGATGTGACTTGCGTTTGTTTATGTCAATGAATATATGGATACCATTTTGTTGAGAAAATGCTGAGGAAAAGAGCCTGTGTATATTGGTTGTGGCACAGAAAAAGATATCAAAATCGAATAAATGACGAACTAGTAGAGGAGCCAACTCCCAAAAAGTGCTTTATTTCAGGAGTGAGTCCAACCCGAGAGGTGAACAGACAATCTGCACACCGCCGGAACCGGAAAATTCTCTATTTTCAGAAAATGCCTGTTGCAATGAAATCTTTACGTTCAATTTTTTGCTAATTGGTTTCCATGGCAACCAAGTCTGGTAAAAAAGCATTCAATATATAAAATTTTAAACTGTCCATACAGCAAGGTTTGCAATACTTTTGACTTGATTTAAAAAGTTAATTACATTTAATATCAAAAACCCTTTAAAATGGTCATGTGATATCGGTTATTCAATATAAGGTCATATGCAAATTAGGTGCCATTTATGGAAAATTGTGTTATTTGTGGACCATTTACTTTATTTATGTGATGCTGCTGACCTAAATTGGTTGTTCAGTTCAACTTAAGATGTCATATCATAGTCCCGAGAATGGGGATTTCTAAAAATCTAAAATCATATGGCTGGTTACCATGGCAACCAGAATGCAGGCATTTGAACGGCCTTCATTCAAAAATATTTAGAATCTCAGTGTTATTTGTGCTTGTCCGCATGGCCTTATCTTGACCTTATGTATACATTTATTGATTATGTATTTGGAGTTTGATTCGAATGCCACATTTTGCTAATATTTTTGCATAATTAATGATATTCAGATATGCCCAAATAAGGAATTATAGGCATTTTTCAACCATTTTTTAGCATATTTGACCTCACAATCTGGGGACTGGGAAATAACAACTTTAGGTGGTCAAACCTGTATTGAAACAATTGATGCAATAAGCTGGTTGAAATATATTTTTAGTATTTTGGCTTTTTTTTGTCATGGTGGTTGCCATGGTTACTGAAATATAAGCACTTACAAAGGATATCACAAACTGTATTACCTCTGGTCATTTTATCCGGAAATGCTGATTTGGTAATGTGCATAATGCGTTGAAGATGACAGTTTGGGTTCCCTTTCAAAAATGATTCCAAAATACAGAATAATTAAATTTTCCAATTCAATTGGTACTATAGGTGTCACGACCATATAAGGAGATAACTGTTAATCTAAAAATATCACAATAAATCACCAGATTCATTGGATTCCAGTTGGTGTCTTGAACATCTTTGCTAAATTGTCACCGTACACTATTTTTAAATATCAGTTGGTAGAAATTTAAGAAATTAACCTGGTTGCCATGACAACATAATGCACCCTAAACATGAATTAGGACACTAGTTGATTTATTAAACAAAAGAATGCTGCCACTCCAGTCTTGTGTCATTGAACAGCTGCACTTAAAGTTTTTTACATTAAAAGCCTATGATGCAAAAGTAACCATTATATGTCAATATAATTATGACTATGATATACCATTTTGAAGATAATCAAATGAGAATTTAAATTTTGAATGAAATAAGTTTCTACATATACCTAAGTAGGGATATGTAAAGATAAAGTTGGGAGTTTATAGTCTACTTTCATGCTGATAATTGCAACTGCATTCTCAGCCAACTTTACACAGCTCCTATGCTGTCTACAATTTGACCGCTATTTGCTGTCACCTAGAGGGCAAAAGTTGTGAACTCCAGTGAGCGGTCAACAGAAACTGAGTGTGAGGAACTTGCACAACTTTGTCGTGAAGAAACCAGGACAATCCTATCATTTGGTTACGGTCTAGTCTATTTCCAAAAACTCTTGTAAATGTTTAGTCTTACTTTGGTTGACTTAGATTTTAAGCAGAAAGCTTAAACAAAACACTAGAATTCTGTCCCAATGAACGAAACCGCTTTTGCACTGATGCTTTTGCAATGACAAGCTCAAAAAATGGGTTTTTTAGGGGCCAGGACTGCGAATCGTGACTGCGAATTGTGACTGCAAATCGTGACTGCAAATCGTGACTCTGAGTCCCGACTCTGAGTCCCGACTCTTGAGTCCCGACTCTTGAGTCCCGACTCTTGAGTCCCGACTCTTGAGTCCCGACTCTTGAGTCCCGACTCTTGAGTCCCGACTCTTGAGTCCCGACTCTTGAGTCCCGACTCTGAGTCCTGCATCACAGTCCTAAATCACGGTCCTAAATCACGGTCCTGACTCACAGTCCTGACTCAGAGTCAGGTCAATGTTGAAATCCAGGCGTCTGAGCTGGGACCGTTGTTAAATAAGAACATACAATTTGTCATGTAATCTTGTGGAAAAGGGTGGGATAAAAGTTTACTGATTGCAAAGTTACAGGATCTGTCATCAAGAGTCGTCTGGATAAGGGGTATATCGACACTTTTAATGTCACTTGAGGTTATCTGTAGTATTTTTCAGAAACCTAGCATCACTCAACTCGATTGAAAACAGCTGGCATGTTGAAATACAGGCCCTTGTTAAAAAAAGAGTTAGCATAAGCAACAAGGTGTATTTGTTGTGTAGGAGAGAAGGCCAAGTGAGGAAGAGCAAAGAGAGTTCACTTTACGATATACGACAACATGTGACAAGCTTAAAACATAGGACGCTGGCATATCTAATGATATGCCGGCTAGAGTTACAAACCTGTTTCTTTTGTCTGCTGATTTCCATTTAAAGCAGAATACTGGATCTTCACCAGCAGTCTTTTTTTTTTTAAGTAGTCTCGCATAGTAACAGCTTTTTCAGGAACTGACAGCATATTGCTGCCACTTGTCAGTCACGACGGAGATAGGCTCTTACGGCTGACAGGCTCACTGATCATTCTTGATCAGTCTCACAACCATGGGGGACATACAGCAGGCAGCCTCACACGGCACCATCACTGATCAATTCCTCCATGACCCAGGCAGGTTTGAACCCACAACCTTGTGCATGCGCTTGAGTCCGGCATCAAACCTGTTGGACCATGGGCACTCACATATATATGTAAATAATCACATTGTTCCTGCTTCATGAGACCAAAGTTCAAAATATGTTGTTTTGCCATTCTTCTGTCTCATGAGAGCAGTTTGATTTTCTTCTCAAGCTAAATACTGGTAATCATGAGAGACATTTACAGATTTCCAGGTTGTATTTCCCGATATTGTCACTGTAGACATGGTACAATGTCATGTAGTTTAGAACGGGATAAAGTTGGCAAGCCTTGGGAAATTTGGGCACCTATTTCAACCCACTTCATGGCAGAAATTCTAACTTTCCTCACTGACACAGGTGCAAATTTCCCAAAGAAAGCTGTGTCAGTGAGAAATGTTGGCATTTCCGCCATTAAGTGGGTTAAAATTGGCCAACTTTTCCCCGGCTTGCCAACTTTACCCCATTTTACGATACTTCACTGCTTGATGGTTAGTTATTTGTTAAATTTCATATTTCTATCTCTTGTTCATAGACTTTTCTGAAGTGCTCTCTAAAACACATTTAGTTTGCATTGCCTCTAATGATGACATCAGCCAGGAAAAAATTCTGTATCAGGCAACAAGACAAGGGATTATTTTGAAGAAACTACATTTCTAAACAATGAACAAAGAAATCTATAATATTAGGTCATTATAACGACTTTGGTGCCATCTCCTCAATATTGAAGCCAGAAATGGATAATTATACCTGACACCCGAAGGTTCAGAAACACAGCCTAAACCAAGGGACAAGCAAGATATCCTATTTTCCTGCTAAATGTTGTATTTTTCCTTCCAAATTTTATGTTTGTATCTTTCCCCCAAATTCCATAGATACTTCCCCCCCCCCCTCACCCAAAATTCGAGTCCTGTCTCTAAATTTCATATTCGATTTATTTTATGTGTTAACAATCTTACTGATAATGCTGTTTTGTTTTGGAGTTTTAAGTCGGTTAATGGCTGTTAAACCTCAGGAAATGTTACTGGCAAAATAAACTTTGCTCAGAGGCACTATCTGGTTTGTTTTATTTATTGTCTCTGCACTAGTTTGGTATATTTATAACATTGATTCACTCTGCCCCGGGTGCTGATTGTTTAATATTCAAGTAGTGTACTTCAAAAGCCATGTTTAGTGTGCATTATGTTGTCATGGCAACCAGTTAATTTTTAAATTTCATCTATCTGAATAAAAAAAATTGATGCTGGAGGAAATTCTTGCCAAAGTGTTCAATACACCAACTGGAACCAAGTGAATCTGGTGATTAACTGATTTTTTTTAATTAACCGTTATCTCCATTTATGGTTTGTACTGCCCATTGAATTGGGGTAAATTTAATTATTCTGTATTTTGGAACAATTTTTGAAAGGGAACCCAAACTATCATATTCAACATGCATTATACACATTACCAAATCAGCATTTCCGGATAAAATGACCAGAGGTAATGCAGTTTGTGATATCCTTTGTAAATGCTTATATTTCAGTAACCATGGCAACCACCATGACAAAAAAAAGCCAAAATACTAAAAATATATTTCAACCAGCTTATTGCATCAATTGCTTCATAACAGGTTTGACCACCTAAAGTTGTTATTTCCCAGTCCCCAGATTGTGAGGTCAAATATGCTAAAAAATGGTTGAAAAATGCCTATAATTCCTTATTTGGGCATATCTGAATATCATTAATTATGCAAAAATATTAGCAAAATGTGGCATTCGAATCAAACTCCAAATACATAATCAATAAATGTATACATAAGGTCAAGATAAGGCCATGCGGACAAGCACAAATAACACTGAGATTCTAAATATTTTTGAATGAAGGCCGTTCAAATGCCTGCATTCTGGTTGCTATGGTAACCAGCCATATGATTTTAGTTTTTTAGAAATCCCCATTCTCGGGACTATGATATGACATCTTAAGTTGAACTGAACAACCAATTTAGGTCAGCAGCATCACATAAATAAAGTAAATGGTCCACAAAATAACATAATTTTCCATAAATGGTGCCTAATTTGCATATGACCATATATGGAATAACCAATATCACATGACCATTTTAAAGGGTTTTTGATATTGAATGTAATTCACTTTTTAAATCAAGTCAAAAGTATCGCAAGCCTTAGTGTATCGACATTTTAAAATTTTATATACTGTATGCTTTTTTACCAGACTTGGTTGCCATGGAAACCAATTAGCAAAAAATTGAACGTAAAGATTTCATTGCAACAGGCATTTTCTGAAAATAGAGAATTTTCCGGTTCCGACGGTGTGCAGATTGTCTGTTCACCTCTCGGGTTGGACTCAACACCAAATTTTGGGAGCTGGCTCCTCTACTAAACACTCTATAAGAAATAAATCTCAAACAAAAACGCCAATTGGTTTTTCAGCTTTTCCTCCATATCAGTCCAATTGGGGATTATGGAAATTCCATACCTAATGTTTTACCATGAATATTGTAGGTTTTGGGAAAACGAAGCTTCTACAGGGTATGTCGATATTTCAATAAACCAATTTTGTCCTAATTTTTTAGAGTTTATTCCTTGTTATTGTTTTTTCAAACTTGTAAATCTAGACTGTTATATATACAATATAGTAATTGAGAATGTTTTAGGTTGCATGTATTTGGTCTAAGGAATGTGTAAGCAAACACAAATTAGGCCACATGGGCTTCGTTCCCAAATTGGCCTTCGGCCCAAAACAGCACTATCATCATCATCAAGAATTCCGATTAGCATCCGAAGTCGGTATCTTTCAGCAAAAAAAAAAAAAAAAAAAAAAACCAGAGGCATAAATAGGAAAAGACAAACCCACATATCCCAATTTGAGGCTGGAATTAACCTAAGATAGTGGGCGTTCAAAGTAATTACATCAATTATTGCTAACAGCATTGCCTCAAACTAACCAAACCAACTTTTCAGCCTCTCAACAAAATGCTCCAAATCGCACTTCTGCAGGCCTATTCTTTTTTCGATGAGCTTTTTTCCTTTGTGTCATTTCCCTTTCTTTTGTCTGGGAAGTTCAGTGAGAACCTTGACATTTGTGCTGAATATACTTCTTGGATTTTTCATAATTCTTGAAAGAATCTAAATATAATTGCCAGGCACAATTACATCATCTTCTAAAAATACAGAATAAAGTGAGAAAGCAAAAACAAGGTTGGGAACTAGACAGCTGAATTTTCCAGCTGTGAATTTTCCAAATTTCCCTTGTACAGCACACAAGGTGAAAACATATGGGATGCTTTTGAAATTTCACCTTGAGCGATCAGTTACGCATGACCAGACTAACGAAGATCAATTTCCAGGTCAAATTATGAAAAAACGTTTAAAAATCAATTTGATTTATGTTAGTTTCTGTTTTAAATGTCATCTTCATATATAAATTTCAATGATTAGACAAAAAAGTGTTGTATAGTATTGTATCGTATCATATCATATTGTATCATATTGCATCTGAGGGTAAAGTTATCTCCCTCTTGCCTATCTGACCTACCAATTTGTCTTATCTAAGAAAACGACCAACCAGTAGCGTAACTAGGGGGTCTCGAGTGGGGGCGCACCTGGGGGGACACTCAATTCTCTGGGGGGTATGGCACCCATGATACTATCTGTATATTTTGGCCAAAGTCAAGAAGTTCATAAGGCGGGGCACCGCCGGGGGGGGGGGGCTCAGGTCCAATATGTGCCCCCCCCACCCCATACGGACATGGAGCAAACATCGACTCGCTGATTGAATTAGAATAATCAAATGATAATATCTTTCAAATAACCCCCCCCATTCCATCCAAAATCCAAGACAATTGCTAATTGACGTATCAAAGGCAATATCACATAATGCTTTCCTGAAATTTCCTTCAAACCAGACCCCTGCGGTGACCCCCTATTATCGCCCGATCGCCAAGGACTTCTGGAGAATTGAAGTTGATTACCACTGTGCATTGCATGCCAGAAAATTCCTGTTTCTACTCCTGTGACAAATTTTTCCAAGGTTTCTCATTGTGATGGCCTTGTGAGAGAGTTTGAAGTAGAAATTCGAACAAATCAGACTCTCTCTCTTTTCAGTTTTCAGTATAGCATAGTTTTCTTGTGATTTTGTTGTTATAAAGCAGTCTAAGAAAAGCTATATAGTTTTGTCTGTATAAAAGGTGTTCAAAGACCAAGATATTTATATCAGGTCTCACAAGTATATTTTCATGGAAAGATGTTTTTACTTAACACAGGAACTTACATATAAATTTGACAGTCTTAAAAGAAATGGAATTTATAGTTTTTGAAAATGGATCTAGACAGGTTATCTATTTTAAAAAGAAAAAAAAAACAGCTATGGATAAGTTTGAACACAGGCATGAACACAGGACGTAAATATCCAGTCACCTGTCCTTCCATCAGCTATCAATACTGGTAATTGGGAATTATTTGCTCATAATTATTACAGGGCTCCCCTAACCGACAGCTTCCACCTACATGTTACAAAATTAGCCCCTTATATACACAACACATCCTCAAGTGAGCAGTTCCAGCTAAAATATGTAAAGAAACATTAATAATTAACTTGGTCTATATTGGCTATGCAAAAGTGGCTATAGGGCACAATTTCCTTTGCATAATCACAGAAAATAGCTCTATATGTCATCATACATAATTTGTATATGCCAAGCTGCTTTATAATTCATGGATATTGCCCTATTATAGTTCCTTCAGACTTGTCTACAAAAAAATTAATGTTTTCTATTCAGTTTTCTTCAGTTATTTGACTTATTTCTTTTGTAGATGACAAGTAGAAGTTCTTCTTAATAGTTATTGTTCATCAATATGATTAGGTTAAGGAGTTCTTCAAATTTGCTCATTCATATTCAATATTGTCTTTTCTATACATTTCAGTGAATCCTGTCCACATTTATGCAATGTATAGGCCCAGTACACTACATGTAATCTTTTTCACAAACATTGTTTGGCCAGATAAAGCCAGTAGATTTTTATTACAACCGTGTACAGTATCCACATAACTATAACCACAAATATGTGTATCATATTCCTTCTTTAGAAAATCACAACATTTCACATTTCCGGACAAAGAATACAATAGACACCTAACTTCCCCTGTAATAAATAACCTGTCCATTTTTTCCAGCAAAAGATAACCAGCCATAACCCCAAGGAATTTCCCAAAACCTAACACACTATAACCCATAAAATGGGTGAAACTACCTGCTATTCAAGGTGCACTTGCTAGGGCCATACATCATCTTGTGTTGCACAGGGTCTGCCTATTTTGGTTATTTGAAGCAGCTGTAGCAATCTTGAGAAAAGCAACTCAGTGTCACCAATATAGCTCTAGCCTTTAAGCATATAGGTACAATCTGTTTGGCACATATAATTTCACACCACCTTTTCCTTTTATTGTGAAAGTAAAATTTATATATAAGATGTCACAGAATTATAAATCAGCAAATCATTATTTGAGTATTTTTTTTTTCAGTTTTAGTCAGGAACGTAGGCCCATCTACAAATGGCCTGGAGGGGGGCATAACGTATGGCAATTGTGAAATATATGCGGCACTCCGCAGCGATTCCTATTTCTTCCATGTTAATTTTTGGTGCAATACCTCCTCTAAATATGCTACTGGTTTTAGCAGTTAATACATTTCAGCGAAAAACTCTCGCCGCTTTTGCGAAAGTGAAATTCTGAAGGAAAAACACCTTCACGAAGGAATTATATCTACAATTTAACAAGTTCTGCAAATAAATAATTGCTGGATACATAATAAAGCTTAGCCAAGAGGGATTAAAAATTTCTTGGATCATCTTACCAATCTACATCTATACCAAAGCCCATCCCCTAAAAAGCATAGATCTGCAATTATATGGCCAGTATTTTAAACAACGAGCAGAACTTGACAAAATCACAAAGTCCAATTTTGAAATGACACAACATGACTTTTACCTTTTTACAAATACAAGTAACAAGGCCAAGTTGTTGTTAACTAGAAAGTATTCCATTCTAGTTCCCTGCAACTCTGTGCATGGGTGTTAAAAATGCAAAAATGCCCTCAATTTGACAGATTGGCTGGCTATGGGCAGAGACAGGCTATCAATTTTCTGTTTTACTCAGGATGTGTAAATCTTCCATGAAGACAGAATAGCCATCAACTGTAACAGAGCATAGAAAGTGGGCAACTTCCTGGCTAAATCACAAGAGTACAACAAAGTTACCACATACGTTTATACTTAAAACTATAGAAGCATGTGTATATTTTGTTACTCATGTATGTTAATTACACTCATTTACCATGCAAAGTTAAAGACATGAATTATTTCCCTGTGTGGTTGAGAAAGATGCATGTTATACAATAGGGTTTTTACCTGGGAAGAGGCAATATGTGATTTATCAAGCGAGAACTTAAGCACGAGCTGTGATAAACACACATTCCTGATCCCATGGTGAATAACCAGCTATACCATGAGACAAACACTCAAACATGTAAGCCTGGAATGATAACATTTAAGTGGACAACCACGAATAAGGATTTTATCACAGAGAAGTATTTGCATGTATGATTGGCTGACAGAGGTGTCAAATTGTATAAATGTTTGTACAGATATATGATCTTGTTATAAAGTATAGAGCTTGTATGTTAAGAGTTATAATTGTTAACTAAACATGGGTATGTAAGGTCTATTGTATAGCAATAAACCAGTGTGGAAAGCTAGAGTTTATGACCACATATCATTATACACTTGGTCCTTGGTACATAATAAAGCATTGACCGTATTTCTTGATTGCACATAATTATATTCCAAAATAACATTGGTAGAATAACTGTTATTATTTTGATAATTGTAATCCTCTGACTGCTGTAGAGGTCTGGTAAGTTTAAGGCCTTATCATGTCTGTAAGCGTTCCTTCTGTCTGCATGATCAGCTACAAAGTATCTTTATAATGTCTGTCTGAGTGTCTATTCATAGTTTCCTTGCTCCAACCAGAGCAATGGACTTTGTAGCTATAGAACTGTACTGTAACCATCTGTGATTGACTATTATGATTTAGTACATCTTGATCTATTTACTGAATCAACAGATTTCTCCCTTTCCATAAATTATTTCTTCTATTTCTGCATTCACCCAATATATTCATCCCATGCTCTCTATGACTTTTTTCCAATATTTCTGCACCAACTCATCTCTCTATATTTTTTTCAATTGACTATAGATATAATCATAATAAACCAATCTTCAATAACACAGAACCTATTTTCTCTTTCCTCTCCATTATTTCAATCTACATCTCACATTTCAAGTATCATCAAATTATAAGTCCCCTCTCAATCAATCTTGTAAAGTTGTAATGATCCCTTAAGTAATTGATTGATCACAATGGCATCCTTGAGTCAATGTAGCCATAACATGCTTCAGATCATGTTGCATGCTTCAGACACATAGGAATCGTGCTATGACCTTTGGATCTGATTTTTACATGCTTTTTACATGCCTTGGCAGGATATTATCGATTGGAACAAAATACTTAATTGTATGGCTGTCATGAAACCACTAATCAAAAGAACAAAACAGAAATCATGGCAAAACAAAGGTAGAAAAAAGATTGAGATCTAGGGAGACACAAAAGAAAATTTATTTATTTATTTCTTGCTGTACAATATACACGATTGTGTTTCTTAAAAGTTATGGGCTAGGGAGCTGTCGATGAGTTAGATTTATTCATTGTTTGCAATAGTTAAAGAAAGGAAAAGACTGTCTTTTCCAGAAATGATTAATAGCACAATGAAATAGTTTACTTTTTGAGTCAGTGTAGTTCCAAGAAACATGCATTTAAGTCAAGTGAATGATTATAGACAGTTTGACAATAAAAGAAATGGAAGCCTTCTTATTCAATAATGGTTTGATATTCTTAGATTAGGTGGCATAACTTTGATGATACAGTTAAATTTTACAGGATATAACACAAAACATTGAATAAGGTCTGAATTATTATATTTTGAAAAAAAGACTGGACAAGGTCCCCCCCCCCCCCCAGACCCCTGAGATTAATAATAGTATTTTGAAGAAAATACGCGACAACGCGGGCCCGCGAATGCCGATACAGTGATACACGATGACCCTGTCTGGATCCGCCATTGGTCACACCGTACATACAAACACAACCCAAATTTCCTGACTTAGTCTATATGTTCTTTGTTTTTCAGTCAGAGGTCTAAAAATAACCCATACATTAAATATTTATGGAGACCACACACTTTAAGACACAACCAATATTGGTACATGTCACTGGGCAGAAGGCAGCTGCAAAGAAAGGCGAAGCTACAAAGGAATTTTCTGAGCAAGTGCTCCCCTAAAGCAATATCCACCTGCCCTGTCCACTGTAACCTTGATCAAGGGGCATTATTCATGCCTATATATACAGTGTCTACAGCCAAGCTCAGGTACTAGTCCTGCTGCATGTGCTAGCAATAGTCAAATGTGGAAGAGTCGAATTAAGCACAGACCAACTGTGATAATTGCATTATCTCTAAAAAAAATATTGAAGAATCTTAAAAAATAAGATAAACATTTTGCCTATACTTTAAGACTTCATTGATTAATAATACGTCATTGACTCACTAAATTATTAATTAGTTTGTTAATCCTGCCAATTAGAACCTTAATATGAAAAAGAATCTTAAAAAAAGCCCTTAAGAAGCTGGCTCTACTTTTAAAATTGCTTTAATTATAGCTAGATGCTGAAAAATACTGATGCATTTAAGAAATAAAATATGAGGCATGATCTATGCTTTGCCATTTACATATTTTTTATTGTACATATAATTAAGACTTACTGATATTTAGAGCATTGTGGAGGTCCAAGTGTGGTCGCTTTGTAGTCATTTTGAAGATATTGATAATCCCACGTTTTGAAGAATATGGCAAATATAATGATCCAAAATGTCCAAGTTGTGGATATCCAAGTTGAACTTAAGTTTTGATGGTTTTTGAATGTTTCGTTAACAAAACTGATGTTTTTAAATAATATATGTTTTCCTTGTTTAAAATCAATTGAAGTTTTTGAGTTTTAAAAGATTGTCCGTGGTTCTTTTATCCTGTATTTTTTTAGGTTACCTTATTAGTAAAGTCCTTTCAATTGTCAGTTGCATACTACCGCCTCTCCAAATATTTGTTTTGTTAATGCTGCTTCTAAGTCTCAGAAAATTCCATAAGCTGTGAATATTTCATGAATCATCCTAATGACCAATATTGATGGTTATAATGCATTCAATTAGAATCTGAAAGCATGCTAAGTGAATGCCAATTTCTATAATTGCTTATAAATGTAGAAACATCAATTTTTGGCAGTTCTCATAAATTTGGTACTTAGCCTTGTTGAGTATCACAGCTCCAAAAAAATGCTCTACTTATTATGCAGTTCGCTTTTTATGTCTGTGTTAAAGTAAATCCTTTTAGATGAATTTATGTGTCAACTGTGATGTCATTCAGTATATATGATGATGTCAAAATCACTTAAAACTTTCAGTGTAAATCATACGATTCTCCAGTTCGACTCACAATATGCCAAGTGCAGTGGTACCATCCTTATTGAAACAACATAAGAAAATACACACTTTTCTAGAGTCAATTTATAACTTATAAAACGTGAACATAAAATCAAAACCACATATCCTGTTTAAGAAAAATAGAAGGAAAACACTAGTATCACTTAAACCAACTCTATCCACCTGAGCAAGACAGAAAATGACTCAAAATAACAGTGTTCATCTAAAGTAACATTGTGAGCACAGTTTGATACAAAACAGGCCATGCTTGGGTACCCCTCCCCCTCCAATACAATGCTAAGCTATTCTACCCTGTCTCAATGGTTTTACCCCTTTCTGTGACCTGCTGAGGGTAAATTTGTAGACTACAATAAACAATTTGACCTCAATTGTAACTCTGTCGGAGTATATTATGATTAGCCCATCAAAGTAATGCCTACTTAAACAAGCGTATTGGCCTATCAAAGACGAGGTGCCTGTCAAAAGAAGACGTATTTCAATGTATGGTATGTATCTACATCCCAATATGCCGTAGAACAATTTGTATCGGTTTATTTTTCGAAACCATAAAGCATGGTGTCTATAATTACATACATAACCAATGACCAGGACATCATGTCAAGGACAGATGGTGAAGGATGGTTGAAACTGCTGTCCAACATAATTTCAGGAGCCCGGCCACATCGGGAATCGAACACTGGACCTAGCGATTGGCAGCCCAGTGTGTACTTCCAACAAAGGTATTGATGGATGGATGATTGGGCTTTACGTCCTGTATTTATGCTCTTGGTTGGCTAATTGGGACAGGGGGAGGACACAGCAATGAGGCATAGGATGATTGAAACAGCCGTCCAGCATAAGCCCAGGTGACCCAGCAAGAGCTGGATTCGAACCCTGGACCCAGCGATTGGCAGCCTAGCACGCTACCACTAGACCAACCTCCCCCCTCCTTCCTACCAAGGTAACCCTATCCCTCCTCCTTCCCCTCTGACCTGTCAAGGAAATGGAGTATTGGAAAATTAATATATTCTGTTTCAAAAAGCAGATTTCATTGTCAGAAATCAATCAACAAGCTAATCTGGAAGTGAATCGTGTTTTTCTATCAAAGTTTTTGTCAATTGAATCATCCCATAACTGCATAATTGCAAAAAACACAAATTAATGCCCGAAGGCCAGTGAAAGGTCTGTGAACTTCAATTGACTAAAATAAAATTCTGCAATGTCTGACACATGTCTGACACTGGAAGCAAGGAAGACAAAACTATTCCTGGGGGGTATCTTTTCTTCTCAGTTAGAATTACTGTAAGTTATGAAATAAGTTCAGGAGGAATGTTTGATTCCCCAAGGCCAATAAAAATTACATGCAAAGGAAGTGTCTTGGAAGACAGCTTTTGACATCAAATACTGTTTCTTAAATGTCGATTACAAAATGTTAGAAATTGCATTATCGTTCTTCAAATAAAACTAACTTCATGTATATCTATACCACGCCATCTTCATGATACATAACAGGAAATCACGAAATCCTCCTTTTTAGAGATGTTTGTGGATCAGCGGCCCAAACAGTTTCAAAAATTAACTTTTAACTTGGTCGTGTGATGTCACTGGCTTAAAATTTTTTTGTTTGTGTCAGTTAATGGTTAATCGGTTGATTCAGTGGTTATCATGGGTGACAATAAACAAACCAATTAAATGACTTAAGGTACTTGATCAAATAAGAAGATTAGGAGACCAACAGAAAACTGTTGATGATGTGGGAAAGCCAGTTTGCAAAGGAAAATTAATTTTTCCAGTGTACCGCTAATTCGCAAAGATCTATAAAATAACAATCTATTTAAAGTTCATGTATACATTTGATGATGCTTTTACCTTCGATACACAAATAAGATCAGTCAGTAAAGATGTACAAATGCTTTCCATTGAAGCTAGCAACAACATGTATTGCTAACATGTTTAGTCAGATCACTAAACTAGCAATGACTAGGGTTGGCAAACATATCAATCATGCCTATATTGATAGTTTGTTTTAGTCAGAGAGACTAATATTTGTCTATCAGTGTATCTGTTTTCTTGGTCAGCCTGTATTTGCTAATATGTTTCTCTTGTTTGGGTAATTTTTTAACATTTAATAATTCATTGATATGTCTGTCAACATGGTCGGTACATCCTTTCTTTTAACAGGAATATATGATTGGATGATTGCGGCTTTATGTCCTGTATTTATGCACTAGGCAGGCTAATTAGGACAGGAGAAGGGCACAGCAATGAGGTAAAGGATGATTGAAGCAGCCGTCCAAAACAGGATCACAGGCAAGAGCCGCATTCGAACCCTGGATCTAGCGATTGGCAGCCCAGCACGCTACCAAATATCTGTAGACATTTGAAAAATTTTTTAAATAAAAGTTTGTCAAAATTATTGCCTTCTGTTCAAATTTTGACATATTTCATCTCATCTCAATTTATTTTGAATCTTTCGAAAGATGTTATTTTGAACATTTTCTGTCTTTTCTTGTAATCACAAACAATGTCTTGCTGCAAGATATTGAAAGAAATAAGTAGAATGCTTACCAAACAATTTTGCAACAAGTTAGCGAACCCAGCCCATGGAATAGGAGAAGACACCAAGTGTGCAAGAAAGTTTGTAGACATGC
Source organism: Platynereis dumerilii (assembly GCA_026936325.1). Lineage (NCBI taxonomy): Eukaryota > Metazoa > Annelida > Polychaeta > Phyllodocida > Nereididae > Platynereis > Platynereis dumerilii. The sequence continues at coordinate 9,701,363 of JAPTHN010000016.1, read as the reverse complement.
AACTTGTTATTAGGAATGATATAGAAATTGCATGATGTACACGATTGTGTGTATGGCATCTTCTTGCATTGTTTCACTGCAATTGTATTGCGTATACTTATACAATGGTGTACAAAAAGGGGGACATTGCCCCCCCCCCCCTCAAGCTCAAAATTAACACGGAAGAGATACGAAACATACCGCGCTGCGTCACATATTCACGGCATGTTATACCGCCCCCCCCACCCCCGTCAGCTCATTCCTATATACGCCCCTATGAAACAGATATGATTCAGTCTATACATTTCGTTGTTGTAGTATATTGTGTCAATTTGTTACAGATGATTTCATATTTGTAGACACAGTTCAAATAACAAAAACTTTTGCAAAATTTTTGGTCTGACATCAGAAAATCCTGCAAGGTGATTGGTCAAGCAGCACATTGTGTGTAACTTTTTTCCAGTTTGCTTCAAGCAAGTGATGTTTGCTGGAAAAATGATTTAATGATTTTAACCAATAAACTGCTGCAAAGGCCAACTTGGTATTATGGCAGTTGTTCACACGTGTCAAACTGCAATCCACATGAACTCTTATATGTCCTCATGAACTGTTGTATTTCACACTCCTCTGTAACTGTTGATTGCTTCAGTTGATATCAAATCAGCCCCAAGACGACTCTGAATGGCTTCACACATCTGAACGCTAAATTATCATGTCTTGACCAAAAGCATTTCACAACATTGTCAAATCAAATTTTAACAAAAGACAAGGGAGGTACTTTAAATATTCGTTAAACCAAAAATTTCCATCAAAACTCCCAACCCTCCCCAGTAATGAATTCTGAATGGTCCCTTAAAACAGTAGGATGATCCAGTGATGTGGCCAGCATTCGTAAGAAAATCATAGTGGGAATCAAACCAGAAACCCAGCGATTTGTGCCCATTGTCATGTCGTATGAGCAGAGCCCTCCTCTGAGAAAATGTTACATACATGTGTTGTTTGTTTTCTGTAAAAATGATCATTATGGAGATCATCTGATCCAAATCATCTGAATGTGTAGTATACTATTGGACTTTGAGAATGTGTGTACTAAAAATGAAACACAAACAGAAAAGTTCTATTATTTGAAACAGCTAGAGTCAGTTTCACTGAGGAGATCAATTAATTATAATGCCATGGTCACCCATGTAAAACACTATGTCACTTTTCAGGAGAGAGTGGAGTCATACCATCTCTTCAAATCTTTCAAATTGTTGCTCCTTATGTTTTTTAAATCTTTCCTTCCTATTTCATATATTCTTTGAGTTTTTCTTCTTTATTTATTTATTTATTGATTTCCTTCTTTCGTTCTTGTCCTGTCAACCACTCTATCTATCCAACTCTTCTCTTTCTCCCTATCCATGGCTCCATGGCTACATAGATGGACCTATTTTTTTATTGGCCTAATTCCAATTTTATCCTAAATAGCTCTTCCTTTCCTTAGTTCACAATGTCACCCAAATCCTAATTTCCAAAGTGCTCTTCTCAATTTGTGTATAATTCTGTCAGTGACACTTTCACCAAGTCACTAAGTCTCAGTCTGTCACACAAGACTCAATTTCTGTCAAAGAGGGACCTTCGTTTGACAGAACAAGACCATTTAGGTACAAATTGAGGTCCTTTGGAAGAGCACAAATGTATAAAACCTCTTTGAAGAAATAAAAGGGGCAAATCCATTTAGTAAGGTGTAACAGAACACTCGTATTAGACAATATCAACTTGTTACAAAATTATGGAAACTTAATTTACCACTGTAATTTTTCACTGTGCTTCACGGATATTATGAAAAATCAGAGGGCCATATTGAAAATGAAAGAAGGCTATTAAATTCTCAAAACCATCTCAGGCACCTTGCCCATTAAACATCACCACAATATTATCGATTGTATAGGCACACTTTAAAGCCTGCCACACGCAGTCACTAACACAAAGGAGATTTTTTAAGTCAAGATGAAGTCTTCACTTCAAGGACCTTCATTGTCTCTAACATCTTTCTGAGACACTTTCACTTCCAAGCCTTCTACACTCTTGACGCAAAAGGTTCTTGGTGGTATATATAAATAACCCACAGCCAAAAATGTTTGTTAAAGGTTCAACTGAATTGAAAAGGTTCAATATTGGTGGGAAGGCCCTATGATGGAGCCCTATGCTCCCAACTTGAGAGAAAGGGGTTCCATTTTGGGAGTTCTAGTGCAGCTGGATTATCTAAGTGTTGTTTTTCTTTGGGTTGGAACCTTTTTAAAAGTTGATAATGAACCTTTAGCGTTCCGTATCCATACCAGCTTATAGAACCCTTAAAGGTTCCATATAAAACCTGTTTGCTAAGAGTGTATGACACATAGTAACTGTCCTATTGAACCTTATCGGTGCCAAAATATAGCCTATAACGCCTATCACAATAATCCCCAACTTGAGTCACTCCATACCAAATTCTCTCAGGATTGGCCTTAACGCAGACCCCAAACTGACTTAGTAACTTGCTGAACCGCTACAAGTTCCTTCTGCGGACACCAATCTGATCATCAGATTGACACAAGTTGATACCGGTCAGCTCCGGTTGGAGATGAGCTCCACTTGATGTAATCGTCACATTTCTTGATCTCATTGACTGTAATCAATTATTGATTTCTTGCTACTGTCCACTTGACCTGCCAGGGGGCGCTATTATTACAGGTCCATCTATCTCCTAAATCCACCAGGATTCCACCTGGTTTTGTTTCATCATGCACATGTGATCAGAGTAATCTGTATTGATGAGCTGACCACTGCTGGTTGTGAACTGTTTGTCATGAGAGAGATGACAAGAGAGATTGGGGGATGCTTAGGTAATAATTTCTTATGACAGTTGGATTGGTGATTTGGGCTTTATGTCCTGTATGCACTTGGTAGGCTAATTAGGACTGGAGGAGGGACATAACAATGAGGCGAAGAAGGATTAAAAGTTCTGCCATCCAAAATACAGTGCCGTCTGTAAGTAAGTGAAACGCATGATATCGTGCCATTGCATCATTGCTAAACATACTCAACCAAACTGCTTGTGGAAGCATGAATTCTCATCTGGTGAGTGGTAAAAATATTGGGTAATAAAGGCCAATATGCGAGGCATGTGGGATAACAATGGCAGCCAATTTTCTTTGCTGTAGTCGGAGTTAGGTATGGGTCAAAGTCTTTGATAAGTAAGTGAACCACCATTCCCTATGAAACAACATCGGGCATGTGTTTCACTTACTTACAGGCGGCACTGTAGACCACACGACGGCGACCTGGTAAGAGCTGGATTTGAATCCGGGAAACAGTAATTGCCAGCCTAGCAAGCTACTGAGCTGACCATTCTGATAGATGGATAAAAGATACACTGTAGATAGATATATGCAGAGATAACACCTCAAGAGAGCACCAATTCAACCAAACTATCAACTCACGGAAAGAAAAAACAAAGATTTCTAACCATTCAAGAGACAATATTTCCAACTTACTCCAAACTACAGAGGAAAATAATACTCAAGTAGAAATATATAGGAAATTGCAGCCAAGTTTGTCTTCTCCAGAGACACTTCTTGGCCCAAAGATAATCAAAACTCAGGAAGTTAATGAAATTTGTGATGAAGTTTATGATTAATCTCATTCCAAATAAAGATTTCAATTTCGTTCGGAAGATGAGAACATTCTTGGAAATTAATGTTAGTCAAAATAGGCAGATCTACGTCACTATGTACAATAAGATTATGAGTTATAGTAGATATAGACTCAGCAGTTTTGCAGCTGCAATATTTATAGTCATCTGGAGTAGAATAAGAAAAGTTCTTGTATATTTCAAGTTCATGAGTTCAGAGAGAATTTTGTCAAATGACAACTTAATACTTATCTGTCAATATATCAGAAATAACATGTATATATTTTTCATTATGTGGCATGTTCACGAATTTGTGGAAGTGTAAAAACGAACATGTACGCGAGTTTGTGGATGTGTAAAAACGAGCATAAGTGCTCGTGTATATGTAATAACTAACACTCGTGGATGTGCTTTGTTATTCATTCGTGGACCTGCCAATACTAACATTCGTGGAGGTGTTGCAGGTTTCAGTTTTAAGGTCAAAATGCGCTTTAGGGTTAGTTTTAGCCAAGTTTAGGGTTAGTATGTTCGTAATTACACCTATACAAATTGGGGTTTTATGTCCTTAGTAGGCTAATGAGGACAGGAGGAAGACATAGCAATGAGGCGAAGAATGGATGATTGAAACAGCCGTCCAAAACATAGGCCCAGGTGACCCAACAAGAGCTTGATTCGAACCCGTGACCCAGTGATTGACACCAGGGATTGGCTGCCCAGCACTCTACTACTGAGCTAACCCTCCCTGCTCAGACATAGGACTTTTGTGAAAACAAGATACAGTCATGTGATCATGTGAGTCACTGTCCAAAAACGTATCAAGAATACACCCAATTAACATTGATGAAGTTCCAAAGATGAAGAAAGCTTTTAACATGACAAGAATTAGCTCAGTCGGTTAGCATGTCAGGCTCCGCTGGATGGGCTCTGCCTGCGTGGGTTCGAGCCCCACAGTGGGCAGCTGCAGCATCCAAGAGCTCTATGTCTATAAATAGCTCCTGACTAAGGTCCATCCCATAGGACCTACCAAAAGTGGAGACGGTTGTATCCAGTGTTCTATGCTGGGGCAACTGAAAGACCCTGCACATCCCTGAACTAATAGGGTATGTGGCAGACTCCCAGCCTTGTCATTACTCATCCATCATACGGCGGTCGCCACGCTTGATAATACACCAACAAAGGTGGTCTGAGCGTTAATGGAAGAAGAAGAAGAATTAATCAAAATCAATTCAGATTTTGTTGAGAGAATTCTAGAACCCTTCAAATCACCTATTCACCTCATCAATTTGCCATCATGTCATATCATCAATAAAACTTGAATGTCTTGTACACATTTCAAACACAATTTCAATTCTAGACAACTTTCACAACTCCAAACTCAAGATTTCACGACATTGAATTTTGCGACACCCTTTACAGCATCATTAGAGACAGTTGATTGCCATGGCAACGGCGTCCCTTGTTGGCAAGGAGAATTAGCTTGGGGCTGGATGTGGAACTCATCAGTATTCCAAGCAGTTCCAGCCTAGGTCATGCTTATTGTACAAGACAACCTAGCATTATTCAATCAATCTGTTATTAGCCAAGCAAGAAGATGTTATTCCTTGCCAAACTCCACAATTCTGTAAGGTTATATGGCTGATAAAGTTGGATCAGTGTGTTTATGATTCCTAGCATGATTTTTGGTTTGCAGAGCCAAATTTGGCGTCATGAATAAATTGGAGAAGCTGGAGAAGGAGAGATGTGGGAGATTATGAAGATTCAGGGGGAAATTTGTCTCACTCAACTATACCTTTGAGAAAATTCCACTCCAGACGTTTTTAATGAAATTATTTATACTTTTTTTAAATTTAATTTCTTTACTCTTCAGTTTCCACTGCTCACTGGGTAGCTCAAGTAAGGACATAAGCCTAAAATACAACCATGATGATCATTTGACCCCATTATTCACATCATTAAGTTTAAAGGAATATTGGTATTTATGATACAAAGTATAGTCTCATTAACATGATTTTAGCTGAGTCCAACTGGACAAGAAACTGAGATAAGTTTAGGCATGGTTGTCAATAAACTTGTCAGATGAATAATACAAAATATTTTTCCTTCAATGGCGATTTCCAAACTACTATTGTGTCTCAATGTATTTTTCAAGAAAGTGAAGGTATGAAGAATGTAAAGACACATAATATAAACTGTCGCCTATATATTTGCCAGCTAATGTGGCATCACTAACCTTATGCCCTGCCAAATTCACAATCTACTAAATGTAAGGTTATGTGGTCTTATGCCTTATTATCCCTACAGACATCAGCCCTTATAATTCATTGCATGATTTTTGGTTCTTGAAGCCAACTTGGCCACCTGAATAAGTGGGAAATGTTTTATGATTTATCATAACAGGTCACAAGGCTAATCTGCATAAGTAAACAGATATATTCTACATTGGTGTTATGGAGACAATCATGGTATACAGACTATTTGTTTTTATGATAAAGGAAACTAATTAAGAAAATAGGATATACATGTAACTTAGTTAATATGGAATTTGCTACCCTCTGGCAGAGTATTTAACAGTCGAAGAATTATTACTAATGAGTAATACAAAAAATCATGGCAATAATAGGGAATTGACCTCACTGATACTTGTGAGTCATGCAAACTAGCATGGCCAGAATAGGGATTGACCTCACAAGGAACGTCCACGTGCATTTATGTAAGCACTTGTAATTCAGCAACTGCAATATCTCCAGATCTTCTGGAGTTCAGTAATATGTTGTATTGGAGGTGTGATAAATGAGATTCATATGAATGTACACAATAGAAATTCATTTCTACATCTCCCATGATGGCTTAATTGGCTCTTCAAAATCAAATCTGCTTTTGTCTGGCAGAGGGCCTTGAACTAAACTGATTAAAGTTTCATTAAACCAAATAGCACATGCATTCCTCATGCGTTTTTCTTTCTTTTTTTTCAGGTGAACAAATAATGTATTTGATCAGCATTTTGGTAAAGATAGTGGTATTTAGACCATTGGTATAATGTTTCAATTATTACTGGGTCCCAGGTTTGATACCAGCCTTGAGATCCTGTTACATAAAAGTGGTGATAATAGGTGTACAGACTTTCAGAACATAATTTCAATGAAATCATAGCAGTACCAGTCTCAGACCCCAGTCTGTCAATAAGCTCAGGTGCTAATCGACAGATATAGATATGGCAAGTGCAAACCTCTAAGCCCAGTTCTGGGCACTCACGAGGGTTGATTGATGAGATGCGACACATTTAGCCCATGTTAGGGATCTTTTGCTTGCCCAGCAAATACACTGATACAAGAGGCTATCAATTTAATGTCTCATCCGAATAAAATCCTGCTCGGATTTTGCTCACTAAGGTCCACTGAAAATTACGTGTTCCCTGGGTGGGGTTCGAAGTGATGCAGGCAAAAACCTTCATTGGAGCAGGAATTACACTCAGCCACCCAGCTGTGGACATACATGGTTTTACTATAATAGAAACTTTCCTAATTCACTAGACACAACAAAAATATAAAGTACCATAATCCTTATTGATATGTAAACTGTATGTAAATCTGCTTGTTTGACTAGTCAGCCATACACTGTAGATTTATCTAAATTGAATGTATTTATAATTTTGTCCAATCTGTTCAAAATCTAACTCTTGGTGTTCGAAAGGCAATGTGGTATTAGTCTATTGAATATGGTTAATTATCAGTCATAGAAAAATGTGGCTTCCAGGAAGAGCCCAGTCCCAAGGCCTCAAAATGTGGCTTCGAGGATGAGCCCAGTCCCAAGGCCTCAAAATGTGGCTTCTCAAAATGTGGCTTCGAGGATGAGGCCAGCCCCAAGGCCTCAAAATGTGGCTTCGAGGATGAGCCCAGTCCCAAGGCCTCAAAATTTGACTTCTCAAAATGTGGCTTCGAGGATGAGCCCAGTCCCAAGGCCTCAAAATGTGGCTTCTCAAAATGTGGCTTTGAGGATGAGGCCAGTCCCAAGGCCTCAAAATGTGGCTTCGAGGATGAGCCCAGTCCCAAGGCCTAGTTTCCTTGGTGAAAGCCACATAAGTAATGGAAGCTGGTTTTACCAAGTATTTTATGCGCTTCAACAGATGTATCTTCAGAGCTGTTATAAGTACAGTTGGCTATCATTATACAAAATCATAGTTTCATATTTCTCACAAATTGTAGATGACGTTTAATAGCCTTCAAAAAACATCTGCCACTGATAGTTAAGAAAACATTATAACATTCAAATACATATCCTCCAAATAAAATTTTAAAAACACATTATACACAAACCACTCACAAATAAGCTCAAATAGACATATTACAACAGCCTCACCAAAATCAGAAATCAGCTGTTTTTATAAGTAAACAAAAACCTCACAACATATGTGCAAATATTGATTGACAACATCAATATTGGTTGTGCATATTTGTTGTAATTAAGATACCAGCTGAGTGTGCTTAGCTGGTATGGTGGAAAATCTAGCCATGGAAAATTCAAATGTGTGTTTTGGAGGTGATTATTATGCTGAATATTTGTGATAATTTCAGTGTTTAAGTAAATTTTGGAATGAATAATGCATTTTTAGTACCGATTGCACTTCACAATTTCTCAACATATGTGATTGGCTGTGGGAATAAGACATAATATCTAACTCTATGCAAATTAGCGGCTCATTACAGTTTAAAAATATAAGTTCAGGATTGGCCAGATTATGTCATTGACTTTTACAACATTTAAAGAGTGTTTTAAATAGTGATTTGCTTACAACAAGTGTCAGTTATGTATTACTTGTAATCTTACTTAATAATGAAAAAATGTAATATTTTAAAAACAGTGAAATTTATCTGGAATATATATGACAAAAGAAAGCAAAAACTATTTGGTTAAATCAGATCGCAGTTGAAAACTGGATGTATTATATAATTAACCTTCATCTATTTCCTTGTTAAAATGTTTCTACTTACTTTAATTATTTATATATTTATTCTTTTCAGTGTCACTCCGTTTGTTTTATAAGATAAGTACTTGACATGTAAGCCCAAGTGGGCTGGGTGTGTGTAGATGTAAACATCTGGGAAGCAAAAATTGATAATTGTATATATACACACATGTCAATAAAAAATACCATACCATACCATACCATGTAATCTCAATCATCATTTTAAGCTCAATCAGCATTTGTCATAGGCCTATGTCGGTCCATCAGCAAAGGTGTCAATGAACGAACTATCAACTTTTTGCGCCTGATAAGAAGATTAGAAGACAAACAGCTAACAGTCAATGACGTGGCAAAGAAGTTTTGAAGTCACAAATGATTTCCAATGGACCGCTATGTCCGCTAATCTGGATCAAGGTTAAAAATAATTGTTCCATCTCTTCAAGATTGATCTCAGCTGGACAAATGAAGTCGATAATAAGCTATCTCCAGGTGTCTCTGTGACAGTCAAAAGGTAGAAGAAAATTACATTGTCCAGCAAAACAAAGATGCAAAATCTTCAAAACTGAAGTGCTGAATCCTTCAAAAATATAAAACACCGAGGCCAGATATCATCAACGCAGTTCAAGTCAAGGTTCAAGGAAACGGGGTTGACGGATGGATGATTTGGGCTTAACGTCCTGTATTTATGCACTTGGTAGGCTAATTGAGAGCAAGGAAATGGGGTAGTGATCAACTTTAAAATTTTACCTAAAATTTTGGGGGCCGTCCACTAGGGCCAGGACAAGACCAGGAACCATCAGGAAAGTGAAATTGACAATTCCCCATCCCTTCAGCACGTTGTCCTGGTCTTCCTGAAGCCTTCCTCATGATGTCATTGTCTTTCCTGAACCCTTCCTGGTGCTTCAGCGCCTTCAGCAGAGGCAAACATTTCAGCATCCAAATTTTGCTCCAGAGCAAAATTTGGACGCTAAAATTGATTTCCTGGTACCTTCAGCAACTTGTCCTTGTTGTCCTGACCTTGTCCTGAAGGCTTCCTGGCTTTCCTGAACCCTTCAGGAAACCTTCAGCATCTTCTTGAAGCTGTCCTGGACCCTTCTGCGCTGCTGACAGTTTCAGGAATGTTCAGGAAGACTTGCTGAAGGTGCTGAAGGCATGATGAAGTATTGAGGAACCAATTCTGAAACTACCAAGAAGCTATTAGGAACGGTGAGGAACATCGGGAAGCCTTGCAGACAGCTCGCTGAAGGTGTCAGGACAGCGCAGACAGTATGCAGAATGTGTCAGGAAGGTGTAGACAACACGCAGAAGGTCCCAGGAAAGCGCTGAAATATGTGCAAAATGGCTAAGAACAAGATGTCATGTCAAGAAAAATTAGAAAAAATGGCATTCAATCTGCCACCAAATAGAATTCCTCATGCTGTCTGGAGGGCTTCCTAATTGTCCTGTCCCATGTTTTTACCCTTCCTGAAGTGTTCTGCACCCTGTCTGCAGACAGAATGCAGAAGGTCTCAGGAATGGAGCATCTGATGCTGAAGATACGCTGAAATGGCCAAATTCGCTTCCCCAACCCTTCCTGGTCTTGTCCTGGCCCAAGTGGACACCTGGTCTAAGATAATAGTCCTTTGACATTCGAGATTGCTCATTGTGCACTGAAGTTCTGGGGTAAATCACTAATGGTATGACATACTGCCAAGTTTCTTCAAAACAGGTTCACTGCATGAAACGATGGCATCCTCAGTTGAGTGCCACCCGTCTTCAGAAGTTTCGACCCTTATCTCAAAACTTCCTCTTGGTGGTGGGTCCGCAGGGTTGATCAGGTCCTACGTGCCATCGTTTTGCCTTGCTGTTTCTTCAGGCTGTATCTCTGCCACCCCACAATTTGTCTCCGCTTCGGAGCCATAGCCAGCTTACTAATACTTCATTTCCTGATGCATTGCGCTACAGTACAAACTCCAACAACACAAATTTGCACCAATATTAGAGTTTCTCAACAATATTGCACAATCTACCTTTGTTTAAAATTTCCTGAGAAAATACACATTCTGCGGCCTAGAACTGCACAAGTACAATATTGCACTGGAGCAGGCTGTTCTTGTTACAAGTGCCTGCAGGCAGTTCCTTCATACAACAGCCTCAGTTAAGAAAGTTTTCTTGTTTAATGTTATGCACTTGTCACTTCGTTTTGAATTATGAAGTCATTTGGCACCTAAAATATAAAATGATTTTGAAATGTGTGAAAAGAATTTGTACTCACTGAAACCCTTTTGAGGAGGACCTTTCCTTCATTTAAATGGACATATTGTACTTATACTTTCATTTGATCTTCTATCTATCTGTCTAAATGACTATCTTAATGTATCTGGCAATCTATCTATCTTCCCATCTATCTATCTATCTATCCATCTATCTATCCTTCTATTTATCTTCCTATCTATCTATCTATCTATCTATCTATCTATCTTTCTTTCTTTCTTTCTTTCTTCCTATCTATCTATCTATCTATCTATCTATCTATCTATCTATCTATCTATCTATCTATCTATCTATCTATCTATCTATCTATCTTTCTTTCTTTCTTTCTTCCTATCTATCTATCTATCTATCTATCTATCTATCTATCTATCTATCTATCTATCTATCTATCTATCTATCTATCTATCTATCTATCTATCTATCTATCTTTCTTTCTTTCTTTCTTCCTATCTATCTATCTATCTATCTATCTATCTATCTATCTATCTATCTATCTATCTATCTATCTATCTACCTACCTATCTATCTATCTACCTATCTATCTATCTATCTATCTATCTATCTATCTTTCTGTGACCTATCTACCTGTCTATATATCTGTCTACTATCAACACGTCTGCCTTACATGATTATCTCTATCTATTTATCAATGTTTTAATTAGTTGTATCTCTGTCTACATGCATCTATCCATTTTTCAATTTGTCTGTCTCTCTTTTTTCCAATATATATCTACAATATTATATCAATCTATCAACCGTAGATAGATATCTGCCAATAGTGGGCCTCAGCTGTGTGAGGTTTCCCCAGGAGGTTGGCAGTGTAAATTTAGACCTCATCACACAAAAGATATCCCACATGTTTTCCTATATAACTTCATACAACAAACAATGTCCATAAAAGAGGGGTAGACGCTTAGTTCATTAGTAGCATGCTGTGTGGCAACCTTTGGGTCTCATGTTCGAATCCTGCTTGAGGGCTGTTGGGTCTATGGAATGAAAGGGGTGGGGTTATTTTCCTAGGGGTATTTTTAAACCATATATTATTGTATTGTTGTTACTAACTCAACGTGTTAGGGTCATTGACCGAATAGGACAACATAATTAGGTTAGTGTGCTGTTGATGGCCACTTGTGATTTAAAGGATGTTGATGACATTGTTATAAATTTGATGACAAAGCAATTTTTCGCTTTTCAATGATACTCCAATCCAACACAAAAGAGAAATATTGGGTATGAAAAATCTTTAAATCTTATATTACAAAAGAGAAAATGGAAAAGAAAGTGAAGAAACAATGGAAATACGCCTAATTACATAAATTTCGTTTTGCTTCTTTTTTTAGTAGGCCTACACTGGAAAATTTAAGATTTTGAGTCAGCTTAATTGATTGAGTGAGATGGTTGCACTTGCACAATTCCTTTGTGCTAACATAGCTTGTTGTTTTAAGTTATGATGAACAGTTACTGTCCATTGTTACATCTTACTAACAACAAGTCATGTTGGCTCAAAGAAATTGTGCAACCATCACTTTATCGTTTGAGCAGACTCAAAATTAAAATTTTACAGTATACCTGTCCTACTGGTTACCTCATTCTACACTCATTATCAGGTGGGGGATGGTAAGATCAGTTGGTATAACACTGACCTGCTAATTTCTGAATCCCAGGTTTGATTCCCGCTCTGGACTTAAGCTGGACAGCAGTTTTAATCATCCTTCGCCTCATCGCTGCGCCCTTATCCTGTACTAATTATTCAAGTGCCCAAATACAGGACGTAATGCCTCAATCTGGCCAATCATCACCCATCTATCCATCCCGACTTTCTTATATATGTGACAATTTTTCTGACAGAACCTGCACCACTATGGCCAAATCTCCTTGTCTCCAGAAATGTGATTTCTCTGAAATGTCCCCGCCAGGAAATTTCCTCATGAAATTTCCAACTCACTGCACCACCGGCTGAATATTCTGAAATATCTGGAGATTTGTGTAGTGTTTCATAATAATTATATATGGTCAATTTTCAAAAATGCACTGAAATACAGGTAGCTATGACCCCAGGGGCAGTGTGTAAGAAGTTGGTGCAGGTGATCAAAAATAGCTACTGGCTATTTGCTGGGACCACACAACCATTCATAATACCTGTGTACAAAACTATTAATTTGTTTCACAGTTGATCATGTCAATATTCTAAACGATTTCGGTTACTTCTGATTAGAGCTTCTTTGCAGATCAGGGACTCGTAAGCCTGTAGATCATTCTCAGCAAAAGTAAGAGGGATAATTCGTTAACCTAAATTTCGACTATAATGGATGATTGGGGCTTTACGTCCTGTATTTATGCACTTGGTAGGCTATTGTGACAGGAGGAGGACATGGCAATGAGGTGAAGGTTGATTGAAACATCCATCCAACATAGGCCTAGATGACCCGGCAAGAGCTGGATTCGAACCCTGGACCAAACGACTAGCAGCCCATCACGTTACCATAAGACCAACCCTCCCCAAACTGAATTTCGATTAAGAAGAAGCCCAGAAAATTACCCTCAGATCAAAACGAAGGTCAAAAATTCAAAAGTTTACTAGTACTTATTTAACCCACATTTGTATATCATTCCAACCCTTTGTTTAAATTGTCATTAATTAGACAAATGTCAGTTTCCATATAGGGATATGACAGTTCATTAAAGGATGTGGGTGGCCACATTGCCATGTTCAATGATATTTTAAGATTTATATTTTATCATAACATAACATGTTGTGACTCATGTAATAGCTTATCTCATTAAAGTTGATTATTTTTAAAATTAAAAACCATCGTATGATAGGCTGTGTCAATAAAAATCACGTGGTCCTTGGAAGCGAAATTAAGAAATTATATGAAATTAGTTTTTGAAAGCCCTATCTCTTTTCGTCTCAAAACATAGTTTGATTAACTGTTGCATCCTCAATATTTCCTCTTTTTGATTATATAATCATAAATCTACAATTCAATTTAAATTAAGTAGATTATCTAAATCCCCTCCAACAAAACAACTGCATAACTTCACATAATGCAAAATTCATTTCAACAAAACATTTCAATTATGAAAATACCACTTACGTTCATCAATGGTGTAGGCAGCTGGTTCCATGGTAAAACAATAATTCTTATCCAACAATGTTATTAAATAAAACAATATAAAACAATGGTATGAATTAACTCTTGTGTCAAAAATCATGTTCAGTTATTATAAATTCTATTTCTAATGATCTGATAATTTCGCTGCTTTCCATATGGCTGAAGGATAGCGAATGGTATTAGAGTACAATTAACCAGGATATTGTCAGCCCTCATGTAGAAGCACCCCCATACAAAATGTGCAATCATTATTGGCATCATGTTAAACAAACCTGCATGAAGCCCTTATGATAAAATCTAAAGTCAACATAATTATCAAAATCCATATAGTTACAAAATTTTGTCTTTTTCTTTCTATGTAGGGATAAATGACTGATTGGGGCTTTATGTCCTGTGGGTATGCAATCTGGTAGGTTAATTTAGATCTATAAAGAGAAGGACACAGTCATGAGGCAAAGGATAATACTGGCGTCAATTATGGGTCCAGAAGATCCAGTCTGAGCTGGAGTCAAACCAAGGAACCAGAGACTGAAAGTTGACATTTAAAAAATTACTAAAAAAGTGTTATTAACTGATTGATCACTCATATATTCTTTTGCGTGAGATCAGTGGCGTATTTAGAGGGGGGGGCAATCTTAGATACGCCACTGCGTTACATAAATAGAAAGGTAGAATGTAGAATAGATAGATGGATAGATAGATAGATAGATAGATAGATAGATAGATAGATAGATAGATAGATAGATAGATAGATAGACAGACAGACAGATAGATAGATAGTGGTGGCAGATTCAGGGGGGCAGCCAGGAGGCCCAGGCTTCCTTAGACTATTGAGATTAAAAAACATTTTTCAAACATCGGAATTCTCAGAATATGTTTCATATTCCACAACAAATTATACGACACCACTAATGCCAGGAAACAAAAAGAAATTGAGGAAACTCCAAAATTGGATTTTTTTAATCAACGCCTCTGCATATATATAAAATTTCATTTCTGTGTGACAGCAATGAGAAAAAATAATTTGAAATATGTCTGAAATTAATCATACAGCAATATGTTCCTCTCAAAATATTCCAATTCATTCTTCGACTTAAAAAGAAGAAAATATACTAACCAGGCATACAGATTCTCAAGATATATACAGGTTTTAAATTGGATAATTCTATACGGGTTTTAAATTGGATAATTTGAGCTAGTGTCGACCAAAATTGTTTGTCTAATTCGCAAAGTTGAAGGGCGGATCCAGAAATTGTCAGATAGAGGTGGGAGGTGGTATTTGACAAATGAATTACGAAAAAAATATGACGATTTTTGTATTGCACTAAATAACAAATTATTACTTCCTATATAGATCCAAGAATTTAAGTTCGAGAACTGTTAAGAAATTGTCACAATGAACAAGTTGATAGAAAATTTTCGATAATTTTATTATGTTAATCATATTGTCAAGTCCATGATTAGTGCATTACCAGTTTGTGATTAAATTGATAAACTAATCAGGATATGTTCATTTAAGGACGAGTAATCTCCATATAATTATCTATGTGATAATTACGCAATTTTCTATCCTTAGAGGTAGTAAGTCCGCATTTTTAATAGACTGTTTATGGATAGATTGCAGTCACATTTAACACACATTCCAGTTGAAAAATTTACCTTAATTGCTGATCTATTGACAGTATAAGAAGTTTATTTCCTGAAAATGTTAAACAAATTGTTTTTCATGCCGTGAAAAAGCCCTGCTTTGTTTACATTTCAAGCAATGCAGGGCTCTCCTCACGTAATTTAAGGCTTAATAATCGATCAAGTTCACTTAATTGTAGAAAACACACAGTTCTGTTTATTGGAAATGTACACTACAGTTTGTCACGTCAAGCAGAGGACAGACGTTTGCCCAAATATCTCGGCAACCACAAGCCCCACAGGAGAAATACACATACCTATGAATAGCGTATCTCATTTGTAATATGAATATCACATTTTCATGATGTTTTGGTGCCGTCTTTGTCCGATATTTGACAATTTATGGAAATGGCAGTCAAATTTCGCAAAATGTTGAAATTTGTGATGCGGCCAGTCTGACACACAATGGGTGGTGACGTCATGAAAGTGCACTGCAGAGCCACCACAGACTTAGTTCTTGTCAAGTTGGTGTTAAATAGACCTTCAATCTCATCGTGGTGATTTTTATGGCCTGTACAAACTATGCTAAATTTCTGTCTCAATGCTTGACGTGACAAACTGTATACTTTAAATCTATCAACTTATGATCTATAAAAACAAGTTAAATTTTACATAGAATCGGCTGACTTACTACCTTTAAATCAAGGACTATATCTTACGTAATACTGACTTGGCAACTGTATGTCTATTGATTTTATGACATATGTCAACAAAGTTGTATCTATCTGCCAAGAAAGCTTTTAATTTCTAGCTGAAGGCTAATTTTATACTTTCTATGCCTATAGATAGCATCCATCTACGAGTGAAACAAATATTATGGTTTCAGATATAGGTATATGTCATATTATATTTATTGCATTGTAAATTTGTATAAATATGCTGGCCAAGCAAATGACTTCTCAATTAGTTAACATGGGTAGACATGTGCCTATATATAGGCATACAATAAAAGAGATCAAAATAATATAACTTTTTTAATGCATTTATTTTGCAATTATATCTGACTGATTTAAAAATAAATTATAAAGGGAAACTCCAGAATACAAACTCAATTTCAACTTCAGAAACAAAGTGGTTATCATAGTTATCAATAGCAGGTGTCTCAAACTTATGAGCATTACTGTACACCAACATATTTGCTCTATGACTGGGTTGACTGGTATCCTATAGCAGAACATTACAAAACCAACAATGGCATATTTCTGGATGTTATTTTAAAGCCAAAACACATTATATCAATAATTCCTTGTTTGGTAAAAGTCTGGACTTGGCTGAATCCATAAATGCCAACTTTGGAAGTTTATGTTCAGTATTGACATTGCCATAATGAGGTAAAATAACAATAATTTGGAATATCTATCTGCGATTCAGTGTTATTCCAGCCAAGCCTTCAAATAATATCATGAATTATTTCCAGTTATTACAATATATAGGCCTACTCAAACAAATCAAATATAGGCAAAGAGGTGCAATCAACCACAATTACTTCCAACCCCCATTTAATGTTACCCCACAACATGTCACACTTTCCTACTTTCCCAAAATACAGTGTAATTACCTAAAACCTCAGCTGTGCTTTGGCTTTTTTGGACTCCAAAGAATTAAAGGCTTAAAAGACGGATTTATAGCCAGTGATGTATGAGACACAAAGGCTTTTCATCAGTGAAGTGCTGCTTTCGCAGAGAGAAGTTTTGGTGATTGCTTGTATACATGTTTCAGAGTTGCAGTGTGGTGTTATGTCACAAATGTGGGGGTGTGATTGTGTACGTTTTACGTCCAGAAATTGTGCACTTATTTGGGGTAATTGATAAGAATATCAAATTGAAGTGGTAGTAACTCTTATACAATTCAATATCCTATGATTTTATATTCACGTCGTTTTTGGATCTGTATATATTTTCAATTTATAGACAATAATATAATAGCGTTTTTTCAATTGTTAAATCCATAATAATTAATGTATTCCTCCATGGCTAAACCATGCAAGTCAATTAAAGGCAGAGTCAACAACTCAATTTGCAAGCATACTAGCAATTGACCAATCAATACCTTACTGCAAATTCGCTAAAGTGAGGCACCAATAAGATCATTGTTATTTGGTATAAACATAAAATTTCAATTTTCGATATTAACATAGAAATCGTGATTCTCAACACCAGTTATGAACTTAATTTTCAACACCCCGACAATGAATTACAATTCATCAAGTCACATCTTAAAGTCACCAAACTTGATGGCAAAAATCCAACATTCACGACTCAGTAAAGTAACTATCAAAAAGTTATTAAACATCTTACAAAAAGCAAAACTTTTTACTCACCAGTGTGCTGGAAAGATAGCCAGAGAAACAATACAGGGATAAAGGTACGACAGTCCAACCAAGTGTCCATTTTGAACGTGAATGACCCTAGCTCTGGCAGGGCTAAATCCTACTGGAGTTGGCCAACGGACCATGCAGGTATTATGAGAACAACTTTGGCACTGCTCTCATGGCTCTGCAGCGTGCTAATACTGTATGCACATTAGTGAGTCCTGTAATTAATAAGTTGATGTTTTTTTCACAAGAAGAGCTTTTCGAAGATTCACAATGATAGTTTTTGGCAGTTACAGATGTTTTGGTTCAAATTGTCATATTTTTGTTTCAATTTCTTGAAATATTTCTCTAGTAATTTCAGACGTTTTTGGCAGTAAATGTAGATTCTATCAAAGTTATTTAATGGTTATCAATTATATGATTGTACCCAGCCAATTTGAGAGAAAACTGTCTTGTTTAATAAAACAAGCTTTTCAAAATTACAATTTTCCCAGGAATTTAAACTCAAAATGTCCGACACTTCCTGGTATAGGAATTTTAAGATTTTCTCGTCAGAACTCTTTGACAGCACTTGCTATTAGTGAAAGTCAGATATTCTTCAATGTGTAGCTACTGGTTATTGGCACGCGGAAAATACCAAGGAAACTGCCCTGTATTCAGTGAACACTCCAAGTTGTGCCAATCACTGGGGGTGCAGTATTGGTTCTTGGTGTACTGGCTTAAATATCAACAGAACGATACTGGCAATTAGCTGTTACAATCCTCACAGCATTGGCTACTGACTCTGCAGATAATACTGGCTCCTGAAGGACTGGTCCTGTCATGTAAACCAGTAAATCTCCACACTGTCGACACTATTGGTCAGCTCTCTGAAGTAACATCCATGAGCAAGAGTTCCTGCCAGTATTGTCACCCAGTAAATTGACGTAATGTTAATCCATGCATGTGTGTAATCCAAGTATAAGGCTGATCTTCACGGGTTCTTGCCAGTAAGTATGTGTACAATGTAATATCATTGAAAACAGGAGTACATAAACAAGCCTACAGCAGAAATAGTCTCTTGCAAAGCAATGTCAGTCAAAACCAATGCTTTGTTTTGAGAGCCTCTTGATTTTGCCTTCACTGCTAGAAATGACAATGCTATTGTTTTTGTTGTACTCTTGCTATCTTCAGTGCACTACAATCACTTGAGAGTTAAGAATGATGTTGTAAGCCAGCTGTACCATAGTGAAGAACTAATGTGTTGTTCTCTGGGTGTACAATGAAAGCATGGTTATTCATGCACAATCAATGAATGCTCATACAGTTGATGTAGCAAACTAGAGCAAAATGTTGCAAAAAATTATAAATCCTAAATGCAACTATAATATTATTTCCATTCAACTATGTATAAATCCATTCAACCATGCTTAATGTATTGGCAATGTTTGTCAACAAACTACCATCATAAGCATTGGTGGTTGTATATGACTCCATGTGGTTGAGCTACTCATCAAAACATATCTAAAGCGAGACATCAAAACATTGGCAAACCATACAGTCAAATCATTGCATCAATGACTGTTTTACTAATCCATGTACTGCTATCCAGGCATGGACCACAGTGTTGTTACTGTTCACTGTGTGTACTGCAGCCGAGCCATCCAGACTGACTGCCTATTGCTGCTACTGATGCAGTTGGCTAGGGATGCTGGGCTGGGGATGCTCCTGCAGGCTCTTGCAAGCAGCTATGGATGCAGGACTCCACAGGGCTTCATCCGTGCAGCATGGGCTGTCCAGCTTGCTACTCCAGAGCTGAGCAGACGAGAGCAGAGCAGATCGAAGCTTTTGCTTTTGCCTTCCTTAACGCCAGGTGTCTCTCCAACCATGAAATTCATGTCCAGTCCACTCAGGCAAAAACCCTCAGTCCAGCACTCCAATGCTTTTGTGTGATACTTGTGATAAGTGTATTTCCACTTTGTCATATATGTATCTGGTTGGTGCTTTTACTCAAAAAAACTGAATACTTAAGTTATGATAACGTTTCCTTTAGAAGCTTTCCACAATTCTTCTTCTGTATCTTATCATCCAGTTTTCAAAAATTATAGTTATTATGAAGTATTTACGGTTGTGTATTACAGAGGCGTATTGCTGAAGAGTGCAACAATACGCTTCCGTGACATATTTTGCGTCATTATAAATGAACATAATTGACAACATCAAATATTGCATGAGATTCACAGCTCAAAGAGTCTTATTTTCCACACTTTTTTGTAAATCTTCACATTCTCATTTATCTTCTTATTGTCTGATATCTTCTTAGATACTTCTCCGGCACTCTGGGAAGAACAATCTCTTTTTCAGAGTATTTTCCGGTGGATCTTCTATTACAGTCTGTCACATTGATATAGAAAAATAGTGGACTGTTGCACTGTGAAAATGGCACTTCGTGTGTCACCATGCTGATGATTTGCCATGATCATACCCAATACTTTCAATGTTAATTTGATTCAAGGAGACTTATCCCGCTTGTTGGTGACAGCCAAATGAAAGTATTATGCATCTGATTTTCACTCTAAAATCAGTTAATGACAAGTCAAAAGGCCTTCTCTTGATCATGACTAATCAAACAGCCTCTATGTTTCCCATGTTGAAAGTAGAGAAGATGACACTTCATCGGCTATCGTGAGTCACAAAGTGCATTTTTCACAGGCAAGTGGTCCTAATATTTTCTATATCAAAGTGACAGACTGTAATTAAATCTCAAATATTAACTCCAATGCAATTTTATCTAATCTGAAATAATTTTTGTTATACATCTTATATTATCTCATATTCCAACTTGTCTGATCTGCATGATCTTTCCTTTTCACCACATACCTTGTGGAAGTTAATCTCATTCAGTGGTCAGTGGTGTAACTAGGGTTGTCAAACCGGGGGCACTGGTTACCAGGAGGGGCACCCGCTACACTAACTGTATATTTTAACCTAAGTCAAGAAAAATCATAACGGGGGGGGGGTGCACTTGGGAGGATGCACTTTGGGGGGGGGGGCACAGGGCCAAAATGCGGGGCACATACCCCCCTTCCCCCGCAGGGACGCTACTGATCTCATTCTTTTGCCTTCCCTTTTTCCTAATGATTTTCTGTTGGGATGTAACAAGATATGATAGAATAAGATATGACAAATTAAGAAAAGAAATGAATTGTTGAGAAATTACAAGAAAGTAACATAAAATACAGGATAAAGACGAAATTTGATGAGCTCAGAAATACAAAACCCAGATGACAATCAAATTTGAAGTGAACTGTATTTTATGCCTGGATGGGGTGTGCAACAAAATCATGTCATATCTTATCTTATCCTTTCTTTTTTCTTCTTCTTGTCTTTTTTCTTTTCCTTCTTATCTTGTCTTATCTTATCTTATCCTAGCTAATCTCTCCTTATTCTTTCGTTTCTTGTTTTCCCTTTCTTTTCTTAAATTCTATCATATTTTATCTTATTTTGTCTTATTTTATCTTATTTTATCTTATTTTATTTATTTTATCTTGTTTTATCGTATCTTATCTCATCTTGTTCTTTCTTTTCTTGTTTTCCTTCTCTTTTCTTATCTTATCTCTTTTCTTACCTAATTTTATCTTTTCTTTGCATTTCTTTTCCGTTCTTTTCCTGTCTTTTCCTTTCTTTTCTAATCAAATCTTATCATATCTTCTTATCTTACCTCATCTTATTCTTTCTTTTGTCGTTTTCCTTACCTTACCTTACCTTACCTTACCTTACCTTACCTTACCTTATCTTATCTTATCTTATCTTATCTTATCTTATCTAATTCTGACTTGATAAATCAATATTTTTGGGTCATCAATTAAAATAATCCATAAATTGTAGGACTCCCTTCTCAGAAAATCTATGACCCACTCTAATCCCCAAATACCCCCCCCTCACCCCCTCCTTCTCCACCCAAGTTCTTCCTTTCAACCCACAAAGCTGTCCGACCTCAATTAATAGCATATTAGCTCATATTAGCCAATTCCCCATATCACACATGATGTCCAACTGTCTGACAAATTACCCTCTAATCATTCACTACTGCACTTAATTTCAAAGGGGCTTAGCCTCCAAATACCAGAACAAATGTCCAAAAATCTTCCCAGTCAGAAATCATTTCCTATCTAATCAGTATTTACCACTTTCCTAAATTTCCTGTCCTATTCAATTTGTTCAGTGTGATTTTGTTACAAGAACTTAGGATTACAAGCAGAGAGAATATGAACAAGTGCTTAGTCAGAACATGCAGAGATGGATTGATGATTTGGGCTTTACATCCTGTGTTTATGCACTTGTTAGGCTAATTATATATAGGACAGGAAGAGGACATGGCAATGGCAAAGGATGATTGAAGATAGCTAGATAGATGTAGTAAGTGCCACCCTCTAAGCCCAGTTCTGGGCGCTCGCGAGGGTTGATTGATGAGATGGGAGAGAGTGCAGGAGTCCTCAACTTGTTACACATTTACCCCATGTGAGGTATATTTTACCCTGCACAGACACTGATACAAGGGGCCACAAATTTAACATCTTATCCAAACGACATCCTGCTGGGATTTTGCTCATGATGGTCCACTAAAAATTTCGGGCTTCCCCACCAGGAGTCAAACCGATGCAGGCTTCAGCAGAACAACAGAACAATGATATCATACATGAAGCAGCCATCCGACTTGGATCCATGTGATCCGGTAAGAGCAGGATTCGAACATGGGATCCAGCGATTGGTTGCCTAGGGACCGTTCAGAATTTATGACTGGGGGGGGGGGTGGGAGTTTTGCTGGAACTTCCCGTCAAAAATTAATACCCCCCCTTGAGTTTCATGCGGATTTTCAGTACCCCACCCTTTGGTTTCACGTGTATTTTTAGTACCCCTCCCTCGACATAAAAAGCAATATACACATATATACTAATATAAACGGCCACACGTACAGATTCGCGTCATTTCGCGGACTTTTGCACATAAAAAAGTCCAAATAAAATGAGGTTATGCGTTATTTTTAAGATTTTTTCTTTGTAGAAATTGTTACCCCCCCTTGGAAGCGTTGTCAAAAATTAATACCCCCCCCCTTGAAACCCGTCATAAATTCTGAACGGTCCCCTAGCACACTATAGTATACCGCTGACCTAACCTTCAATCATCAGAAAAGAGAAGATTACTGTTTGATTGGATATTTAGAGAGAACTTTTTCAGATCATACATTTTCATTTCACTGAAACTGAAAAAGGTATATAAAATTAAAAGCTATTATTTTATCTAGTAAGTTTTAAAAGTTATTTCTGTAGATGTGGCCAAATGGTTGGGGTATAGATTTTCTCAGCTGTTAAGCTGGAGGCCCCGGGTTCAATCCAGCATATTGCATTGGAGCCTGACGGTATCAGTTATCTCTGGGATAAAAATGAAATTTCGAAAAATGTTTGGCATAAGGATATTGGGACATTAACAGGAAATGAGGGCTATTAATTAATCACCTCCATGTCCTTGACTGTAGCGATGCACACATATTTCCCTGCACTATTGTGGAAGAATCACACAAGTTTTCATATGCCTGTGACCTTTCTGTAACTTGTTCCGTAGACTTGTTCTTATGAAATACCATGGCACAGTAAACGCCAGATTTTGCATTAATAGATAATGCCTTTTCTTTCCCCAAGGGAAACAAAGACAACTTTTGCAAGATGTCAAGTTGTATTGTCTTTGGCAATTCTAAGCCAAATGCCAGCATTCATATTGCCAAAGAAAGCATGCATGATGCCAGATGTTATCTTAGGAATTCTAACCATTTCTCTTGAGGATAACTTACGGCCTGTTATCCAATATACGATTATAATTGACAAGAAAATTGTGGTAAAATTGATTGTGGGTAACACGAGGATTTAAAAATGTTTTCTATTTGTCCATATATTGTAAGGGGCAAAGGGGGAGGTGGCTTGGAGTTAGTTTTTTTTTGTGAAATAAATAATTACTATCTTGAAAGTACTTTCTCATATAATGTAAATTTGAATTAACCAATTACATGCAAGACTAAGGAAAGATGATCCCTGATCTACATTGTAGCTCAAGTGATATACAATGTATTTCTTTGATATGGTCATTAGTGTTCTGCTAATTAAGGATGTTTAATCCAGATCTATATTTTGTCAATCAAGGATCCACAGGGTTTAATCACATATCAACATGTGATCAATTTCGATTATACTCTTGTCAATCACTGATTTATTGGCCAATCAAACATAAATCAATAGGTTCATAGAAATCTATGAAGTATGCAAAGGCGTACAGAGTGTGTGATTTTAAGGGGGGGGGGAGAGTGACATTTGCCTAAATTTCAAGATCTAAATGTAATACCATTTCAAATGAAATTGCCTGGAAATCATTAATTTTCAATACTTTTTATCTAATCATCTGCCTGATTTTTTTTTTAGCCTTTTTATCCCGAATCTCACTGTCCCCCCTCCCCCTTCCCGTACGCCAATGGTAGTATGTTCCTATATTCAAGTGACTTTGTAAAGTATTGACAAAAGTATGCCTTTATGTTGTTTTGCTAATAATAAATTTGTGGTGTCTAAAAAAAAACATTTTCAGTCATTTTTTGATTTTCTCAATTATTTTTTTTTTTGCTTTTGTGAAATCCATTGATATTGGCATGAAATCTCAGGTGAAATTCCAGGAATAAATGAAATAAAATAGATGTTGCAGGTGCAGCAACTGATTGCTAGTTGCCCAAATTGACAAGATGTTAGAAAGTTTCCATTGATACTGACTTATTTTTATAGTATTTCCCTTTGTGAAACATGCTTTGTTCTCTTTTCTCATGGTGCAACAACGTGGCAGCACTGTAGCCTACAATGCTGTACATGACTTCCTGTTTGATCAAAACATTGGCTTGGAGAAAGCACATGTTTCAGAAAAAGTCAACTCACATAAAATCAAATTGCTGTCAGCCAGAGAGAAAACCACTTAGAACTTTGTATGTAGTCACTGTGGACCTGATCTGTGCACAGTGTAACCTTGAAACATCTTTGATATTTAACTAACAGCCTCCAAACTTCCAATGTGAGTTGGCAAAAA
The DNA here is from genome assembly GCA_026936325.1 of Platynereis dumerilii. Classification (NCBI taxonomy): domain Eukaryota; kingdom Metazoa; phylum Annelida; class Polychaeta; order Phyllodocida; family Nereididae; genus Platynereis; species Platynereis dumerilii. The sequence continues at coordinate 9,676,305 of JAPTHN010000016.1, read as the reverse complement.
ATTATGTGTTGGCATGACAATAGGAGAATTTTCTATTACCTTTCTTGTCAATAATTATCCTAGGATTTGTCCTGTTAGCCATTCCCAATAATAAATTTAGATATCCCATGCAATATAAATATAATCCAAGAACAATTCCATGCGGATAAATGGATTATCAAATGTTTCAATTATCTTTTCTTGGGCAAAAAGTCCATGTCTCTGCCATATATTCTTATGCTCTGAGAGTGTTTTGAGGGGCCCTGTTACAAAATAGTGAGCTGGATTATCTTGTTTGGCGTTGTTTGGCACTGACTGATTGTTGGAATCACCTGTTTCGAACCTCAGTTCAGTGGACTGTGAATTCCATATGTGCGGTTGTGGGACCATGTTTTCTGTGTACATCTGAGATCAACCGGCAAAATATATGCAAGACAATTTTAACACAAAAAATGTTGTTTTTTTTTAGGCTGAAGATGCTTTTAGATGAAAAAAATTGATTAAAAAGTATGTATGTATACATATATATGAAATTAAAAGAATGAATATTTGTGATATGCAATGTCATGTAGGCTACTCACTTGCTACCTGATTTGTAAATTCCTCCTCTGTGGCTGGAGAACCCTGTAATATATGTGTACATTATAAATTAAAATTACAAAAAATACATAGATTATGAAAAAACTGTTACAATTATCAAGATACTATTGACTGAAAAATATACACCAGTCATAAGCTGTCTCAGTGAACAGTTTTTGGAAACCGGGAAAACAAAAAACAGCATCTGTCAAGGGAGGCAATGCACAAATATGTATTCTTGCTGCTTTAATAAGAACCACATTCTGACGTAGTTTGTGGCATCTGGAGGATTCATACGAAGAATTAATGAATATCTAAGAAACACTACTCTCTGCAAAGAAATATTAGCTCAGTAACTCCTTTGTATACTGAATCCAAATGTAATACAAATGCATACACTCACAATTGTATGAAAATGATACAGAAAGTTTTACAAAGAAAGAAAATCGAGATTTCTGTATTAGGACAGCATTTTTGGAGGTTTTTAAGAATGCATTTATCGTGAAAAAAAGTGCATCTATATAATTTAGAGTAGGTTAGGGCAAGAAACCCCGACGAGGTGAGAGGCCTCCCAGCATCTCTTATATTAAAATGATAACGTACGGGATTTATCTCAAGTTATACTCGATGCCTGGTCTTCTAATTTTCCCTGTGCCCTCCTTTACCCTTCATGGCAGAACTCTCCCCTTTCCAAGGCCATTGCACTCTTTTACATGTCCTAATTAATGATAATTAGTTTTAAGCTGATTCCTGCCTTATACACAAGAGGGCAACACCTGCAAGGTCTCTCCCATTTGCTTCACTTGCTCCCTTCCTTTCAGCACAATTTCCACTTCCATTTAGTGTCATAGCTATTCCATCTAACTCTGCAGCTAGCACGGGCTTATTGATAAATTAAAATCATAGAGTATGCAATCATCTCAACTTACACTTAATGTCTGATCTTCTCATTTCCCTGATCTTTTAATTTGCCCACTTCAGCAAAGTCTTCAGTGAATAAGTCAGACACACCCCCAAGGATGACCAATGAACATGAATGCAAGCGTGTTATGCAAATGAGGATGATATACGTCTATTCACGCATTTCTCTCTGTCGTACAGTTACGATTCCAACTGCAATAGATAGATCTCTCCGAGATCTTTAAAATGGTGGGCCGTACGTCCCTGAGAAGTTAATAGTCGCTTCATAAATTGCCGGTAAACTTTTGAACTGGGGAAGAATACTGAGCGCTGATTGGCCTAGACGCTCGTGACGCAAATCTATGATAATATGAGGCGATTGAAAGATTCGTCTAGGGTAGATTCTCTTGGTGAATTTGCCAAGTCTCTTTCTAAACCTACTACGAAACAACTCAACCCTTTTCAAGTCCATCTGACTATCTCTCTATCTATTACATTGTATTCTGTCCTGTTCCCTCCAATCTACGGGAAAATTACTAGTTTTAATAAATTTAAAAGCTTTTTTGTCAATAGGATATGATTCGGGAGGCTTTAAATTCAACATCTTTAAGACTGCAGAACAAACAGAACCAAAGGACGGTCACCCACAAGCAAAAAGTACCAAGGTAAGAAAAGTAAATAAGAAGCCCCAAAAATGATATGCAGAACTCATAAACATCAAGCTCTCAAAACATAGGATAAAAATCTAATAATCCTAATTGTCAGAATATAATTTCTTTTCATTTTCGAACGGGAACATTAAAAAAGTGTCTGTTCCATTGCTATGCCATATCAATGCATAGTCTATCATTGGTTTCGCAAGTTAACCTTTTCACTCTAATTCAGTTCAACAATATATGAAGTTATGAACAAGACAAGAAAGCTTTGGCAAATGAAAAACTTACCCATGAAGAAGCAACAATATCAAAACAACATACAAAAAACCCCATGCGCATAGCAGCATTTGTATGAATGACTTAACAAGAAACAACAAAACAAAAACAGCATCTGCCAAGGGAGGCAATGCACAAATACATATATTCTTGCTGCTTTAATAAGAACCACATGCTGACGTAGTTTGTAGTATCTGGAGAATTCATACGAAGAATTAATGAATATCTAAGAAATATCTAAGAAACACTACTCTCTGCAAAGAAATACTAGCTCAGTAACTCCTTTGTACTGAATCCAAATGTAATACAAATGCATAAAGTAAAATGATACTGAAAGTTTTTGCTCACAAGCTGGAGTACAGTGTCAATGAAAACCTTCAAGAAGTGCAAATGACGGAGAGTCGTAAGCTTGAATGTGTTTCATAAAGTTAATGAATGCATAATAAGAAGGAAAAAGTTCATATAGAAATTCTGAACTTCTTCCATTTGACTAGTCTTGCTGACCAGACAATTTTGGACTGGTACGGCCAAGTGCAATTGCATCTGAAGTACCGGTCCACCAGTCCACCGCAAGTGGCAAACCCCCATGGGATTTGTTTGAACTGGTACTTCTTGGTACAGTTTAAGGCCTAAAAAAGAGAAAAGTTTTCACATCTTTGCGCTTTTTCCATGTTTTCTTTTGGGCAATTTCTGGTGAAATTTTGTTTGAAACCAGCTTAAATCAAACATGGTATAGAGTAGGTTGGGGTATGCAGCCCCCCTTAATTTTGAGGTGCAATTTGACCTACTTTTTACGGTAGATTATTTTAATGCTTATGCTGTCAGTAAGGGATCACTTGACTCTACTTATAACTAGTGAAACAAATGTCTACCAATTTTAATAAAGAAGTTATGGCCATTTTTGTAAAAGATTTAAAATGGCCTTCTTACCCCGCCCATCGGGCAAGAAGCCTCCCTATTATAATCTAAATTTCAGAATTTTTGTGTTCATACATTTATTTTTAAATATTTTTTGCCCTGTTTCAATTTTGACCAAATTGTGTTTGTTTTAATTAGCTATTCTGTCAGGATTTAAGGTAAAGTACACATTATTAAATGGTTCCAGAAGCAGCTTCAAGGCCCCAGTGAAAGGGGCCTCATGCCCCATTCTATGTTGGGCCTTTCGCCCCAAACCCACATATTTTAATTTGACCTGTATATTTTTAACTAAAATGCAAAAAATATGATCCAGATCACATTTATGTGATGGCCATAAAGTGAAGCAATGCAGATATCCATTATAATTCTAAACATTTCAAAAGTTTTTTTGACAACCCCTTTCAAAGAATTAATCAAAATTACAAAAACCATGCACATTTTTTTTGTTACTTTAAATTCTACTATGGCTTGATGATGTTGCCCTGAAAATTTGTGATGTCACCTAAAAAGCCTGTAGCTTCAATCCTATCAATAAGAAAACGCACCAAAAATGTAAGTTTAGATATAACCCTGGGGGGGGGGCCTCTCACCTAACCCAGGTTTCTTGCCCCGACCTACTCTACACCGGTATATCAGATCACCTCCGATATAAATTGGAAAGGTACCAATTCCTATGCATAGCACGCTTCTTGACCAGAACTGGTTGTCCGCCCCTGGGAGGGACACTGATTTTGTCTTGTAAAACATCTTTGAAATCCTTTTCTATTAATTTCACTGTGATATTATATATCAGATGTAATGGACCATTCATGCATATTATTTTTCCACACTCATGAGGTCTAATTCCAAGTTCCAACATTGCAATCATCCTAGATTTTGCACGCCATTTTAAAGCATCTCCATATAATTACTTTATTAAAAAGCCTGGGGTCACACAAATTGGTCACGCACATGGACAACAGAGGGCCATGATATTTGGACACATTTAAAAAAAATTGTCTTTGTTCCAGATTGTTATATTGGGAATTTTGCTCTCGATAGATATATCATGATCAGAATCATTCTAGGTTACTGACAAAGTGACTTTTATTCAATCTGATTGTGTCATACCTCAAGCATAATGTGGCAAAATCTTTCATAAAGATCAGTTTAACATCAATTTCAGCTTTTTTATGATCACAACAAGGAATAACATCCTGTAACACCCTGTAAAGTGTCATGAAGTATTCATATTTTAGATTCCTTATGATCAGAAGACAGCAGAATTATTGTACTGAATGCCATAAATGCCTATGACATGGGCCATAGGTATATCCACCTGCAGTGGCGGATCAAAATTAAGGGTTGTCTGTAGGGGGACACGGACACCGGGCACTCTACGGCATTTGTGGACTTTCATCGCATCATATTTTCTTCATAATGATACTCTTCAATTCAGTAGTCTCGAGCGGGCCCAGGTTCCCTGTCTGCAATTGCATCTATCCACCTGTTTATCTATATCTGCCTATTTTACTGTCTAGCCATACATCTGTCTATCTATCTATCTATCTATCTATCTGTTTGTCTATCCATCTATCCATCTATCTATCTATCTATCTATAAGTATTTTACTAAAGCTGGTAGTCATCATGGGGATAGCAGTAATGCAAGAGAAAACCCTGTTATAGGGGAGAGCGGGGCACAGTGAGACACTTTTTTTATTTTCAAGTGTCGCAAAATGTTGGCAGTAACGAGTTAAATGAGATCAGGTCTACATTATGGGTAATGACATTGGGTATATTGTCCAGTAGTTTCAGGTTCCTACCTTTTACAGATTTAGAGAAATTTTGATTTACGTCCATGCTCGTTTAGTGTCTCACTGTGCCCCGTGGGTGGGGCACAGTGAGACAGCAGGCGGGGCACAGTGAGACAGGGCATCTGCTTCCATAACCGCCAATCCTCAGGACCTGCGAAATTGTTCTATCAATTGTTGCTACAGAAACTACTGTACTCATAAAAAAGCAGCTGGCTTGGTGAATTTGTAGGTCCTTTTTTGAGCATTTTTCAAAACTTCATCGCACAGGACACATGCACGACTTATTTAACCTGCCGCACCTGTTACATACTAATCAAAATTATTTTTGATGCTTCCCTTCGGATATGACTCATTAAAATCAGCAGTTTATAGCATGTATTTTGTTTTTTATAGTGAATTGTGAGCTATGCATTACATTCAGGTCATTTCGAGTGTAATTTGTGATGTCTCACTGTGCCCCGCCTCAAACTGTCTCACTGTGCCCCTCGCAGCTCTCTTCATAAACTTTTTGAATCCTGCAGACCAGACACCTGTATCGTGCTTCATCATCTCACTAAACTAAGACAAATAATCAAGGTTTGAATCCCTGGCAATAAATTTGCATTATACCATTTTTCTTTGGAATTATAACAAAAAGTCGTTTAGCAAAATTATTTACTTTTACTAGCTAAAAACCAAAATATTGAAATTCCACTCTCGATATTCTGTGTAGGCTTTCAGGATATAGGACAGTCTCTCACTCAGTTACTTTTTGTATTATACAAAAGAGGGTTGATCTGTAAACAGTACCAGCGAGACGCTACGGGCTTTGTCTCACTGTGCCCCCCGTCTCACTGTGCCCCGCTCTCCCCTAAGTAGTTGTCTGAAAAAATTGATGGTGCTTCAAATAACCCTGGGGCCGGGGCTATTTGAAGCAAAAAAAAAGTTGGAAGTTTGTGTCTGTAACACAGAATTCAAAAATTATTTACAATATCTCATAAGCTGATCATTTAGTTAAACACACGTACTATCACATGCCAAAATTTGGTGTGAATATCTTATGCCATTAACTCTCCAGAGCAAAAATAAAAACAAGTGCTTCAAATAGCCCCGGTCTCCCCTAATGATAACAAAGATATGTTGAGAGCATTTTAGAATTATTGTTAATTTCTTGGTAACTGATTTGGTGCTGTCTCTTCTGTTTTTATTTGCATATGTATTTATTTGCATCTGATTTTATCTAATGTGTATGTTTTTATTCTCATGTTTTTCGTGAGGTAAATAAAATCTTATGCCTTAAAATCGTGTGTCTTATTAACTTAAAACACCATTTTAAGATTATCAAACATTCGAAGTATAACATGTTAGACTGCTGACAGTGGCTGCTCCTTATTTCTTGGTCTAGGTAGCTCCTGGACCCGCAATTAATCTTAGTTTTGTCTGTTGTGATGTTTATTTGATGAAGGTAGGTCAAAGGTCAATGTCATGCCATTGAGGTCAAAGTCAGGTCACAGTTCAGAATAACCCAGAATTGCCTAAGATCAGGAGCCAAATATGACTTCCGTATGTAGCTGTTTTTCTCTCGACATTGTCAGCCATAAACCAAGGGAATAAGGCTGAATACTAATTTTCCACAATGTCTTGCATTTGTTATGCCCTAGATTTCTACATTATTTGGCAAGCGAATATCATAAAATGGGTTACATCAGATTTGACATCAACGTCAAAGACATCATGAACCTATCATTTTATGTAGAATATGTCTTTTGACTCAAGATATGCACAATCATTTAAATGTATGCCATGGAAATTGGAACTGAGAAGTTGTTTTAAAAATTACAATATTTCTGGCTACTTTATTATCGTTTTCATTGATACATGTTTTTCTAGTTTGCACTTCTCTTTATACCAAACTGTGATGTCACAAATTTAGTTGCATAACTTTGTATATTACAAGCACATATTTCAAGTAACTGCCCAAATGCATTCACACATGAATTCTCTACGTTTAGCTTGTTTGGCTTTGATACCCACACTGGTTGATGAATGCTTCAATGAACTGTAACTGAAGTAAACAGACTACTTATTCTCAAAGGAGAGTTACATTGTTGGGCAAAAGTTAGAAAAGGATAAGGTGCTCACCATAGCATTAGTGTTGCAAGCACAAAATGGTATATCGAAATTGATGTGGATTAATGAAGATAAATTTGTGAAAAAAGGTTATACACGTATTTCAAAGGTTGCTCTCAAAAAATTGGGATACATGTGTCATAGTGAGTCAGCATTGGCAATTGCTATTTCGTCAATATGCATGCCCACTTGCTTGCAGCCATCAGCATTTTTGAAAGAAAAGGAAATGAATGCAATTCGTATACGCTGTAGAAACTGCCTCATGAAATCCCCCTTCCTACTTTGACATATTTCGTTATCAGATAAGAAACCTAGCACTCACAAGCAAATTTGCGTAACACTAATCTAAATACACGAAACATACTATTTCCAAACATTTTGGCCTGCAGTGTGCATTGACTGACAACAAATGATTTGAAATTGTGATAACTAGTGTCTTATGAAAAATGACAAAAACAGACTTTGTTTGGAAAACATTGAAACAGATGCTCTTCTGGTAAGGTGTAATACTCAGCTTGGACAGAAGTTGTTTGTTGCAGTTGTACCAAAATAATAATATCGCCTGGCAGTTTTGAATTCCTTTGTCTTTAACCGTGATGTCAAACTTTAAACTGAGTGTCACAGATTGAAGAATAGACCAATCACATTCGCAGATACCTGATGAGGCCACAGTTTTGCTGCAAAACGAAGTTTTCAGAAAAACACGTAGCTGGGTCAAAATTTGGTAAGTCTGAAATTCTTGTCTCCAGTGTTTAACAATAATTCATGATGGCAGGAAGGCACATGGAGGACCTCTTGTTGCCATTTGTCATAGACATGGATATTAGCAAAATTTATAACACAAAAAATATGTGGCAGAATATATTTATCCCATCAAAAAATAGCATTGATGTGACCAACCCCCCTGAAAATCTCCACCAACATTTTCTTTGAAAGATCGCATCTCAAAAACGAGAACAGGATCCTGATTAAATTAAACTCGTCCATACATGGAGACTTGACCGGCAGTCTTCTAAAATCTAGTTACCAATTGCTGATATAATATTCTGTATAAGAGCAGGAGGTTGTTGTGTCAATGTCTCCAATATTGCGTCATTAACATCACACCGGATTTGTTTCTTAATAAATATTAAAGGGACACACATTCTGTGAGAAAACTTTGTGTCTAACATTGTCTGAGAACCCAAGAAAATAACTGAACTATCTGTAGCTCTATATCATTTATGTAAACCAAAATAAAGAGTATTTCTGTCGGCATGTCAGTTGTTCTATTTCAATTTGTCATTAGCAAACGCCTTCCTGCTCTATTTTGACTGCATATTTCTAAACCAAAATCGCTGTGAACATGTGTCTGGTGTTAATAAGGTCATTGCATGCACATATTGTCAGACTGCCAGCTTTGCACTGGTCCCTGCAAAGATTTTTGCCTTAATTATCATTAGCATCGCGCTGTCATTAGCATCATGTCAAAAATGGCTTATTGCCTTTACCTCACTAAAATTTTGTTGCAGGTGACTGGGGTTGAAGTTGGTTATATTATATATATTATCAATTAATGTTTTAGCAGAATATTTCATGACATTTTTGCATTTTCCTAGCATCTGACATGCTTAGTATGAAGTTTGATGCTTCTCTGAGATTACTAATCAAATATGGGGTGCCAGTGACATTTTACCATTGTCTAGTATCTGAAATATGGCTCAGCAAAGACATTTGGCACTAGAGGGAGTTGTGGAGATCATTTTTATTATTCAGAATCCAAACTATTGGTGAAAAGAGTATTTTTGTTTTTTTTTGTAAATTTGTCATTCAAGAAAATGTCCTATCTCAATAACTATTAGTCATAGAGACCTGAAATATAGCTCAATGTTTGCAGAATAGCCACTTTCCCATACCTTGGTAATACATTCTTCAGCTCTAAGTGGTGCGGATTTCAAGTTATAGGCATGATGCTAATGACACACATTTTCTGTGTTTAATTGACCAAAATTCATTATCTCAAAAATAATTGGCACTAGCGACCTGGAACTTGGCTCAAAATGTGCAAGTAGCTTGCCTAATCATTGGTAATTGATTATTTAGCCCAAAGTGATCAGGATTTTTCATTTATAAGAGTGATTTTAAAGACAGTCAAAAAACATCACAGCTGTATTTATCACCTCAGTACAGATCGGCAGTGCATTGGGACCCTTGGACATAAAAGTGCAGTGATAGCTGATTATTTGACCTACCCAATGCCAACTTTACAGATGATTTCATATTTGTAGACATACGGACTGAATGTGATTTTATTTCTCGGACATGTATTCCATAGGGAAAAATGACATCAGAAAACTTATGACATCGCTTTTCCCCATAGGATACCATGTCCCAGAAAAAAATTCACATTTAGTCCTTTGGTCTACAAATATGAAATCATCTGTAAAAGGCATTTCTGGACCGAAAAATTTTCAAATTTTTCTCAGCTGAAATTTCAAGGTTTTCAAATTTTGACCCAGCTGTGAAAACGATAATAACTACCTCTAGATATATCTATCTCTATCAAGGGAAACAAAATGAATTTTAGCTGTCACACTGGATCTCATCAGATAAAAATTAACTTCATATATTCTGGTACCAATTGTATTTTGTGTCATGAAATGATGAATACTACTTGAATAAAACAAAGCCATATTTCAAATATGTATGCTATTGGATATCCTACACGGAAAGTTCAGAATACCATCAAAAACACACCAACATTTGTGCATCAGAAGAACAAATAGACAAGTTCTAAATCAAAGAGAATTCCTGATGAAACTAATATACAAAGCTCTTGAATATGGAGATAGCTTTGAAAAGCCAGGGATTTCACATTCATGAGGCTAGGATAGGATGGAAAAAAGAGATATAAAAACCAGATTCGAAAAACCTCCAGATTTAGAAAACACTTTGAAAAACAGATTGGAAAATCTCTCATCTCATATTTAAGGATGTCCCAGCCAAACCTCAACATCTCCCCGATCGCATAGCTTCTGGAGTTAAACTTTAATCCCCCACTTGGAATTCTGGTGGACAAAACCAAAGAGAGAAACTCCAAATCTAAAGACAAAAATAAAACAGGAATTTAAAACAGAGCCTGAAGAGAAGTAAAATGGAAGCTTGCCAAAAAGTATGATTGCTAAAGCATCCTGACTTACAGCAGTTTATTTATGGAGAAATAGATGGCCGTAATTATGTGTTTCTTTGAAAGAACTAACTTATAAATCTTACAAGGTAAATAAATGAATTGATAGAAACCTGCCAAAAAGAACAATTCCAAAAGGAGCCTGGTTTACGGTTGAAGTAAAATTTTATTTGTGTCTCTTTGAAAGAAGCTACAAGGTAAATAAACGAATTGACAGAAATTGCCAAAAATAACGATTCCAAAAAGAAAATTTTAAAGATAATACCTTTTTAATGCCCTCTTAAATGTCTTATCTAATGCATTTAGCTGAGGATCTTCCACTACCTGTTTGTCTCAGGTTGCAAATTGAAACCAACCCTTTTTAGTTATTATCGTTTTCAAAGCTACATGTTTTTCAAGTTTGCAATTTGCTTCATTCCAAAACTGTGATGTCAGAGATTAGTTGAATAATTTCGTTTATTACAAGCACAGATTTCAGGAAACTGACAAAGTGCAGTGACTGGATGATGTATGTTTCACTGTGCACTGTAACTGAACCAAACAGACTACTTAGCCTCAAAGGAAAGTTGCAATTTCTGACAAAAAAAGTTGTTTGAAATTGTGATGCCTGAAAAACAGCAACACATTTTGTTTGGAAAACAATGAGGTCCAACACTCAGCTTAGACATGCATTGTTTGTTATGGTTGTACACAAATAGTAACCTTGCCTGACAGTTTTAAATTCCTTTGTGGTTAACTGTGATGTCAAACTCTGAACTGATATGTCACAGATTGAAGATCAGACCAATCACATTGACAGATACCCGATGATGTCACGGTTTAACTGCAAAACGAAGTTTTCAAAAAACACATAGCTATGAAAACGATAATAAGCTGAGTGTTGGTCTTTTGCTTTAGTCCAGTACTTTTAACAAGAAATGTTAATTTGAAAATACAAATCCAGGGTTGCTGCCAATTACTGGTTTAAGGGTTCAAATCCCATTCCCATCCGCAATTTCATGGGAAGTCATGTTTCACAGCAGGAATTGGAAGGTTTCTATTTGAGACTGAGTGCATGATAATCAGGATAATTTTTACAAAACATTGCAAGTATAACATGTTAGGCTGTTGAGAGTCACTGTAGTCTTATTTCTCAGTCATGAAACTCTTGGACCAATTAATCTAGGTTTGTCTGTTGTGATGTTTATTTGATGAAGGCAGGTCAAGGGTCAATGTCATGTCATTGAGGTCCAAATCAGGTCACAGAACAGAATTACGCAGAATTGCCTAAGATCAGGAGCCAAATAAGACTTCCATATTTAGCTCTTTTCCCCTTGACATCACCAAGCATAAAACATGGGAATAGGCCTGAATACTAATTGCCCATAATGCTCTGGATTTCTAGGTTGTTTGGCAAATGAATGTCATAAATTCTGTTATATCTGATTCAAGGTCCAAAATATCATGCATGCATCATCTAATGATGAATAGCTTATTCGAATATATGAAAGCCAAGGAGGTGCAAACTGATAAGAGAGCAAATTTTATATTCTGACTATATATTTTGGAGGGATGATTTAAATCTCAAAAGTATTTGCAAGATATCATACAGTGTAGATGTATCCATTCACGATTGTTTTTATGCAGGATAGCTTTCAAGTAAAATATTTACTCTTATGGAAAAAGCTACCAAAGAGAAAGATAACACAAAATGAAAATACTTTAAGATTTGTCTGCATACGCAACTCGTTTTCACAATTGATTGTCCAGTCTCAATGGTCTTCGGTTTGTGCAGCATTTGAAGAGATTTTGTAGCTTAAAGAAATAATCAATTTGGGTTTAAATATGAAATGCTTGCCTACCTAAACATCTGTCTTCATTGTAAGTACTGAGCAGGTGAGAAAATGAGGGTTATTGTTCTAGAAACATATAATGATGGTTCTACTTTGCATTAATAATGAAAGAGCTGTCAAGGCTCCTTTCAGAATTTTTCTCTTTGGCAAGTTTCTTTTTTTCATGTGTTCAGGTTCCATTTTACATTCCTGTTTTAGATTCGTATCTTAGATTTGGAGTTTCTATCTCTGGTCTTATCTGCCAGAATTCCAAGTGGGAGATTAAAGTTTAACTCCAGAAGCTGTTCGATCAGGGAGATGCAGACGTTTGGATGGAACTTCCTTAAATATGAGATGAGACTGTTATACTCTGAAAATGGCACTTCATGATTCACGATAGCACAAGCATCATCAACGTCGCTTAAGTTTATTTTTGAATTAAAGTTGGTTTTTAGACTTATTTAACTCTGGGTGATGTTTAACAGAGTTCAGAAGTTATTCCATATTACTGCACCAGTGTGCGCAAAAGAAGCAATAGCATAGATTTCGATTGAACACTATAGCTTCCTTGATATTGCACGCGATGAAGACAAGAAAGCATTCACAAATGAAAAATCCAAAAAGAAACAACAATACAAAAACAACAAAAAGTCCTCACACTGCAACATTTGCACGTCTGACTTAACAAGAAACAAGACGTCTGCCAAGGGAGGCAATGCACGAATACATATTCTTGCTGCCTTAATAAGAACCACATTCTGACGTAGTTTGTAGTACCAGGAGAATTCATATGGAGAATTAATGAATATCTAAGAAATATCTAAGAAACACTACTCTCTGAAAAGAAATTTTAGCCCAATAACTCCTTTGTACTGAATCCAAATGTAATACAAATTCATAATGGAAAATGAGACTGAAAGTTTTTACTCACAACACAAGCTGGAGCACAGTGTCAATGAAAACGTCCAAGAAGTGAAAATGACGGAGAGTCGTAAGCTTGAATGTGATTCATAAGGCTAAGGAATGCATAACACAAAGAAAAAAGCTCACATCAAATCTCTTAACTTCTTCCTTTTGTCTCTAGGGGGAACCGGGGCACATTGGGACATGGGGCACAATGGGATGGGGGGGGGGAGGTTTCTTGTTCACAAGCTATTTGATATGGTGGTGCCATAAAATCTTGCACATAACCAACCTGATTCTTCTATCCTTTTAAATGCAAGTTACAGCCACATGCAGAGGTTTGGTGAGAAAAAGTTTTCCTACCACTCAACTAAATTCAAAGGGGTTCAATTTGAACCACTCTCTGGACAAACCATGAACAATCAGGCTTTCTTAGTGCTTGTTAATGCTTGTAAAGAGTTTGATGCATTGTACTGGTGCCTGAGAAATTAGCATTTGGGTGTGACAGTCATGTTGGGGCTCATTGAGACACTCAAAACGGGGCATATTGGGACACACCTTATAAGGCAGAATGCAAGTGTCCAAGTTGACTGAATGACCTGGGACAGCATACAAGAGGTGTAAAGGCCACAGTGAATTGACGCATATTGGATTACCATGCATGGTGACCAAATTTATAGCAAAGCATTTTGTGTTACTAACATTGATAACCGCACCCAGGACATTTTACGTCAAATGTTTTGGACTGTTTACAAATATTAACTATTCACTTACAAGGTATTTTTTGCACTGTATAGATCTATAGTAATACACACTTCCCATATTGAATATCTAGTGCATATAGAGTGTTAAAATAGTTTTCTTACTGATGTCCCAATCGCGGCACATTGGGACGGTTATGATGACGTCGCATTTTGCTCTCTGGCTCCTGAAGAGTAGGTGCAGACAAATCTCTTATGCATTGGATTTAAGCTCAATGGTATTGGTGATATTCATTCAAACTTCTGAGTTGCTCAGTGTTTTCAACATTATTCATAGTCCAGGAGCTTATGGGGATAATTGTGCATATTTGTCTACAAGCATGAAATTTGGCACAAATGTTGCTGAGGGTATATAGATTCAAATTTTTGAGGGCGCCGGAGCGGGCGCTCGTTGGGGTTGCCATAGCAACAAATTCAAAATGGCCGCCACTCGATATCTAATTTTGAGTATAACTCAGTAACAAAAGGTCATAGGATTGCAAATAATAGCTCTAAATATATGTTTTTGATGCCAGGGATTCTGATTCTGCCATTATTTTTCATGTCAAACACATACTTTGGTCTGTAGAGCCAAAATTACCTGTATATTGGGGTTAGAAAGCTTATTTTATAGAAATTCGCCCAAAATCTTCAGCTTAAACTATGGCAAATTGTTCCTAGTAGCAATTTATCAAGTTTTGACAAGAAAAATAAACACCAGTTTTATGTAATAGAAATAGATCAACATATATTCAGTATGATGATACCAAAGTAACCAAACAAATGTTGCAGAAATGGGTATTGTTAATGCAGCTGCATTATACACACCTACAGGTTATTTTGCGCTTGCAGTCCTCTCCACGAAATCTTTCAAATCCATAACCCTGCATGTTGTATGCCAATTTATATGGTATACCAAAAGAAACCTGTTGCTGTTACAAGTATATTAGCCAGTATGACATCTATGATGTACTAACCCTCTCCTGGTTGCCATCCACTTCCATTGAGATCTTGGATTGGACTTGTTTGCAGTTACAACCTTTATCTGTGCTCAAGCATAAATGATTCTTGGGAATATATCTGAGGAGGTTTGAGATCAGACTGCCTCATCCCAAAAGCACCACATCATTACTCCCAAATTGTTGAATACTCCTAGCCGATGGAAGTCCAATGGGAAGAAGAAAAAGTAAAATATTGTACTTGTAAGCGTATGATACAAAGCGAGCAGTCTGATACATTTCAGCATGAATTGCAGTCCTAGGAGGGGGTAGGGGAAAATAGAAAGCCAAATGAATAGGTGAAATAATGTGACGTTGCCAAGTTGACTGTTGGAAACTGATGTGATAAGTTTCAAAGGGTGACTATTTTCATTAGTGAAATAATTAAATGGTTAAAAGACAAGCAGACTATGTTCATTGTATATTAATGCTTAATTGTAAACCTGTGTGACAAGTTAATGACCCTTTTCCTTTATTTTTCCTTTATTTTAATTTTTAATCTTAAATGCTTTTTACATGTCATTAATTTTGTCATTTGTATGGTGTCTCGCTGTCTGATTTAATGGCTAATGGACAATTGCATAGTATTCTTCCTCTGATACATTGGTCCATTTGCTTTCCCAAAACAGACCAATGGTGGAGGTTTGTTATTCAGAGGAACGGGACTGACTCTATCCAAGGGATACTACCAATAGATTTTCGTTTCTACTTGTGAACAGACTGTCATGTTTCACTGACTTTTGCCAACCCACATCCCACAAATCTTGAAATTATTTGCATGCAATGTCAAGACAATATTCACTTGTGGAGGATTAGTTCTTCAAAAGGACCAAGGTATCAGTAATTCTCCTACATGTAAGGTGACCAAGGATGCTGCTATTCCAATACCAAAGGAAAATGAAATTCTCTCACTGTAAACAAGCTTGGAAGAAGGACAATGCTACACAGATATCGTAAGTGCAGCCCTCTAACCCAAATTCTGGGCACTCGCGAGGGTTGATTGATGAGATGGCTGAGAGAGCGGGAGTCCTCAACATGTTACACATCAACCCCATCAATGCCATTACTATGGCCAGGTTCAGTTAGACACCAGTTTGATATATACCAGTTTTAGTACAAAATTTACAAGCTCAAATTTAAGTCCGGCCAAGTTCAGGTGCAAATCCAACAGCATTTACAAACATTTGACTGTTTAACATATCACACATGCAATGACTGCTGTGTGACTTTCTGCATATAGATGACAAGGAGTAGCCTCAAAGTTCATTATTAAGCTGCAGGTAAAAAAGCTGCAACATGCAATTTTAGTTATCCTTGGCAAGATGCTTGTGGTCCATCTCACATGACTGAAATACTTTAGAAAGGACATTCATAAATTTATCGAAAAACCACTTTATGCCTTTCACCAATCAGTCCTGAGGTTGTTGGGATGCTGTTCACTGTAGTTCTCACAACTTCCCTTATGACAGCTTTAAGATGTTTGCTTGTCAATGTACCGGTAGGACTCTTCAAACTTACATTTGAGATGAACAAACACAGGCATGGTGGGAATCGCAGCCAATATTTCATACAATAAATGAAAAGAGGTACACATTTTCCTTATGAATATAGAAGTCAGAAGTTTTTCTTCAGGCAAGATCCTGGTGACACACTACTCGGCAAAACTAATTTCAAGATTGTCTTGTCAGAAAAAAATTTCTTGGATCTTACATCTCCCACCAGCTAGTTATCTTCTACAATCTACATGTAGCAAGTAATAAAACAGCAAGCCTACCACTCTACCAGTGTGTGAACTCCGGAAAGTGAAACAGTGGTAGGCATACAAGGGTCCCTGTGTTATAGGACCACTTCTTCTGCATGAGTCAGGCGGTCTCTCGTGTACTTGAATTCTCTTGAAACTGGCAGAAACATATGACATTCCAGCAAATTAAACTTGTGCCAAACTCGGTCAAGCTAAATGTTTGGTCATTTAGTATTGTCCTTCATGCTTCACTAGGGTGTGACATGATTTTCCTTTGGTATTGCCTGTTGGAAAAACAGTCTCGTTGGTCAGATTTGGAGAATTGTCCTCCAGTTACTAATTATACCATGGTCTTTCTGAAGAATGATCCATCACAATTCTGTATTGTTTTGACATACCATATTAACAATGTAATGAATTCCCTGTGATGGAATGGTATAGAGTGATTGATAGTGCATACACAGGTTTCAAGAGCTTAGATTCGAACCCCAAACCTTTAACTCAATTTATTCCAAGCCCATGAGATATTAGATGGAGTGTTTTATTCTGGGGCTACTCGATGACCCTGGACATCAATGATTTTATAGCATGACTCCAGGTCTTTTCATCACTCATCATGCATACAGCGATCACCAAAATTGAAGGTGCTATGGCAGGGAACCTTGAGCAATGTTCTCTTGTCCTGACCATGGGTACTGCACTGTGGCTGCCCTGAGCAGTGCCATTGTTGGAAGGCTCTCCACAAAGTTCATGTCGGATCAAAACAAGAAGCCCTGACTGACAGCAGTCTGCTGCAGAGGCAGGCGAGCTAGCTAGTGAAGAAATTCACATCAAATTGGGTATGGAATTGGCATCTGGAGCACTAGGGCAGTTGCCTTTCAGGTCCGCGCTCAGCAGAATTCTGCAGAACTGTGCTGGGCTGCCTCAATAATTCATGTATGCATACGTGGACGTGAAATACAGCACCTCTAGTGAAATGTTTTAGCCTGCTCCCTCCAGTCTCATTAGAACAGACTGCTGTAGAATGCAAGAAACCAAATCAATATACTCAAAATGAGATATTGAGCGGCGGCCATTTTGAATTTGTTGCTATGGCAACCCCGACGAGCGCCCACTCCGGCGCCCTCAAAAATTTTAATCTATATACCCTCAGCAATATTTGTGCCAAATTTCACGCTTGTAGACAAACCTGCACAATCCACCCCTTATTTCCCCATAAGCTCCTGGACTATCAGTAAAATTAGTAGATGCGAAAAGCGTCCCAATGTGCCCCAGTTCCCCCTAGCGTCGCTGACCAGAGAGTTTTGGACTGGTATACAGTAGTACAACTACATATCCAGTACCGAACCACCACCAGTACCAAAAAGCCCCCAAGTAAATTTATTTGAACTGGTACATTGTGGTTCAGTTTAAGGACCAAAACAAGAGAGAAGTTTCATTTCTTCGAACTTTCTTTTTTCATGTTTTTTTGACAATTTCTGGTGAAATGCAACAGTATATAAGACCGCTGGCGCCTCTGACATGGATCAGACTGGTATACTGCTTCCCTTCTTCTTCTTCTTCTTCTTCTTCTTCTTTTCCAATGAAGCCCAGCCCGGTGTATTATCAGGCCGGACTGTTTCCCATGTCTGCCTTTTCAGAACCACCAATTATAAATCATGATGTATTCACATTGGAAACTTTATTACATGACTGCAAACTGTAGAAACTGCCTATTTTTTGCCCTATCTTAGAAATTGATGATGTTTGGAGGCATTTGTTACCATAGAAACAAAACAAACAACTTGTTTTAAGTTGTAAAACTAATTTACTAATATAGCTAATAGGGTTGGGTAGATGTATGATTGAATTGTAAAAACCATTGGCTATATGCATTTGATCAGAAAGATGCGTTTGAGGTTTGTTGCTATGGAACTGGCTACAGCAGTGTTTCCACGGCAATGGTAAACTTTTAAATTGTTAATTGCATTCAGAGATGAATATTATATCAAAATTAAGTCCATTCATCAAATGAATTTGATTAAAACATGGGAACATGCCTCTCCTTAGCTTCAGGTTTATAAAAGTAATTTTAAACAAACATTAAATCATTCTCTATTAGTTGGGTCATAAATGCTAATTCCGTGACCGTTGAGAGCAAAGGTTCGTTTCTTCGTGGATTCATGTTCTATAAAGGATTATCTAAAAATTGAGCGGGGGCGTCCCTCCCAAAAGTGCGGGGAAACCCCGTGAGAGCCCAAAATCCAAAATGGCTGCCATTTTAGCATTTGAGAACTAGCTTTGTAATGATTTGAGGTACAGTGCTGTTCAATACATGGATTTTGGGGTTCTCTGGGTCAAGGAATTCATATCTGGTGTTACTTTGATGATTTGATCTAATCTAAATCTCATTAGGCCTAATTAATCCTTAATGGCCAACGTAATTACGTTTTATGATCAACTAGGTAATGGTTTGAGCTATAGTGCTGTTCAATACATGGATTTTGGGGTTTTTTGGGTCAAGGAATTCAAATATAATGTAATTTTGATGATTTGACACAGTTTGCATCCTATGAGAGCCAAAAATCCAAAATGTCCGCCATAAGTATGATTAAATATGTGGAGGTTTGAACTATAGTGCTGTTCAATGGATGGATTTTGGGGTTCTTTGGAGTGAGGAATTTAAATCTGATGTTATTTTCATGATCTGACCCAGTCTACATCCATAAATCCAACATGGCTGCCAATATTTGGCATATTTGGCATAGAGGTGCCATGGCCCAGTACATAAGGTGTTAGCCTGGTAACTGAGACGTTGCAGGTTCGACTCCCACCCATGGCACGGAGGAACTGAGCAGATCCTCCATAACCATTTGCTTCACTTCACCCAGGTGTAAATGGGTACTTGGCTATAGGCAGTGATGGCAATTGTAGATTGACTCAGCATTGTGTGCACTGGAAACGGCTGCCTGGCTGTATACTCCCCGGGAGTTGAGAAAGGCTTATGCTTGAAGAGGTCTGCCAAGGATATAATTGTAAAGTCTGTTGACACTGACTTTGTCGGTGTAATGGACTATAAAAAGTGTACATTTACATTTACATTTGTCACTAAGCTTGAACAAAAGAAACAAGCCAGGGGACAGAGTATGACCATTGGCAAACCAAACATTATTTGACCAACCAGTATTTAGTGATATCACTAAAACATATATATTTTAAAATAATCTTAAGGCAAACTGAAAAATAAGATGGTTGCAATGCTCTCCCTAAATTACCAAAAAACCATTTTGTGTGTAATACTGTGTATGCTTAACTATAATTACCTCACTAATTAGACAATTGCAGATCTTATACTTACGTTGCCATGAACTATATAAAATTTAAGCTTAAACATAATGCAAGACATCAATCAATTTTACCTTCTATTATCTATATCCTGAATCTCAGTATGCTGATGCAAAAACTGTATGTCTGATCATACTATTATTGAATATCTAGTACTATTATTGAATATCTAGCATTTTGTGTTCAATAGACTCAATTCTTTTGCTGAAAATCCTCAGGGACATAACATGAATACTCTTGAAAGCACATCAACTTGAAGCTATGAATTACAAGGATACGTTTTACTTTGCAATTTGGTAGCTACAGACCCAAACAAAATTGCTTTTCAGAAACTTAAGGTAGGTGTTAGGGCTGTTAGGCGGCCTAGAGTTTCCAATGAGAGCGAGAGTTCTCGAGAAGTCTCGAGATCAGCAATGACTCAGCATTTTCTCGTCTCGCCGAGCGAGTCTCGAGAATTGAAGTGTTGATCATTGTTTGACATGGTGTTCATGTGTTTATGTTTATAACGGTTACAAAGCATTGGATTGTTGTTTTGTTTTGCTTGATATTATTGTTATTGTGTACTTGCTGCATTGTTCAATTTAAATATCTGTTGATGATAATCCCCGTTGTATACCTGATAAATGCTGAAGTTGAAGTAGTACAAATGTTTTAAAATTATACAATATCTGGATGTTTAGCTGTGATTTATAGGAAACAAAACACACAGATTAACATTAAAACTATAAAGGATATCATAAAAGCCAAAAAATGTGATCCATTGCAAGATTAAATCTCTCTTGTTTTATCATTGTGCCAATGGCAGGACAGTGTCCTAGATTTCTCGAGAAATTCTCGATTCTCGTGCACTAGACCATGTCATTCTCGAGAGGTGTCGATCGAGACTCATTGGAAACACTAGAACTTAGGCCCCTGCACAGGACTAAATTTTTGCCTCACTACCAATCCCGCTCGTTCCTTCCAAATCTGCTCCCATTCCTGGCCCATCATCTGCATTACAATGTTAAAATTTTCTTAATTTTGACCGGATTCTGGCAGGTTCAGTCCCATTCCCATCTCGCGCAAGGCTCTAGTAGGTGACCAAAGACGGTCATGTCTTTTAATAAACAACATCTCATTTGAATGACTAACGCTTAGCGACTGCAGTGCAATGCTTGCACTGCCCAGTATTTGAGGCAGTCTCCCAGAAAAATACATTTCCAGTTCCAAAATTCTTATATATTTACATGTGTATAGATTATGACATGAATATAGATTTATTTATACAAATGATAGCTGACAGAATGATACTTTTTCACCAAAGTGTGTCCTGTTTAGGACAAAATATATTCTTATGTTTCGAGGGGGAAGCCCACCCTGAAATCAAACCGGTTCCCCTGCATGGAAGGCAAGCATTTTAACCATTAGACCAAAGAGTCACTTGTTGGTCCAAGGGCCAACATCACTACATTCCTTTCCTCTTAACTACCCCCTCCCCCTCTTAACAATCCATTGCGCTCTCACCGCCAATCCCGGCTACATTCTGCCTCCAGAGCTACAGATTTGTCTGGGGAACTAATGTAATGTTTCGAGGGGAAGCCCAGCCTGGAATCGAACCTGGTCCCCCAGCATAGGTGGCAGGCGTGTTACCATCAAACCGAAGAGTCATTCGTTCATCCAAGGGCCAACATCACTACATTATTATATTCCTTCTCTGGTCAAATGGTCCTTGGTCTTCAGTTGCATTTATAAGCCATGAATTTTAGTTTGACACTACCTCTGTTAAATGTATGAGTCATTCTGACATATGCATGCCTAAATATCCTTAAAGGACAATAGGTTTTGGCATTAACATAAGCAATGTAGCTGATAAAGGAATACTTCTCACTTTTCACAGAAGCCAATATACTTCAATATTGACAATAGGCCTAAATTAGGTTTTAAGGAAAAAAATTTATTAGTCTTCATTTTACAAGCCCTGTTGGAACGCCTCCATTAAAATTTACTTAGACTTTGCTTGAGTGAGCTGTCAACACATTTCAATGGTAACCCAAATGTCAAAATCTGGCTCCTGGAACATGTCGAAATCCAACCGTGTCTGTCCTTGAAGTAGCCAAAATGCCACAACATTATGTATTTCTATGGTAACTGTCACCTCACGCTTGAGTCTAACATGGAAGCAAAAGGTGACCAGCCTAGTTTGCTAATTCTGAGTTCCTTCAGGCCCATCACTTTCAAGGGTGATGAGGTTCCAGTTTGTTCTGGCTAAAGGTATGAGTCTGTTGAACAAAGAAAGCTTGATATTCAATTATTGATTGATCAGACACACAGTTTTTGCATCTGCATACAGAGGTTCAGGATACAGATAATTGATAGAAATTGGAACAGATTGGTGTATTGCAAAATTCTACAACTTTAATTTGATATATAGATCTTGGCAACGCAATTATAAGGTTGGCACTCTGCAATTGTCTAAAAAGTTACATATATGCACAGAAATGGAGTTTCAGTCATTATTAGAGGGCTACGCAACCTCATATTTTCCAGTTAGCTTCATGATTATTTATAAATATATGTTCTGGTAATAACACAAAAATACTGGTTTGTCAAGTAATGTGCGGCTTGCCAATGGTCCTACTCTGACCCCTTGTTTGTTTTTTTGTTCAAGGTAAGTGACAAAAATGTCATATATTGGCAGCCATGTTGGATTCATGGATGTAGACTGGGTCAGATGATCAAAAATAACATCAGATTAAAATTCCTCAACCCAAAGAACCCCGAAATCTATGTGTTGAACAGCACTGTAGCTCAAACCTCCACATATTTAATCATCATTAAATGTAACGATGGCAGCCATTTAAGATTTTTGGCTCTCATAGGATGCAAACTGTGTCAAATCATCAAAATTACATTATATTTGAATTCCTTGACCCAAAAAACCCCAAAATCCATGTATTGAACAGCACTATAGCTCAAACCATTACATAGTCGATCATAAAATGTAATTACGGCGGCCATTTTGGATTAATTAGGCCTAATGAGATTTAGATTAGATCAAATCATCAAAGTAACACTAGATATGAATTCCTTGACCCAGAGAACCCCAAAATCCATGTATTGAACAGCACTGTACCTCAAACCATTACAAAGTTAGTTCTCAAATGCTAAAATGGCGGCCATTTTGGATTTTGGGCTCTCACGGGGTTTCCCCGCACTTTTGGGATGGACGCCCCCGCTCAATTTTTAGATAATCCTTTATAGAACACGAATCCACGAAGAAACAAACCTTTGCTCTCAACGGTCACGGAATTAGCATTTATGACCCAACTATATAGCGACTATATTATAAAAGACTAGTAATGCCCATTGAGGCACATGTTTAGGGGGATAAAGACCCCCCCCCCCAACAAACGATAATGGCAGATGCAGATGTGGAATCTGTCTGGTACGCATAATGTGAGCAATGTGCACATTGATGAAACAGGCGGATTGGTTTTGTCCTAATTGTTGACCTCTTAGCTGTCGTAGTGAACCTTGCATGGCCGAGGGTTGAAGAGTATAGAAATACTACTTGTAGACATAGCCATTGAGGGGAATTTTTAGGGGGAATGGAGCGCCCCCCCCCCTCCCGACCCCCCATTATATGTGAAAATGAAGAGGTAGATTGCCAGTGATGGCAGTGGAAATATGGACAGGGAAATGATGAAAATCTGGAAAATGAGGGTAAGATGACGAAGATACGATGAGTAGAAGTGGGTCAGCCAGTGTGCAGGCATGGAAAGCAGGTGACGCTGGAGTGTGTAGATGGTTTTGGCGGGAAGAGAGACTGTGGCGCCAGCCTCTGACGTGAGCAGTCAGTGAACTACAATGGAGATTCATGCACCCCTGGTGGAGAAAAACAGCAGAGGCAGGAAACGTAAATAAGGGAGCTGTTTCACTGTTATTTGCTGTTATCAGAAGGACAGGATAGATCAATAAGGAAAGGTGGGTAGTTTAGGTGAGTAGCATCGCTAGGGGAGGAGTTTTTAGCTGTTGCAGGTGCGAGCATGTCACCCATGATTTTTGTATCTTATACCCGGCAGGAATATTTCCAATATTTTTGTTTAAGACTGTCCACAAAGAGATGCTCTATCAATATCATAACCACATTTTTGCTTGTATATTTATTTTTTCTCTCCACATCAAACATTTTAATACCGTCTATAAAAAAATTGAAGATTTTTTATATTTCTGTTACCATAGCAACACACACGCACAATGTATTTAAAACGCAATTTTTGCATGCATCTGAGAGAGTTGGTTGTGGAGGTACTGTATGCCAAAATTGAAATTGTTCCTCAAAGCAGAAGGAAAGTTATTCAATAAATGTTGTTCATTTGTGGGTTATAATGTTTTGAGAGTGTTGCCATGGAAACTTGAATAAAAAAATCCTCCGACTGGGAATTCTGGGGAATTTTTTTTTTGGTGAAACTAGAGATTTCAAGGATTAATTCGGTACCAAATTTGTACTGTTATGAAGAAGTCCAGGGTATGGCTGATATTGGGCCTTTTTCTACTGGCCTATGTCTGCTCCAGGCAGAGACACTAATTTGTCTGCTAATAACATCTTTTAATTATTTTTTGTATTCTACTGTTTGTTTGTCTGTATTATTAAATATATCAGATGTAAAGGCCCTTTCATGCATAGTATGTTAATGGCACCGCCATGAAATTCGCTCAGCATTGTCTATAACTACTGCATTATCTTCAACTTTCCATGCACAAGGCCAATTTATCTTTTTAAAGGACTGGGCAAATGGCAAGATAGATAGAATAGATAGATAAGGTCAGATCTATAGATGGAATCGATAGATAGATAAATAGATAGATAGATAGATTGCACCGACAGCTGTGTAATGCAAATCTGTGTTAAATTTGGATCTATAAATTTGGATAGATCTACTATGTTAGATTGTTGATGTTACAACATCAACATCAACATCGAGATCAATAAAACCATAGCTATTCAGATATTACTGTTCACTATTAGACTGTTACATAATTTGTTGATAGTTAATGAAGATTATGTTACCTTAAGTGTTGTTATGATTTCTTACTTTGTGAGCCATTCAAGTCATTAAATGTTGTGTTGACTTTTAATTCTCAGTCACTTCTTACAATCAGGGGTATG
The DNA here is from genome assembly GCA_026936325.1 of Platynereis dumerilii. NCBI lineage: Eukaryota > Metazoa > Annelida > Polychaeta > Phyllodocida > Nereididae > Platynereis > Platynereis dumerilii. Next base: position 9,651,261 of record JAPTHN010000016.1, on the reverse strand, counting down.
GAAATAATTATTTCCAATGTTAATACACATGTTGATTTAAATCCCTGAAATATGTCATTGTAGGTAGTTATACGACAAGACTGAAATTTTAAAGCTGTTTTGGAAGACATTTGAGGTATTTTAATTATTTACCAAACTAAACTCTGACTAAAACTACTAGCTCCACTTTTATGGCAACTACAGGCACTTCCTGTCCAGGCAGTCACTGTAGACAGGAGCGGCAAACAGAATGAACTGTCCTTGTGCTAAGTGAGCTTCGCTCATGGCTCCTTATTTCCTGGTCTAGGGTTATATCTCCTGGACACGCAATTAATCTTAGTTTTGTCTGTTGTGGTGTTTATTTGATGAAGGTAGGTCAAAGGTCAATGTCATGCCATTGAGGTCAAAGTAAGGTCACAGTTCAGAATTACCCAGAATTGCCTAAGATCAGGAGCCAGATATGACTTCCATATTTAGCTGTTTTTCCCTTGACATTGTCAGCCATATACCAAGGATATAAGGCTTAATACTAATTTTCCACAATGTCTTGCATTTTTCATGCCAAAGATTTCTACATTATTTCGCAAACGAATATCATAAATTGGGTAACACCAGATTTGACATCAAGGTCCAAGACATCATGAACCCATCATTTAATGTAGAATATATCTTTTGAACCAGAATATGCATGATCATTGAAATGTATGCCATCGAAATTGGAACTCAGAAGCAGTTTTAGAAAATTATAATATTTCTGGCTACTTTAAGACTAGATATATCTATCAAGGGAAACAAAATGAATTTTAGCTGTCGCACTGGATCCCATCAGATAAAAATTAACTTCATATGTACTGGTGCCAATTGCATTTTGTGTCATGAAATGATGAATAATACTTGAATAAAACAAAGCCCAATTTCAAACAAATGACATTGTATGCCATTGAATATCCTGCACGGAAAGTTCAACATTTCATCAGAAGCACACACACATGTGCATTAGAAGAACAAATAGACAAGTTCTAAATCAAAGAGAATTCCTGATGAAACTAATATACAAAGCTCTTGAATATGGAGATAGCTTTGAAAAACCAGGGATTTCACATTCATGAGGCTTGGATAGGATGTTTGTTGTTGTGGTTTTGAAAAAAAAAACCTGATTTAAAAACCAGATTTGAATAAAACTCTAGATTTAAAAAACAATTTTAAAAACAGATTGGAAAACCTCTCATCTCAGTTTTGAGGATGTCCCGTGCAGCCAAACCTCTACAAATCATGATGAAACAGCTTCTGCCAAGTTCTGGAATTAAACTTTAATCCTCCACTTGAAATGCTGGTGGAAGATAGAAACTCTAGATGTAAAAGACAAATCACACAGGAATCTAAAACAGAACCTTAAGATAAGTCAAACCAAAACTTCCAAAAAGAACGATTCCTAAAACGAGTATGGTTTACAGTTGAAGCAAACTTTTAAGAACCATATCTTTTTAGTTCCTTATTAAATTCGTATTTGATGCATTTAGCTAAAGATCTACAATTATGATGCTAATTACTGGCTAAAGGGATCCAATCTCATTCCCGTCTGCAATTTCCTGGGAAGTCATGTTTCACAGCAGGGATGGGAAGGTTTCTGTTTGAGACTGAGTGCACGATGATCAGGATAATTTTACAAAACATTGCAAGTAGAACATGTTAGGCTGTTGAGAGTGACTGTGGCCTTATTTCTTGGTCTTGAAGCTCATGCATGGACCCCCAATTAATCTAGGTTTCTCTGTTGTGATGTTTATTTGATGAAAGCAGGTCAAGGGTCAATGTCATGTCACTGAGGTCCAAGTCAGGTCACAGTTCAGAATTACGCAGAATTGCCTAAGACCAGGAGCCAAATAGGACTTCCATATTTAGCTCTTTTCCCCTTGACATCACCAAGCATAAAACATGGGAATAGGCCTGAATACTAATTGCCAATAATGTTCTGGATTTCCAGGTTGTTTGGCAAATGAATGTCATAAATTCGGTTATATCTGATTCAAGGTCCAAAATATCATGCATGCAGCTTATTAGAATAAACGAAAGCTAAGGAGGAGCAAAAAGGTAAAATTATATAAATTTTATATTCTGACTACCGTATATATTTTGGAGGGTTGATTTAAATCTCAAAAGTATTTTCAAGATATTATACAGTGTAGATGTATCCATTCATGTTTGTTTTATGCAGAATAGCTTTCAAGTAAAATATTTACTTTTTATCAATTTAACGGGAAATGTTGCCAAGGAGAAAGCTAACACAAAATGAAAATATTTTTAAGATTTGTCGATTGTCCATTCTCAATGGTCTTCGGTTTATGTGACATTTGAAATGATTTTGATGCTTGAAGAAATATGGTCAATTTGGTTTGAAATATGAAATGCCTACCTTCCCAAGCAACTCTCTTCATTGTAAGCAGGTGAGAAAATGTGGGTTCTATTCAGGAAACAGATAATTAAGGTCCTCTCTTTCTGCATAAATAACAAAACAGCTGTCCGAGCTCCTTTCAGAGTTTTTCTCTGTGGCAAGTTTCTGTTTTTCTTGTCTTCAGGTTCCATTTTACATTCCTGTTTAAGATTCATCTTTTAGATTTGGAGTTTCTCATTGGTTTTATCCACCAGAATTCCACGTGGGGGATTAAAGTTTAACTCCAGAAGCAGTGTGATCAGGGAGTTGTAGAAGTTTGAATGGAACATCCTCAAACCTGAGATGAGAGGTTTTCCAATCTGTTTTTCAAAGTGTTTTCTAAATCTGGAGGTTTTTTTAAATCTGGTTTTTAAATCTCTTTTTTTCCATCCTATCCTAGCCTCATGAATGTGAAATCCCCAGCTTTTCAAAGTTATCTCCATATTCAAGGGCTTTGTATATTAGTTTCATCGGGAATTCTCTTTGATTCAGAACTTGTATATTTGTTCTTCTAATGCGTACATGTGTGAGTTTCTGATAATATTCTGAACTTTTCATGTTGGATGTTCAATATCATGCATCTTTGAAATGTGGCTTTGTTTTAACATTTTGTGTAAACACTGTATGCAGTGTGTATTATACATATGATTATAATAATGATATCCACTGAGTTTGTAATCTCCAGGCCTCCGGAGAATGGCCAGATCCTGTCAGATCCCACAGTACAATAAGTAAAGGATTGTCTATAAAACCATTATTAATCTATCCACGTTCTGTGGCTATGTTCCCTGGATAGTTTACTGTGGTGAATGGCTTATTTTGTTCAGCTTATCTTGATGCAATCTGCATTTGACTTAGTTGCATAGCTCCACATGGCTGTAGCTTTAATGAGTAGACATGCTCGTTATGGGATTGGCCTAAATCTGGTCAGATTACAAGTTATTTGCATATGCATATACTGTAGGTCGGTCAGGGGTATTTTGTTCACTTGATGCAAGTATGGAACTTCACATTACTGTAGTCAGATCTGGTTGACAGTGTTTACGTGACACTGAGAAACAGTTTTGGTTTTTTATTTTTTTGTTTTTCCAAACAAACAATGAAGTTGGGGAGAGTAGGTAAGTTGTACCATTTTTTGCTTCCAGATTTGCCAAACACCAAAGCTTAATAGTGTAATTTGAATATATATATGGCAATTTTGCGCGGCATTTGCAAATCTGAGGCAGCAACTTCAAGTTCCATTCGCTTGTATTATCTTCGTATAGTCTTCAGACTATGAGTACTTGGTACCCAAGCGCTTGAATTTATTTGCGTTATGGGAGCATAGTCCAGTAAAACTGACTTTAAGTTATTTGTGTGAGCATTATAGACTTGGAAACGGGTGACTTTCTCAAAATTTAAGAGATTATACTGTAAGCTTTAATAGCTAAAAAACATAGGCTGCGCAGCAGCAAACCTTCAGCGAAAGACATCTGTAAAGTCATAAAAGCGATGTTGACAAAATTGGTATAATGCAATCGTGGCCAAATCTTGGCCTGAAATTATCTATATACCCGCTGCCCTACCATCTGCCCGCCTGCCTGCTAGGGTATGTAAAACCATGGAAAGGCTGAACTAGACAAATTTACACATATTATGATGCATTTTCATACATGTATAGGGAATAGGTTATGAGCCGTGGGTCGAAAACCAATAAGTATATTAATTTATATTTTTCAAATTTTTTCTAAATATTTAAAAAGTGTTAAAACTACCTATCAATGAGACCAGTGAAAGATCTTTATAGGCAATATGTGGATGAATTTTTGACAAGGTACATCCAAGAGAGGCTAAGTTTTGGACCAGAAACCAAAAATTATAATTTGCAATATATTTTGTCAATATTTCAAAAAGTATAGAATGACCATGAATCACACCATCAAAAGGCACAACAGCATCACATAGGTGATATGTGTATGAAATGTCATCCATGTACATGCAATACTGGGCAAGTTTTGGGCCAGAAATGAAAAAAATGGTTTTTATTATTTTTTCTCAATATTTCAAAAACTATAGAATACCCATCAATCAGACCATCAAAAGGCACAATTGGACCACATAGGCTATATGTGTACCAAATTTCATCCATGTACATGCGATAGTGACCGAATCTTGATCCGGAAACGAAAAAAATAATTTTTTATCTTTTTGTTTAATATTTCAAAAAGTATGGATTATCCATCAATCAGACCATCAAAAGGCACAACCAGACCATATGGGCTATATATGTACCAAATTTCATCCATGTACATGCAATAGGGCTCGAGTTCTGGCCCGGAAACTATCTATCCGCCTGCCGCCCGGACGCCCGACCGCCCGCCCGCCCGCCCTGCGGACGGACAGCATTTTACCAAAGTGATAACAATACCTTCTTCGAACTTCGTTCGCTGAAGGTAAAAATTATATTACCGGTATACCATATGGTACTTAGTTACGTTTTGTGATAGTGCTTGCAATCAAGGCAGAACCAACCAAGACATGTAATTAATTTCTCTCTTTGCTGTCCAACTTCATTGGTTGACGTCAGGTGGAGCATATTGCAGACATAGCTACAACAGAACCACCTTGTGTACAACCAGAGAACTGCTGTCCAGCATTCGAGCACGTCAGAAGAAGAAAATTACAGCTGCTAAGAACTCCGGAACACAGAAATGCATTCCGCGGTAGAAGACTTAGTGAGCTGCTCAAAACGGCCCATGTAGAGGAAGAAAGCCATATATATATATATATATATATATATATATATATATATATATATATATATTAGGGTGCATCAGTTGCCCCAACATCAACCGATCCAGCTGTACCTTGGTCCATAGTTGGGTTTTACCACAAAATAAGATTATGAAATTTCAGCTTGATCGATGGATATTTAGGGGTGCCTCCGAGAGCATCTTTCTTTTGAGTTTTTCAGGATATTACGTTTCCGTAAGATCGCGGTTTGCGATAACTTGAGTAATATAGAAGATAGAAAAAAACTAATATCATATTTGGATTCTGCATAAAATTTCCTTCAAAATGAATACCTGGAACCTATGTTTCCTTCAACATTATGGTGATCATGTACTGCAAGATATGCTTTTACTTCGATTATTATGTATGACATCACTGATATATACAAGTTTCTGTTTGTATGACTGCATGGTACTTATTCTTTGCTTTTCTCTTCATATAAATTATGTTTCATAGATATCAGTAGCGATTTACTGAGTATTCAATTTTATCTCTGAAAGCAATTTCAATTATTCATGATTGATGATCTCAAAAAGTTTTATGACTACGAAAAGAGAAAAAAAAACAAGTTTGCTATGCCATGTGGTGATAAGTGACCATAAGTCCCAATTTATTGAAACCTTATGAAAAACTAGCCATAATACTTTTTGTGGAAAAGGAAAAGGGTCCATTTACCATGTACATTAAGGTTCATCAGCTGTCCTATGAATAAAAAAAAAATAGAGCCGGGAAGCCGTACCATGGCTTGAGCTTGTGTTATGGTAGTTAGGGACCGTTCAGAATTTATGACTGGGGGGGGGTGGGAGTTTTGCTGGAACATCCCGTCAAAAATTGATACCCCCCCTTGAGTTTCACGCGTATTTTTAGTACCCCACCCTTAGGTTTCACGCGTATTTTTAGTACCCCCCCCCCCGACATACAAAGCAATACACACATATATATATTGTTACACATGGCCACGCGTACAGAATCGCGTCATTTCGCGGACTTTTGTGTGTAGAAAAGTCCAAATAAAATGAGTTTATGCGTGTTTTTCAACATTTTTTCTTTGTTAAAATTTCTTACCCCCCTTGGAAGTGTTGTCAAAAATTAATACCCCCCCCTTGAAACACGTGTGAAAAGTTAGTACCCCCTCGGCCAAAACTCCCACCCCCCCCCCCAGTCATAAATTCTGAACGGTCCCTTAGAGGAATGTAAGTACTACTTCTCTTTCTTTCTATATTTCTGCATTTGAAATGATATTCTCTTTCTTCATTATTAATTTACTGCAATATCTTAAACTTGACCATTCTTAACACTTGCAGGATGATTGGTTTTAATAAGTTTAATCTGATTTATTTATATTTATGAAAATATCCTTTTAACAGACCTATCCACCTTTGCCTCTCAAAGACTTTTCTTGAAGGTCACACAGTGTGGCATCTAACACATTTATCACTTATGCAGATCTCACACATTCCTAATATAATGGAATTTAAGTAGGAAGGTTTGTACCCTTCTGCGTGAGACTGCAAATAATCAATACCTTTTTTAAAACGCCATGTAAGTTTGAGCGAAAATGTTAAATAAATATTACATTTATTAAATTGCTTCTATTCTTGTCATGGAATTGTGACTATAGATTAAATCTATGAATTAAATCCTCCTTGGACCTTGCCATCCATCTAGTGCAGGATATACACATTATGTATATTGACAGTCTTGGTGAACATAGTCCCGGATATAGGTCTACTCTAAAAATGTTGGTTTGAAGCTTAATGTGGCCTCAGAAAGTACTTCCAGAAAATATACAATGTGGAGACAATATTAATTTTGTATTTCATTAATTTGCAGAATATGAATGGTTGATTACAATATTATGTACAATTGCACATTGACACATCTTCATGTGCACTATAATATCAGGCAAGTTTTCTCAGTGTTAAAACAGATAATGACTTCTTAATGCATAGCATATCGGTAATGTTGTTTCTTATTAATTGTCATACAGTCGTAAAACATTAATCAAGATCATTGAATCCTTGAATAATAGAAATAGCTTTGAGAGCCAAAGAGAAATACTGAGTATATTATAACTCATATGTACCAAACATAATAAATAAGAAAGAAACAATTAAAGCCAAAGTATCTTGCAGTCATTTAAATAAAAAATTTTGTATATCAGTGAAGTCGAATAAAATATTCAAAATAAAAACACATCCTGCCCAATGGCATCAACATTATCTCTACGAAAGTATAGGTTCCAGGTATTCATTTTGAAGGAAATTTTCAGCAGAATCCAAATATGTCATTATTTTTATTCTATCTTTTATATTAGTTAAGATATCGCAAACCGCGATTCTGCGGAAGCGTAACTTTTCCTGAAAAATGTCTTAGGAAATATGCTTCCGGAGGCACCCCTAAATATTATTTGATCTGGCTGATTTTTTAGTATGTTCATCTGGCTACCAAAACACAACTTCATGACAAGGTACAGCTGCCTATCTCTTTTTTTTATTTTTCACGGGGCGGCTGATGCACCCTAATATATATATATATACATATATATATATACGTTGTTGACTTTGTTAAAGATAAAATCTCTTGTGTCTCTGAAAATAGCTTTAGAATAGTCATTAACCCTGAAGATGTTCGCTTACTTATCACTAAGCTTAACAGGGGCGTAGCAGCAGGGTGCGATGGCATCACTGCTGAACACCTGAATCATGGTTTATCTGAAACACTTTGTACTTGTATTAGCTGATATATACTCAGTTTTATTGTCACATACCGTTGTACCTGAGGTCCTTCAAAGTGGTATAACTATTCCTATTCTTAAAAAATCTAGCCTTGATTCAAATGTATCGGCCAACTATCGGCCAGTTACCCTGAGTTCAGTACACTCTAAACTTGTTGAAATGTTGTTACTTCCTGATGTAGATATTCACGCCTACCAATTTGGGTTTAGGGATAAAAGGGGTACAGCGTTTGTTACATCTTTTGTTAATGACACAGCTGCATATTTTAATGACAGTGGCTCACCAATGTATATATCTAGTCTTGATGCCGAAAAATGTTTCGATTCCATATGGCATGATGGATTATTCTATAAACTATGTAATATATTAACTCCCTGTCATTGGTACTTTCTTTATGAATGGTATAAATCTTCTTATGCAGTGGTCTCTTGGAATGGGATGTTTAGTAATTCATTTCTTGTAACCAAAGGTATGAAGCAGGGCAGTATTTTGACGCCTACATTGTTTAATATATTTATCAATGATTTGCTTGTATCATTAGACAAATCTCCTGAGGGTGTCAGAGTTTTTGATCGTAAATATAATGCATGTGCGTATGCGGATGACATAACAATTTTTAGCTCTACTGTTACAGGACTTCAAGAGTTGGTTAATATTTGTGTTTCTTATGCTGACCAATGGCGTTTTTATTTCGGTGTACGTAAAACTCAGTTCACTACTCTTGGTAAAAACATTTTTAAAAATGACCCAGTGTTGTATATCAAAGATGATCTAATCAAACACAAAACAAATATAGAACTTTTGGGTGTCTGTATGGACTCAAAGGGTGACTATTCAAGCCATGTTAGTAACAGAATAAGTTCATGTAGAAAAGGTATTTATGCATTAGCGCCCTCTGGTATGGCTTATCCTGGATTGTGTACAGAAGCTAAAGTGTATCTCTGGAGGTCAGTTGGAGCTCCTTTACTGTTTTATTCAATGGATTGTATACCTTTAAACAGTAATCATATTAAACAACTATATTCAGCACAGGGTTGTACTATCAAAAATGTATTAGGCTTTAGTAAACGTAATCGTCATACCTTACTACTCAATGCTTTACAAATTGAATCTGCTGAGACATATGTGGCTAGAACAACTAGTTCTTTCTATAGAAGGGTTTTCAATGTTGATACTCCATTGTTGGATCTCCAGTGTTCTGCATTAGCAAATTATATGTTATCAGGTAAAACTGTCAAAAATACTATAATCGAAAAACTTGTTAACTTAGGTATATCACCTGTTAAGGCGGCATTTTCAAAATGTGTTACTGAATCATACTCTGATCAGAATGATGGTGTTGTTGATTCTCTAAAGCATCTATTATTTCATGAGAATTTTATAAAGCCTTGGGCTGCTGAACATGTACTCTGTAATCTTTTGACAAAAGCTTTTTAGCGATGTATGTTTTTAGTCCATCATGAGTCAACATGTACAAATATGTTTTATTGTTTTTACAAATCTGTTGTTTTATCTTTTCCCCTTTTTGGGGGGCTGAATGAATAAAATAAAAAATAAAAAATATAGCAAATGCCATTAACTCCGATTTAACCTATGCCACAGACTCCACACTAACCGAACTTCAATTTTAAACGACAGAATAATTCACCCCATCACACGGGGGTAATCCTGAGCTCAAAACAAGGCTGATTACCGAATAATCAAGACAAAAAGTTTCTCGATTGTAAAATTTTAATATAAAAAACTGAGATGATGAATAAAATGATATGCCTAAAATTCTACATGAAGCACAATTTAAGGTTAAATTCCCAATCTAAATTATAAATCAAAACTGGCAAATTTGTACAGCAAAATATCAGAAAAACTTCTAACAAAAAGTTTTTTTTTAAATGATGATGCTCATGGTATAACTAAAAGGAATGATTATTTGATTAACATGTAAAAATACACTTGTAATGGATAATGAATACATGAATATACACTATATTAACATAATAATCATAATCAAATCACAATGAAGTCATTTCAATGACTCCATAAATGCATGTATAAAAATAAAATGTGCGATCGACAATGTTGGACAGTCAAGAATATCACTTTATCGCCTTCCGCGTTTGGCAGGGGCGGGCTTTTTGTAGACTTTAAGTCGGTAAAGGAGAGCAGCAAAAGCACCGAGGTCAATGAGATTGTCTTCGCCAAGAGAAGATTTGATGAAAAAATCAATCTCCTTTTCGTCAAGGCTCTTTCCATCAGCAGATTTCATGCAACGTAAGCCAGCTCGGGCTTCTTCTGGGTCTGTGGACAAAGAGAACATAGAATATAATATGAACTTCGTGAATCGGCAAATGTAGTTTTTAATTTGTATTCTTGCAATAATTATCCATTAAATAATGTGCATAAAAACTTCAATGGCAATATTAAGACAAATAATGTAAGATTTCGACACAGAGAATTTCTTGCATTGTACAATTGATATTCATCTTCGATGCCCAATTCCTAATTTTCAAAAATATTTCAATCCCAACTGTACCCAGAAAATATTGCTTTAAAATGTTATTTTATTGTAGAAGACCTACAAGCAGAAAATCCTCAGCGCTGAGGTCTATCTATATTATTTCGCAATGAAATATTTGAGATAGCTGTTGCATGGTCATCCAACAACATCACGACAATTATTATAGTACAAGCTTCTTACTAGAGCGCAAAAATACAGGACAATCACCAAAGTCTCAATTGAAAGTTGCCTTTAAAAAGTCCTTGTGGTGTTTGTCTCTTTTTTAAATCATCAAATATAAACTCTTAACAAAAATGTTTATATGGAACTTTTAAAGGTTCGATTAGTTGGTATAGATATTAGATAAGGAACCCTAAAAGGTTCTTATTCAACTTTTTAAAACTTAATAAAAGGTTCCAACAGCAAACAAAAACAATATTTAGATAATCCAGCTCACCAGAACTCCCACAATGGAACCCAGGGCCGGATCTAGAGTCTATGAGGCCCTGGGCACATTGAGGCACTGAGGCCCCACCTTCCACCCAGCTTTTGAAGTTAAAATTAATCAAAAAATTTGCAGTACGTTAAATATGTAATTTCAGGTCTAAAATTATTATTAATAGTGTTAAAAAGACAAAAACTTTTTCTGTCTCCACCACAGAAACCTTGTGATGGTTATAGACATTTTTTAACCATTATTCAAAAGCTATTATTGCTAATAATATTGATTAATCAAATTTTTTAAATTACAGAATACACTCCCAATGCACAGAGAGTCAGAGACCACATATCAAATCCATTTCAGGGGTATAGGTATCAAATCCATTTCAGGGGTATAGGCCTATAATTTTTAAGGACTATTCAGCAAATTGGGATAGTCAGAATCTTTGGTGGACTGTAGAGTCTTTTTTTTTTCATGTAGAAATAAGTAAAAACGGTGGCAATACAAAAATAGCAAAATAAAAGACAATTTGATCAAATTTGAATCTTGGACACTCCAAAACTGCAAACACTCATGATATATCAAGAAACTTCACCAGTATAGATGCAAATATTTTATTGTGCGCATTCATAATGATCATGACTTCAACTCACCCTTGGGTACTTTTTTTGGGCCGAAACAGTGCGCATGGGTCTCAAGAGACCCCTCTCTATTTATGCTCAATAAAGAATCAAAAGCCCCTTAAATTGAGATACACCTTGTACCAGAAAATTAAATTATATTCATTTGATTCATGGCAACACAGTCTCATTATTTTATTTATATGGTACCCCGGTTTAAAAGATAATATTGTACTTCTTGACTTATCCTAAAATGTTGTGCTGGAGTATTAAGCCTTAATTGCATTGACAATTTAAACAGATCAATATATATTCCGCTGGGTTTTATTGAATAAAATTGGAATTCACAAATCCATCATTCATTTTGTTTTTATAAGTCCTGACTCTTGAGGAATATTCTGAGCAACTATCAATTATCTGAAATATCAGCTAGTAAAGATGGAAGAAATTTACAGGGGAGTGGGCCTTAGAGGCTCTTGTGTGTGTCAGGTCTTTTTTTGGTCACTAACAATAAACCCTGGCCCTACATGCAGGAAAGTGAAAATTTCTATAGCACCGGATTCGTTTTTCTACATAGGAAAGATCACTTTTTATATAATTTCTGCAAAAATTGGCAGCCAAATGTGTTTTGAAGGACAGAACGCCAAAGTTCAGGGAGGCCTCTGAGAACCAATGAAGTTGGATGTTTTATGTCTCTGTAAAAGCGCGGGAGTACCTTGCACCTGTGATTTTTTTTTTTTTTCAAAATTTTGAGGCCCCCCTTGCCATGTGAGGCCCTCCTTGCCATGTGAGGCCCTGGGCACAGTGCCCAGTGTGCCCTATGGATAATCCGGCCCTGATGGAACCCCTTTCTCTCAAGTTGGGAGCATAGGGTCCTATCATAGGGCCTTCCCGCCAAGTATTGAACCTTTTCAGTTCAATTGAACTTCTAAAAAAATTAGAACCTTTTTCAGCTGTGGGTTCTTTATATATGCCATCACTTTTGTGTTAAGACTATATATACCGTTGCCCGTAAATATGGAATACTTTAATATTCTCCATTGAAATTGACAACTTTTGCAACTTATGCTCAGGGCCGGATCTAGAGTCTATGAGGCCCTGGGCACATTGAGGCACTGAGGCCCCACCTTCCACCCAGCTTTTGAAGTTAAAATTAATCAAAAAATTTGCAGTACGTTAAATATGTAATTTCAGGTCTAAAATTATTATTAATAGTGTTAAAAAGACAAAAACTTTTTCTGTCTCCACCACAGAAACCTTGTGATGGTTATAGACATTTTTTAACCATTATTCAAAAGCTATTATTGCTAATAATATTGATTAATCAAATTTTTTAAATTACAGAATACACTCCCAATGCACAGAGAGTCAGAGACCACATATCAAATCCATTTCAGGGGTATAGGTATCAAATCCATTTCAGGGGTATAGGCCTATAATTTTTAAGGACTATTCAGCAAATTGGGATAGTCAGAATCTTTGGTGGACTGTAGAGTCTTTTTTTTTCATGTAGAAATAAGTAAAAACGGTGGCAATACAAAAATAGCAAAATAAAAGACAATTTGATCAAATTTGAATCTTGGACACTCCAAAACTGCAAACGCTCATGATATATCAAGAAACTTCACCAGTATAGATGCAAATATTTTATTGTGCGCATTCATAATGATCATGACTTCAACTCACCCTTGGGTACTTTTTTTGGGCCGAAACAGTGCGCATGGGTCTCAAGAGACCCCTCTCTATTTATGCTCAATAAAGAATCAAAAGCCCCTTAAATTGAGATACACCTTGTACCAGAAAATTAAATTATATTCATTTGATTCATGGCAACACAGTCTCATTATTTTATTTATATGGTACCCCGGTTTAAAAGATAATATTGTACTTCTTGACTTATCCTAAAATGTTGTGCTGGAGTATTAAGCCTTAATTGCATTGACAATTTAAACAGATCAATATATATTCCGCTGGGTTTTATTGAATAAAATTGGAATTCACAAATCCATCATTCATTTTGTTTTTATAAGTCCTGACTCTTGAGGAATATTCTGAGCAACTATCAATTATCTGAAATATCAGCTAGTAAAGATGGAAGAAATTTACAGGGGAGTGGGCCTTAGAGGCTCTTGTGTGTGTCAGGTCTTTTTTTGGTCACTAACAATAAACCCTGGCCCTACATGCAGGAAAGTGAAAATTTCTATAGCACCGGATTCGTTTTTCTACATAGGAAAGATCACTTTTTATATAATTTCTGCAAAAATTGGCAGCCAAATGTGTTTTGAAGGACAGAACGCCAAAGTTCAGGGAGGCCTCTGAGAACCAATGAAGTTGGATGTTTTATGTCTCTGTAAAAGCGCGGGAGTACCTTGCACCTGTGATTTTTTTTTTTTTTTCAAAATTTTGAGGCCCCCCTTGCCATGTGAGGCCCTCCTTGCCATGTGAGGCCCTGGGCACAGTGCCCAGTGTGCCCTATGGATAATCCGGCCCTGCTTATGCTGGAGCACATAATGGTCTGATTCAATAGAAATTACTTGCAATGACCACTAAAGTGAAGAACATTCTGTCGTTTAAAAAACATGCTGTAGCGTTAACCCCAGGAAAAGTTACAGCAGTACGAAATATGGAAATTCAGAGGGTTTTTTCGGGTGAGGTGCATTCAACCAAAAATTAAAAATTCTTGCAAAAAATGTAATTGAGGCTGTAAAAGAGCAATTAGAGAAGATGACTTGTCCTCTACAATGGACCTTGCTTACATTCGCACTCTGAAATTTGCTTTATTTGACACCTTTTTTCCAAAAAAGTATTCCATATTTGTGAGCAGGAGTGTACTAAGAGCGTACTTACCAAGTTTTCCACTGTTATCGACATCTAGCTCTTCAAACTTGGCAACCATTTCAGCAGCTCTGAAATGGAAGACAGAATCAATGTACATTTTTGTACAACACTCAACCAGGTTAAAAACAATGTTGTCTATTTCTTTGGTCTTTCTTTTATAAAAAGAAAAACAGTCACTGCATTGCCAAATTTTGCAAGTTTATTGACAAAAATTTATGTTGCAATTTAATTGGTCACTGGTCGAAGCATGAAGGCATCTAAAGAAGTTATTGCTTTTTAAGTAGATTTTTTAAATTTTGTTTTTGGTCCCTTTTACAGTTTTATTAGCGCCTGCAATAAAACATCCAAAGAAGTTGTTGCTTTTTAAGTAGTTTTTTAAAATTTTGTTTTTGGTACTTTTTATAGTTTTATTAGCGCCTGCACTCTTAAAAATGTCGGGACAAAATTGGTTTTTTAGATTCAAAATGGTTTTTTGAAAAACCAAATTTCAATGCAAAAAACCAACATGGATTTTTTTAAAAATCCATGTTGGTTTTGCATTGAAATTTGGTTTTTCAAAAAACCATTTTGAGTCTAAAAGACCAATTTTGTCTGAAATGTTTTAGAGTGTGCCAAAAAAAAAACAATATTAAAAGCACGCACCTCTCCTATTAGGGAAGAGACTGTCTGTACAGACAATATAAACAGGTCTAATAATTGGCCTAGTGACCAATCATGCCAATAAAATTCATGCATTTATTCAGAGAGGAAAAGTACTTGACGATCAGTCAGAAATATTTCAGAAAAATGAAATCTCAGTTTTGAAGACCAGTCAGTAGGCAGTCACTAAACTATTACCTTTTTTCTGGCTATCATATTTTCAAAGAAATCTATACTGTAGTAACCATAGGCTACATGCCATTTCAATTCATTTTAAATTCATCAAACCATGCATTTTGAAATGCTGTTGTTGGTTGTTAACAAAATCAGTTGGGTGAATATATATATAATATATTGTCCAGAAAGACAGAGAGATAGTCCAGATAGACTATAGATAGTCTAGATTTCCAGAAAGATAGGCCAGAACTCCAGATAGCTAGCAGCTAGCTAGACATATAGATAGACAGATAGACAGATAGATAGATAGATAGATAGATAGATAGATAGATAGATAGATAGATAGATAGATAGATAGATAGATAGATAGATAGATAGATAGATAGATAGACAAATTTACCATACATGTATCTAAAATAATATCTTAATCTTTCTGTAATATATTAATCACCCAACAAATTCTTCATTGTTAAATTGAATCAACAAATCCTATAACTTAACAGGAATGATCGTGAATATCCGGATCCACTTCACATACCACCCACATTACGTAACATCATTGCTGCTACCAACCGGAAGGATGCACCCCTGAAGCACTTCAGAGACCTTGACAAACTTTTCTTACCAAAAAGTTGTTTTTTCTTGTTTTTGAGGGTGAGCAATTAATCTAGCTGCATGACTCATACATTTTTGTTGTTTTAGTAGAGTAGGTCGGGGCAAGAAGCCCGGGTTAGGTGAGAGGCCCCCCCAGGGTTTTATCTAAACTGACATTTTTGGTGCTTTTTCTTATTGATAGGATTGAAGCTAGAGGCTTTTTAGGTGACGTCACCAATTTTCAGGGCAAACAGCACCAAACTATAGTAGAAATTAAAGAAACAAAAAAAGGTGTATGGTTTATGTAACTTTGATTAATTCTTTGAAAGTGGTTGACAGAAATAACTCAAGAATTTTTTTAAAGTCTAATGGATATCTGCATTGCTTCTCTTTATGACCATCAGATAAATATGATTTGGATCATGTTTTTTGCATTTTAGCGCAAAATAAGGAGGTCAAATTAAAATATGTGGGTTCGGGGCGAGAGGCCCCACATGTTATGGGACATGAGGCCCCCTTCACTGAGGCCTCTAATCTGCTACTGGAATCATTTAATAATGTGTACTTTACCTTAAATCTTGATCGCATAAGTATTTGAAATGGAAAAATTTTGGCCGAAATTGAAACTGGGCAAAAAATATTAAAAAATAAACGTATGATTAGAAAATTTCTCAAATTCAGAAAAAGTGAATAGAATGCCTTAAAAATGATAGAAGAACCCCAAGAAATAACTTTCAAGCTGAATGCGCTCGCAAAAAAAATTGCCATAGGATTATGATAGGGGGGCTTCTTGTCCGATGGGTGGGGTAAGAAGGCCATTTTAAATTTTTTACATAAAGGGCCGTAACTCCTTTATTAAAATTGGTAGACATTTGTTTCACTAGTTATAAGTAGAGTCAAGTGATCCCTTCCTGACAGCTTAAGCATTCAAATAATCGACCACAAAAAGTAGGTCAAATCGCGCCTTGAAGTTAAGGGGGGCTGCATGCCCCGCGCTACTCTACTGGTATCAGGAAAACCTGTAGTGTACTTTTTGTGAGAGTTTTGGTGATTTGGAGCTAACTCTATGAAAGATTGTAGGAATTTGAGATATTCAAGTTATTTTCTATCACAAAACATATATATTTAAAAAGTCATAATTTCCATGACATTTTCCTTTATACCACCTGTATAAGCCTACCCCAAGAACCTTATAATTTTCAAATTTGGTCTACTTAGGGCTGTAGACTTTCCAGAGAGTCGAATTTCGAAGAATCCAATATTCCATTTTCCCCTTGTCCATAACCAGTTCGTTTCATGGCTATAAGCAACTATCACCTTTACAATATTTCAGTAAAGTAAGATTGCATGCTTACCCAACCCTGTTAAAAATCAACAAACAAGAAAGAAACATTTTAGAATTTGGAAAAGAAAACATGCTAAAATCAAAATAACGAATTGTAAATAATAATTATTAGTGAAACTTAAATAAATTCTTAACAAATGAACCTTCATTAATGAGATAGATAGACAGATAGACAGATAGACAGATAGACAGATAGATAGATAGATAGATAGATAGATAGATAGATAGATAGATAGATAGAACAACATGGAATGGAATAGAATAGAATAGAATAGAATAGAATAACTATACTTAGAAGACTATTTAATATATGTATATCAATATCAATTAAATCTGTCAATCCACTTACGTATTTCCTATGATTTGGTAAAACTGCTGGAATTCCCAGATGCTCATCACTTCATTCTTGTCCTTATCAAATGAGTTGAACATTGTCTCTGCCTGGTCATAGTTCAAGCCAAATTCGTTTGTGAGCAGTTCCAAGGCATCCTGTTTGTTGAGTCTTCTGGCTTGGCTGTCCTCCAAGCTCATGTACCTCTCAAAGATGTCAGCTACCTGCTGGCTGTAAAATATTTAAAAAAATAATACATTAGAGAACTGCAAAATTTCTCCTGTGTTTTTTTTTTCAGTGTGCCATATCTTTATTGCTTAAAACTATATGTGGCTAACTTACGTCAAATGTGTTTGTCATACACTGTTCACTACATTCTGACAAAAAAAAACAAAAAAACGAATGACCATAGAACTTCAGTAAAAGTGTCTTCCAATCATTGTTTGACAGCTTAAATTTTCTATTTTCTGTACCCGATCAAACAGCCCAATATTATATAGGCCTACCTTCAATTTTACTAAAATAACGGTGTGACCAACAAAAATATAAAAAATTAAAAAAAATCTTTTAAAAAGTCTTAAATTGACACCAATAAAAATTCTACAAAACCTTGCTTTTGCTCTTGATCTTAAAATGGTCTTTGGATCTATAATCGCTTCCTTTCAGAAAGCCTAAAATGTAATGCTGTGAAAGAATATTTGGGAGGAGCTATACCGGCGATATCTACTAGTAGACCTTGTTTGGAACCAATTTATACATTTCGCGAAATATGATATG
Source organism: Platynereis dumerilii (assembly GCA_026936325.1). Taxonomy (NCBI): domain Eukaryota; kingdom Metazoa; phylum Annelida; class Polychaeta; order Phyllodocida; family Nereididae; genus Platynereis; species Platynereis dumerilii. The sequence continues at coordinate 9,633,087 of JAPTHN010000016.1, read as the reverse complement.
GGCATATATCATACGTTTGATATCTACCGGTACCAGATATATTTACATTAACAATCAAGCAGTATTTATCACCATGGGGAGAATCACATAATGTACAAATAACTTACGGAATCTTGCCTCTTGGAAGAATGTTGGCCATGTTTATTTCTGGTTGTGCTGGCTCTGCAAGAAACAAGTACAAAATCTGAGCATCCAAGATAAATGTAAAAATAGAAACTGAGTACAAAATAACACTACAGATAAATCACTTAACAGATGCTTAGTTCACTGTTACCCCAATCTAAAGCACAACTTTATGAGCTTCAGTACTGCGCATTTCCTGTACATTCCAGAAATACAGTCCAGTAGACGTCATAAAATTGCTAAAATGGATAGAGCATGACTGTACATTGCATGACAAGCATGTCCATATTAATAATATTGTGCTTTCAAATATATATTTTCTTGATATACAAAGTCATGCAAGCTTTATAGCAAATATTAACTTGATATTGCCTTCAGAAATGTGGAGAAATACCATTGCATTATAAATGTTGTATACATGTATTACATTGTACATGTAATGATAACTTGGTTGCTTATTATCATGGTTAGGCACCATTCTCATCATACAGAAATGAACAAACATTCTGTCAGCATGATTTGTTGAACCGATCTATGCTTACACTCAAGAATAGTATTATTTAATCGCTGGAGATGAACAATCAAAAAACTTTAATGTTTCTTCAAATCATTAGAAAACCACAAAAAGGGTCTTGGTCTATCATGAATGAGAATATTTGATGAGCTTTGTTTGTTTGTGTTTTACGCCTCAGCAGCACCTTAGTGGGCTATATCGAGGCAGGCGATCGCCGTATGATGATGAGATGAGAAGACTGTGAGTCTGGTACATACCCTATTAATTCAGGGATGCCCAGGGTCTTTCAGTTGCCCCGGCATAGAATACTGGATACAACCCGCCTCCATTTAATGTCCCATGGGCTCGGACTAAATTGAGTTCCGGGGTGGGATTCGAACCCACGCCCTCAGAGCCATTTGATGAGCTTGCTTTTATGAAAGTGAATGATGTAAATTTAGGACTTCTTATAGTCTATTGCACAGACAAAGTCAGTCTCAACAGACTTTACAATTACACCATCTGCATGCCTGTTCAAGCATGAGCCTTTCCCAACTCCACGGGAGTATAGGCCTACTGGCAGGCAGCTGTTTCCAGCATGCACAATGCTAAATCACTCTTAAATCTCCATCACTGCCTATAGCCAAGTACCCATTTACACCTGGGTGGAGTGAAGCAAAATGTTATGGAGGATCTGCTCAGTTCCTCCGTGCCATAGTTGGGAGTCGAACCTGCAATGTCTCAGTTACCAGGCAAGCATCTTAATCCACTAGGCCAAGGCACCTCTAAAATTGGCTAAATAAACCTATAAATATCTATGAAAAAAATCCTCTAAAACTAGTAGGTAAAAGCTTTATTCCACTTGAAGGCCAATTTTGTTTATCATACCATGTAGCTACTTCTACTATTTCCTGTTAGTACTGCAAGTTGCTGCAAGTTGCAGAAATAGCTCAGGGGTGTTGTTTAGCAATATTTGTAAATTCAGCTGATAAGAATTTGGGGGCAACACATTACGCCAAGTAAAATAAATTCAGAATTGCTCTTGACTTAGCAGGTCAATATATATATATGCTGTCTATAAACCTAAATAATGTATGTGATTTCTGTGATGAATTAATGAAATGATCCTTTACAATCTCAGAATTTGATGTTAAACTAAATGGATATATAACTTACAGATACCTATACATAAATACAGATTCAGACAATTTAATGGTCACCATGGTGAAATTCTTGTGTGAATCACTGATGAATTTCTTAATTGTAGACACAGAGATTGAATGTGAATTATTTCAAGGACATGTAAAGTAAAGTAAAATAACATTTCCTTGAAAAAAAAAAACATTCAGTATCAGTGTCTACAACTATGAAAATCACCTGTTATAGAAACTTTAGTAGAGAAATATAGTTCTTATTTGATGTGATAAACTCATTTGTATAACCTAGAGGAAAGTGTAATTATGAATCATTCAGACATACACCAAAGATAAAATCCACTTGCAAATTTTGAGAATTCTATTTTTTAAATAATGTTGGCCTAATCGTGTTACAGTAAATTCAGAAAATAATCAATTTAATGAAGCGGTCTACATTCAGTGAAAGAATATAATCTTCGCACAAAATAACAATAAGATGTATACACTGTACAGATATAAATGCTATTTCTTGTTTCAAAGCATTGAATAAAACAACTGATATCAACTTGGAGATATGTCATACAATAATACAACAACTTTCAAAAATTGAAAATATTTTAAAAGAGCAAAACACCTACGTATAATTAATTAAATAGCAACTCACCTTGAAAAATGTAATGGAATTGTATTATAAGTTTCCTAGTGAGTTTCCCTGTGAGTTAACTCCAGTAGAATGTGCTAATCAGACAGCAGCTGCAGACCTTTATATAGGGTTACCAGTGCTGCCTCAGCATAGCATCCCAGTCAGAGGATAAAGATGCTCCAAGCAGCAGCTGCAGCAGCTCAGGGGCGTATCCAGGTATCTGGGGCAAACAGCTGATAAGAGGGCAGGATGCAGAGAAAAAATCAGGTATTTGAGGGATAGAGTTAATTTTTAGGATATTAGAGGCATTAAAGTTATGTATATTTGAGGTATAAAAGTTAATTGTAAAATATGTCTGAGGCAAACAAATAATTGTAACGGTATTTGAGGTGTAAAAGTTAATTATAAAAGACATTTGAGGAATACAAGTAATTGTAAAACAATTTGAGGCATAAAAGATGATTGTAAAGATATTTGGGATTTAAAACTTAATTCACACTGAATTGAAAAATAAATTTGAAGCAATAAACCTTAGGGATATGGGATATCTACAGTGTAAGTTTCAAAAATATTTAAGATATTTTTAATTGAGACACTATCTCTATTCAGGGCCTGTGAGGATTCCAATAATAAACACTCTCTAAGTGGGCCTATGTGATACTGAACTGAATAGAACTATATACTGTACATGTGTTCTAACACTTCATAAATTGGGCATTGGCATCCTATCTACACCCCTGAGGAGGGTATCAACACAAAACAGCATCAGAAGCCAGCTGCAACTGGCAAGGGTGTAGTCTGGTAGATAAGTCATCAGATAACTGCTGACTTCTTCAGCCACTGGTTGCAGCCAGCCAGAGCCAGGTGTATATTTTTGTACTATGACATAAGTTGCTAACTATGCTGAGGCTTGCGGAGGCAATGTGAAGCATCTTCTCACTGAATTGTATGAGCAACATAATTTCCATTTCTTTGTTGGTATGCAGCTGGAATGGGATGTAGAATGAAGAAGATTCTGGTACAGGTGTTAGTCACAAGAATCATGAAGAATGAGTCAGGTTTGATGTAGGCAGTTACATTGTATAAGTAGGTGGAGGTGGACAGTAGAATGTTAAATGGATCGATGAGTTGGACTTTACATCCTGCATTTACATACATGTATGACCAAAAATGTAATATCCCTAAATATCCTGTGAAGTTCAGATTAATTAGGCTACCGTGTTATTCACACCACATGGTTCATCACTGTGAACCACATGAAAATAGTCCTGATGTTGCTATGTAAACAATGGGCAGTGAAGTGACAAATTCACAATGATTTGTGTTGAAAGAGAGGCTCTGATTGGTCAGAGTGATTGTTGATATTCTTGGTTAAGTGCCCTTGGAATCACCATTATTCTTGACAGGATTATTGTGGGATATAAATAAAACTAAATGGGAGGGTGGTTCACAGCAATGAACCTCATTCGTGTCACGTCTGCTACAGAGTAAACACGTGTTCGTCGGACTTGTGTTATCCATGACCTGACATTAATGAAGTTCATAGCAGTGAACCACTCTCCCATTAAGTTTTATCATAAAACTTGATGAAATTTCATGTTCTAAATAGCCAATATAATTACGAAAAAGGTCTTCCTTTGTATTTGATCTCAGCTCATCAAAAACAGACTTTTGGCGGCCATTTTGCCTCATTACCTCACTCAGCATGGATTGATGGATGGATGATTGGGGCTTTACGTCCTGTATTTATGCACTTGGTAGGCTAATTAGGACAGTAAGAGGATACGGCAATGAGGCGAACGATGATTGAAACAGCCGTCCAACATAGGCCAAGGTGACCCGGCAAGAGCTGGATTCGATCCCTGGACCCAGCGATTGGCAGCCCAGCACGCTACCACTAGACCAACCCTACCCCCTCCACTCAGCATGGAACTCCATTCAACAGAATTATCGCTGTTATCTTTGCAACCTGTTCAACCATGTTAAACTTATCAACTGAATCTCGTTAACTGAGGGCAACATGAAGTGTTTCACTAATCTCTTGGATATAAATTGTAAGGCAAAGAAATTTTAGTTATCAACTGAAAGTCAGGTGGAAAACGTAGTTATACAGGAAATCGTAAACAGTGAATGGTTGAAGAATGTTGCCAAAAAAGAGAAGTCAAAACAAGAGTCACAATTTTGTCTGAATTTTATTAAGCCTTAGGGTGTCCCAAAAAAAATCAATGTCCTAATTTTTGATGGGGCATCACTAGGGTGTTTCAGTTGCCCCCAATATTTTCCGATCCTGCTTGACCTTGGGTCTGGTATTGCAGTTTATAGAGTAGAAGTCATATGTAAAATTTTGGCCCATTCTGTAAATACTTACCTTTACCAGAATTCACTTGAAGTTTATAATGTAATTCCCATTGGCGAACTTGCAAATCCTGAAGATATTGCAAAAATCAATGAAGAAATAGATATTTTTTCTTCAATCCATAGGATCTGAGTAAGTTTTTGGAGGGCAATCAAAATCTGGCATCAGCTATCTTATAGCAGGTCTTCCTAATGAGCTAGGAAGTATTGAATTTCCTAAAATTCTGCTATTTTATGCAGATTTTCAAAAATTTGACAGCTTCTGGCAGCTTGGCAAATGGGGTTATTCAAAAAATAACACCAGATTTGAATTTCCCTCCCAAAATTTACTCAGGAACTGTGGATTTAGAAAACGATATTGATTTCTTCATTGGTTTTTGAAATATCCTGAGAATTTGCATGTTTGCCAACGGGGAATTACATTATAAACTTCAAGTGAATTCTGGTAAAGGTAAGTATTTATAGAACGGGCCAAAATTTTACATGTGACTTTTACTATATAAACTGCAATACCAGACCAAAGTCAAGCTGGATCGGAAAATATTGGGGGCACATGAAACACCCTAGGCATCACCTCATTTTGTGATATAACCTATAAAAAAGAACTACGCAAAATATTAAAGCATTTCAACATGATTAAATGGTGCCTCAAGAGCCTTGAAGTTTAGTCGTTTTTGCTCATTTCAGACAATTTTCGCAATACACCGTTCTCTATAATTTTGTCAATTTGTATCATACAACATTCTAAGTGCCATGGTTGGAAAAGTCTCAAAAAGACCTTCCATTTGCACAACAACATCAATGGTCTACAATAATTGCTATCAGCTCTCCAGCTATCAGCTCTCCAGCTGACACTTATATTAAACGAAAGTGTTTTGGTATGATATGGTATGGTATGGTATGGTATGGTATGGTATGGTATGGTATGGAATGGTATGGCATGGTATGGCATGGTATGGTATATGTTTATTAGCTAATATAATACATATATTGGAAATAATTAAGAATTCATTTTGCTGCCAGAGCTCACAATAAAAACAAAAATATGGAAAATTGCAAAAATGACTAGAAGTATTAAAATATGTAAAAATGGATCACATTAAAATTAAATGAACAATGAATATACAGTTAAAAACAGTTAAGAACAATTATAAATATGTACAGCAGATGGGTAAAAACTATTTAGCAGGTGTTTATTGCCATAAAAACTTCTTAGTCGCCTCCCAGATCTTAGAAATTCAAATCTAGCAGGATGATCAGAGTCTTTTATGGTAGAAACAGTTCTTTTCTTTGTTCTTTCATTGTAGATCGCATGCATTGATGAAAGGCCTGTACTGATAATTCGCTCTGCTGATCGAATAACTGAGTTCATCTTGTCTATTTCCTTCTTGCTTGCAGATCCAAACCAAACTGTAATTGATCTTGTCAGCACACTCTCTATGATGGCACGGTAGAAGTTGACTAGAATACGCTGTTGGACTTTGAACAAACTTAGTGATCTCAAAAAGAATAGTCTTGTCTGGCTTTTTTCACAATGTCAGTAGAATTAATTTTCCATTTCAAGTCATCGGAAATGTAAGTGCCAAGGAACTTGAAGGTGTAAACTTGTTCTACTGGTTGTCCATTTATGGTTAGCGGCATTTTTTCATTCTTTTTGGTGCGAAAATCAACAATCAGTTCCTTGGTCTTCGCAACATTAAGCATGAGATTGTTGTCTTGGCAGCACTCGATAGTTGTTTTAATTTGCTCCCGGTAACCATTTTCGTCATTGTCCTTGATAAAGCCACTTATTGTCGTGTCATCTGCAAATTTCACCACCAGAGATCTATCATCGTTGGCTGTGCAATCATAGGTGAAGATGGAGTACAGCGTACTGTATGTGAGAGTACACAACCTTGTGGAGTGCCAGTGAACAGTTAGGTGGCTCGATACGATGTTTGCAATTTTCACTATTTGTATGCGTTCAATTAAGAAGTCAAGTATCCAGTCTGCTAGTGTGGCAGGGAAGTTCAGATGATTCAAGAGTTTGCTATGAAGCTTGGCTGGAACTATTATGTTGAAGGCTGAGCTATAATAGTCTATGAAAAGAATTCTGGTGTTGGAAGATGGTGTTTCAAGATGTTGCAGGACTTTGTGAAGGCTGAGTGTTATTGCAGCTTCGACTGAGCGATTTGGGCGGTAAGCAAACTGTTTTGATGTGCCTCAGAACTAGTCTTTCAAAGGACTTAATTGATACAGCTGTGAGGGCCACAGGCTTATAATCATTTAGAGAAAACACAATATTCTTTTTGGGCACAGGAATAATTGTTGCTTGCTTAAAAACAGCTGGGACCTTCCTTGTATGCAGTGACCAGTTGTAGATATTGGCAAAGATCACCGCTAGGAGCGCTGTGTAGAGAATATAGGGCTTGTCAGCTCGATGACCTCGAGCGCCAACGACGTAGCCCAACAACTTGACCTCCTGCTGACCGAAGACACACTTCTCTGGGTTGAGGGTGAGGTTATACTCCTGCATGCAATCGAAGACCTCTTGCAGATGCCTGATGTGTGTGACCTCATCAGGGCTGAAGACCACCAGGTCATCCACGTAGCACATTATGGTCACTCCTATGAGGCCCTTGAGGACCTTTTCCATGGCTCGTTGAAACACCGCCGTGGCGTTGCATAATCCCATTGGCATTGTTCGTAACTGGAATAGGCCTCTGTAGCAAGATAAGGCCATCTTTTCCATGTCCCTTGGGTCCATGGGCAGCTGGTGGAACCCACTTTTTAAATCCAAGGTGGAAAACACCTTGGCCCCATGTAAAGAATCCAGTACATCCTGGATTAATGGCACCGGATAATTATCCCTAACAGTGACACTTTTCAACTTATCCTGAGCAATTCTGTAGAATTGCTTTTCTGGACCAGGACCACAGGACTGGCCCAGGGAGAGCATGATGGCTCGATTATTTCCTGCTTTAACATTTCATCTAGCTTTTGAAATAAGGCCTGATGTTTTGCGAAAGGCACGTATGGCCTACGTCTACGTCTAACTAGTGGACCTGTGGTGCGTATTCGGACAGCTATCTCAGGATGTCGGCCAAGCTGCTGGCCCTTCCTACAGAACAAATCTTGGTTCCTGTTCACACATTCCATAATAGAGTCCCCCCTCCCATGCATCACACACATCTGCACCTTTCCAGCCTCCACACGAACTAGCGGTAATGCCTTGCCTTTCCACGTCAACTCACCTTGTGAGCAATCTAATACGATGCCATCACGTTTCATTACATCCCTCCCTAATATAAACCGATAAGGCAATTCATCTACTACAACTACATCTGTAATACCAAATTCATCTAACTGGATCTGGGTCTCGCCCCAGACCGTCAATTCATGCCCAGTAACACCAGTCAGTCCTGCTGTTTTTTTCACAATTGGCTGTCTCTTCAGCTTGGCACGAATTCTAAGGAAATCATAACGTAGAAGACACTTTTTGTCACCCCGCTGTCAGCCAGCCCTCGCAGATTGTGCCCTTGTGCCCTTAGATCCACGAAGGCCATCATGGCTGCAGCGCCAATACTTCAGTGCTCTTGTCTCCAGTTGCGAGGCGTGAGCTTGCAGAGTAGTTCTGGGGATGGGAGCCTGGTGAATAGCCCTGGGCCAGTCTCCTCCGCTGCGGGCACTCCCTTCAGAAGTGACCTGGCCAATTGCATTGAAAGAAGAGGGGCTGGCCATCCTCGGTGTGGTCAGCTCTTGAGGGCCCCCTTCGGGTGGGATTTTCCCAGTCCTGTCTGAGCTGGCTTGAGCGCGGCGACCTGCTTTTCCTGGACGCCTCCTGCCTGCGTGGCACCCGGTCTATGGCCATCATTCATCTGAGCTCCCTTGAGAGTTCACTGATCTGGCGCTCCACTTCACCCAGCCTGTCGTCCCTTTCAGCTGCCTCCCTTTCCCGCAACGCTGAGATGTCCATCGGCTTCTCATGCCTCTCTGGTGGGGTGGACCCGTTCATAGCCCATTACACCGTGTAGGCTACGAGTCTCCCTCGTACTTCTCCACCGCTCAATTGCCTCCAGATAATCCTTCGGCCCTTGCTCCTGCACCAATCTGAGCACCAACTTCTCGTCTTTCAGTCCCCTCATGTACCATCTCAGCATCGTTCATTGTTGATTTGCATTTTTGGTCTCCCGATGGGTAGGCGAAGTCGGCGGCCTGAGAGAACCTACGCCCATATGCTGTGGTCATTTCGTAAGTCTGCCACACCACCTTCTCCAACTCGTCTCTGAGACGTTCAGCCTTGTGTGGGGACAAAAACATTCTTTGGAGATGGGCTCGCACCTCCGTCCATGTGGCTTTACTGCGATCTGCCAGAGCACCCAGAAATTTTTCAAGTTCCAACCTTAATGGCCCTTCTGCCGTCAGGGCAGCCACACACACAGTTCTGGTGGCATAGCGCATTGTCAGCTTAATATCCCTAAACCATTCACGCATCTTCTGTGTGGACGTGCCATCACACTTATCCACTCTCTTGGCCTATGCCTCAGCCTTTGTTCTCACGGTCATTTCTGTGTATTGATTGGCTTGAGCATCTATATGAGTAACCTGATCCTGTCTGAGCTGACGATCAGCTTGAATTATTTGCTCCATACGCATTTTGACAGTAGTGATTGACAGATTTCTAAAGATTTACAAATGCTCTCTCAGGTACTTATAGGTCAACAATATTCTAGAGCTTGCATGTCTACTGCTGTAATGATTTTTTGTTGTTCTTGTGTGAAGTACCTCAGGCTGGTGTGTGTTGTTCATTCAGTGTCTGCTACAGTTCTTGTGTGTGAGAGCAGTTGAATACCCCATTTTGGCTAGGTCATGCTTCAGTGCCTCACACTGCCTCCAGTGGTAGATACTGTCTCTATGCACTGGCTCGTGCTGCCCTCTGGAGATGCCATATCTATTACACTGCCACAAAGGCCCTAAGGAGAAATTTAACTTGACTCACTGTGACTTGAGATGCTTGCAGTGTGGTTTCAAAGTCGTGGCGTTGCAGTTCGTCGATGAGTGCTTGGGCGAGCGAGGATCTCTGTTGCTGTGTCATGAGTTGAAGTTGCAGGCTGATTCTGGTAGGACGGGGGTCCATTACATGCGGTGCAGGAGGCTGTAGACGATCATCGGTGCAGTGTGGACTCGCTTATAGTTGCATCACAGCCAATGTGAACGTCACTATGAGGAAACGCAGATGGCCTACCTTGACTTGTCCAGAGGGCATGGTGATCTGGTAGCCGAGCTTCCTGAGTTCTTCAATGATGGTCTCCAAGCAGATGACTTTCTGCTGCATGGTCATTTCTTGAAATCTTGTTGTCAGAAGGTCCTGATGATCCATGGTTGTGTTGTCCAACCAAACAATGCTATGAAAGATAGATCGAGTCGGGGTCGCCAAAATATGTAAAGTGCCCTTCCTGTCTATGGCAAAAATACACGCATTTCCTGATGGAAATATTCCAGAGTTTAAGAAATAAGTTATAAGTGAGAGTCAATCAGTTAGTAACTACCTGGGCTTGACAAGGGTCCCATCTTTTATTGTCAACAATCATTAGCATAAACATCAACTCATACAAAAACATCAGTGGCATAAACCAATCCAAAGTCAACTCAATCCAGAGCCAACCAATCCGAGAGTAGGGACCTTCCCTACCTCTTCTTCCCCCCTCAGTAAACCCAGGCTCATATGACATTACCTGTTAATTTCTCAATTAGTGATTTTCCCAATTACTCTCCAGCCCAAGCCCATCTTATATAACCGAATGATCCAACTAGTTTGTCCCATTGTGTCTGCCTTAATAAGTTGCAGGTGCAACCTGCAGATGAGCTCCTACAATGAACTGTCCAGTGAATGGAACAATGCGTGTTACTCAATCGGCCTAGTGACCAGAGAGATGTTACACGAATGACTCCCTTCTGAACTTGTCCTTCATTGAATTTTCATGATTAGATCCCACTTATTCCTTTTAGTCATGCAGGCCTAAATGCACTCAATTATCACTCCCTTATCAACCAACCCATAATTGTATACAGCAAGCCTGAGTTTACATAACAATGAACACCTGGACTCCTGACCAATCAATTCTGTTAATGAGTTCTGTCTGGCTTGGTCAGATCCTGTTATCAAGTCAACTTCATAATTATCAGTCCAGGTCTCATTGTCTGTTACCATGCCATTGCCATCCACAATAATCAGTAAATAAAGTGAGTGATCAGTTTTGCTGGAGCTCCGCTAAAAAGCCCAATGTCAAATTTAAGAACCAACTTATGACCAGTGGCCTCCTTACAATATGTAATTTTTAATGGGATAAAGTTAAATAAAATATATTTAAAAAATCATTAATTATATGCAAGATTAACTATACACATAACATTGATTATATAGATGTTATAAATAGCTAAAATCAACTGAAGTCAATGGAGATTCAAAATTCTAAATGTTTAAATACATGTTGTATTGTCGTTACTAGTTACAACTTTTAACCTTACCATTGCCTCCACTCCTTTGAATATAAATTGGACCAAGTGTAGTTGAATCTGATGGCACCGGTGCAAAAGCTTCAGCTAAATTTGGAAATGCATTGTATAGAATAATGGAAAGTGCCGATTGGTCATACCTGCTGCAATGAGCAAAATCATTCCACTTATCATTTATGAATGTACAGAATCTTTGAGGCAATGAATATATACAAGTTTCACTTAGGGCACATGCTACCCACCATTTTAATATTCTGTCAATGACATGTTTTGTTTTGTATAGCAGAACAAGGCCACCCATTATACATTCTGCTTTCTTCGGGTTCTTCACCATCGGCAAAAACTGGAACATTTCTTGTGTTGTTGTGGAAAACACAGAGTGCCTGGTTCCTGGAAAAGTGCATACTCCCTCATTGCGAAGAGCGGTATTGTGAAGATTAGAAATGTCACCCGTGTTAAATCGAACAGATGAGTCAACCCAAAATATTCCACTGACACTGTGTTCTTTGAGAACCTCCTTTAAAATAAAATAAAAAGTACATTTTAGTGTACAGAGATGTAAAGCCATTCAGTGTTAGCTTGAGACTAATTCAATATATCAATTTCAGAAAGCAATCAGCAGTTACATGTATAAAAGTGTGAAAAACGACAGTTCATAAGAAATACAAGAGTTCATGTGGATTGCGGTTTGACATGCATGTGTGAACGACTGCCACAGATCGTCCCCCCCAGAACCGCAAGTAATCAGGAACTAGTTTATCATATAACGCTGTGGTCGCCGAGTGTTTCTGCGAGGGCGGCCAACAATGGGAATAGAAACGTCAAATTGAGGTTGGGAGATAAGTTTCGGGATGGGGGGTTCCTTGCGAGGGCGACCACGCTGTTTTGGGACAGCAACTCTAACAGGCTGGTCTATGTCTAAGTGAGTAGGTTTCAAACGATCGATAGAAACCTTTTGAGTCTTTCCACCCATGTCGAGGACGAAAACCTTTGTGCCAGGACTAATAACTTTGAATGGACCTTCATACGGGTGCTGAAGAGGGGTTTGGTGGCTGTTACGTCTGATGAAGACATAAGGGCTGTGGTACAAATCCTTTCGGACAGAAGAAACGTGTAATACATGAAGAGAAGTTTGTACAGGAGCCAAGGACCCAACTTTATCTTCCGAGAGAGAACAAATATGGCGCAGGAGGCTGTGCCGGGGAGGTAACAGGGATGAAATCACCGGGAACTGTTAGGGGGGCACCATAGACAAGTTCAGCAGAAGATGTTCCCAAGTCTTCCTTCGGGGCGGTCCGTATACCCAGAAGGACCCACGGTAGCTCATCTACCCAGTTTGGACCTGTGAGGCGGGCCCTAAGTGCAGCTTTCATATGACGATGAAATCGCTCTAGAAGTCCGTTAGCCTGTGGGTGGAACGCTGTGGAGCGGTAGTGTCGTACCCCATGCAATTGGGCCAATGCTGTCCATAAATTTGAAGTGAACTGACTACCTCGGTCTGATGACATCTCAGCAGGAATACCAAATTGTGATATCCAATGACTTAACAAGGCTCGTGCACATGTTGTTGTAGAAATTTCTGTTAAAGGAATAGCTTCCGGCCATCTAGTAAATCTATCCACAATGGTTAAAAGATAAGTGAAACCTTGAGAAGATGGAAGTGGTCCAACCAGGTCCACGTTGATGTGATCAAAACGTCTCTTAGGGACTTTAAAAACGTTCAGAGGTCCCTTGACATGACGGTGAACTTTAGCCGTTTGACAAGCCTGTCCAGTTGACATGTCACAAAGAAGAGTGGTACCTCTGGGACCGAAGGGGCTATCTCTGGATCATCCTTCTGTTCAGCTGCCATAGCAGTGTAGTCGATGTCAATCTCAGCTGTGACTGCATTAATCATTGAGCGTGACAAGACATCAGCGACACAATTGTTCTTACCACCAACATGACGGACATCAGTGGTAAATTCAGAGATTGCAGGTAGATGACGTTGCTGTCTTGGCGACCAAGGTTCAGATGTTTTAGAGATGGCAAAAGTCAGTGGTTTGTGGTCAGTGTAAACGACAAATGGACGTGCTGCAAGAAAATAACGAAAATGTCTTACAGCAAGGTATAGGCCAAGCAGTTCTCTGTCAAAGGTGCTGTACTACCGCTCAGGTGCACGCAGTTGTCGACTGAAGAAGGCGAGAAGTTTCCACGAACCATCAATAAGTTGTTTGAGGACTTATCCAACTGCATAATCCGATGCATCAACTGTAAGAGCTGTTGGGGCTTCAGCACAAGGATGGATCAACATGGTGACTTTAACCAGCGAGTCTTTTTTATTTCTCTCTTCAGTCCAATCAACTAATTTAGCCTTAGTAGATGTTGCTTCATGCAAAGGTCGCATGACAGCTGCAGCATGAGGAACAAAACGATGGTAAAAGTTCACCATTCCGAGAAATTCCTGCAAGCCCTTGACAGTTGTCGGTTTTGGAAAATCAGTGATCGCTTGCACCTTCTTTGTCAAAGGAACAACACCATTTCTGTCAATGTGATATCCCAAAAAGTCAATTTCACTTACTCCAAACTCACATTTGGTTGGAGAAATCACAAGGCCATGCTCCTTAAGTCTCTCAAAAATTTGCTACAAGTGGTCCTTGTGCTCCGATTCTGAATGGCTTAATACCAGAATATCACCTAGGTACACAAAAATAAAGGACAATCCATGGAGTACTGTATCCATAAGGTGTTGGAAAGCCTGTCCTGAGTTTTTAAGGCCGAAAGGCATTCGCAAAAACAAGAATAGTCCTAATGGCGTAATAATGGCAGTTTTTGGGACGTCTTCTGGATGAACAGGGATCTGGTTATAACCACGGACCAGGTCAGTCTTGGACAAGACAGTATATCCAGCTAGATTTGCAGAGAAATCCTGAATATGTGGGATGGGGTATCTGTCTGGGATTGTGGCATCATTGAGGCACCTATATTATCTCCACAAGGTCTCCAGCTGCCAGACTGCTTTGGCACCATATGAAGTGGAGAAGACCATTGGCTGTTTGATCTGCGGATAATTCCCATAGACTCCATGTTCCTAAATTCCTCCTTTGCTATGGCTAGTTTGTCAGGGGGAAGACGTCGGGCCCTGCTGTGGACTGGAGTACCTTGAGTTGTGATGAAATGTTGTACACCATGTTGTACAGTCGGGCTGGAGAAGGTAGGTGTAAGAATTTCTGGAAACTGTCCCACTAAATTTCCAAACGTTTTTTCTGCAGACACATTATGTATCCCAAGGCCCTTTCCAGTGCCACTGCTCAAGCGGAAAAAAGAGAAAGTTTTTGTATCAACCAAACGTTGGCCTTTGACATCAACCATTAAATTATATGCACACAGGAAATCCGCTCCAAATAGAGGTTGTGTCACATTGACAATGACAAATTCCCAAGGAAAACAACGGCCTTCAAATACGAGAGATATTGTCTTTTTTCCATATGAACGAATGGGTGTGCCATTAGCAGCTTCCAGAGGAGGACCAAAGTATTGTGAACGTGTGTCAGAGGATGCAGCAGGAAAAACACTTACTTTGGCTCCCGTATCAACAAGGAAACTGCATCGGGTCTTTCCATCTCTTGGATGAAGAAGTGTTTGATGTAAAATGCGTCAATGATCATTTGTACAGTCTGTGAGGTGGGTGCATGAGTTTATCTGTTGCACAGGAAGTTGAAGGCCGGTCGTCACTGGCGCTACTGGTGGCCGGCTGATATGTTTCCTGGATACTTGCAGTCAGGACGGCATTTGCGGGCTTTATCACCAAATCTGGCATGGAAATAACACCAGTCCGGGTTATCGGTAGAGTCCATTTTGGTTGTTCCTCTCTTGGTAACCACTCGGTGAATAGTGGTGGTTGACTGCTGTTTGGCTGACCATAGAATGTCAGCTCGAAGTGCAACAGCCCTTGGGTCTTTAAAGTCATCATCTGCTATCTGCATGCGTATATCCTCAGGCAATTGTTCAAGAAATATTTGTTCAGAAAGCGGAGTCCATGACCATCCAGCAAGTAAAGAATTTTATCCATAATTCCAGAAAGCTTGCAGTCACCTAGACTACTAATAAAGTGTTTCAGTTTTCTTGCTCTGTCACGACGAAAGTTGAAATAAGTCTTTTCTTTAAAGCTTCATATTTCCCATCAGCTGGAGGATTATTTAGGAAATCCAGAATGCGAACAGCTGTATTTTCATCCAAGCAGAGACAACATAATAATATTTAGTAGTATCCTGTGTTATATTGATGTGAAATTGAGCCTCTGTCTGTGCAAACCAAATCTGGGATTGATTAGTCCAGAATGTTGGCAGTTTGATGGCCACAGCATTGACATCTGGTTGAGCCATTTTAAATTTAACTCTGGACAGTTAAATTCGCACTGGTAGTGTACAGAGATGTAAAGCCATTCAGTGTTAGCTTGAGACTAACTTAATATATCAATTTCAGGAAGCAATCAGCAGTTACATGTATAAAAGTGTGAAAAACGACAGTTCATAAGAATACAAGAGTTCATGTGGATTGCAGTTTGACATGCATGTGTGAACGACTGCCACAACATCAAGGAGATAATATACATCCTTCTTTTAAACGAAAAGTAAAATTGTACATCAAGGAGATGATATTCATATGTAAAATAATGTGGACAGAAGATAACATAGTTTTGTATCAGAAAATGCATGTAAATTCAATTGTTTCTCAATAGAGCAGAATACCATAGATTGCTTCCAAACATGCTTGACTACTGTAGTATTGCTTTATTTTTAGTGATGGTCAGTGTACATTATTCTGAATAATTATGACTACTCAATCACTTAAATGAGTGCATGACTATGTAATATGAATATAACTTGATGATATGGCAATCGACTGCATAACTATGTAACATGGATTAATATATGGATTACTGCTATTTCAATCAATAGAATGTATAACTGTGTAATATATGAATATGACTTAACGATATGGAAATCGATTGAAAGTATAACTGGGTAATATGAATATGACTTAATTTAATATTCAATTTCATGAATATGACTTAATGATAAGGCCATTGATTGAATATATAACTGAGTAATATAAACATGAATTAAAGCAATATTCAATTTCATGAATATGACTTAATGCTATGGCAATTAATTAAATGCATACATGTAATATAATATGAATATGACTTACTGCTATGACTATTGGCTTGAATGCATAACTGTGTAATATCTTGACATGCGGTGGATATTTCTTGAAGTCAAAATTGTGGACATCAACATTGCACCATGTCTGCATCTGGAATTTGGTGAAAGGAAAAACAACAACACAACCGATTAAATGAAAACATGACACTCTCCAAACTTTTACTGGGTACTCTAGATTAACATATGATCAGTGTTACTTATCAATATTCTGCTAATATTTATATTATTTGTTCTACTTATTGTTTTTATATTTCGACTTTAATTTGATTTTTGAGATTCTTATCATCAAAAGTCTATACGGGGCTGACCATTTCATTTCCAGGGGGCTTGGATTTTTTGTCGGTGAGGAATTATTTATTTCACAGTAACGACAGCAGTAATTATTTATTTCGAGCTCTCATTCCTAAATAAAGCAACACCCTGTTGAGAAATACCCCTACCAGAAATGATTTATTTCAAGACTGGCCAAAAATAACTTATTTATTTCACCAAAACTGAGCAAGAAATTATTATTTTCAAAATAACTTCAACCCCCTTGATATCAAATGGTCGCCTAAGTGTATTTTAATTAAACGCTCACATTTAAAAAAAGAAAAAAAAATTTTTTTCCAGGCCTGCTGATGTCTACAATGAAAAAAGTCAGAATATAAGTAATTGAAGGACTGACCGTTTTGCGTTGAGCTTCAGACATTCCCAAATCATATATGACCAGCTTGACAGTCGGAAAATGAGTTTGAATTCTTTCTACCAGAAGAGTGATTTCTTGACGATGGTGAGGACCCGTAGCTGATACAAATATAAAGTCCTCGATATTTTCTTTGTTTATCGATTGTGGAACTGGCAGTAAATTTGACAAAAATGTTTTGTTTACTTCATGAAAATTTTTTCCATGAATTGACATGTCAATTCGGGGATAATAGACGAGATCATCCAATTTGTCTGGGTTGACAGTGGAATTTCGATCAGGTGGGCTATGCATTTTGTTGTTCTCAAATTTGGGAATTCCATAGTAGAGAAAGCTTCCCAAAAAAATCAGTGTTATGATGACCAGCATAGGTTTTTTTCCTCCAATCCCTGAAAAGAGACATAAATTATCCAATCAGAATGTTCTCAATAGACTGGAAATTATTATCACCTGTACGTATGAAATTTTTACAATGAACTACTTGACGCTCAATATAGATCTATGCTTTATGCATATTTCAATCTCTTTTGGCCAAATTCTATAAAAATAAAATAAAATAAAATGTCTTAATTTCCTTTTGTTTTGGTATTTTGAATGCAGCTTGCTCTTCAAAGTCTACCTTTCTATGTGGTATGAACTGATCGACTTATATTACAGCAAAGGTCATAAGTATCTAGATTCAAGCAAAATTTGACTGGGTATAAGGAGCCTGAGCACGTCATATTTTCAAAGAATTTAATTGGATTATATCAGCCTTACACTTAGGCCACAATGGTCAAATTGGCAACTGGGTGGCCAAGTGGCTTAGGTGCCCGTCTGCTGTGCTGAAGGTCTTTGTTTGCATAGGTTCGGACCCCAGATGGGGAACCCAATATTTTCAGTGTGGCTTCATGAGCAAAATCCCAGCTGGATATCATGTGGATGAGACGTTAAATTGGCGGCCCCTTGTATCAGTGACTATACTGGGCAAGTAAAAGATCCCTCACATGGGGTAAATGTGTAACATGTTGAGGACTCCCGCTCTCTCTCCCATCTCATCAATCAACCTTCGTGAGCGCCCAGAACTGGGCTTAGAGGGCTGCACTTACCATATATATCTATCTATCTATCTAATAATGGTCCTGGCCTGACCTGTAGGAAATCTTTGGAAGGAGACTCATGCTCTGTAATTTAGGGAATTCTTTATCGACCTGGAACTTTTTCATTGGAAATATCAAATCAGTCCATGTCAGGGATGAGCTATTTGAAACATCTCATGATATAAATATGCTTTTTACCCTCGGCAATGTATATTGCCAAGGGTATTGCAGTTACTTTTGTGTACTGGCGTCTGCCACACTGGCATCCGCCTATGTGTATAGGGTATTATGCAAAAACTAAGCTATGTACATTTGTTATATTTAGCACATTGATAGACCTTACAACTTAGTTTGCCTTTTGGTAGTTAAATTCATACACTACTGATACCTTTTTTAAAAAGAGAGAAAATTGGAAAAAATTGATTTTTTTGTTTCCGGACCAGAATAAAAATGTGCTGTACGTATGGTCATGAAATTTTGTTATAGTATGTGTAAAATACCCAAGATGTGCCTTTTAGGGGTCTAAATGCTCCATGCAAAATAGAATGTTTCACATTTGGGAAAAATAAGAAAAAATATTATTTTTTAAATTATGAAAAATTCTGTCATTTTTTGCGTTAGACCCATGAAATTTTGTATGAAAATAATAAATATTAAATATTAAACATTCCATCTCAAAAAAGTGGACATGGATATGAGTTTTTTACAAAAATTTTAAAAATTGAAAATTTTTAAAAATGTTTTTGTCCGTGGCGTTACCATGGTAGTGGCTTTAGTGGTACATTTATAATGGGATTACAGGTCAGGACATGGGAAAGGAACTGTAAGAACTATTTTGCAGTTTATAGTAGATTTTCATAGCAATAGGCCTACATTGGATTAAAAATTCAAGAAATTGCCAAAAATTCATGTTTTTGCCTCGTGGGTCATAAAAGTTCCGTATTTCTTTTGTCTAAAACTTAAACTACAGTACGCCTATTTGGATGCCGGATCATCGGACCACATATTCCGTCATCGAAATGCAAATATAAGTCTTCGAGAAGGGTTTAAACATGTGAAGTTCAGAACATTCCTTGTTTTTTTTTCCTGAGAAGTTCTACAATGATGACCAGTTTCAGATTTAGTTATTCAGTTATTATCATATATCATCAAAATTATTAATTTTAGTGTTCTTGGTCTAATTTAAGGGTAAAAAAGTGACATTGCAAAACAAAATATATACACTCACCAGCAAAAGAAATGCAACACTTGATTTTTGCCTATATTTTTGCAAATAATTTTTTTTGGAAAAAAACTAATTACTTTGCAGTGATTCTTAGATCAATGAGTGTCTTAATGCCAAAAATCACTCAGCTGTGACTATTTCCTGTCTACTTTTTGACTTGTTTATCACATTTCAATTTTTTTTCAATAAAAGGTGACCTTAGCAACAAATAATGCCAAAAATAAATGCGCCACTGTAAAGAATGTCCAAAGAGACACTAAAAGCCGAAAAATTAGAGTGGTAACTCTGTATTTGAATTTTACAAGACAATTTGAAAATTAGATTTTTGCAGAATTCGAAAATGTAGCAGACAAAGTCATTGTGGTTTGGGCCCTTAGAATTGGGCTTTTTTAAACACATTTTCAGGCAATTTCACTATGATGTTAACGTACTGCCATAAATTTTTTCAAAGTAAAATTCAAGTTTAAAAACATTTCTTTGCGGCGATTAAGGCCATATTCTTAAAATCACATTGACATGGCCTGCATGCAATTTTAAGATAAAAAAACAAAATGCATCAAAGCGCGAGATGTTTCTGACTATTGAGTCCAGACATGGACTGAACAGATATGCCAAAAGCTCCACATTACTTGAACTTTCCATTAGAATGAAATTCTGAATTTACCCACATTTTCAGGGCCAATAAAATGTGAGGTGTGAATTGAGGGTGTCAGATGACCGACATCCAGAACTGGAGTATCAAAGGGGCAATTAGGCAATTAGTGCAGTCATTAACTCTTGACAGTCTTCTTACTCCCTATTCCCTATTTTTCCGTAAATATGAGAGTAGGCCTATATTAAATCATAGGGTTAGAAGGGTCAAATTAATATTTCTAAAAATTTTAAAGTGTAAAAAACATGTCAGGAGGCTATTTCATACAGCAGTAGGCCTATTTATTAGACAAGAGTTAGGTCGCATCATGCAGCTTCAAATTCGGCAATTGATAAAGTATTCCTGTTCATGCACGTGTGAAATAATTTTAGAAGAATTAATTCATTGTACCCCTCTCACTGATTCGAGCGTACATGTATATTTAATTGTTGACTATCTAAATGTGAAAATCATGCTCATTTGTCACCTCTTACCGTATCATGATTTTGATTATGGAAAACACACAATTATGTTAATTGGAAGTGTATAGTATAGGCCCCTACTTAAAATCTATCAATTTATGATATATAACTACAAGTTGAATTTTACATCGAATCACCAGACTTACTATACCTTCAAATATGTCAAGAATTCTTTGGTTTAATGGTTTTTGCAATAGGAATTCCAACACTGATCTGGTCCAATTTCATCTCAAATTTTTAAAAGACTGTAATCTCAGTAAATCATTTATTACATTTTAGTATGTAGGTCCACTTATTGTAGGCCTACTTTTATAGCTTGTAAATATATCATTTATGCCTCCTAAAGTCAATAATATCTCAATGACAATCTCAAGTCTACCGTGAAACCAAAAAGATAAGATTTGATTTATTGATAGTATTTATCAACACTGAATGAATTGATAAAATTTAACAACATTTTAAACCAGGTGCTTCAGCACACCGTTAGGAAGGGGGGCAAGGCTGGTGACCACTGACCTTCCCTGGAAGGCCACACCCGGTGCCCTGACTGTCCCCCAAGAATTACCCTGGGTGTGGGAGGGGGGGGGGGGTATAATTATAAGTGCAAGTATGCTGGTACCTTTTGATAAAACTGATAATATTTCAGATCAGTTACAATTATGCAATTCATCAACACATAGCTAAAACCAATCAGGCAAGCTTAAATAAAATTTGATGCAATTAAATTTAATTAATAATATGCTACTGATATATATCATACAGTTGTGCTTGAAAGTTTCTGAACCCCTGACACTTCTTACCTTATTTGTTTGCATCTCTCCAACAAACACAGGAATAGCTTTTAAAATGGGTTAATAATAAAACTGAACACCATCTTTTCTACGTAAACATATATTCATAAAAAATAATGACATTTAAGTATGATTTTATGACGAAAGTCTGGAAAACTGTGTGTTCAAAAGTTTCTGAACCCTTCTGAAACGTATAGAGTGGGTCGGGGCAAGAAGCCCGGATCATCGGACCACATATTCCGTCATCGAAATGCAAATATAAGTCTTCGAGAAGGGTTTAAACATGTGAAGTTCAGAACATTCCTTGTTTTTTTTTCCTGAGAAGTTCTACAATGATGACCAGTTTCAGATTTAGTTATTCAGTTATTATCATATATCATCAAAATTATTAATTTTAGTGTTCTTGGTCTAATTTAAGGGTAAAAAAGTGACATTGCAAAACAAAATATATACACTCACCAGCAAAAGAAATGCAACACTTGATTTTTGCCTATATTTTTGCAAATAATTTTTTTTGGAAAAAAACTAATTACTTTGCAGTGATTCTTAGATCAATGAGTGTCTTAATGCCAAAAATCACTCAGCTGTGACTATTTCCTGTCTACTTTTTGACTTGTTTATCACATTTCAATTTTTTTTCAATAAAAGGTGACCTTAGCAACAAATAATGCCAAAAATAAATGCGCCACTGTAAAGAATGTCCAAAGAGACACTAAAAGCCGAAAAATTAGAGTGGTAACTCTGTATTTGAATTTTACAAGACAATTTGAAAATTAGATTTTTGCAGAATTCGAAAATGTAGCAGACAAAGTCATTGTGGTTTGGGCCCTTAGAATTGGGCTTTTTTAAACACATTTTCAGGCAATTTCACTATGATGTTAACGTACTGCCATAAATTTTTTCAAAGTAAAATTCAAGTTTAAAAACATTTCTTTGCGGCGATTAAGGCCATATTCTTAAAATCACATTGACATGGCCTGCATGCAATTTTAAGATAAAAAAACAAAATGCATCAAAGCGCGAGATGTTTCTGACTATTGAGTCCAGACATGGACTGAACAGATATGCCAAAAGCTCCACATTACTTGAACTTTCCATTAGAATGAAATTCTGAATTTACCCACATTTTCAGGGCCAATAAAATGTGAGGTGTGAATTGAGGGTGTCAGATGACCGACATCCAGAACTGGAGTATCAAAGGGGCAATTAGGCAATTAGTGCAGTCATTAACTCTTGACAGTCTTCTTACTCCCTATTCCCTATTTTTCCGTAAATATGAGAGTAGGCCTATATTAAATCATAGGGTTAGAAGGGTCAAATTAATATTTCTAAAAATTTTAAAGTGTAAAAAACATGTCAGGAGGCTATTTCATACAGCAGTAGGCCTATTTATTAGACAAGAGTTAGGTCGCATCATGCAGCTTCAAATTCGGCAATTGATAAAGTATTCCTGTTCATGCACGTGTGAAATAATTTTAGAAGAATTAATTCATTGTACCCCTCTCACTGATTCGAGCGTACATGTATATTTAATTGTTGACTATCTAAATGTGAAAATCATGCTCATTTGTCACCTCTTACCGTATCATGATTTTGATTATGGAAAACACACAATTATGTTAATTGGAAGTGTATAGTATAGGCCCCTACTTAAAATCTATCAATTTATGATATATAACTACAAGTTGAATTTTACATCGAATCACCAGACTTACTATACCTTCAAATATGTCAAGAATTCTTTGGTTTAATGGTTTTTGCAATAGGAATTCCAACACTGATCTGGTCCAATTTCATCTCAAATTTTTAAAAGACTGTAATCTCAGTAAATCATTTATTACATTTTAGTATGTAGGTCCACTTATTGTAGGCCTACTTTTATAGCTTGTAAATATATCATTTATGCCTCCTAAAGTCAATAATATCTCAATGACAATCTCAAGTCTACCGTGAAACCAAAAAGATAAGATTTGATTTATTGATAGTATTTATCAACACTGAATGAATTGATAAAATTTAACAACATTTTAAACCAGGTGCTTCAGCACACCGTTAGGAAGGGGGGCAAGGCTGGTGACCACTGACCTTCCCTGGAAGGCCACACCCGGTGCCCTGACTGTCCCCCAAGAATTACCCTGGGTGTGGGAGGGGGGGGGGTATAATTATAAGTGCAAGTATGCTGGTACCTTTTGATAAAACTGATAATATTTCAGATCAGTTACAATTATGCAATTCATCAACACATAGCTAAAACCAATCAGGCAAGCTTAAATAAAATTTGATGCAATTAAATTTAATTAATAATATGCTACTGATATATATCATACAGTTGTGCTTGAAAGTTTCTGAACCCCTGACACTTCTTACCTTATTTGTTTGCATCTCTCCAACAAACACAGGAATAGCTTTTAAAATGGGTTAATAATAAAACTGAACACCATCTTTTCTACGTAAACATATATTCATAAAAAATAATGACATTTAAGTATGATTTTATGACGAAAGTCTGGAAAACTGTGTGTTCAAAAGTTTCTGAACCCTTCTGAAACGTATAGAGTGGGTCGGGGCAAGAAGCCCGGGTTAGGTGAGAAGCCCCCCCAGGGTTATATCTAAACTTACATTTTTGGTGCTTTTTCTTATTGATAGGATTGAAGCTAGAGGCTTTTAAGGTGACGTCACAAATTTTCAAGGCATTCAGCACCAAACCATAGTCGCAATTAAAGAAACAAAAAAAGGTGCATGGTTTTTGTAACTTTGATTAATTCTTTGAAAGTGGTTGTCCGAAATAACTTTGGAAATTATTAAAAGTATAATGGATATCTGCATTGCTTCACTTTATGACCATCACATAAATATGATTTGGATCATGTTTTTTGCATTTTAGCTCAAAATATATAGTCAAATTAAAATATGTGGGTTTGGGGCGAGAGGCCCCACATGGTATGGGGCATGGGGCCCCCTTCACTGAGGCCTCAAAGCTGCTTCCAGAACCATTTAATAATGTTTACTTTACCTTAAATCTTGATAGAATAGCTAATTGAAATAGAAAAAAATTTGGCCGAAATTAAAAAACGGCAAAAAATATTTAAAAATAAATGCATGAACAGAAAAATTCTAAAATTCAGAAAAAGTGAATAGTATGCCTTAAAAATGATAGAAGAACCCCAAGAAATAACTTTCAAGCTGAATGCGCTCGCAAAAAAATTGCCATAGGATTATAATAGGGGGGCTTCTTGCCCGATGGGTGGGGTAAGAAGGCCATTTTAATTTTTTTACGAAAAGGGCCGTAACTCCTTTATTAAAATTGGTAGACATTCGTTTCACTAGTTATAAGTAGAGTCAAGTGATCCCTTCCTGAAAGCATAAGCATTCAAATAATCGACCGCAAAAAGTAGGTCAAATTGCATCTCGAAGTTAAGGGGGGCTGCATGCCCCGCGCTACTCTACAATTAAAAATTTTTTTGGCCCTATTTTTCTGAAGTTAATGCTTCCAATCACTTCGTATGGCTATGGATTAACGATTGGCAGATTTTCCTTGGGTTTTTTACCAACTTCAGAAAAATAGGGCCAAACAAATTGTTGATTGTATACGTTTCAGAAGGGTTCAGAAACTTTTGAACACACAGTTTTCCAGACTTTCATCATAAAATCGTATTTAAATGTAATTATTTGTTATGAATATATGTTTACACATAAAAGATGGTGTTCAGTTTATTATTAACCCATTTTAAAAGCTATTCCTGTGTTTGTTAGTGAGATGCGCACAAATAAGGTAAGAAGTGTCAGGGGTTCAGAAACTTTCAAGCACAACTGTATGGTCTATTAAATTATTATATTGGCATATTTCTAGAATTGATACCTTGTAAATGTTAAATTATAAACAACCACACTAAACTTCATATCTTACAGAATACAGAACAGTATTGTGTAACAATAGATTATTCTTTTGTAGTATTAAGATTAATTTTGTACAATTATCATATTGATATGCTTGTTTAATTGTGCCACAAAGTCAGCAATTAAGACTGTACTTTGATAAGGCAATTTAGCTGATAAATAAACAACTTTATTCTTCAAATCACAGAATAATTGTGTCACTTGCAAGGTATCAGACAAAGATCAGGGCCAGACTCCATGAGTCTCTCTAGTATCTTTTTTCCGATGACACGCAGTGTTAGAGGGACTCCAGATATTGGATTGTCCAAAAATGTTGACAAAATGTGGACTGATTGGTTATATAACTTTTCATTCACAATGATTATTTTCCAAAAACATTTACTGATTGATTACATAACTTTTCATAAACATTGGCTTTTGCTTAGGATTTCTATGTCCAAAAACACTTGTGTGATTAATTATCTATAAACCTGTTATGTCACTTTGTTTCATTTCTGCTTATGTCAACTTGTAACTTGCAGTTGGGACTGATAACTGAAATTATAAACAAATGCCTTGTTATCTAATGATTCAAAAATTCCCACACTCTAAAGAAAACAATTTTGTTTGAAGTTCATTCTGCTATATCTTGCTGATTTGCATGCTGCTTGTGCTCATTTGCATGGCCAGTTCCCGGAGACTGCAGTGCAATGCTTGCACTGCCTCTACATAAGCAGTCTCATGGAGACTGGATCAGGGCTATCAAACGATCAAATAATCAGTAGTTTTTTCTGAATGTTTATAAATGTGCCACTTGTCTTTTAAGAAGGTCTTAACTGAGGTTAACTAAAAGTTGTCAGGTCTGCAGATTATGTAAACAAGTTGTATAATAACTTTTAATGAAACAATCATCAAAGTGGGAATTAGTGCAGTCATTAACTCTTCTCTCTTGGCAACAGCAGATCTATATTTTTTCCTAAAATGTGGCCATCATTAAACCTTGAAGTAAGTGCAGTTACTTCAAGAGTAAACTATCCCAACAGTATGTAAAATGATTTGCAGATTGTATACCAATGCTATAACGATAGATAGATAGATAGATAGATAGATAGATAGATAGATAGATAGATAGATAGATAGATAGATAGATAGATAGATAGATAGATAGATAGATAGATAGATACACTTTATTTCATGAAAATATTGGAAAATAAAGTTGTTGTTTTTTCTGCAATTAAAATTTAGGTAAACAGTAGCTCATTACATCTTAGTTAATAATATGTAGGTCTACTAATCATGCTTCTATAAATAGTATGCCTTTTGGCTTTTGAGTGACTCGATGCCCCCTCCCCCCCCCCCCTCCCTCATCCAGGTAACTGTCTGGGGAAAATCACGGCACCGGACCCTTTGCCACGTGCCATGTCTGCCATGCTGCTTATCCATTGCCAAAGCCTGTAGATTGGCTGTCAAGCTATTTGTTGGATATGAGTCATATGACAATGTTCAAATGAGACAATTCTCTGCTACCGAGTTAATAAAGAATAAATGACCTTATCTAAATTACACAGTTATGTGGCCTAAAAGTCAATATGATAATTGCATGGTAGGCCTAAATCAAATTCTTGCATTATTATTTAAGAATACCAATGTAAGTGACTATTACATAAGATTAGCATCTGTATGATTTGTAATTATGTATGGTCGATTATAATCTTTACATAGCATTCACAAGGAATATATATTATTTATACAGCCCTATTTGTTATGATATTAATAATCAGATAGAAATTAAACAAAAAAACTAAGTTTAAAGTTTACATTGCCGGTTTATAGAACTACAGCATTCCTCTCCATTGCAGATGAGCATTTGAAGTAAGATCTTACAAGTTAAAATAATATTTCCTGCTTTTATTGATGTTTATTCTTAAAAATATTGAAGCTTCTATTTATGTAATTCATTTCAGTTTGAGAAATGACTATAGTGCATGAATGAGGTTTATATTCTGAGTCAGAATAGGCCTGAATCAGACTCCATGAGTCCCTCTAGTATCTTTTTGCCGATGACACGCAGTGTCAGAGGGACTCCAGATATTGGATTGTCCAAAAATGTTGACAAAATGTGGACTGATTGGTTATATAACTTGTCATTCACAATGATTATTTTCCAAAAACGTTTACTGATTGATTAGCCTACATAACTTTTCATAAACATTGGCTTTTGCTTAGGATTTCTATGTCCAAAAACACTTGTGTGATTAATTATCTATAAACCTGTTATGTCACTTTGTTTCATTTCTGCTTATGTCAACTTGTAACTTGCAGTTGGGACTGATAACTGAAATTATAAACAAATGCCTTGTTATCTAATAATTCAAAAATTCCCACACTCTAAAGAAAACAATTTTGTTTGAAGTTCATTCTGCCATATCTTGCTGATTTGCATGCTGCTTGTGCTCATTTGCATGGCCAGTTCCCGGAGACTGCAGTGCAATGCTTGCACTGCCTCTACATAAGCAGTCTCATGGAGACTTGGTCTGAATATAGAGCTGTAACCCATATCTTTGCTTCCACCACGCCAATTTTTTTAATTCAAACTGGAAATTTCATTTTATCTTAAAAGCCACGCAAAGAAGTGTTATAAATGCATTCTTTAAACATTTCTAAAAAAAATCTTTAAATGTCACAAAATTGAGGGTGTTATGTAACAGCATGCAGCTACCCTATCCAGCGATCGTTGGCTTCGGTCATTGGAGAGGATTACGCAATCGGGGTAAATTACCCCAGGTGCTAATTGAATAATTGCTCGGATTGGAGACCTGAAACTGTGGGTTCGAATCCGAGTTGAGAGATCTCAAGTCGGATCTGCTCTAAAGGAGTGTTCAAGTAATGAGGTCGATAGTTCTAAGTAAATTTTATCACTTCAGACTTATAGTGTCATTCTGCAAATTTCCTACAGAGGGGGCTGTAGTCTAGGGCCATGATTATTTTACTGAAGTAACCGCATTGATGTTGATAACTGCAAATGCACATTTCATTTAATGAAGATAAAATTTTAAAAAATAACATTTTCAAAAACTAATTCTTATGAGACCATTATGAATCATAAGGTCATTTACTAGTATCTGATTTCAAGTAAATTTATTGCTCATTTGAGATCTTTGTTGTCTTTGGTCAATT
This sequence comes from Platynereis dumerilii, assembly GCA_026936325.1. NCBI lineage: Eukaryota > Metazoa > Annelida > Polychaeta > Phyllodocida > Nereididae > Platynereis > Platynereis dumerilii. The sequence goes on along the minus strand of JAPTHN010000016.1, from coordinate 9,604,689 downwards.
GGGTTTATAAAATGTTGAAGGTTAAAACAGCATTAAGCCTACTCATTATCACATTGATACTTCCAGAAAGTAACACTTGTTTTCTGCCTATTTTGTTGGCAAGCAACATTTTGTTCAGAAAGAAATAACGATGGAAAAATTGGAGTCCTAGACTACAGCCCCCTCTGTAGGCAATTTGTAGAATAACATTATAAGTGTGAAATGAAAAAATTTACTTGGAACTATCGACCTGGAACTTTTTTATTGGCATATCTGTTCAGTCCATGTCTGGACTCAATAGTCAGAAACATCTCGCGCTTTAATGCATTTTGTTTTTTTATCTTGAAATTGCATGCAAGCCATGTCAATTTGACTTTAAGAATATGGCCTTAATCGCCGCAAAAAAATGTTTTTTAACTCGAATTATACTTTGAAGAAATTTATGGCAGTTCGTTAACATCATTGTGAAATTGCCTGAAAATTTCATTAAAAAAGCTCAATTCTAAGGGCCCAAACCACAATGATTTTGTCTGCTACTTTTCGAATTCTGCAAAACTCTAATTTTCAAATTGTCCTGTAAAATTCAAAAATAGAGTTTGGCATTATTTGTTGCTAAGGTCACCTTTTATTGAAAAAATTGAAATGTGATAAACAAGTCAAAAAGTAGACAGGAAAAGTCACAGCTGAGTGATTTTTGGCATTAAGACACTCATTGATCTAAGAATCACTGCTATGTAATTTGTTTTGTACAAAAAAATTAATTTGCAAAAATATAGGCAAAAATCAAGTGTTGCGTTTCTTTTGCTGGTGAGTGTATTATGGAGATCAGGGGCCATTAGGAACAACGGTGTGCCACCTCGCTTCCAGATCACTGGGACAGCAAGTATGGCACATAAATATCATAATCTATCTGAATACGATATCTTTCAATCGAAAAGTGAATTATGTAGGTGTGCATCATGTGATAATGATGCTTTTTGTGTAATTATTGAAAAAACAAGAATCCATGGACTCTATTACATAGCTCATTACATCAATTGGCCGCGTCAGAAATTTCAATTGATACAATGCAATTGGGTTGTGGGTCTTGTGACAAAAATGTTCAAGAAAATGTTGGCATCTGCTTGAGGAGGTCAATATAAAAATTAATGTAGTTACGTTATGTTATGTTGGCGACGTTCATCATGATGATATGTCAACAAATTCAGCAGATTTTTTTCTACTGACTTTATGAATTATTTCGGGTCTCGTAACACCAAAGTGTGTTGCCTAAAGCAGTTTAGACTTTGTGATCGTCTTCTTCTATAAATTGTGACAATTGGAGGCACTGAAAACAAAGAAATTTCAAGAATCGGCGGAGGCCTTTTTCTGGCACTTAGCAACACATGCCATTTTGAAGTTTGAAAGCCCAGACAACAATTTGTCACAAGTCATCCACTTTCAAGTAGCCCTACAGTAGGCAAAACAGCTGAAAACAATTTTAATTTAAAAATATTTAAAAAGCTGGCAGCGTAGGGTGACTCCTCGCTACTTTCATGGAGAATTTCATTCTCCCTGATTTAAATAATCAAAAAAGTCATGGCTCTCCGGAGCTGCGCTATGTCCTAACGGACGGAAGAGCTTTACAGAAGAAGAGCGTTACAGAAGAAGAAGATGTAGTTGCATGGATCTGCCTAAAACTACTTTTTTTTTGGCAGGAGATGATAAGAGGATGGAAATAGATGTATTTGCAATATTTTTGGAGAGAAGTAATAATAAAATTGGCTATAGACAGTTCAATATATATATCTTTATTCACAGAATAAATCTGTACAGGTAATAACAAGAAAAATATAAATACTAATAATAAAAACATTTAACTAAAATAAGATTAAAATAAAATAACTGAATAAAATTTAAGAAGTACAAGTAAAATAAAATAACTGAATAAAATTTAAGCAGTACAAAGGTGATTAATTGTTTCTGACGTTTCCACAGCACTAAGACACCATCTGTCAAGGCTATCCCTTTGTTTACAAAGTTCTTGAATTTGATAACCTACTCTGACATCACTTTCATTAACAGACTCGTTCCACGTTTTTTGTACAATATTTTCCGCAGCATTAGCAGACAAATCAATAATATCAAACTGCTGTAATTTACAATAACTGGCAACATGTCTAAGATTCTTGAACAAACGTCCTTCGTTATACATGCATGGAGGAGTAGAAAATATATCGAACACTTCTATTCTGTTGGTTAATTCCAGTAATAAGATGTCTCATAAATCTTTCGTACAATACAATATCACACGGACTCTGACCAGATATAAAGGGTAATAACATTCTATGAGTCCTGTAAGGTACAATTAATTGGATTATGGGTTTTTGACACAAAAATGTTCAAGAAACCTTGAGCATCTGTTTCAGGAGGTCAACATAATATAAGGAGAGAAAAACAGAAATAAAAAAGAGCAGCTGTATTAGTAGGGAACCAAAACATTGAACTTTGTGATGTCTGCAAGAGTTTTTTCAAGATTCAGCTTTATACAGAAATTCTACACGTCTAGAATCATCCATATGAAAAACCATTGTCTAAAAAGCTATTTCCAGTTCTCCAGCTTGAAAAATCACTATTGACACAGTGTTATTTCGTCAGAATCTGTGTTTTTTTATTTATTTTGGGCTCAACTCCGGGGAACTCCCCTTCTCTGTTCCATTATATAAAGCCAGAGCAAATATCTCGCTATGTCAAAAACTAAGGGAGAACAAAAAGAAAAAGATTTGATAATATTGTATATCTATCTCCACATAATTTGGTCGTAATGGCATGTGTAAAATATCCTGGATACGTTTTTGTTGGTTTCAAGGCTCTGATAAAAGTAAAATATTATAAATTTAAAATAACTTCTTTTCTTTTTTCAAATACAACATAATTCAGTACCCTTGCAACTCTAGGCATAAAACACTTGGACATTTTAGGCAGAGCAGATGACTAAAATCATTAACGTTTTATGTCGTATTTAAATTTGATGGCATAGCTTTTGCATTCTACAGTCTGAATAGCTGTTTTTGTTCTCAATTTTGCAAAAGACACTGTTGTTAACTCAGTTAACTTTTAAGAATAAACTCAAATATTTTATAATTTGTCTTGAATCTGAAAATGTTTATTGCTTTTTATTTGTCGCTATATTAGCATCTACAGGTTTGTAGGCTAAACAGGGAATTTAGTCCGTGGGCCAGATATCGAAACCCTCCCCCCCCCCTTGGGAATTTCGGAGACACATATATTTTGAAAGATATATATCTTAAGTTACAAAATTTGCTTGTTGGTCAATCTTAGACCTCAACGATAACCAGTAGGAGCTATATGAGTGCGGGAAGGTTGAAAATAAATTTTCGCCAAACCGAGTGCCGCTATTTTCAGAAAATATACTGTTATTCATAAACTAATCCATGTATAGATGCTTAAATGGTACCATTTTGAAGGTATTTAATTCCTCTATCTATTTAGTGCAAAAAATGATTGATTAGGATATCTATTTTGGTCAACAAAATGGAAAACATGCGGCCATAACTCGAAATTAAAAAGAAAATTTCATTTTATTTCACGAAAGTTCCCCATACGGGTCACTAGGGGTCAGAAGCATCCTGAAGTTTCTTTCACATCATTCTGTATATTCATAGCTTTAAAATGATGTATAACACAACCATGTAACTGCAACAATAGCTTACCTGCAGTCAATTATTCATTATTGCATTTATGTACGATTAAGTCAAATTTTCTGATATAGGGGATGAACGACATAGATTCTGCTGTGAATATATCTTCCAGGATTCTGTGTATCTTTATGAAAACAATTGTAGATATTTGTAATAGTCTTTATTCTGTTAACTATGTTTTCAGGGGTTTTAAAACAGGTATTTTCATGTTTTTAACTTGGTTATGGCAGCCATATTGCAGATTGGCAACCAAACATATTTTCTTAAACATGTCCGGGTGACCTACATTGATGGTTTTCAGGATAAACATAATTTTTCCTGAAATAAGAACTTAATCACAACTGGTTTTCCTTTTCAGAAAGGAAGATAGTGCATTTACCCCTTGTTTATTCAAAATGGCAGCCTCAATCCCAGAAAAAATACATTTTTTCTGAATATCGGGTGCCGGGTGCCAAATTTAATTTTTTTTTTAAAACAAGACATGCTTTATGCCACAAAATTGACAAAAACTGCCTCAATAGTCATTTATATAACAAAATGTAGGTATCATTGAAACCACAAATTAGTAGGGTACATGATGCTATGTAGATTAACAAAAGAGGAGGAGGGACTGAAATTTGACAGGAGGCCATTTTCTTTATCTTACCCCAACATTTTACTTAAAACAAAAGAAGATTTCCACACACATACAATCACTGTAATCAAAGGTAAATTCTATACAAAAGTCATGAATTCAGTCATGGTTAATAAAAGAAGAAATTGGTTATTTATTAAAATATTTCTCATTTATAACAGGAATGCTCATAACAAGAGAGGCCCTTTTTCTTCCCTTACCCAGTTTTTCCTTTGCCAAAAATTATTTTTGCACAGAAATGGTAACAAAGATGTTAGATTAATTTTTTATTATTTTAAGTACAAACCATTATCATTTTAAAGATAATATTGAGTATTATATGGTAATTTTTAATATATTTATCAGGCTACCTGGCACATATAGTTTCATTTTGGACCAAGGGTCCGGACTTTCTAGCCACACTTTCTAAAATTTGGACTATCGCAGATTTTTGGTAAAATTCAACAACTCCTAAACTATGCATGTATGAACTGGGTTAGAAGTGGTTTATAAATATGATTAGGCATTTTGAATTTTATATGGTAATTTTGTATATTTACCAGGCTATCTGGCTCATATAGTTTCATTTTGGACCAAGGTTCTGGACACTCTAGTCAAGCTTTGTAAAATTTGGACTGTCGCTGAATTTTGCTAAAATTCAACAACTTGCAAACAATGAAAAAGCTTAAAAGTGGTCATAAAAATGGCTAGGCATATTGAATTTTATATGGTAATTTATTTAGCTTATTTACCAGGCTATCTAGCACATTTAGTTTGATTTTGGACCAAGATTCTGGACACTCCAGCTACACTTTGTAAAATTTGGACTATCGCAGATTTTTGCTATAATTCAACATCTCCTAAACTGAGAACTGGGTTAAAAGTGGTTATGAAAATGACTAGGCATATTGAATTTTATATGGCAATTTAGTATATTTCCAAGGCTATCTGGCACCTATAGTTTCATTTTGGACAAAGGGTCTGGACACTCTAGTCAAGCTTTGTAAAATATGGACTATCGCAGAATTTTGCTAAAATTCGACAACTTCCAATATGAACTGGCTTAAAAGTGGTCATAAAAATGGCTAGGCATGTTTAATTTTATATGGTAATTTAGCTTATATACCATGCTTTCTGGCACATATAGTTTCATTTTGGACCAAGGTTCTGGACACATTAGTCAAGCTTTGTAAAATTTTGACTATCGCAGATTTTTGTTAAATTTCAACAACTTCCAAACTATGAGCTGGCTTAAAAGTGGTCATAAAAATGGCGAATCATATTGACTTCTATATGGTAATTTAGCTTATTTGCCAGGCTATCTGGCACATTTAGTTTGATTTTGGACCAAGGTTCTGGACACTCTTGTCAAGCTTCGTAAAATTTGGACAATCATAGATTTTTGCTAAATTTCAAAAACTTCCAAACTATGAACTGGCTTAAAAGTGGTCATAAAAATGGCTAATTATATTGAATTGTATGTGGTAGTTTAGCTTATTTGCCAGGCTATCACATATAGTTTCATTTTGGACCAAGGGTCTAGACACTCAAGCCACACTTCGTAAAATTTGGACTAGCGCAGATTTTTGCAAAAATGCAACAACTCCTTAACTATGAACTGGCTTAAAAGTGGTCATAAAAATGGCTAGGCAATAGGCATATTGAAATTTATATGGCAATTTAGTGTATTTACCAGGCTATCTGGCACATATAGTTCTATTTTGGACCAAGGGTCTGGGCACACCAGCCACACTTTGTAAAATAAGGACTATGACAGATTTTTGCCAGATTTCAACAACTTCCTAACTATGAGCTGGCTTAAAAGTGGTCATAAAAATGGCCAGGCATATTGAATTCTATATGGTAATTTAGATTATTTGCCAGGCTATCTGGCACAGATATTTTCATTTTGGACCAAGGTTCTGGACACTCTAGTCAAGCTTCGTAAAATTTGGACAATCGTAGATTTTTGCTAAATTTCAACAACTTCCAAACTATGAACTGGCTATGGCTTGGGTGTCCAGACCCTCGGTCCAAAATGAAACAATACCCTTTCCATGTCCTTTATTTTAAAAAAAATACTAAGTAATATATAGTAATAGTTTAGTGCATTAAAATAGATAGTATAACACCAAAGATCCTTGGTATTATTATATTGATGATTGAGGCAAAATAAATGGCCGCCATTTTGAAAAACGGGGTTAAACTGCACTTAACTTCCCAGGAGAGTATCAAAACCTGTCTTAATGAATTCCTGACCCATGAAAATATATATTTAGACCCAAAAATCATTGTTCTAGCCCAATTAGATCCAGAGATACGGGCGAAACGGTTAATTGGCGGCCATCTTGGAATTATCCATCATGGCCGCCAGTCGTTGAGGTAATATAACGACCAACAAGCAAAAATGTGTTCTCTGGAATATTAGCTTTCCGATGGTATGTGTCTTCAAAATTCCCAAGGGGGGGGGGAGGGGGGATTATGGTGGCCCGCGGACTAATTGGAAATGGTTGTTACAAATACTGCAGATCCTATTATGTCATAAATTTTCCTTTCGTCGATTGTCCGATGCCGAGTGTTTGCTGCCGCGCAGCCTATGTATAGATTTTAATGTTTTATAATATGTGTAAAGTGATTGTCACTATCACATTTAAGATTTTTTTTTTTTAATTAATGCAATTAAAAAAAATTATATACCATAAAACGGGATGACTTGGAACACTTTTCCGAAAAGATTCATCCTCTGTGATAAAATATTCTACTAAAGTCTAGTTTCTTAATGCATAAAGTCATTAGGACTGGATTTTTTTTCTTGATTTTGATGAAATAAACTCACCACAGTAATTGAATGACCCTGGCATCATAAATACCTGCCTTACTACAGTACCACTCAAATATATCCAAAATCCACAAAGATTTGTTGGAGGCAATTGGAAGAGACCGGCAACAAATAATAAAAGTGGATGATGTTGAATTGTAACACACTTCAGTGTGACTTTGAATATCACATCTGCACTGTGATAGTGAGCGCAGAGACCATCACACTTTCTGGACAGGTTACGGTATTATGTTCATGTTTTGCCTCGAATTTTTTTTTGCGCACCTGGGACATGTTGGATGCCTGTTAGTACTTAAATGTTCATAGAAATATCATTTATATTCAAAAGGCATGAAATTAAATCATTTTCTTAACTGTTTTTCAAAATTGGTGAAATGAAAATTTTTAAAGTCTTTGACAAGAAGACTTTAAAACTTTCATTTCACCAATATTGACTTATTTTAAGCCAACGAAATATATGTTGTTATATGAACGAAATGCCTATTTCTCTATTTTATATTAATTTTTTTTATTGTGCTTTATTTTTCACAAATTTCCTAGTCAAGCATTCAACGAATTCCTGGTACAGAAAATAGGTATTTTAACGAAACAAATGTGGCATATAGAACAAAAACACGGAATTTTAATGAATCTAACATGATTATTCTGTCCCCAAAAGAACTCTTACAAAATTAGCCCAAAAGAACCTTCCGTCTCGACCAATCACAGAGCAGTATTCACCAGTGCACCTTCCCACAGCCAATCACAGATGGTGTTGTTGCTGAGGAGGATTTCACCCTTTTTTGTTTTGTTGAAAATATCTGACTAAAATTTAGCTACATACTAATTTAGTCATTTCACTTATTAAGTTGACTATAGATAGTCCTTAAAATGTAGGAAGTCACTGTGATAATTTACTTAGTTATTTTCAGTAGTACAAAGCACAAATGTGAATAGGCAACATTACTGAGCCAATGTGTCTAATTGAGCAACTGTATATGCTGTGCTTTTTTTTCATTTCAAAGTGATTACAATCATTGCCAAGGGAAGTGGAAATCATTGTCAATCAGTGAAAATTTGGTATTCAACCCGGAATTCCTAGGTTTATTTTGAAATTTTCATAGATTAATCAATATTTATCCATTGATATGCTGAACATCATATTTAATCAATTAAGAGTTAGATAAATAAATAATTGTGCATATTCGAAATCATAACATGCAACTATTCAGTTTATAATCGGGTGAGTAAATGACCAAAAATGTCTCAATTTGAACAGATTTTAATGAAGGAACTTGATTACCGTACAATGGGGTGACTTTGAACAGCCTGGGGTGACTTTGAACACTATTCAGAAAAAGATTGATCCTCTGTGAATGCAAAGTTATAGAAGATACTGGAAGTATTTGACTTCTGATTATATTCTACTAAGGTCTAGTTTCTTTCTGCATAAAATCATTGTGACTGGATTTTTTTTTCTTGATTTTGATGAAATAAACTCACCATGTCATTATTTTTGCAAGTTACCATAGTGTGTAAACTTCTGTGCCTGCAACAGTACTGAATAAGCCTGGCTTCATAAATACCTGCCTCATTCCAATGTCACTCAAATACTTCCGAAATCCACCAAAAACTTATTGCAAACTATTCGAAGAGACCGACAACAAATAATTTTAGTAGATGATTTTGACTTGCAACACAATTTCGGGGTGACTTTGAACACCACATTGCGTTAGAGAGTGCAGAGACCATCACATTTTTTGGTACACTATATTCACTGTTATATCATATTTCATAATACTATGCATAGGCCTATAAGTAATGTGTGAACATTTTATCACACTGATATTTAGCAATAATTTAGCACCAGTGGCACTGCAGAAGTACACAATAATAATAATTTCAGAAAATACAAAAAAACAGACAAAAATTTTTAGGCAAAGGCAATCAAGCCCTTAAAAATTCATAAATACAGATAAAACATTTGTTTTCTGAGTATTGATGGTTTTCTTTCAGTGAAACACACTCTGTTCAAAGTCACCCCGTATCCTCGGGGTGAGTTTGAACACCCATTTATGCACTAAAATTTGCACTTGCGTGATGTATATCTCAAAATGCCGATGCACAGTTTGACTAGATGCCAGTAGCTTACATTTAATCGCATTAAATACTTTGAGGATCTTATACACTTTTAATGGCAAGATAATTGAGGCGAAAACTGTTCAAAGCCACCCCGTTGTACGGTATATATTATGAAAAATTTAATAATTATTGTTATTTCTTGTTCAAACTATATAACATACAGACCCAAAACAGTTTGTTGTATTCACGAACATTAGCTGGAGTCAGATTGGAAACAATTTAAAAAGACAAGTTTGAATGTCTAAGACAGAATTATTGAAAGTATTTTCAATTATACCATACGAGGGGTTTTCAATAAGTTCTGTCCAACTCGTCATACATGTATATATGTTATGAAATTCTTGCATATTCTGCGAATTTTGTGGATAGATCTATACAAGGCCAATTGATCTGAAAGGTACTGTAAATTATCAATCAAATATTTTAAAAACTAAAGAGATTCCCTCTGTTTATTAAGAATCTGGTTATAGAAGCTAAGTATCATGATTTCAATACTTGTGATAGGCATACATTACCCACTTTAATATGTCCAAATAATATACTTAGCAAATTAGCAGCAGAATTATTAGAAAAATATTTGGAGTGCAGATGTAACTGATTTAAAAATAAAAAGTTTGAATTAAAAAAAATGGAAAGCAAAACCTGGAGAATATAGAACTAAATGTTCGGGAAAAAACTTGATAAAAAAGTGAACGCAAAAATTGAATGGAAAAAAAAAATTTAGAGAAAAAAAAATTTGAAAGAAGGCATTTGGAAGTGAAATAAATTAATATGTATTTGGTTAAAAGATTCGGGGGCGGGGGGAGGGGAAAATATGAGGGGAAATTTATCAGCTATATTCCTTGAAATTTTTCGTAAATATCTCTTGGATATTGTTCGAGTGACACTGCTTTTCGTTATAAATCCCACACTTTTTTAGTATTTTACTGTAAGTTTCAATGTAACGACATAAGATTTTGAAAAGACCGTGGTTCGTAAATTATGTTGGATAGCCCGCCTATTTTTTTTTTTTTTTTACTTTGGAAAGCTTTCTATTTGAAGAACTTTTGGTAAAGTTTCATGAATATCTCATGGATTTTAGATTTCTTTCCAAGTGTGGGATTCAACTTTAAATCAAATTGACATTGAAAGTATTGGGTATGATGATGTCAAATATTTGAAAATATCAGAAAGACGTGTTTTGAAGCACATTTTGGTGTAGCTTTACCAAGTCCTGACAGACCGATTTTTATGCCTTATTAGCTGCTGGTTATTTAAATAATTTTTTTGACGTGTCAAAGATGAGTAAGAGATAGACATTTCAGTAAGCTTACTGACAAGATGCCCATTACAGAAGTGAAAGACCCAAATATGTGCACATGTTTTAAAGTCTGGAACTGAAAGGCACCCCCAACAATAATCACAGTGATTATCTACTGGATTAATATATTTGCCTTCAATGATAATAATAAACTTCTTGGGTATGAAAAAGCCCCAGTGTTGTTTGATTCTACACCCTCATAAGTCATAACCATGCATATACATGGTAAAATGTTTATTTGTGTTAACTAATCTATTGGTCTCATTGAAAAATATATTATGTGTATTGTGTCATTTAAAATTATAGAAGGGAAGTTACAAGGGAGTCCGTCCGGCTGCTTGGCCAGCTGCCAGCACCTCTACCCCAGGCAGGCTTCCCTACCCCCAACCTGTCTCTCCCCCCCTCACCTTCTCCGTTTGATAATTGTAAAATGCACAGTCCAGTGTAGTATCAGTGTACACTCTAAAAAATGTCAACTGTAATGTCAAATTGGAATTCTATATGATATAAGTATATTTAGGCCTAATTATACCGATTTTGATTTATAATAAAGCCCACAAATAGTTCTGGTTCATTGAACTCTTAAGATACGCTGGTGTTATGCAATAGCAGATGTCGGCCCCTGGAGTCACTCAGGCGTGATATTAACCAACGCTAGTCACTTGGGGGCGCTGCAAGTAGGGGCGTGTCTCGATTGGTGATCGGCATAATTAGCAACCGAGCATCCGGACCGAGTAAAAGGCCACCGAAATAGGCCGAACCGTACACCGGTCACAAGTTCGGTACATCCCTAGTATGATCATGACAAATCATCAGCATGATGAAGCCTGAAGTGCCATTTTCACAGTGCAGCAGTCCACTGCTTTTGCATATATAAAATTTCCAGGCTGTATTACAATCTTTACTCAACTTCAGTCTCCATGAGACTGCTTATGTAGAGGCAGTGCAAGCATTGCACTGCAGTCTCCGGGAACTGGCCATGCAAATGAGCACAAGCAGCATGCAAATCAGCAAGATATGGCAGAATGAACTTCAAACGAAATTGTTTTCTTTAGAGTGTGGGAATTTTTCAATTATTAGATAACAAGGCATTTGTTTATAATTTCAGTTATCAGTCCCAACTGCAAGTTACAAGTTGACATAAGCAGAAATGAAACAAAGTGACATAACAGGTTTATAGATAATTAATCACACAAGTGTTTATCCTAAGCAAAAGCCAATGTTTATGAAAAGTTATGTAATCAATCAGTAAACGTTTTTGGAAAATAATCATTGTGAATGAAAAGTCATATAACCAATCAGTCCACATTTTGTCAACATTTTTGGACAATCCAATATCTGGAGTCCCTCTGACACTGCGTGTCATCGGAAAAAAGATACTAGAGGGACTCATGGAGTCTGACTCAACTTTCTGCTCGTCTTTGAGCCTAAAAAGATTTATAAAGGTTCATCATGAACATATGCCTATAACGAGTCGATGATAAAATGATGCTTACCTATTGCACACTGATACGACATGATTATCAACTTTTAAAATACGTCGAGGTTAAATTGTAAAGATTTCCAGGCAGACAGCTTGAAACAAATTGTCAGACTTTCAGAATATAAATCCAGATTCATTTGGCTTTTACTATTGGCACTGAGTGGGCGTAGTTGCAACACTATGAATATTTATTCATGCTCCAGTGAACATAATAAAACAAATTTATAAAGAAAATTTGTAGTTTGCAGTTGTGATTGCAGAGGGCGTTTTACCATAATATTATTTTCTCTATTAAAAGCACACCCCCTAATAAAAGCCCACCCCCCCTCCACAAGGAACTGATTTTCATTAAAATTCCATCAAATTATGACTTTATCCTAAGGTTTTATGCAAAAAAAATTATAAATTGACCATATCATCATTACTTCTGCCCACTGGGCATTTAATAGAGAAAATACGGTATCATTAATTGATAATGATCTTTGGTAGAGTTACACAAGGGAAATTCATTGAAACCAAATAAATTTTTAGGATGTAAAATAACAATCACTTTTACATAGATGATTATTTAGCTATACTGCTACAACGCAGTGCATCAATGTTTCAACATTGTTGTAACAGAGTCGATAAGAAGTTATTTATCCAGTTTAGGGGAGACCGGGGTAAGTTGTGCCATGGGGTAAGTTGTGCCACCCTCTCTAGGGGTGAAATGAAGAACTGGGTAAAGAAGGCAATGTCACCCATATATATATAACGGTTATAACCCTAAACCAGTGTATATATTTGGCCATTGTCCATTTATCAGAAGTAAGTTAGTTTGTAGGTCTAACACCAATGTAACATGTATAAAATTAGCTAATGATAGGGTTGTAAATCACAGCCGTTTAAATTTTCAGGTCTTTATGTTTTGAATACAACCTTAATTTTCTCAGGGATGAATGAAGATATTGTCATGAAATCTTTTGTACATTAAATATAAGTCCTCCTCCATAAAGCAAAATTAAAAACAACCTCTTCCAAGAAAACCTTTTTTTTTTACCAAATGTCACGTCGTAGGTGCACCAGGCCTTAGCACTTGTAAAACGAAATGGTTCAAGTATTTGAAAGGTTATGCAGATGGGTGGTGTTAGGCAGCTGGGTGGTGGTGAAGTGGTTAAAGTTCCCGCCTGCTCCGCTGAAGGTCTTTGCCTGCATGGGTTTGAACCCGGGTGGGGAACCCAAAATTTTCAGTGTACCTTCATGAGCAAAATCGCAGCTGGATGTCGTTCGGATGAAACGTTAAATTGGCGGCCCCTTGTATCAGTGTCTGTGCTGGGCAGGTAAAAGATCCCTCACATAGGGTAAATGTGTAACATGTTGAGGACTCACGCTCTCTATCTCATTTCATCAATCAACCCTCATGAGCACCCTGAACTGGGCTTGGAGGGCTGCACTTACCATATCTATCTATCTATCTATGCAACTGATAGAAGGCATCCATGATGAAGCATCTTTGCTCAGTTTGCTAATTGATGAACATCTCTTGAAATTATTTGAAATTCTACTAAATGCATAATTTCACTTTCATGTGGTCATTTTGAAGCTGCCTCTGAAACTAATATCTAATCTAATATCTAATCTATGATTGCAATGGATGGTATAGTATAGGCCTAATTGTGTGCAGCTCTGTCTATTTTGAAGAACAAGTATCATATTTGGATTACCAATAAGAACAAAAATTAATAATTTGTTGAGAAAGATTGCAGTGTGCACTCAAAAGTTTAAACTTTCAATTATTAAATATTATGTCTTAGCTGATTAGCTAGGGTCTGACTATAATTTGATTACTATATTGTCCAATTTTTGACAAATTTAATTACTAATTTGACCAATTTATGACTAACGTAATGTAGAAGCTGTGTCTAAAATACAATAAATTAGTGACAATTTTCATAGCAAAGTGAGTACTTCGAAACACAAGCTATGAAAAGGGGGCTATCATTAGATTTTCAGGGGGAGTTTCCCCACATGAAATATAGGCCTACATAAATTTTTTTTAAGTTCAAAAAATCAATATCATGATTTTACTTTGGAAGATGAATTAACCTGTGATAAATTAATTGTAAATTATATAGCCAACAATTGTTTTGTAAGCCTACAGTTTGGAGGCGGAGGGGGGGGGGGCCCGGGGGGTCTGGAGAGAAGGGTAAAATACTCAAAGTTGGCTGGCCATGCTTGGCTGGGCAGCGTTGCTGCCTGGCTTGGCTGCCTGTGTCATGCCCCCCTCCCTTAATGTCCCATTAATAAGCAGCAATGTACTTTACTGGATATTTGAATTTTATTTCATGACATAATAGTCCAGTAGAACTTGGGCAAAATAGGGGGTAACCATACCACTAAGAGGGTACAGCTATTTTATTGTCGTTCTTGAATAAGTGGAATATGGTGATTCCAAATCTGATATTCTCATGTTTCTCAACCTTGAGCATTTTTAGATATTTTGGTTTCCATGGCAACCGTTTTGTTAATTTGGGCATCATACTTATAAACACTTATTTGTCCATAACTTTCTTAATTGTTATTGGAAATATGTCATTTTTACACAAATTGTTGTTTAGAATAAAGTCTCTCCAAAATGTGTGAAATTAACCAGATTACACTTTCCATGAAGTTGCCATGGCAACTGATAACTTGAAAACATCGCAATTTTTGAAAACAGTCTTCAGAAAGTTGTCTTCTGTGGCGATATTATAAGGTAAAGGCAGAAAATCAACATTGACAAAAAAGTCAACTCTATGACAAAATGTATTATTAAGAAAAATTGGAAACCCAGCAGTAAATAAAGTAGCCATGGTAACCAACATCCCAAATAGCATTTTTTATAAAAATACTGATAAATATTAAAATTGTCAATATCTTGACAAGTATTGTTGGAAACTACTTCAAACTTGGCATTATTATGTATTAGTTGCTCAAATTCAATTTATGTGTATTTTTGGTTGCCATGACGATTGTCATAACAAATGAAACTTCAAACAATATCAGCTAATTTTGATACCAAATGAAAGGTAATATTCCCAGGAGTTGAGGAAGGAAGTTATTTCTATATTTTGCTGAGAGAACACAAGCATAGCCATGGTGACAAGTCTGAAAGAAAAGGCATGAAGTCCTAGAAAAACCTTTAAAAGTGAATTTCATTTGATATACGCCCACTAGAAACACTGTTTAAGTGTCCAAATATATGTTTTCAGGCATGCCGCTTTCAATGGAGCCATGCCAATATTTGTAGGGGTCACCCTCATTTGCATATTCACTTGTCCCCATAACAATATTTTCAATATTTATGATTATTCTTTATATAAATACAAAATGAAGACTTATAAATCTGTTTATAAAAAAAAACATTGACTGATGGAATCCTCAATTTCAATTTCTGCAAAGAGTGCCCTTCTATGGTTATTATTTACAAACCAAGATACATGTATCACCATGGCAACAATGCTACCAGAAGGCCTGTGTGGCTTATTTTAAACAACCTTAGTTTCCAAAGGTTTCTTTATGATATCAAAGAACCACTTTGTAGATATGCTGGAAAGGTTTATACACAAATTTGTACAAAGTGACCAGTCACATTAAGTGGGCACCATCCTATTTCATCAAAACACAAACTGGATAATTTTGATCTGGAAAAAGAGGCAAAACCTTGCCTGCTTCCTGTTACACTAAGACCAAGACTAAGACTAAAACGTTTGTGAAGCTTCCCACTTCAAGAAGTTTATTCATAAATGATATTGTGCACTATAAATTAATGCTCTCAGTGCTATACAAATTCACTTTCCTTCAAAGCAACTGGCTTACTATATCAGTTTCTTTTCTTATTTCTCTAAAATAGTGAATAGTGATGTGAGAATCCAGCAAATATCACAAGGTAACAAATAGAAACATTGTGATTTATCAGTATTTGCACCATGTTATGTAGAGTTTGTTCATGTCACAAAACTCTTCAATATGTCCCTGCTCTAACTGTGCGTCGGCCATCTCTCTGGCAGAGACTCTTGTCGCTCTGTTGAAGTGAAATTATTTATCAAAATTCAGCTCAGACATTCCAAATAAATGCTACCATTCTAGTTTTCACAGTACATATTAATGGGTGTGAGTATATCATACATTACATACATGTATGCACACATAATATAATTTCCCCAGTATACGAGGGTTTACCAAAGTTTTGTCCAATATGCCATAACTTTTGTTAGATTTGTACAAAAACTTGGCATTTGGATCAGATAATACTGAGGGAATAAAATAATCCTGAAAAAATCAGATCATAGAAACAAAAATAAATGGTTGGTTCATTGCCATGGGAACCAAAAGTCATGAAATGCTTCCCAGGGCATGTTTATAAACACATATTCAGTAAATCTGGTTAAAATATGTTATAATTTCAAGTTATATAGGACAGGAAACATATTAAAAACAATCTTCACCTTTTCACAACTTCCCAAACTATGACTTTGAGACTGTCTAACATTTTCCGCTTACTTTTTAACCATTTAAAAAGGATGTTTCATAGTCTTCAGACTGAGGTCAGTTTTAGCGTTGCACATCCTTCTTGTTCTTGAATCATGTAATTTGTGTAATTTTAATTCAAGAAAAGCTTGTACCATCCTGAAATGGTTCAATTTTTCACACTATCTTCCCTGCATGAATTTCTGGGAAGGCCTGTACTCTCTATGCTAGTTTAAAAAAGACAGTTGAAAAATTGAAGTAACTAAATGAATGATGGTAAATAATGTGAGATATCAAAATAATATAGCTTCCATTGTTATACATAATGTCACAATTAGCTATTTATGTTATATCTATATAATTAATATACTTCATTAAAATATGTCAAGACACCGGTACTGTGTGCGTTTCAAACTCATTTTAAGTGATCTCTTCAAAACCTGGGCCACGTTTCATGGTTTCTGGTTTCCATGGCAACAAATTCAGCATTTATTTTTATTTCCATGATATTATTTCTTGAAGATTACTTGAAAATGACTTCAAATTTATCTGACCCAAATATTGTGTGTCTGTATTAATTCAAACGAAAGTTATGAAAATTTGGACAGAACTTATGGAAACCCCCTCGTATGTATCCTACCTGAGATGTAGCACCAATTGCAATAGCATCAGATTGCTTTTAAAAGAAATGCAGTGTGGCTGTAAAAAGAGTTCACTTGTGCCGGGTGTGGTTGACTATGGGCTTCACTGCTTTTATGAAATTGAATAAATTCTGATTCACAATGTCATGCAGGCCTACTTCCAGAACTTTTGGTTTTGGAAATTGATAATCTATGAGTCCAGATTCATAGCCTTGTGTTGATATTGATTATGTCTTGCATATAATCTTCCTGATGTTGTCATTTGTTATGTCGGCCCATTGCTAAGCTTTTAAAGATGTTAAAGATATCATTTGTTGCCAATTGCCTATGACCATAAATGGTGTAAGGAAGCCATTGCAAATTATTTTCACATAAAGTTTATGATGGACCAGACCTGGTGATCCAGGATAAAAAAGGAGTCTGGTTGAACAAAAGAGGCCAGATATATTTCATACTCATCTTAACTTATATGGCCTTGATGAGAGTGTCACCAAGGGCACAGGCCCAAACCAGATAGAGATTTTTCGGGACTCGGTCACTTTGTGACTTTTAAGACTTGACTATTGCTATCAGGTACAGTGGTACCTGCGTTGTAAGACCCCCTGTTGTAAGATCGACTTGCCTTATATGACCGCTTTCCAGCCGCACTAAGTAGGTTTTCAGGGCATTTTGCACCCCCACGAGAGACTGCACCCCCACGTGAGACTGCTTCATGACCACAAAAGGGGCGGTCTTATAAGGCAGGGACCACTGTTCTGTAATGGGCCTGTGGTCTAAGGGTTATTTCTGATGGATTATTCTTAACTTGTGAAACATGCATCTGCTTTCAGAAAAAAAATTAATTGATATTGGTCCTACCTAAAAATGGCTCATATGACCCAAAATTACCAATGACTTCAACAGCTTTGTTGAACCTCTAAATACAACTAATTGTGGCGCTTTCTGTGTATATATAAGGATAAGAATAGAATAAGGATAACCTTATTTGTTGATTGTGCAATTGGAATAGAGATTTGATTCAAGCTCAGATGAAGCTTAGAAGATTTATTTTGGACAAGCTCACAAATTTTATAGTAAAGGCTGACCGACTATTGAATATTTATATCTCAAATCTGATATATGAGATGCTTCAACAATTTAATAAGAGAGGTCTATTCTTTGTTTGTAAATTATGTGACTAATAATTCAACATAAATTTGTGATTTTAACTATATCTACAGTTATTTACTACTTCTTGTTTAAGTCATGCATAATTGCATATACAAACTTTTCAAACTAGGAAAACCTAATATTTTAGGAGCTTGATTTATAAAAGTTTGTTTGGTTGCCATGGTGATATCCTAGATTGAAAATTATAATAGAAGGCCACAATTAGCAGTACTGCATGGAAATTGAAGATTTCATATGTCGGTGTTTTTTATAGTTTCAGTTTTTTTAGTTTTAATTGTCATAATTGAAAAATTTGACATAAAAATACATAAATATATTGAAAATTTTGCTGTTTTCGTATGAGGAAAGCTGAATATGCAAATGAGGGTGACCCCTATGAATATTGACATGGCTCCATTGAAAGCGGCATGCCTGAAAACATATATTTGGACACTAAAACGGTGTTTCTAGTGTGTATACATCAAATGATATTCACTTTTAAAGGTTTTTCTGGGAGTTCATGCCTTTTTTTCAGACTTGTCGCCGTGGCTATGCTTGTGTTCTCTCAGCAAAATATAGAAATAACTTCCTTCCTCAACTCCTGGGAATATAATCTTTCATTTGGTATCAAAATTGATTGTTATCAGCATCATCTAAGTATGATAAATTTCATTTTATTTTCAACCAGTCCTGGTTCAATTAGCTGATACTGTTTGAAGTTTCATTTGTTGTGACAATCACCATGGCAACCAAAAATGCACATACAGTGAATCTAAGCAGCCAATACATAATGATGCCAAGTTTGAAGTAGTTTCCATCTACACCTGTCAAGATATAGACAATTTTAATATTTATCAGTATTTTAAGGAAAATTGCTATTTTGTATGTTGGTTACCATGGCAACCTTATTTACTGCTGGGTTTCAAATTTTTCTTAATAATACTGTTTGTCTCAGAGTTGACTTTTTTTGTCAATGTTGATTTTCTGCCTTTACCTTATAATATTGCCACAGAAGACAACTTCCTGAAGTCTGTTTTCAAAAATTGCGATGTTTTCAAGTTATCAGTTGCCATGGCAACTTCGTAAAAGGTGCAATCTAGTTAATTTCACATATTTTGGAGAGACTTTATTCCAAACAACAATTTGTGTAAAAATGACATATTTCCAATAATAATTAAGAAAGTAATGGACAAATAAGTGTTTGTAAGTATGATGTCCAAATTAACAAAATGGTTGCCATGGAAACCAAAATATCTAAAAATGCTCAAGGTTGAGAAACTAGAGAATACCAGATTTGGAATCACCATATTCCACTTATCTAAAAAAAACTATAAAATAGCTGTACCCTCTCGGTGGTACGGTTTCCTCAAGGTTCTACTGGACTATAAGGGTATAGTTCCTCAGATTTGGTTTTACTTTGTTATACTATACAGTTAACCATGATCTTAATTAAGATATTGAAAGCATAGGGCAGATTTCACGAAAAAGCTGCAAAATGACTTACCACAACTTGTCCACAAGTTACATTAGCACAATACTGATAAGGCCAGACATAATCGATTCATAGATTTTCAGATTTTCTCAGGGCGCTTCTTCTGAGGATAGCTGGCAGGACAAAAAATAACTGAAATCTAAATCTTTTATTGGGTCAATCCATTAAATAAAATCATAGGTAAACAATCTTTTCTGTTGGATTGGCAGGTCAGAGTGGCTAAAAATATGGCCTTGTGCTAATGTAACCACGATGAACGATGGAGGACGGAATTTTTTATGCTGATCCTACTGCATTATAAATGAAGTCACCAGCAGGGTACCACCACTGGCCTGCTCTTGGGAGACCTGGCTTTCAGTTCAGAAAAAAATTGAGATATAATCATGTGTTTTTTAACGTAATTTTTATGTACACATTTTGCTAATGTAACACACTATGAAATGGACAGATGCAAAATTGCAGTTACATTAGCAATAAAGAAACAGGTACCACACACAGTCGTTTATGTTTTTGGTGATGTATATAGGCAAATAAAACTTGTTTTTCAATAAAATATTATAATTTCATGTTTGAAATTGGCATAAGTAGCGAGAACGCAGAAAAATTTCCATGTAAAAGTTGCTAATGTAACCTCAGTGTCCTGAGACGGAATCGAGTTACATTAGCAGTCCTTTTTTATTTTTCATTTTTGTCCTGTTTTATAATGACCAAGACAATTAAAAATGGTTCCAAAATAATTTTCAAGATGTTTTTTATCAATCACATACCATTACATTTTCCTGAATTGGTTTTAGCAGATACCACAGAGCGCCAAAGTAAGCATGTCTGATCACTAGGGTGTGGCTGTTGCCCATCAAATCGGAAAATTTTGGAGGAGCCCCCTGTACCTTTTTTTGGTATTGTGGTTTGATCTGAGAAACATTTCTGTGAAGTTTCAAGAAAATTGAAAAATGTTTAACTTGAGCACAATGCAGTTGAAGTTTCGTCTCGTTTTATTAAAACCTAAAGTCGCGGTTTCCCGTAACTTTGCCAAAATTCATTTAACAACAATATAATATGTGCAGTTGGTCAGGGCTCAATAAGACCTTCAATTTGAATACCAACTTCAATGGTATCAGATGATTCTAAGCAGTGTATCAATTCATAATTTGACTGCAGTTTCGTAATTTGTGTGACTAGTACTGATTACCTTCATATTAAATGTCAACAAGCCTTTTATCACCCAAAATTATCCTATTTAATGAAGCAATGACAATGTCTTGATAGACTTAAATTTAAAAAGAAGTTAGTATCTGTCTAATATTGACAATGCCTAGGGATGCAATGGCCGGGAAAATTTCTGGAAATATTGGTAATTTTCCAAGGAAAATTTCCGGGAATTTATACTTGCGGGAATATTGGGAATTTTGGGAATTTTCAAATACACTGCTTAAATCTTTACATATTTGTCACTTGTCCTGTTAATAGTGGTCATTTGGATGTCTGCCATTATCTTTTGATAGCCAGTATGGCAGTATGTGGTCCTTGGGTCATCCAGGATATCAAAGTGGCATATATATTGGACTATAGCTATTGGTCTGACAACGAGGGTCAAATCCGTTGCCATTCGTTCTCGAGTTGGAAACGTCAAAATCTTTAAGGCAAAATTTTAGGTTTTTTTTTTTTTGCTTTGTAAACATCTAAATTATTCTGTATGTACCAAAGGAACAAGATATTTTTTGCGCAAGCCTGTTCATTGAGTGACAGTGCTAAGGAAAATTCAACCATAATAAACGGGCCATCACATGTTTCGGGCCCAGTTTTCAGATAGAAATATTTTTTTCGAAGTAGGAACATGTGCAAAATTTAATTTCCGAAATTTAGATGCTGCTCAAAATACCGGAAGACTTCTCCAGAGTAAATATTCACTGCAGCAAAATCTTCGCAGCTGTATCTCTCTCAAAGAGTATTATAGTTTATTATTTCATACTTAAATGAAATTCTGATTGCAGCATGAGGATTATGAAGTTTTTTATTCTGCAGGAGGAAAACCTTGAAATTTACGAACCTGTTTGATTCCGAGGGTTATATTTGTGATTAGTTTAATATCAATTAAAGGATGTTTGATGAACACTTTTCCATCAGAAGTCTTTGGCACAGACCCAGAAGTGTTTGACTTTGTCACTATGCTATACAATATACAGTGCATGGAAATATAGTCTATAATCTAGCACTTCTACGCTTTTGACCTCTGCTGCAAATGTAATCAAAATTGTACAAAATTCAGGTATCTAGTGTGTATAAAAATTTCTTTGCCAAATTGTTAAGAAGGTAATATCGGCGATTGCAAATGTCATCTTCTTAATCCCAATCACATCAACAGAAAGCAACTGGTCTCAATTTGGATTTTATTGACATTTTTGAAAGTTTCAAAGTCAAGTTTGTTGTTGCACAAATATGAATTTATCACTTGATAATACACCAAGCAATGCATGTAGGCAACATGATGAAAGACACAGACCTTAATTGTGAAAATTTTGTAAATTTGTTCAATATCTTGCTGAGTGTGTGTCCTTTAGTTCAAATGTGCAACTTTTGTTTGTCGGTACAGTCAGAAAATTATTTTGCATCTCAAATTAGTTGCAAATAACCTCCATAATTTGCTGCATACATTTCAGACTTTGATGAAATAAGATGTTGTGTGCAAACTCATAGCTTCAACAAGCTGACTTGTTATCTAATCCAGTTATATTCCCATAAATTTCCAAAGTAAATTGAAGTAATCGGATAAATTTCCGAATATTCCCGTAAATTCCCATAAATTTCCGAAAATTTCCATGGAAAATTTCCCTAACGAAAATTCCCGGGAATTTTGCATCCCTAAAATGCCATACACTTATACATGGGAACAGTTGTGTGATTGATACACTACCCTCCAAAAGTTTGAATACACCCGAAAAGGTGAGATTTCTTGCAAAAATACCTCATTTTCTGCACAACTTTTGTTTTATGCTCACATCAAACAATATGGAAATTCACATCCAGGCTGTATGGTGTCCATATTTCATGGTTTTAAATCATTTTGGTATAAAATTTCTCGATATCCCATTTTTAAATTTTTTTATAAAAAGCTATAAGAGCACTGTTGTCTTCCATATTTATGACATTTTATCATTTTTTACACATTTTCACTGGTTTGTGATGATTTTACACATAGTTTCAGACCAGAAAATGGCCATTGAAAATCGGACAAAAATACTGATTTCTAAAGGCTATTTTTGGGTCAAAACCATGCAGAAACAGCTCAAATAAAATATTTTTGCCAGGGAAAATATATTCTATGATTATACTTCATGGTGACCCGAAATTATCTAAATTTTGTATTTTTGAGTGGTCAATGTCCAATTTTTAAACAGTCTTTTCGGGGTCAAAAATAACTGTTACGATCATGTTACAACTCTGGAAACGCTTAAATATGATTAAATTTCATAAACCTAGAAGGTAACTCAGCTATTAGTCTAGTCATTATGTGAAATGACCTAGAACAAATTGCAACACAAATGGTTCCAGTGGCATTTGGTCCCTAAATATGTCAAGAAAGACATACTAAAAGTCCTGGAAAATCCATGTGGTGGAACACCCCAAATTAGCCATAAATCCAAGATGGCCGCCATAAAAATCATGTTTTTTGCATATAACTCAGAAACTATTAGATATAGACCCCATATGTGTATGAAACTTGAATATAAACTTGGGTATTACAGACATTTTGACACCATTCCCATGTCTCTATCTCTAATAGTTCTCAAGATATAGCATATTTGAATATCTCTGATTTTGCAAAAAAGCTGTAAATCGCCAAAAATGTCATTTATGAGTCTTGATTCTGAAAACTGGAAGTACGACTTTTACCTTACCTATTAAAGATACAAAAGGAATAACTTGTGTTTAATTTAAGACCCCAATCATGTCTCTATCTCTCTTCAATCCCCTATTATGCCATATTTTGCATTTGGAAGTGTTCCCTCGAAATTCCATTTATTTTGCTAAAATTGGCATTTTATGTGAAGGAAAGTCCTCATTTTGGGTCTGAAATGTACAAAATATTGTGGGTATGGAATTAAGCCTATTCTGAGTTACTGCATGTGTAATGCTAGACATTATTAAACTAAAATCACTAAAGAATCACTCTGAGAATCTGAAATAGACAAACCACATATTATCACCGATATACGTCGCGAGCGTTAATCAGCGCCCAGGATCAAAAGTTTACAGGCAATTTATGAAGCAACTGTTTACTTCTCTGAGACGTATGGCATATCATTTTAAAGCTCAAGGAGAGATCTATCTATCCGTGTGAGAATCACACCTGTAACCAGTAATGTAGTTGAGGCCGGACCATTAAAGACTGCGGCATCAGCCTCCAAGACCGAGACCATCTAAGTGTAGCCTCAAGGCCGGCCTCGAGGACCTCCAACACTGGCCCAAAGACACCCGAGACCGAGGCATACCAAGGATTTGGAACCGAGACTGAGCCAAGACTGAGGCCATCAAAATATGGCTCCGAGGCTGGCCTTGAGACATTCAACTGAGTCTCTAACCGTTACGGAAGTGCGAAATTGCAAAATTGGCCTAATTTGATTACACGAGTGAAGGCCTGTTCATTGGCTAGCTTTTGGAGTGTGTCTCAATTCTGTGTAAATTAAGAATATACGTAAGTCTATATAGCTGACAAAATTAGAAGTATAAAAATAATAATACATTTTTAGATGTCTAAATTACACCTTTAGCTCATTTGGAGAGGCAATGTTATGAAATTTTGATAAAAATACAAAAACTGAACAAATGACAGATTTGGACATTTTTTTTTTAATTTTTGGTTCTCAAAAATGAATGGCAATGACTAAATCTATCAACTTAAACAATTATTAAATATATATATCAGAATATGTTATATGATTGCCTTGCACACATTTGTAATATTACCATGTTCAAATTGAAGATACTTCCAGAAACAAAGGTAAAAATTCCAAAAAAATAACACAAATCTCTAATCACGTTTCAGTCAATTTTTGACATTGTTTAATAAATTTAGTGACATGTGGTGAGATATATTTACACAAAAATATTTATAAATACAATGAATTAGGACTTCATGGCAGAAAAGCTGCTGAAAACCGAGGGTCTGCTGCTGTGCAGGTTATTTTTTTCTGATTACAAAAACCTTTCCATTTGCATTCCTGAGCTATAATCGGAAACATTTCAACCACGAGCGGAAGTACGTGTCATTGATAGACATGGTATATCAGCGCTTGTTAATTTATTTAATCCATCCATATACTAGCATGTGACAAGTCCAAGAAATGCCCTGGACATGCGTGTTTTGATATATTTGTCATAGATTCTATCAAATTTGACAGTTGACTATGAAAAACATTTCATCAAAATTCACAGTTATTGTTGGGTGTTGTTAGGTCTATTACTTGCAGATTCTTACATATATGTATATATTTTTATCTCAAGTCTAACTGCTAAAAGCACACATATTAACAAACAATGTATAAACAGGTTGTGATCACTGCTATAGTTGTATTATAATTGGAATTTGTCATGTGACTTTGGAATAGGCTCCCAATAGTTTTGTATTTCTTCAAAATATGCAAATACTATAAAAGAGAAAATACTTTGCATGCCAGAACATTATCAAAATAAGTGAGATGTACAATGTCAACTGCATTGGCACCATATCTGCGTGTTATTTGCAAAATGGCTCTTCTTTTGCAAATTTACAAATTCGAATTTCATACGCTTGGATTGTCTATAGGGTATTATTGCTATTCATGCGCGTGATTTCAACACAGAAACTGGTGATGTGCCTCACTTTGTGCTTGAAACTCATAGCCCTGATGATGAGCCTCACTTTGTGCTTGAAACTCATCATAGGCCTAATATAGCCCAGTTTGAGACAAACAGCTTCTACTGGTCAAGCAGATAATTCTGCTCTGGATCTAATTACGGCATCGTTGGCAAAAAATAGATATCTAAAAGTCTTAAAACTACTGATGAAGCTGCTCCAACTAAATAATATTACTTTTATTGAAACCAAGTGGGTATGTTAGTCTATGGATAGCCCTTTACTTCTGACTATTACCATATTTTATCACTATGATCACATAATGATTGATATGATTGTCGTTCAGTGTGGTGAGCGCCGGTGAGCAGATTTATCTGGAATGGGCGCTATATAAAATCATGCTATATATTAAACATTTTCATTTTGTTATGTGGTCCCTTCAATCCCTTGCCTTCTACACTTGCCTGTTTGTTCATAATTTATTTTTCAAGGAGGAGACTAGGTGATCATTTAGCCCCAAAATTTCACTTTGTGAAGTGTGATTCTGTGTATGCCTTGATTTTTTCTGAAATATCAATTTAGAAAGCTGCATATATATGTAAATATAATATTACTTCTAACTTTGAAAGGTATATCATACAAATACGGCATGATATGAGTGCAATATGAAAATTTATTTGCACAAGGAAATTCATATTGAACGATGGCGCAGCCCGAGTTCAATATGAATTTACGAGTGCAAATAAATTTTCATATTGCACGATAATAAGTGCCGTATTTGTTTTATTACATGACCACTATGCTTCCAATATAAGGTTCCATTCCGAAAAAAAAAAAATTTTGGAAATTTTTTTTTTTTCAGTCAAAAACAAAAATGAAAAAAAAAATTTTTTTGAAAATTTCTTTTTTTTTTATAAAAACTCATATTGCACTCTAACCATGCAATATGAAAAAATCTGAAAAAAAAAAAAATTGTAAAAAAATTTTTTTTGCAAAAATCTCATATTGCACCTGAACCATGCAATATGAGTTTTTATGATGTTGTCATCTGACTGATTTAGGCCAATCAGCATCGCTCTAGCATAGTGGTCATGTAATAATAACTTATATATACTGAATTTACACAGAATTCAGTGAATACGCATGAGACACTCCAAAAGCTTGCCCATGAACAGGCCTTCACTCATGTCATGTAACTTTAGCCAATTTCGCAATTTCACACACTTCATTAGGGTTAGAGGCCCAGTTGAAAGTGGCGTGGCCGGTCTGGCTGTCTGGGGACCATATTTTGATGGCCTTAGCCTTGACTCAGTCTCATTGCCAAATCCTTGGCTTGCCTCGGTCTTGGTCTTGGAGGCTGATGCCTCAGTTTCTTAAGGTCCGGCCTCAATCACATCACTTGTTACAGGTGTGATTCTCACATGGATAGATAGATCTCTCTGAGAGCTTTAAAATGATATGCCATACGTCTCAGAGAAGTAAACAGTTGCTTCATAAATTGCCAGTAAACTTTTGTTCCTGGCCAAGATTGACGCTCTTGACGTAAATCGATTATAATGTTTGGTTTGGAAAAATTTGTCTATTTCAGATTCTCAGAGTGATTCTTTAGTGATTTTAGTTTAATAATGTCTAGCATTACACATGCGGTAACTCAGAATAGGCTTAATTCCATACCCACAATATTTTGTACATTTCAGACCCAAAATGAGGACTTTACTTGACCTAAAATGCCAATTTTAGCAAAATAAATGGAATTTTGAGGGAACACTTCCAAATGCAAAATATGGCACAATAGGGGATTGAAGAGAGGTAGAGACATGATTGGGGTCTTAAATTAAACACAAGTTATTCCTTTTGTATCTTTAATAGGTAAGGTAAAAGTTGTACTTCCAGTATTCAGAATCAAAACTCATAAATGACATTTTTGGCAATTAACAGCTTTTTTTGCAAAATCAGAGATATTCAAATATGCTATATCTTGAGAACTATTAGAGATAGAGACATGGGAATGGTGTCAAAATGTCCGTAATACCCAAGTTTATATTCAAGTTTCATACACATATGGGGTCTATATCTAATAGTTTCTGAGTTATATGCAAAAAACATGATTTTTATGGCGGCCATCTTGGATTTATGGCTAATTTGGGGTGTTCCACCACATGGATTTTCCAGGACTTTTAGTATGTCTTTCTTGACATATTTAGGGACCAAATGCCATTGGAACCATTTGTGTTGCAATTTGTTCCGGGTTAGACCCAATATTTTCATATAATGACTAGACTATATGACAATTTTCTATAAAATACCAAAATTTTGGATATCGAGAGAGTCCATAAATTTCAACCAAAATTACCTAAAACGACAAAATAAAGACAACTTCTGACTTCAACGCGATTTGTTATATTGTTTGATGTAAATATTAAACAAAAATTCCATTCAAAATCAAATATTTTTAAAAGAAACCTCACTTATCCAGGCGTATTCAAACTTTTGGAGGGTAGCGTACATAGAGACAGTGTATGCTGCAAGCTATGATTGGTGGCTGATGAGTGGTGCTAAAGTACAAAACATTTCAGTTCCAGACATACTGTTAAATATGTGAATTAGCCAATTGTCAATCTTATCAATTCTAAGAGTAATTTGGTCCAAGAAAAGTAAAAGGTAAGCGTAACTTGGCCTTATTATGTCAAAAGAGTTTACATTGACACCAACTAACCGTTTTGTCTTTTTTCAAAAGTGAGTTGAGATGTGAAATCAGTATTAACTGAGGTAAGCTAGGTAAAATTGATAAACAATGATGATTAAGCAATACTTTTGCTAATAAAATAGAGAATTCAGTTATTTGGTCACATCTGAGTAAAGACACAAATGTATGTAGTGTCTTAATCATCTCTTTAAATACCATACATGTAATATTGTCACTTGTTGCCATTAATTCATTATTCAACTCAAATTTCAAAAATGTGGCTAGCCATATAGGCCACTTTTCATGCCCATATAGTCAAAAATTGATAATATACAACGTTCTTGCGAATTGCTAAGACATATTATGTATGGACTACTTAAGTCTCACCCACCTGGTGCCAACTTAATTAATGATTTATTTTTTTTTTTCAGCTTAAATTGGTTTTATTTATTTGTTGTTTTATTTCACTGTGTATGAATAAAGATATGGGGTTGGAGTGGCATAGGCTGATTTTAGCCACTCTCAATTTGCTTGCCTTAGATCTATTAGTTTGAGATTTTGCAAATAACAGTAAAACTTCTTACAGCAGTGCACCAAAATATCCAAATATGATCAAATTTCTTCAAAATGTCTATATAGTGCCTTTGGCTCTTTCTGTCATGCAATATTAACCGGATTAACATCAAATCTTCATCTTTATATAATTTGCAAATTATTTCTCAAACAAACCTTGAATTATAGACTTGTTTCACCGCGTAAAATTCTCTGAGACCATTGAAGTTGGTATTCAGAATGAAGCTCTAATAGAGGGCAGTTCAACCATATAGGTTATTTTAATGTATGACTCAAATTGACAAAGTTATATAATACCGCGGTTTGAGCTTTTAAAGATCAAATAAGAATTTTCAACTGAATTGTGCTCAAGTTAAGCATTTTCTGATTTCCATAAAACTTTCCAGAAATGTTTTCTGGACCAAGACACAGTACCAAAAAAAGGTACAGTGGGATCTGACAACTTTGGGGCACCAGCCACACCCTACTGATCACCAGTAAGTTTGGTCGTCCAAAATTGTCCTCATGAGGCATAAAAGAATATCTTTTTAAGAGGAAAAAGCTACATATTTGAGGAATACTTTATTGATATTTATTCATTACCTCACAGATGTACTTAGTAATAGGTTTACTTGCTTCAGGAAGCAACAGAGAGATAACAAAAGGGTTAGAAAGTTTAAGGTACCTTTTAAGAGCACTTTTCGTGAAATCTGCCATAGCCATTTAGGTCTATTTGAAGAAGCTGGAACACTGACGAAACATGCCGGTGACATACACAGATAGAATATGAGGTTATACCATGGGTAGGTGCAGTACATCCCTAGTATACTCCCCGAGACTCCAGTATATTCCCGAGGCCCGAAGGGTCGAGGGAATATACTGGAGTCGAGGGGAGTATACTGGGATGTACTGCACCTACCCATGGTATGACCTTTTTATCCCATGTCTAGGCACATTTTCAAAATAATTAAAAACTTTTTCTTATAAATAAGTTCATTATAACTGTTTCTTGTAATCCTCTCTTGCACTGATAATTCTTCCTTCAGTAATATTTTTATTATGGCAAGAGTTTTTAAGATATCACATTTGATATTTTGGATCATTAACCTTAACAATATTATGGACGTGACTGGTAGATATGGTAGAGCTGGTATATTTAGATCCTGAGATAAGGAATTAAACGGCCATGAAACTTAAATGAAACTTAAAACCCGTTGACACAAAATCTGTAATGTAACGCTTGAACTAAAAATTCCTGTTTCAGTAATATTTTTTTCATGGCAAGGGTTTTCGAGATATCAACGTGAAATTTTAAATCAGTGACCTTTGAAATATGACAAAAAAGTCTGGTGAAAATTATAGATCTGTTGTTATTATATCCTGAGATATAGAATAAAACGGCCATGGACCTTGAAAATAAACTCAGCAACATTAAAAACGCACACATTTTCAAAGTATCATAACTTTTGAAGCACTACATGTATCTTAATGTCACTTCGCAAATTTGCTTATTAGCTTCTGGACTAAGGATTGTGAACGTTTGAACAGGTTTTGTAGATATTTCTAAGAACCAGATATGCTTTTGTGACATAGTGTCAAATTTGGAATTTGCAAAATTGAAAATGGGCTAGGGGAGCAGAGTACAGATGTTTTCACTTTGTTATTGATTTGAAATTGTCAAAACAGGTGTCCATCAAGATTTCAGGTCTAAATTTGACAAAAACAGGGTAATTTCTGATGCTTATGATGAAAAAGGGTTGAAAAAGATGTGACAAACAAATGTGAAAAACATCAACTTGACAGAAAAATCAACCCAAAACTCACAAACCCCCATAAAAAATGTGACCACCTTGATTATTTCCACACTCCAAATATTGAACTGTGACAGACTTCACATGCATTTTTGCTTTCTTTCCTTTTGAAAATTTCTGGATTTCCACAAGAGATATCAACAAACATCAGTGTAAAGTTTCATGAAAATATCTACTTCACAAGTTGGTTTTTAAGCTGTTCAAAAATGTGTGCGTTTTTAATGTTGCTGAGTTTATGTTGACTCAAATATGTGATTTCACGCTGGAACTGAAAATTCTTGTTTCAGTTATACTTTTTTTGTGACCAGAGTTTTTGAGATATGGTCTTCAAATTTTGGATTTGGAATCTATACTATATGTATAACAGTATATGCTAACTATTATACACCTGGAATGATTAGATCCAGAGAAATTAAATAAAACGGCAGTGGAATGCAGAAAAACGTTTCTGAAATCAATTAACAACTTAACTGAAACTATACCAATAAATTGAATTTAACATCATTACTTTGTCATGTGTTGTGAATTATTGTCTAAAACAATATAACAAAATTAAAAGGGGTCCTCATCACGATGGAAATTTATGTTAATAATGTTAAATTCTGTTTATTGGTATCATTTCAGCACTGTGGTTCAATGATTTCCGAAACGTTTTTCTGCATTCCACTGCCGTTTTGTTTAATTTCCCTGGATAAAATTCACTTACATGTATCAAATTTACACAAAATACCATACATATAGTACAAATTACAAATCCAAAATTTCAAAATGGTGTCTCAAAAACAACAGATCTATAATTTTCACCAGACTTTTTTGTCATATTTCAAACACTGCAAAAAATTCCCGTTAATTTTACAGTTAAATCAACTGGCAACTTTGTTCCAGGTCTAAGAACTGTAAAAGTACTAATAAACCTGAACAGGACAATGAACCGTAAAATACAGTTTGGTACATTGAACTGTAATTTTGCAGATTCAACAAAGTGATATTACGGTATAATGTACATATTTAAATAGTTTATTTAAAGTATATTTTACAGTTATATCATCTGTCAAACATAGAATGTAAAGAATGCAAGGGACTGTAGAATCTACTGTAAAAATACGGATAGTATTTGATTTAACTGTTGCATAGCTGTAGGGATGTATCGAAGCTGGAATCAGGTGAGAGAGTGAGAGAGCCAGTGACTCCAGGCTCGACCTTGCTCATCTCTTGCTTTACAGCAGGGAAGTAAGTCCATCAATTAGTTTGCTCACAAACCATAAAATGGATGGATATTTTCCAAGAGAACCAAGTGTCAAGTTTATCGAAGTATGTTCTATTGATGCAGACTGCGCTTGGGTTATTTTGGTTTTAATAGTGTCATTCTTTAGATCACATCATAAGACTCACACAAATGTCAATGTCACATATAGACATTACAACTTTTGCATAATGACAGCATCTTTAAGATCATATGAATGAGGATGTTCCCTTACCTTCAGATAAGTTATAAATTAAGTTTGATTAACAGCTGTGTAAAGCATATGTTATAGATGGCACCACATGTTCTGAGGTTGAAGTCCATGCAATCTCTTGTTTATAGTTCCTAATCTGACCAGGTGTATTGATTGTTTGGCCAATTCAAATGTTTTGTCTGAATATTACAAGTTGCCAGTAAATTAACGGTTGAAGTAATTGTTCATTAACGTGAACTGAATGTTGAATGACATGTCGCAGTAAATTTATCTTGTAGCCATTTTGTAACTGACAAAGAACTGTAAATTCCCGGACAAAGTCTGTATTAAAAAAGTACTGGTAAAATAACAATAAATTTACGGTTCTTTTAGCCAGAAAAACACGGTCATTTCTTACAGTGAAGGTCACTGATTTAAAATTTCACGTTGATATCTCGAAAACCCTTGCCATGAAAAAAATATTACTGAAACAGGAATTTTTAGTTCAAGCGTTACATTACAGATTTTGTGTCAACGGGTTTTCAGTTTCATGGTCGTTTAATTCTATATCTCAGGATCTAAATATACCAGCTCTACCATATCTACCAGTCACGTCCGTAATATTGTTAAGGTTAATGATCCAAAATATCAAATGTGATATCTTAAAAACTCTTGCCACGAAAAAATCATAACTGAAACAAGAATTTTCAGTTCAAGTGTAAAATCACATATTTGTGTCAACGTTTTTTGCCTTGCACTGCCGTTTTATTTTATTGCTCTGGATCTAATCAACCTAGATGTATAAAATTAAAACAGCACTGTCAAACATATAGTTTGAATTACAAATCCAAAATTTCAAGATGATATCTCAAAAACTCTTGCCACAAAAAAATCATAACTGAAACAAGAATTTTCAGTTCAAGCGTAAGATCACAGATTTTAGTCAACGTTTTTTTTTAGTTCCATGGCCGTTTTATTTTATAACTCAGATCCTAAGTGCACCAGATCTATGAAATTCTCGAATACTGTTATAAATATAGTATAAATTACAATTCCAAAATTTCAAGGCGATATCTCAAAAACTAATGACACTAAAAATCATAACTGAAACAAGAATTTTCAGTTCAAACGTAGCATCACAAGAAGTGAATGCATTCATGTACAAACATAATACTTCTGAATTATCTCAAAAATGTGCCTAGACATGGGAAAAAAGGTTAGGGGAGACCGGGGTAAGTTGTGCCGCGGGGTAAGTTGTGCCGCCCACTGTTGGGGTTAAATGAAGAACTGGGCAACGAAGGCAATGCCACCCATATATACCCAATTGGTCAACATCATCAGGCACCAAGAAAAAAACTACCAAATATAATGGTATGAAAAGCTACACTAATAAATTCAATTTTGTTGCTGAAAACTTGAAGTGCTGAGGACTGACATACTGGTTTCTCAGTCATTTGGTATTTGTAATAAGATGATCCTTCTGGTAGGATGGAGTTAAGAGGTATATCTAGACATTTCTGTTGTCAGATTTCATTTTGCATCGTTTGTTTATTTTTGACAACCAGTTTCATCCAGAAAATCAATTTGGGGTAAGTTGTGCCGTTTTGATTGGGTTGAGTTGTGGCAATGGTATTACATAGGAATTAATATTTCATTAATCCTTTTTTTGTCTAAATTTTATGCAAGGCCTAAAATTGTTGTGAAATAACTTACACTGAAAGGAACACATGTTAAAAGAGTCATAATAGCCTCTAAACAATAAATAATTCTGTTTTTTTCAGCATTTTTAAATTTTGTATAAAATGGCTCATAAATGTCTGACTAGTTTCATGTAACGTGTCAGTCATACGTTAAAAACATGATACAAGTGATCTATCTGAAGAAACGGGTGAAATACAAGATTTTTTTGGAATAAATTAGGCGGCACAACTTACCCCATCACGCGGCACAACTTACCCCGCCACCGGGGCAAGTTGTGCCGCTTGACCTACTTTTTGCAAATGCCTGCCATGACCTTACCAATGGTCAGACTGCCCTAAAACTTTGGTTGATTCTGGCCAACGTATTATATTTTAATGTCTGATTTTCAGATTGCATGATTAAGCTTTGGTTTTTCGGAAAATCAGCCTGACGAAAAAAATGGCACAACTTACCCCGGTCTCCCCTACCTTCGGGTCTCGGGAATATACTGGGGTCTCGGGGAGTATACCGGGGATGTACTGCACCTACCCATGGTATAACCTCATAAGTCCCAAATGTACGTATTTAGATTAGAAGTACTCCAAATGCTTGAGAGTATAGACTGTATGTTCATGTTTTGCAGTTTCACCTTAGGAATTTCGTATGTATGGGTGTCGATCAAACAGTAGACTTGAACAAGCAGCAGGGCCCAAATTAGAATAGTTTCACTTCTACTGGTCACAGTTTTACCATTGAAAGAGTGTCATGTTATGTTTTTCTTGAATTACTTAGTTCTGAACCTTATATCCATGACAACTTAAAAATGAACAAAGATGATTTTTCAGTCAAAAAGTAGCACCTGAACATAATTGCCTAATTACAGTTAATTGCCCCTTTTTATTGCCCCAGCTCGGCTGTGCAGAGGTGCTAATTGAATGTCTCAAAATTGATTACATAATGTTATGTAAAATTATGACTTGCTTTCCAAGTTAGAGCTGTGGAACTCGGATTTGTTTAAATGGAAGATTTTTGTAATGCGGAAATTATTTATTTCAAGGTAACAGCTATTCATTTCGGGTGTGACCTCCCCAAATATTCCTTTCTAAATACAGCACATGGGCGTAATTTGGTGGGGCATGGGGGGGGGGGGACATGTCCTCCCAACATATATGAATTGTCCCCCCCCCCACTTTTTTGTTTGAAAACGAAATGATTTTGGTAATGTTTCTTGGGGTAAATTTGGTCGGCAGCAGGTCTGAGAGACATGTCCTGCATCTTTCTGCACAGGCAGGTTACCATGCCATACAATAGTTGGAATTCTTGAATGTAAAAATCCTGATTGACAGTTTATTCGCGGATCTGACGGCCGCTTCTGAAAGCGTCACCGCGTGTCCCCCCCCCACATTTCCCGTGAAAATTACACCCTTGATCAAGCAACATCCCTTTTAGGAATACCCCAACAAGAAATTCTTTTTCAAGACTGCCCAAAAAGAATTTATTATAATTTTATGGAAAAAGTTTTCATAACACAATTTGGCTCAACACAAAGGCCTCACACGAAATTGATGTTTTGCCAGAACCAAGGTTGATTTCCTGGCAGCTTTTTGTGTGATCTTTGACTAAATAAGATAAAAACGAAATTGCGATCTTTGACGAAATAAACTTGTTTATGTTGCTCTCAGCAACTTTGAGTCTGGTAGAAAATGTTGCTACCTGTAGGTCCGCAAAGGAGAAGCATTAAGACGAGCACCATAAAATCTCAAGGGAGGGGGGCCTTGGATTTGTTTTAAATTAAAACAAATCCAAACCCCCCCCCCCTTTACTTTTAAATGACTAATTTCCTGCTCAGTTTTGATGCAAACGCAAGTGAAATAACTGAGAGTCTATAGAAAACAAGCTATACTTGAAATTGGCCAAAAAAACTAAATATTTTGATTAAAAATTAGTGCATATAATATTATTTTATTAGGCACATATCATGTCACATGCAATCATTATCATAGAGACAGATTTAATGTCCAAGAAGGAATGTTTTTGATTCACATAAAACATTTGATTACCTTGGTCAGACATTATGTCTGGCGGAGAGACAGCTCTGGTCAGACAATTTTCACTTTTGTCAGAGAAACCTGTTGACCCCTCGCAGTAATTTGAATAATTAGGCCTACTTCTACGTCCAACATGCCATCATTAGGTCATCAATACATACACATACCCTTTTATAGGTTCAAAATGCCTAACATCAAATACACAGTGGCGTAACTGGGGGTCTCAAGCGGGGGGGGGGCACCAGGGGGGCATACGATTCTCTGGGGGGGCACCCACTATACTAACTGTATTATTTAGCCAGAGTTGGAAAGTTCATACGGGGGGGCCACCTGGGGGGACACAGGTCCAATATGGGGGGCACATGCCCCCCGTGCCCCCCCCCAATAGGGACGCCACTACACATACAGACAAAATCTGTTCGTTTTCAAAGTGCTGGGAGAAAGAATGAGTCTGACTGTTTGAGGTTCATTAGTTATACAGCCTCAAAAATTGGCCAAAGTTAAGGCAGAATAATAAAAAGAGAAGTAAGTGTTTTTTAGTGTGAAGACACCGTAATGGAACAAACTTAGGCCTGTGATTATTTAATTCATCAAACAAACCCATATTTATAAGTTCAGGTTGCATTACTCAAAAGTGAACTTGCAAAATGGGATAGAGGGTGACGAACTTGGTTTGTAGTATTGTTGATTGCCATCAGCCCTGATGTAAAAAAAAAACCTGATATTTCTGTCATACTTTCTGTCTGATTCATAATTGTAATATATAGGCCTATGATATCTTTATTCACACACGTATAATGTGGTACAAGTTAATTAAATAAAAAAAAACAAGGTAAACAATTTAAGTCAATTGGCAATTTGGTATCAAAAGAAGCTCAAAGGATGGCAGAATTTGGCAGATTGGCTCACCTGAAACAGTGAAACTACTACAAATAGCAATCTGAACAGCTTTCAGTGGTGGAACCAGACAGGGTGGTCTAGGGGGGCCATGGCACTTTTCGGTATTTGCGGGCCCGCATCGTCATATTTTTCTTCAAAATGGTACATAAAATCTCAGAGGCCTGGGCCCTCTCCTGGATCGGCCACAGGCTTAGTTAGGCCCTATAAAGAACCTTAAAGAACTATTTAACCCTAAATATAACATTTTTGTTCAAAAGTGAAGCCTTCACGTATTTTCTGTATTATTAAAAGCACATCCCTTTTAAATAAAAGCCACCCCCCTCTAAGGAATTTTAATCAAAACTCCATCAAAATATGACTTTATTCAAAGTTTTTAATACAGTTGCGAAAAAGGATCTCAAGTTGAATTAATTTTCTGTTTATTTTACCCAAACCTCAAAGTGTTCCAGTGTCAACCTCAAAGTGTTCCAGTGTCAATCTCATGACAAATGGCTTTAATAGAAAATACAAATGTCAACTATATAATATATATGGATGCTTTCAAAATATAGCACATTTTAGATATTGTAGGCTGTAGAAGTCTGAACTCTCTGAAGTCAAGTACACCCACCAGCGGAAAAAAAAAGCTTGATTTTAGCTGATAATTTTGAAAATATCTTTTTTTTTGCCCAAAACCAAATTGATGACTGCGACCATTCCCTGTCTTTCTCTGGTTTATTTTATCGAATTTCAGATTTTGCAAAAAGAGAGACATTACCTTCAACTTCAACCGAAAGGAGGACGTCATTTGACAGCCTGCCTAATATCACTTCAGCAGCTTAATTTTTAGATTTTACACAAAACAATCAATGTCTTCAATTTGGTTTTGCCAAACAAAATTTATTTGCA
Organism: Platynereis dumerilii; assembly: GCA_026936325.1. Taxonomy (NCBI): domain Eukaryota; kingdom Metazoa; phylum Annelida; class Polychaeta; order Phyllodocida; family Nereididae; genus Platynereis; species Platynereis dumerilii. The sequence goes on along the minus strand of JAPTHN010000016.1, from coordinate 9,567,049 downwards.
AAAGTATTTAGCTAAAACAAGTGTTGCGTTTCTTTTGCTGGTGAATGTATATTCATATATTCTCCATTCATGATCTATTGGCCAATCAGAAGTCTGTATCACTGTCCAATAGATAAATAAATAATTGTGCATATGCGAAATCATAACATGTAACTATTCAGTTTATAATCGGGTGAGTAAATGACCAAAATGTAACAATTTGAAAAGATTTTAATGAAGGAACTTGATTATATATTATGAAAAAATTAATAATTATTGTTATTTCTTGTTAAAACTATATAACACACAGACTCAAAACAGTTTGTTGTATTCACAAACATTAGTTGGAGTCAGATTGGAAACAATTTAAAAGGACAAGTTTGAATGTCTAAGACAGAATTATTGAAAGTATTTTCAAACATATTTGCAAATATATTTGTATTTGTATTTAAATACATTCAAAATTTGAGTATTGTATTTGTATTTGAAAGCATTGAAAGTATTTGTATTTGTATTTAAATACTTTTGAGCTCAACTGTATTTGTATTTTTTTTTTCAGAAAGATTGAAAGTATTAGTACACTGAGCATCATTAAAAATGTAACATTGCAAAATGGCTTCAAATTGTACTTCCTCTTAAAGTATCAAAATGAAAGTTTGCACACACTTAGCAGTTGCCATCAGGTATATCCATGACAATTTTCACATCCCTAGGTGCAATACTTTTGTGTCAAATTAAATCGTCGTGACTACTGTCAAAAATGCAAGTCACAAAATTTCAAAATCCTGTGATCATTAATTTCAACATCTTTGCAATTCTTTCCCCAATGTTTTTTGATAGGTCAGGCAAGTTGACCATTTCAATTGCGTGATGGGATGTGAAAAAGGGATATTTGATTCAACCACAATTTAAGATGATCAAATTAATCAAATTTAAGTGTCAATGCTGCCCTGCCCCCTACAGGAACTCTTTGTCAAAATCTTAAGAAACAATGTTTTATTCAGATTTTTTAACAGTATTGAAATGGAATAGTGTCCGTGTGTGTACATTAATTTCTATCCTGGGCATGCATAAAAACTCAATTTTTCAGTACTTTGAGTTTCCATGCATCATTTTCAGTTGGTAATTTCTCAATTTGACCTTTTCATTCAAAAGCTGCTTTATCCTCAATAATTTTTCAAAATGTTTGTCGGACAGCTTTTAGGAACTCCTGTGCCTGTTATGTGAAAATTTTTACAATTTTGCGTAATTTCACTTTCATGTGGTCATTTTAAAGCTGCCTCTGAAACTAATATCTAATCTAATATCTAATCTAAAAGGCTAAAATGGTTTACCTGCATGATTGCAATGGACGGTATAATTGTGTGCAGCTCTGTCTATTTTAAAGAACAAGTATCATATTAGGATCACCAATAAGAACAAAAATTAATAATTTGTTGAGAAAGATTGCAGTGTGCAGTCAAAAATTCCAGGTTAGAATTTTATTTTGTGTGTTGAGAACAAAAGTTTAAACTTTCACTTATTAAATATTATGTCTTAGCTGATTAGCTAGGGTCTGACTATAATTTGATTAGTATATTGTCCAATTTTTGACAAATGTAATTACTTATTTGACCAATTTATGACTAACATAATGTAGAAGATGTGTCTAAAATACAATAAATTAGTGACAATTCTCATAGCAAAGTGAGTATTTCGAAACACAAGCTATGAAATGGGGCCGATCATTAGATTTTCGGGGGGAGTTTCCCCACATGAAATGTAGGCCTACATAAATTTGAATTTTGTTAAAGTTCAAAAATCAATATCATGATTTTACTTTGGAAGATGAGGGCAAGAGTGAGTTAACCTGTGATAAATTAATTGTAAATTATATAGCCAACAATTGTTTTGTAAGTCTACAGTTTGGAGGGGGAGAGGGGGTAAAATACACAAAGTTGACTGGCCATACTTGGTTGGGCAGCCATGCTGCCTGGCTTGGCTGCCTGTGTCATGCCCCCGTCCCTTAATGTCCCATTAATGAGTAGCAATGTACTTTACTGGATTTGAATTTTACATCATGACATAAGGTATAGTTTCTCAAATTTGGTTTTATTTTGTTATAAAATGCAGTAACCATGAACTTAATTAAGATATTGAAAGCATAGCCATATAGGTCTATTTGAAGAAGCTGGAACACTGACAAGACATGCTGGTGACATAAACTGATAGAATTAATAATATAAGTCCCCTATGATTGTATTTAGATTAGAAGTACTCCAAATGCTTGAGAGTATAGACTGTATGTTCATGTCTTGTGCACCGTTTCACCTCAGGAATTTTGTATATATGGGTGTCAATCAAACAGTAGACTTGAACAAGCAACAGGGCCCACACAGTGTCCTTTAACGAAGTTTAGGGTTTAAAAAAATGTACAAAGAATCTGTCAACAAAGCATTGTAGTATGTGGTCTCAGCTTCGATTTGATGTAAAGATCAAAAAAATCTGTTGGGAAAATTTTGAGAAAATTGAAATTTAAAATTTTTGGTTTTTCACACCCTTGTTGTATGCAAAATATCTGCTATAGGTATATAAAATGGCAGTTCAGTGATATTGAAACATCATAATTTATATAGTTATACATTGGTTTACTCAATCAGGTAAAAAAATTCAAAGAAAAGCCTTTATTTTTCAATTTTCACATTATTTCAAATATTTTGTGGTGTTGCAAACTCACCGAATATTATAATGTGTTTAAATCATAATATATAAACATGACGATTTCAGCTTTATTATTTCTTGAACTAAGGAAAAGCGGCAATTGAACCACCAGCATGTCAGAAACTGCCTTGTTAACTTCGTTTGTGATGTAAAGTGAGATTTTCAGCATTTCACTAGTCGATTTTTTTTCAAAAGAGATTCACAAAACATCTGCAAAGTTATCAGACAATAAACAGCGACACCTGTATTAATACCTACTGCTGGGATCTGACAAATTTGTATCTTCACCATCGTTTTGTATTTAGAATGTATTAGATATTTAAGGAAATTATATATTTTGATAAAATTCTTTTCTAAAATCAATACAAAAAACTATGCAAGTGGGCTAATGAACATATAAGATGGCCAATTCCAAGTTGTATTACAGTGTCTTTATCCATATTGAAATATAGTTAGCAATTTGTGGTCTTCTGCAGGATTTTAAGTGCATTGATTACCTGTTTTTGCGAATTATAAAGATTATTTCTTGGAATTTAGTAGTTGCTGACTTCCAAGATTCAGTTGTTTAGTGGTATCATGCCTTTGTGCAATCAACATATCATTAATATTTAGTCAACAAATTCTACTCTGTAGTCGCATAGTTAATATCAGTTATCTGTAAACTTTCCATACAAAATAAAGAGTTATCAGTATTTTTAACAAGTTAACTTCACACCAGAAGTTCTGAAACAAATAATTATTGGCGAAATTACTTTTTTTTCGTTCACGGTCAGATTGACAACACTCAAAAATATATCTTATACATATTTTCTTGCCAATTTGTTGCATTAAAGATGCTAAATCTACGGAGAAAGTACTAATTTGAGCGTTTTGCAAAATTGAAGAAAATCTACCACATACCTTCTAAAATAAAGTGGCTGAACAAAAAATATCATATTTAAGGAATGGACAATTGAGACAATCATATTTCTTCAGATTGGGATGAGAAGTTTTGATATTAATTTGGAGAGATGCACTCTGTAAGTGTTGCGACATATGTCTCGGAATATGGGTATAAAAATGCTATAAAATATCTAAAAATGTCTTATTATTGACTATATTGCTGCAGTGTTTGGCTACTTAACTTAGGCACTCAATGAATTAGTAAACCTATGCAGGTTCAGTTGATTAGATGTTTTAAAAATGTGTTCTGAGAATGCGAGATGTAGTCTAGCAAGTTTGTAAAACCTTCCGAATATATTCCTTTAAAATCCACTTTATCATAATTCTGAATTTGTTCAACTGTTAATATACGAACCATGGTGGTCAAAGAAAGCATTTTCTACATTCAACTCATTCAAAGAGATCGATTTTCAAAATTAAATAATGGATATTTTGCATGCAACGAAGGTGTGAAAAACCAAAAATTTTAAATTTCAAATTTATCAAAATTTTCCCGACAGATTTTTTTGATCTTTACATCAAATCGAAGCTGAGACCATATACTACAATGCTGCGTTGACAGATTCTTTGTATATTTTTTTTAACTCTAAACTTCGTTCAAGGACACTGTGCCCAAATTAGAATAGTTTCACTTCTACTGGTAACAGTTTTACCATTGACAGAGTGTCATGTTATGTTTTTCTTGAATTACTTAGTTCTGAACCTTATATTCCTAACAACTTAAAAATGAACAAAGACGATTTTTCAGTCAAAAACTAGCACCTGAACATAATTGCCTAATTACAGTTAATTGCCCCCTGTTTATTGCCCCAGCTCAGCTCAGCTGTGCAGAGGTGCTAATTGAATGTCCATAGGAGTATCGGAGGGAGGGGGGCAGGGGCGGCGGTAGCCCCCCCAAAAGTAAGATTCGGGCAAAAAGGCTGAAAAATTTGGGCAGATGATTAAATAAACACTATTGAAAATTAATGATTTCTAGCCAATTTCATTTAAAATGGTACTAAAACTAGATCTTGAAATTCGGGCAAATGTCGCTCGCCGAACCGAAAATCGAGCGCGCCGTTCACCTATGTGAATGTCTCAAAATTGCATTACATAATGTTATGTAAAATTGTGACTTGCTTTCCGAGTTAGAGCTGTGGACCTCGGATTTGTTTAAATGGAAGATTTTTGTCATGCGGAAATTATTTATCTCAAGGTAACAGCTATTTTTTTTGGGTGTGACGTCCCCAAATATTCCTTTCTAAATCAAGCACATGTGCGTAATTTGGTGGGGGACGGGGGGGGGATATGTCTTCCCCACATATTTGACCCCGGGGGACATAATATGAATTGTCCCCACCCCCCGACTTTTTTGTGTGAAAACAAAATGATTCTGGTAATGGTCCTTGGGGTAAATTTGGTCGGCAGCAGGTCTGAGAGATATGTCCTGCATCTTTCTGCGCAGGCAGGTTACCATGCCATACAATAGTTGAAATTCTTGAATGTAAAAATCCTGACTGACTGTTTATTCGCAGTTGCTTCTGAAAGCGTCACCGCGTGTTCCCACCCCCCCTCTCCCACAAATTACACCCTTAATCTAGCAACATCCTTTTTAGGAATACCCCAACAAGAAATTCTTATTTCAAGACTGCGCAAAAAGAATTTACTATAATTTCATCAAAACTGAGCAAGAAATTAGTAATTTAAACCAATCCAAGCCCAAACCCCATTCTTTGAGATTTTATGGTGCCTGTCCTAATGCTTCTCCTTTGGGAACCTACAGGTATAGAAACATTTTCTACCAGACTCAAAGTTGCTAAGTGCAACATAAACAAGTTTATTTCGTCAAAGATCGCAATTTCGTTTTTATCTTATTTAGTCAAAGATCACACAAAAAGCTGCAAGGAAATCAACCTTGGTTCTGGCAAAACATCAATTTCGTGTGAGGCCTTTTGTGTTGAGCCAAATTGCGTTTTGAAAACACCTTCTCCAGCTGGTATTGTTTTGGAAAACATCATTGAAGGAAAGTACCCAAATTCATCGCAGTGTCGCCAGTCTGTCCTTCAAGCGATACAGTCATCGGACAGCACATGAATGGTAGCATACAGGGCGCGTGAATCCTAGCCTTGCCTTACACCCTGTCTACAGATCTGTGTCAGTGAAGAGTTTGAAAGAATATCCTTTACACGCTTCCGATTGAGCTCCCACTACCTACGCTATGAAACAGGTCGCTGGGCTCGTATTGCCCCAGAAAACAGTACCTGCCCATGTGGATTTATTCAAACTGATAAGCATGTCATGCTAGAGTGTGAATGGTCAAGACCGCAGAGACAAGCCTTTGATATCCCGGATTACAGAGAACTGTCTGAATTATTTGAATTTACTGATGTGACCAAAATTTGTGCTCTTTGTAAAACAGTTATTGATATGTATGACTCTTAATTCCAAACGGACAATCCTATTGATTTTCAAATTTGTTTTCATATAACCAAAATGAAATTGTTTGAACCATGTATGGCAATAAAAACCTAACCTAACCTTAAAAAAACCTGATATTTCTGTCATAGTTTCTGTCTGATTCATAATTGTAATATATAGGCCTATGATATCTTTATTCACACACGTATAATGTGGTACAAGTTAATTAAATAAAAATAAACAAGGTAAACAATTTAAGTCAATTGGCAATTTGGTGTCAAAAGAAGCTCAAAGGATGGCAGAATTTGGCAGATTGTCTCACCTGAAACTACTGCAAATTGCAATCTGAACAGCTTTCAGTGGTGGAACCAGACAGGTTGATCTAGGGGGGCCATGGCACTTTTCGGTATTTGCGGGCCCGCATCGTCATATTTTTCTTCAAAATGGTACATAAAATCTCAGAGGCCTGGGCCCTCTCCTGGATCGGCCACTGGCTTAGTTAAGCCCTATATACAAAGAACCTTAAAGAACTATTTAACCCTAAATATAACATTTTTGTTCAAAATTGAAGCCTTCACGTATTTTCTGTATTATTAAAAGCACATCCCTTTAAAATAAAAGCCCATCCCCTCTCTAAGGAATTTTAATCAAAACTCCATCAAAATATGACTTTATTCAAAGTTTTTAATACAGGTGCGAAAAAGGATCTCAAGTTGAATTAATTTGCTGTTTATTTTACCCAAACCTCAAAGTGTTCCAGTGTCAACATCAAAGTGTTCCAGTGTCAATCTCATGACAAATGGCTTTAATAGAAAATACAAATGTCAACTATATAATATATATGGATGCTTTCAAAATATAGCACATTTTAGATATTTTAAGCTGTAGAAGTCTGAACTCTCTGAAGTCAAGTACACCCAGCGAAAAAAAAAAAGCTTGATTTTAGCTTAATTTTGAAATATCGTTTTTTTTTGCCCAAAACCAAATTGATGACTGCGACCATTCCCTGTCTTTCTCTGGTTTATTTTATCAAATTTGAGATTTTGCAAAAAGAGAGACATTACCTTCAACTTCAACCGAAAGGAGGACGTCATTTGACAGCCTGCCTAATATCACTTCAGCAGCTTAATTTTTAGATTTTACACAAAACAATCAATGTCTTCAATCTGGTTTTTGCCAAACAAAATAAATTTGCAAAAGTATAAGCTAAAACAAGTGTTGCGTTTCTTTTGCTGGTGAATGTATATTCATATATTCTCCCTTCATGATCTAGATTGGCCAATCAGAAGTCTGTATCACTGTCCAATAGATAAATAAATAATTGTGCATATGCGAAATCATAACATGCAACTATTCAGTTTATAATCAGGTGAGTAAATGACCAAAATTGTCACAATTTGAACAGATTTTAATGAAGGAACTTGATTATGTATTATGAAAAAATTAATAATTATTGTTATTTCTTGTTAAAACTTTATAACACACAGACCCAAAACAGTTTGTTGTATTCACAAACATTATCTGGAGTCAGATTGGAAACAATTTAAAAGGACAAGTTTGAATGTCTAAGACAGAATTATTGAAAGTATTTTCAAACATATTTGTATTTGTATTTAAATACATTCAAAATTTGAGTATTTGTATTTGTATTTGAAAGAATTGAAAGTATTTGTATTTGTATTTAAATACTTTTGAGCTCAACTGTATTTGTATTTTTTTTTTCAGAAAGATTGAAAGTATTAGTACACTGAGCATCATTAAAAACGTAACATTGCAAAATGGCTTCAAGTTGTACTTCCTCTTAAAGTATCAAAATGAAAGTTTGCACACACTTAGCAGTTGCCATCAGGTATATCCATGACAATTTTCACATCCCTAGGTGCAATACTTTTGTGTCAAATTAAATCGTCGTGACTACTGTTGAAAATGCAAGTCACAAAATTTCAAAATCCTGTGATCATTAATTTCAACATCTTTGCAGTTCTTTCCCCAATGTTTTTTGATAGGTCAGGAAAGTTGACCATTTCAATTGCGTGATGGGATGGAAAAAAGGGATATTTGATTCAACCACAATTTAAGAAGATCAAATTAATCAAATTTAAGTGTCAATGCTGCCCTGCCCCCTACAGGAGCTTTTGTCAAAATCTTAAGAAACAATGTTTTATTCAGATTTTTTAACAGTATTGAAATGGAATAGTGTCTATGTGTGTACATGTATTTCGATCCTGGGCATTCATAAAAACTCAATTTTTCAGTACTTTGAGTTTCCATGCGTCATTTTCAGTTGGTAATTTCTCAATTGACCTTTTCATTCAAAAGCTGCTTTATCCTCAATATTTTTTCAAAATGTTTGTCGGCCAGTTTTTAGGAACTCCTGTGCCTGTTATGTGAAAATTTCATAAGTTTAATCCCATCCAATATGCCAGAAACCAATATTTCCATTAGTGCATTTTCCATTGAAGCGCAGTGTGTGAACTGAAGTTTCAAACAGAACTCATTAAAATTAGCACTGTGTAGACAAAAGTGAATCCCCTTTCATGAAATTTACTAATATTCCTTTTAACACTATATGAGATGTGGGCCAGATTTGACAATTATTGAACAATGAGAGCTTAGGAAATTTTGTTCTTTAATGATGTTGCTTTTTAATGCTGCTCAGTGTATTTGTATTTAAATACTTTTATCTGTATTTGAACCCAACCCTGGTTACTCCCCTTCAAAGACTTTTTTTCAATAAAGTGTATTGTCAGCTATGTTCCTTTAATTTTTCATAAATATCTCTTGGATATTGTTCGAGTGACACTGCTTTTTGTTATAAATCCCACAATTTTTTAGTATTTTACTGTAAGTTTTAATGTAACGACATATGATTTTGAAAAGACCATAGTTTGAAAATTACTATACTTGTTGGATAGCCCGCCTATTTTTTTTTATTTACTTTCGAAAGCTTTCTATTTGAAGAACTTTTGGGCAAAGTTTCATGAATATCTCATGGATTTTAGATTTCTTTCCAAGTGTGGGATTCAACTTTAAATCAAATTGACATTGAAAGTATTGGGTATGATCATAACAAATCATCAGCATGATGAAGCCTGAAGTGCCATTTTCACAGTGCAGCAGTCCACTGCTTTTGCATATATAAAATTTCCAGGCTGCAACAATCTTTACTCAACTTTCTGCTTGTTTTTGAGCCTAAAAAGATTCATCATGAACATATGCCTATAACGAGTCGATGATAAAATGATGCTTACCTATTGCACACTGATACGACATGATTATCAACCTTTAAAATACGTCGAGGTTAAATTCTAAAGATTTCCAGGCAGACAGCTTGAATTTCCTTGAAACAAATTGTCAGACTTTCAGAATATAAATCCACATTCGTTTGGCTTTTACTATTGGCACTGAATGGGTGTAGCTGCAACACTATGAATATTTATTCATGCTCCAGTGAACATAATAAAACGAATTTATAAAGACAAGTTGTAAACTCAGCACCATTAAAAACGCACTATTCTAAAAAGGCTTAAAAAAGTAGTTCTCAAAATATCACGATGAAAGTTTGCACACTATTAGTGGTTGCCATCAGGTATATTCATGAAAATTTTTAAATCTCTAAGTACAGTACTTTTGTGTCAAATTAAGTCGTCGTGGTTGTTGTCAAAAATGCAAGTCACAAACTGCACTTCAACACAAAATGCACAATTGGAAATATTGGTTTTGTGACATGCTGGATGGGATAAATCTTATGAAATTTTCACACAACAGGCACAAGACTTCCAAAAGAGGTCCCATGGAATTTTTTGAAAAAAAATTCAATGATAAAGCAGATTTTGAATTAAAAACTCAAAATTTACGAGTTTGCATCTTCAAATGAAGCATGTGAACCAGAACTGTTAAAAAATGGGGGTTTTATGCATGCCCAGGGTAGAAACACATGCACAGACAATCATTCCATATCAATTATCTAAAAAATCTGAATAAAACATCATTTTTTAAGGTTTTGACAAAAGGCTCCACTAGGGGGCGTGTCAGCATTGACTCTTAATTTTTATTAAATTCATCCTCTTTATTTGTGGTTGGGTCAAATATCCCTTTTCCCTAACTCATGAAGCAAGGAAAATTATAAACTTTCCTGGGCCTATCAAAAAATTTTGTGGAAAGAACGGCTAAGTTGTTGAAATTAATGATCAGAGGAAATTGAAATTTTGCGACTTCCATTTTCGACATTGACCACGACGGTTTAATTTGACATAGAAGTACTACACTTAGAGACTTGAAATTTTCGGTGAATATACCTAATGGAAACTTCTAGAAGTGTGCAAATTTTTATCTTGACATCTTAAGAGGAAGTACTATTTTTAGCCTTTTTCAAAGTGTGCATTTTTAATTTTGCTGAGTTTAGTTTGCAGTTGTGATTGCGGAAGTCGTTTTACCGTATTTTCTCTATTAAAAGCACACCCCCTAATAAAAGCCCACCCCCCTCCACAAGGAACTGATTTTCATTAAAATTCCATCAAATTATGACTTTATCCTAAGTTGTTTTTTATTCAAAAAAATTATAAATTGACCATATCATCATTACTTCTGCCCACTGGGCATTTAATAGAGAAAATACGGTATTATTAATTGATAATGATCGTTGGTAGAGTTACACAAGGGAAATTCATTGAAACCAAATAAATTTTTAGGATGTAAAAAAGCAATCACTTTTACATAGATGATTATTTAGCTATACTGCTACATGGGACATTAAACGGAGGCGGGCTGTATCAAGTATTCTATGCTGGGTAGGGTGTCCCAAAAAAAGTGAAAGTCTGAAATTCATTGGGGCTAACCTCTAAATGTGTTCTATAGCCCCTCTTTCACTCCCATGTAAAATTTCAGCTCATTTCAAGGTGTTTTAGGTGTTGCTCAAGAGCCCCAAACATAGATGGGGATTTAACATTGAAATTTCATGCGAAAATGGCTATTTTAGCTAATAGCTAAAAAATAATTAGTTTCCGTCGGCCCAAACACGTGGATAGTTGATACAAAGACATATAAACCATTCTGCACACTGTGGTACCAATTTAATATCTGTACCTCACTTGGTTCTTGTGTAATTGGCAAATGTATACTATTTTGCATGAAAAATGGACGCCAAGGCAAAGTACCTTTCTTAATGAAGATTAATTGCAGTCTAATTTTGAATTTTTAACATGAGACAATCACAAATTGGTTCCATAGTGTGACAGAGACATGAGAACATCAACCAATGACTTACAAATAATTTGAGACTATTGAAACAATCTAAGAAGTTTTTTTAAAATGACAGAAAATCGCATAAATAGGTATATCCCATACATGTAGATTTTCTCAATACCCAAGCATGTTACAAATATGAAAGTGGTACCACAGTGTGCGGAATAATTTATACATCTTTGTATCAACTATCCATATGTTTGGGTTGACTGAAACTGACAATTCATGAGCTTTTAGCTAAAATAGCCATTTTCGCATGAAAATTCAATGTTAAACCCCCATCTATCTTTGGGGCTCTTGAGCAACACCTAAAACACCTTCAAATGACCTGAAATTTTACAAGGGAGTCAGAGAGGGGCTATAGAACAGATTTAGAGGTTTGCCCCAATGAATTTCAGACTTTCACTTTTTTTGGAACACCCTAACATTGCTTGGGCAACTGAAAGACCCTGGGCATCCCTGAATTAATAGGGTATGTTCCAGACTCCCAGTCTTCTCATCTCATCATCATACGGCGATCGCCTGCCTCGATATAGCCCACTAAGGTGCTGCAGAGGCGTAAAACACAAACAAAACAAAAAACATGTTTAGGGGAGACCGGGGTAAGTTGTGCCACAGGGTGAGTTGTGCCACCCACTCTAGGGGTGAAATGAAGAACTGGGTAAAGAAGGCAATGCTACCCATATATACCCACTTGGTCAACATCATAAGGCACCAAGAAAAAAACTACCAAATATAATGGTATGAAAAGCTACACTCATAAATTCAGTTTTGCTGCTGAAAACTTGAAGTGCCGAGGACTGACATTCTTGTTTCTCAGTCATTTGGTATTTGTAATAAGATGATGTCCCTCTGGTAGGATGGAGCTAGGAGGAATATCTAGACATTTGTGCTGTTAGATTTCATCTCGCATTGTTTGTTAATTTTTTGACAACCAGTTTTATCCAGAAAATCTATTTGGGGTCTGTTGTGCCATTTTGATCGGGGTGAGTTGTGCCAATCTCATGACATAAGAATGGATTTTTTACTTACCGTAATATGGGGTGAATAGGGACAGATATGGCCCTTTTCCTGCCATGGCATGGGCACAAAACCTCCAATAAAGCTCAGTATAGTCACAAATGATGTCCAGACCGTAGATTTAACTATCCCTGAGAGCATTAACTGATACCTATATTTTTCTAGCACTCAGGCTGAAAAAACCACTGTCCCTATTCACCCTCACTTTGGGTGGAATCGGGACAGAGACTTATCTAAATAACTTGTACTCCCTACCCTGTTTAATTGATTTATACCTATGAATAAACATTAGAAAACATGTTTAGCACCCCAAAAAATTACTATTAGTAAAATTTGAAGTCTGTTATGTGCAGAATATTAAGTTTTCAACATAATGTAATAAATCACTGTAAATTGACAAACATGTATTAATCTGCTAATTTTACAAGTGATTAATAATCTTGGACTAAATCCACAACAAATTATGCCAATTTCAACAATTTAAACCCAAAATCCATGAAATAAGCGATATTGAAAATTGGTAAGGTTTTTTGGGCAAGTTCTGTAACTCTGCCATTCATTTGGATCCGAACCCATGACATATCAGTAACTCTCTTGGTATCTTAAACTGTTGAAATCGATTTGGACTATATATTCTTCATTTTCCTGCTTTTATTTGATGTTATATCACATAATTTTTTATCAGTTTCCAAAAGTGCATATTTATCACAATTTTGGCATAGATTGACAATCCAATAGCATTTCTACAAAAAAAAAATAATTTTTCAGCATGGTAGTACCCCATCCAACATTATATTTATAACATTATATCACTGATTTCGTTTGATGAGTTATTACAGGGGGCTGCCAATTACTCTAAAATAACTCTAAAAGTGACAATGCATTAGTGTCTGTTGCATATAGCTCGTGCAAATAAACCTAAGTTTATGATTTTTTCCATAATTGGCCACAACTATATACTTCAAGTTTTGTGAGAATTTCGTGTGTGTAGCTTCTATAGTTTTAGTCGTACAAGCAAAGTTTTGACCAGTTTGTGAAAATGTAAATTCTGCAGGGCAATGTTTGAGGTGCTGCAGCTCCTAGTCTCCTGCAGGTAGAATCATGAAAATGTATATGAATCATTATTGAAATATATACTAAAAACATGCCAAAAATCAACGTTCTGCAACAAGTAGAAGTTGTAGCTTTTTGAAGATAAAAATTTCCTGGCTTGTCCCGATTCACCCCAGTGTCCCTATTCACCCCACATTACAGTATCTTTTTTTGTTTTCATTTGACGCGAGGCCTAAACATATTGTGAAATTGATTTTAGTTTAGTAGCATTTTAAATTTTTGCATAAAATAGCACATAAATGTTTCATTACTTTCATGTGACATGTCAGACATGAGTTAAAAACATAATACAAAAATGTCTGATCTTCTCTTGTATGATTTTCCTGTGCTGTGGCTAACAGAAAACTGTCAATGACATGTAAAAGCCAGTTTGCAAATTGAAAATAAATGTTCCCAGTGAAACGCCAGTCGCAAAAGAGCTCTAGACCACGGGCTGAGTGCCTTAGCTGGAAAAATTTTCTCGTTTAATTTATTGTTATATTCTGTGCAGTGATGGTCTCAACATCAATGGTCGACAGCAGGAAATTAAGTCAAGTGGGACCAGTTTCTTATCAATGATTTAGTTTCGAATTTAACAAAACATGACATATTCGTATTCAAAAGTGTCTTAAAAATTCAATATTCTCCAGTAATATTCCCTGTATCTATAATTTTTATGGAATAGTTAATTACAAGCCTTGACAAGCTAAATTAAGTTATTAACATGTGATTCATTTCATTTCAAAACAGACAACAAGAAAACATACACAAAATTTAAGTTACATAATCTTTGTCAACTGATGATTATGTAACAGATCATGTTATTGTTTTTGTTATCACTATTATGTAATATGAACAATCTAGCATAGACTTAAATTTGGCAGCCTTCAGTGTTGTCTTCCTTTTTACTATTTAGCTGATTATCTACCAATTCTATTTATCCTTAATCCTATTTATTTGCTATCCTATCTATCTATCGATCTATCGATCTATCTATGTATCTATCTATTTATAACACAATAATGATAAGGATATACTTTATTTAATTTTAGTCCAGAAGTCAATTCTCAAAAGAGGCTTAGAAAAAGTTTCAGTAAACACCCCTGAGCAAATTTAGTTTGACACTGGTTGATGACTTAAATTTGGCACTTGTGGGACAATGGAGAAGTAAATCTACACATGATTGATGCAATTGAACATTTATGACTGCACCTTAAGACAGCCTGTCACAGATATCAGTACAATTTTTGTGATCATCTCTTCAGTCAAGAGCAAGCCAGAAATGACATGCTGCCCAAGATGATGTATTTTCTGTTGTCACTGTGACCATGAATTCATTTTCTAGTAAAGTTTATAACACCAATATCTGGCCATGCATTTGTAATGTTAATGTCATATTTGTTTTGCGCAAGTGATCATCAGAACAAATAGGCAATGTACTGATTTTTTCATTATACACTATGGGCCTATATGTCTCCCTGAGATATGATTTAAAGTAATTTAAGAGACAAGTATGATATATCTACTCAGTCTATTTCTTGCAAAATGCATGTTAACATTGCGTGATCTTTGGTAAAGATTATCACAGCCATACCTGGATACTAGAAATTTTAAAATTGATATCTTGCAGGGTCTTTGGGTCATAGATTACATGGCATTAAATTAGATGTTGAACACTGAAAGATGGCGTAACTTAAGTAACAAATATTGGAGCATTGGGTTGTTAATTATCTACCAGAGCAAAGTTTGAAAATACAGCCGCTAAAGAACCTACTTGTAAATACATTGATATGTAACCAATTATATAAAATATTTTGACTCATATTTATATTATAGAAAATCTGAAGTTAAAACATATGCTACAAGTTTGCAACATATATCTTCAATCTGATAAACTTGTACTGAAATACAAAATTTACTGAAATACAAAATGCGGAGAAGACATGTTATATCCCATCTTTCAGCTATGAAAAAAAACACTATAGGCCAACTTGGCTTTTATGAATGCTGAAGATCTTGGGGAGCTAAAGGTAATGTTGATTTGAAGATTACCAAATGCACAGGTAGACAGGTCTCAGAAAGTCAACTCAGTCCAAGTAAATGTGCCCGTCTCACCTGCTTGCATGAGACATTTGCAAACTTTCAAAAGTTAATTATGATTTGTAGAATTTAATACCTATCAGATACCATATTAATGTGTGTACAGATTTTTTAACATTTTTTGACCAATCTGATATTGAAATTGTGTTGATATCTTAGATATTACTAATTTCATTGACATAATATTCAAATCCATCCGTAAAACGAAGTAAATTGGAATAAAAATGGCCATAAAAACATGATATCTGATTAATTAACAATATATACATAGTCACTGTGTTCACATGTAGTCTCTGTAAACAGGGCATTTACATACCTAGGCAATTCATTTGTCACAAAGAACCTGAGGATCAAATTTTCTGCTAATCTATGAATATGTGATAAATTCGAAAAATAAGGGGGGTAGGGTAACTTTTATCACTTTAAAGTCTAATAGCATGAATGTGACACCACTGGCAAGCTGAGAATACGGGGAAGTTTTTGCTGTTTACACCATGTTGATATCTGCATCAGAAATGAAGTTCTGGACGGATTTGTAATTATGCCCCGCTGAAAATTAAGTGAATTTTCCATGAAAAATGACCTAAAATTCCTTATAAATCACAAAATAAAGAAACTATGTAACATTTTTCAGTTTAGTAACATGCAACCAATTATTCTGCACATATAATATCTGAACCAATTTCAGTTTGATCCAATCACTATTAGGCCCTCAAAACTCCATATTTGGAATTTTCAATAAATTTTGTCCGTAACTGGACATATGGCCGCATTACCGGGTTATGCACCACAGCAGATGAGTAAACCCACCCTGGCCATATGCAGGCTGGGGTACCCTAACATCATCAAGTGTCAAACTAAATCTGCTCAGGGGTGCTTACTGGATGTCACATTTCTGGGATTGGCTTCTGGACTATTTATCTATCTATCTATCTATCTATATATTCAATTTTGATCTATTTTATCTTTCTAATAGTTTCTGGTATAAATTTCTCTCTATTTTTCTGTAAATCTGTCTTTCAATTTCTTGGAAACAGTAACATAACTGCCTTTCATACATTGAATATGAAATAAATTTAATGAAATTCATGGTAAAACAGTAAGTCATAAAAAAACTTTTTAAGTGATGCGCGAATTCCATGGCTGTGCCATTTACATATTTTCTTATTAGAGTGTACAATAGGCCTTTTGAAAATGCTTTTTCTTAAGTTTCAACATTGGGGCGTTTTGGCTGTATGCTTTATTTTCTTTTTAAAGCCAACCAAACAGTGGTCGCTGTGCTTATATTCCTTTATTTAAAGAACATTCATGTATTGACGTAGATAGATATATAGATAGATATATAGATAGATATATAGATAGATATATAGATAGATATATAGATAGATATATAGATAGATATATAGATAGATATATAGATAGATATATAGATAGATAGATAGATAGATAGATAGATAGATAGATAGATAGAAATTTGGAAAGATAGACGGATAGATACAGTAGTCAACTTTCGAAGTGGATCAAAAGTTTTGGTATAAACTATATTAACACAAAAAAATATGAGTAAATAATCTTAATTCAGTATGTTGGCGTGATGTCTTGGCAATGTTTTGGCCAACAGAACTTCATGCTTCACTAATTTTTTACCCTTCAAAACGATAATTGTTTGTCATAAGGTGCAAAATGGTCTGTAACACTAATAAGCAATGGCGACCTTAATTGAAAACAGGTTATCATTTCTTTTGTAACTGTGCAATAAACCAGGCATTGTTTTGTTAACTCAAATGAGCTCAACTTTTGATTTGACGTTCCACATTCACTGTTTTCAAAAATCTGTGGCTTTTCCAAAGGATATGAACAATTTCACCCAAGCAGGGGAGCCAACGGCTGGGGCATACTTCATCAAGTGACTGGAGAATTTTTTTTTTTCAATCATATTTAGTAGACAATTGAGGACTTCTTTTTGTAACATTTTCACAGTTAAGTTCCTTTCGTCCAGTTCCACATTGTTTGAGCGACCAAGGCTCTAAAATCGCCACTATTTTTTGGTGCTACAGTGTATTCACTAGTGTGTGAAAGGTCGTTTTACACCTTGCTTCAAACAATCGTGTCTGCTGTCTGGTGACCATAAAAGTCACTGAAGCCCAACAATCTCGTTCAAGCACATTACTTAGATATCAAAGTTAACATTTCACGCAAAACTATGCAGCAACAACAACTGATGTAAATTCTTGATCCACTTCGAAAGTTGACTACTGTAGATTGATTCAATTTCATAGATTGATAGATCTATAGGTTAACTGTAGAATTTTGACCCCATCAGCGAAACATTTTTACAGGCGCTGCTTAAAGTGCTTGCACATTATTTTTTTAATACACCAATAGGTTGTGTATAACGGATATAACCCTAAACCAGTGTATATATTTGGCCATTGTCCATTTATCAGAAGTATGTTGGTTGTAGGTCTAACACCAATGTGACACGGATAAATTAGCTAATGATAGGGTTGTAAATCACAGCCGTTTGAATCGTCAGGTCTTTATCTTTTGAATACAACCTTAATTTTCAAAGGGATGATTGAAGATATCGTCATGAAATCTTTTGTACATTAAATATAAGTCCTCCTCCATAAAGCAATATTAAAATCAACCTCGAAGAAAACCTTCTTTTTTTTTTAACCAAATGTCACGTGTTAGGTGCACCAGGCCTTAGCACTTGTAAAACGAAATGGTTTAAGTATTTGTATAGGTTATACAATGAATTTGAGGTGTGTTACTAATATTTCAGGTGGTTATTTACCGAGGGCTTTAGCCCGAGGTAAATAACCCCTGAAATGTTAGTTATACACCGAAAATGAGTTGTATAAGCGACTTATACTTCATATATGACTCCTGAAAGATTTTTAACTGAATTTTGTGGCTTTGTTGTCATTTTTAGGTGCGTTGTTTGCAGAAAAAACAGTACAACAGGCTAACTTAATCCCCAACACTGGTATAACTAACAAATCCATTGGTTATACCACGGCAAAAGACAATAGAAAACTGTCTTGGTGGAGTATAAGAAAGGTTATGCAACTGATAGAAGGCATCCATGATAAAGCATCTTTTTTCGGTTTGCTAATTTATGAACATCTCTTGAAAATATTTGATTGACATGAAATATTGTATAGGCCTACATAAATTTTGTTAAAGTTCAAAAAATCAATATCTTGATTTAACTTTGGAAGATGAGGGCAAGAGTGAGTTAACCTGTGATAAATTAATAGTTAATTATACGGCCAACAATTGTTTTGTAAGCCTATACAGTTTGGAGGGGTAGGGGGGGGGGGGCTGGAGAGAAGGGTAAAATTCTCAAAGTTGGCTGGCCATACTTGGCTGGGTAGCCTTGCTGCTTGGCTTGGCTGCCTGTGTCATGCCCCCCTCCCTTAATGTCCCATTAATAAGTAGCAATGTACTTTACTGGATATTTGAATTTTATATCATGACATAAGGTATAGTTTCTGAGATTTGGTTTTATTTTGTTATACTATGCAGTTAATCATGAACTTAATCAAGATATTGAAAGCATAGCCATATAGGTCTATTTGAAGAAGCTGGAACACTAACAAAACATGCTGGTGACATAAACTGATAGAATTAATAATATAAGTCCCTTATGATTGTATTTAGATTAGAAAAACTCAAAATGCATGTTCATGTCTTGCAGTTTCACCTTAGGAATTTCGTATATATGGGTGTCAATCAAACAGTAGACCTGAACAAGCAGCAGGGCCCATATTAGAATAGTTTCACTTCTATTGGTCACAGTTTTACCATTGAAAGAGTGTCATGTTATGTTTTTCTTGAATTACTTAGTTCTGAACCTTATATTCATGACATCCTAAAAATGAACAAAGTTGTTTTTTCAGTCAAGAAGTAGCACCTGAACATAATTGCCTAATTACAGTTAACTGCCCCTGTTTATTGCCCCAGCTCAGCTCGGCTATGCAGAGGTACTAAATGAATGTCTCAAAATTGCATTACATAATGTTATGTAAAATTGTGACTTGCATTCCGAGTTAGAGCTGTGGAACTCGGATTTGTTTAAATGGAAGATTTTTGTCATGTGAAATTATTTATCTCAAGGTAACAGCTCTTTATTTCGGGTGCGACGTCCTCGAATATTCCTTTCTAAATCCAGCACATGGGCGTAATTTGGTGGGGGACAGGGGGGGGACATGTCCTCCCCACATATTTGACCCCGGGGGACGTAATATGAATTGTCATATGAATTGTCCCCCGACCCACTTTTTTGTGTGAAAAGAAAATGATTTTGGTAATGGCCCTTGGGGTAAATTTGGTCGGCAGCAGAGAGACATGTCCTGCTCCTTTCTGCGCAGGCAGGTTACCATGCCATACAATAGTTGGAATTCTTGAATGTAAAAATCCTGACTGACTGTTTATTCGCGGATCTGACGGCCGCTTCTGAAAGCGTCACCGTGTGTCCCCCCCCCCACATTTCCTGTGAAAATTACACCCCTGATCCAGCAACATCCTTTTTAGGAATACCCCAACAAGAAATTAATTATTTTTCAAGACTGCCCAAAAAGAATTTATTATAATTTCATCAAAACTGAGCAATAAATTGGTCATTTAAAACAAATCCAAGCCCCCCCCCCTCTTTGAGATTTTATGGTGCCCGCCCTAATGCTTCTCCTTTTATCTTAAGCAGACACTCTTTTGAGTCACTTGGTATCGAAAGGGAAGCCCCCCCGGGGGGGGGGGGCCCTCCACTTTTAAAAACAATGTCTGCTCAAGACTAGACCTACAGGTAGCAACATTTTCTACCAGACTCAAAGTTGCAAAGAGCTATATAAACACGTTTCTTTTTCGTCAAAGATCGCAATTTCGTTTTTATTATCTTATTTAGTCAAACACATAAAAAGCTGCCATGCGGAACTCAACCTTGGTTCTGGCAAAACATCAATTTCGTGTAAGGCCTTTTGTGTTGAGCCAAACTGTGTTATGAAAACGTTTTCCATGCAAACGCAAGTTGAAATAACTGAGAGTCTATTGAAAACAAGCTATACTTGAAAATGGCCAAAAAACTAAATATTTTGATTAGAAATTAGTGCATATATTATTATTTTATTAGGCACATATCATGTCACATGCCATCCTTATCTTAGAGACAGATTTAATGTCCAAGAAGGAATGTTTTTGATTCACATAAAACATTTGATTACCTTGGTCAGACATTATGTCTGGTGGCGGAGAGACAGCTCTGGTCAGACAATTTTCACTTTTGTCAGACAAACCTGTTGACCCCTCTCGCAGTAATTTGAATAATTAGGCCTACTTCAGTACTTCTACGTCCAACTTGCCATCATTAGGTCATCAATACATACACATACCCTTTTATAGGTTCAAAATGCCTAACATCACATACAGACAAAATCCGTTCGTTTTCACGGTGCGGGGGAGAAAGAATGAGTCTGACTGTTTGAGGTTCATTAGTTATGCAGCCTCAAAAATTGGCCAAAGTTGAGGCAGAATAATAAAAAGAAAAGTATGTGTGTTTTTTAGTGTGAAGACAGTGTAATGGAACAAACTTATAAGTGGCTGTCACACCTTGGCGACCTGGGAACGTCCAGATAACTTACAAGTGACGTTTTTTCAATGGCGTTTCTGTGGGTGTTTCACCCTTAGAACGAACATAAACGAGTTGAAAACGTGTCTAAAACGAGTTGAAAACGAGTAGAAAACGTGTATGAAACGAGTGGGAAACTTATACAAAACTTATGGATAATTATGGATAATTGAGGCCACCTTAGTCAGCAGAAAACTAAGAACAATTGGACGTCTTAGAAACGAGTGAGAAACGTGAATGGCTTATGAAAAACGAACGAAAAACGTGCAAGACGAATGAGAAACGACCAGAAAACGATGATGACTTATCCAGAACGACCTTGTAACTTATTCAAAACTGACTAGCCACACGTTGGTGTACGTCAATGATTTTTGAACATGCTTAAAACTTTTCCGTTTATGGACGTATGAGAACCTTTTCAACGTATATCTGCGTGTTTCTAACGTTTGAGAAATTTATACATAACTTATTAAACTTACAAGAAACGTTCACCAGCGTGCTAAGCACGTTATACACACGCAATCTAAAACGGCAAGGTGTGACAGGGCCTAATTTAAATTAGGCCTGTGGTTATTTAATTTGTTTCTTAATAATTCTTGTCAATGAATTTGGTAAGTAATTTATGAATCATCGAACAAACCCATATTTATAAGTTCAGGTTGCATTTCTCAAAAGTGAATATGCAAAATGGGACAGAGGGTGACAAACTTGGTTTGTAGTATTGTTGATTGCCATCAGCCCTGATGTAAAAAAAAACCTGATATTTCTGTCATATTTTCTGTCTGATTCATAATTGTAATATATATGATATCTCATGTATATATTTTTCATTATTTGACATGTTCACGAATTTGTGGAGGTGTAAAAACGAGCATGTACGAATTCGTTGACATGAAAAAACGAGCATAGGTGCTCGTGTACATGTAAAAACTAACACTCGTGAATGTGCCTTATTATTCATTCGTGTATCTGCCAATACTAACATTCGTGGAAGTGCCATATAATTAGGGTTTAGTGTTGAAATTAGGTTTACAGTTAATTTTAGCCAAGTTTAAGGCTGCAATGTTCGTTATTACACATACAAAAATTCGTGAATAGCAATATTTATCACTTACAGGAATGCATAATTCGTGTATATGTTCGTTTTCGCAGCTTTACAAATTCGTGTACATGCCAAATAGTGAAAAATATATACCTCGATATCTTTATTCACACACATATAATATGGTACAAGTTAATTAAATAAAAATAAACAAGGTAAAAAATGTAAGTCAATTGGCAATTTGGTGTCAAAAGAAGCTCAAAGGATGGCAGAATTTGGCAGATTGGCTCACCTGAAACTACTGCAAATTGCAATCTGAACAGCTTTCAGTGGTGGAACCAGACAGGGTGGTCTAGGGGGGCCATGGCACTTTTCGGTATTTGCGGGCCCGCATCGTCATATTTTTCTTCAAAATGGTACATAAAATCTCAGAGGCCCGGGCCCTCTCCTGGATCAGCCACTGGCTTAGTTATAGGCCCTATATATAAAGAACCTTAAAGAACTCTTTACCCCTAAATATAACATTTTTGTTCAAAATTGAAGCCTTCACGTATTTTCTGTATTATTAAAAGCACATCCCACCCCCTCTCTAAGGAATTTTAATCAAAATTCCATCAAAATATGACTTTATTCAAAGTTTTTAATGCAGGTGCGAAAAAGGATCTCAAGTTGAATTTATATGCTGTTTATTTTACCCAAACCTCAAAGTGTTCCAGTGTCAATCTCATGACAAATGGCTTTAAGGTGGCTCGAAACTCGTGAACTTTCCAAGATAGGATTTCTTAAAAACAGTTTATAAATATCCAGAATATAGTTTATAGCAAGGATATGTAAACAAAAGTGTACGCTACCAGCCTTTTAAAAAAAATATTCGGGGTTATGTACCAGAAAGTCATTCCACGCAAACCTGAGAAACTACATTTTTTTCTTATTATTTTTCCTACTGTTAAGTTTCTTCTGCCATTCAGTGGTCATGCATCCCATATTATGAAATGAAGCATGCAATTAAAGAAGACACTTTCATGGAAAAGGTGATTACAATTTCAAAGAGATATATTTAGTTTAAAGGACTTTCCAAGGGGCTCGGAATATAAGTTTCGATTTTGACAATTTTAACTTTTTTTATAAACCATGGCGCTAAAAAAAATTGACGAGATAGGATTTTTCATTTCTTTGTCATTTACTTCCAAAAATAGTTGAGAACAACATGATGATATAGACAAGCCTTCCTACCGCACTTGAAATTGATATAAACATTTATTTATATCACAAAGTCATTTTTGAGAAAATAGAACTGCTCGCTGAAAATTGCCTGTAAAACTTGTCTGTTTACTAAATTTGAGATTTTGCCAAAAGTGAGACCTTACCTTCAACTTCAACTGAAAGGAGGACGTCATTTGACAGCCTGCTTAATATCACTTCAGCAGCTTAATTTTTGTATTTTACACAAAACAATCAATGTCATCAATTTGGTTTTTGCCAAACAAAATTTATTTACACAAAAGTATAAGCTAAAACAAGTGTTGCGTTTCTTTTGCTGGTGAGTGTATATTTATATATTACCAAGTGGTCTAGTGATTCATCCTGCTGAGTGCGAGCTTAAAGTGTCTATCTTCAAGTCTTTAGGGTGGTGTGTTCCACTTATTTTTCCAAGTTTTATGATTGTATATAACATAGCTAGGATATACTTATATTCAGAATTTGAAGCCTTTTCATAAAATATTTCACCTGAGTCTATGGCTATGTGATTTTTCTCACTGATGCATCTGGTTATATCTACTTATGAAAGGTTCTGTGAACATTATCAGAATCTCTTGAATCCATATGGTGGTATAAATTTGGATTACCAGCCTGCATACAATAAATTTGTTCCAATCTTGGATGACCCTATTATGCCTGGTGAGCTAGATGATTGCATTAAATCTCTAAAAACCAGTAAGGCAGCTGGAACTGACGGTGTGGTACCAGGATTATTAAAGTCACTTCCCGATGATTGGATTTTGTTTATCACATTTTTGTTTAACAACATCTTCCTTGGAATTTACCCAGCAATGTGGACCATATCAAAATTCTTCAACATTTTTAAAAAGGGATGTCGCATGGACCCTAACAACTACAGAGGGATTAGCATTCTTAATTCACTCTCTAAATTGTATGATATGGTCTTAAAGAAGCGATTCAGACTGTGGCATCAGCCTCGTCTGGAACAGGCCGGGTCCCAAAAAGGCAGAGGTTGCATAGAACAGATATTAACCTTGCGAGTTCTCATAGACATTGCCAGAAAAAAGAAACATAGTTTATATATCCTATTCGTGGATTACTCGAAGGCATACGACAAGGTTAATAGGCTCAAGCTTTTTGAATATTTAGACCAACGAGGTTGTGGATCTAAGTTTTTAGCTGCCCTGCAGTCTTCCTACCAAAGAAACATGGCACAAATAGGGTCAAGTACCTTTGCAGCATCAGCAGGAGTACGACAAGGAGCTTGTACAAGCTGCCCTCTATTTGTATTCTTTATAGAACCAACAATAGACGCTGTCAATGAACTTGGGCCCGACAACTGGCTCGGAGGATTACATCAGTTATTACTTATGGATGACACAGTGCTTCTAGCTACATCCAGAGAACGGATGGTAGCAAAATTCAATGCACTGAAGAGTGCTGCTGACAGAATAGGCATGGTAATTAACAATGCAAAAACTCAATTCCTGTGTATCAACAAAAATGACAATGAGCCCTTTGTATCAGGGGAAGTTACTGTGACTCGAACTTCATCATATACCTACCTTGGTACTCCTATAAGTGACAGTTCAATTGCTGATCAGGCAAAGAGTCATGTGCAATCAAAGACTAAACATGTTTTGAAATTTTATTCCTTCCTGTCAAAGAACTGCGATGCTCCTTATGTTGTAAAAAAACAAGTGTGGCAGAGTGCTCTTAAGGCTGCCATTTTCTACAGCTGCGAAACATTGATCACGCAAGACCTGAGGACAGCTGAATCTGCATACAATATGACACTGAAGAACCTGCTAGGAGTAAGAAGCACAAGTTGCAACGACATTGTTTTTGCTGAGAGTGGCGAACTAGGTGCAAAAACATTTATTCAGAATCTCCAAGCCACATTCCTCAAGAAATTGATGACCAAGGAGTTTTACCGTGGGAGTTACTTAGAGAAAGTAATAGACCTTGCA
Organism: Platynereis dumerilii; assembly: GCA_026936325.1. NCBI lineage: Eukaryota > Metazoa > Annelida > Polychaeta > Phyllodocida > Nereididae > Platynereis > Platynereis dumerilii. The sequence goes on along the minus strand of JAPTHN010000016.1, from coordinate 9,541,713 downwards.
ATCAAGACGAGATGCCCAGCAGGGAGGCAAATACAGCTTCTTATGAGTGAAAGACATTTAAATTACAGCCAGAGACAATTTGACCGAATTTGTACCTCTATATTAACTGCTATGAACAGTACAAGGCCCACTGCCTACACAGCTGTAAACCCTGCCTGAAAATTCAAAAGGTGTACTCTTCTCCAGAAATTCCAGAAAGGCAACGGATATCGGATCCTTCACTAGAATAAGGTTGAGTTCTCACCACTTGGCGTATGAGACAGGTCGTTGGTGTCGGGTAGCTGCTGAGGACAGATTGTGCCCATGTGGTGCCATACAGACAGACTCTCATGTGCTACTTCAATGTCCACTCACTGAATGGTCGAGAAGACTTCATGATATACCGGACTGCCAAAACTTAGCATATCTATTTGACTCTGTCTCATTGATTAGTATTTGTGCTTTATGTCATGATATCCTTAACTGTGCACAATACAAATGACTCTTGATATTTTTCCATTTCACACATTTCACCTGATTTTTTCCTGTATGATCAAATATTCAGCTAAATAAACTAACTAACTAACTACGGCCCCTCTGCATATCAGGAATGAGTGGCCTCATAACTGTACGAATGAATAGTCACACATGGCACAGTTCATTGACCTATTGTTTCGTGTGAGCCGATTGTAATGGAGCCGATTGTAATGGATCATTGCGTGCATCTAAAACTAGGTATCTTATTATTATTACAATCTTTATTCATACTAAGATGTATACATACAATTCTGGAATAATTAGAAACAGTATTACTCAATTCAAACAAATGTTGTATATTTGTTGTTTAATGGTCTCCCTGCCCATGATTTCAATACATCATCAACTTTCTTCCCATTTGCAATTCAATATTGTATTGCTTATAGTTTTTGGCCATGATTTTTTGGTAGATTGATTTATAACTGCTGTTATCCCAGTTAACCAGTTTTGGATGTTTAAAGTTTGTAAAGAAGCTATACATGTCTGCGTTCTTTATGAGAGGCTTGTTGTCAAATTTGGTGTCGGTGCTAAATTTGTTTACAGTGTTCCCAGCTAACTGCTAAACAGTATAGTCCAGGGATGCTTGGCACCCTTGTTTGCATAGTAGTTTAACCACACACCGTATTGCGCAAGACATTTGATCTTTATATTGGGGAGATTGAATCCTCCATCCTTGACTGGCCTAGCAAGATAGTTATTACTTTTGTCCTCTGTTCTAGTATTGTATATAAAGTTATTGACATGTCTACCAATGGTATCTATGTGTTTTTTACTTGGAGGTATTATTCTGTTGGTATAAGCCAATATGGACATTGCCTTTGAGTGCAATATTGTATATTTACCCAGTTGTGTCATGTGCCTATTTTTAAATTTACTTAGATTATTCTTAATTCTTGTAGCTACTTTGTCCCAATTCAAATCTCTTGTTTTACTGAAATTATGATGAAATTGGAAGCCCAATATCTCTATGGGATTCTGGTCAGCTATCCCAGTTTTTTTGCGATAGCTTCCAAAATACAGAGTCTAATGCCCAGTTCTCCCGGCACGTTACGGAGAACTGTTTTGCCACTGAGGGGTAGCTTGAGTTGAATTCTAGGAAAAATATGACTATCCCGGCGACATACAATGTTCATAAAACCATTACATAATTAATTAAAAGCATATCACGGCGGGGTTCTTTTTGTTCACTGCGGGGAAGAAAAGTTGTACGCCGTCCCCAAAAGTTCGCCGGGGGAAAGGAATTTCCTCCTCCTGAGGGATACTTTTATATCGCCCCGAGATATAAAAAGTACCCCTCAGGGAACCTATAACTGCCCCTCAGGGAACCTATTTCACCGCGGCGGGATGTCAAAAACTGCCGGCGAGGCTTCAAATGTCCCCCCAGAGGCAGGAAAGGTCCCCGCGGGGGCAGGAAAGGTCCCCGCGGGGGCAGGAGAGGTCCCCTCAGGGGCAGGGGATGTCCTAATATCCCGCCGGAGATGTTTTTGAGGCGTTCTCACTGAAAAAATCCACGCCGGACATCCAAAAATCAAGAAAATTTTGGGCTCTGTTCCGCCGTCATGAAAAAAAAGTTTGTACCTGTTGAATCTTTTTTGACATCCACGGCGCAGTTTTTCCATTTCTAGGAACCGCTGAGGGGAACAAAAACTTCCCCTTGGGGGATGTGAAAATTCGACGGCGGATCACCCAAATTCATCCAAAGTACCAGGAAATACTTCGACGCCAATTTAAATAGTTCTCCGGTAGCCGCCGTGAGAATGTAGAATTAGTCTTTTCAGCATTACGCTTCGCACCAGAGGCCCTCTCAAACATTTTAATGACTTTGTCACTTGTCTCAGTTTTTTTTGTCTTTCAGGAAGAGTGTTGTGTCATCTGCAAATGCAGTGGTCTTCACACAATTTGTATTGTCTAGTTTTACACCTGAAATATCTGAGCATTTGTTTATTGTTCTAATGAGTGGCTCTGGGCTAATAATAAACAGCACCATCAATAGTGGACAACCTTGCCTCACTGCACCAAGTCCAATATAGTTTTTTCTGAGTCCAATTATATTCTTTGTTCCATGACTCCCTAGCTACATATGGGCAGTTTTACAGTATTTGCACTCAAAGTGTCTCATGGGGGGTCAAAGTAAAGTTATGTAGATGAGAATTTCCTTTGTGCTATCATGAAATGAACATATTACTGATTTGTAAATCAACAAAAACAGAAGTGATTTGCTTGTTTATCACCAAATCACCACACTTTAAAGTATGCAAGGTTGGAATTTTTGAAAAAAAAAATTCATGAAAAAAAGCATTCACACAAATACAATTTGAACCATTTCTTTAATGGAATAAGAGCCATCTGATTGTATTGAACCATCAAAACCAATAAAACAACAAAATTTTTTAGTAAATGCGGCAAAAATATTTTTTTCACAATTTTTATAACGAAAATAAAGAAATTTCACTTGTCATACCCTGAAAGTTTCTATTTTAGACTGTTTAGTGAGGTTTTATTCTCAATGGACCCAGCATTGCCGAGGTATATAATCCCTAGGTTTCCTACAAACCCTGTATCAAGTTTTGTTGCTGAACGATTGAAACTCATTGGGTTTGCCTTGTGTCAAAGATGACTTTCCAGAGAGAAAAATCTCCGAAAATCACCCAAAACCACCAGCTCAGAAAAAAATTAACTTTAATTGCTCCATAAACAAAATATTTGTGTATTATCTTGTAAAGTCATTCAGTTATTTCCAAGAAACTGCAGTTAAAGTGATATATTACATAAAATAACTAACTTATACTCTCAAGTTTGGTTTTCTCATAATAGTGCAATTCGATGATGGAAAAACAAGAAATTTTCAATATTTATAAATACCCTCTTTATACATCCAGAATAATTCATTTTGCAAAGCCGTGGCCTTTTCCTTGACGAAACCATTGTTAAAAGACTTGAATCATACCACAAATTCTAATGGGCTTGAGAGGACATTTTTTTGACAATGAGGATTTTGATTTCTAAGAAAATCTATGTACATTGCCCGGATATTTTCGTAACTTGTATTTGTCACATTGATGTAGAGGCACATAACTGAGCACCGAAAAACACAAATTGTTTGAGTTTCCTTCAAAACCCTGAGTGTTTTTTTCCATGGGCTGGAGAGGAGATGTTTTTTTGACATCATATTCAAGACTCAAATTCTGAAAACCAGGTGTAATTATTGAAATAAATGCTGTTGCTTTACCTTTAGATGTGTCTCAAGCTACAAAATAGACACAAACTGTAGAAAAATCCTTAAATGCTTATTCATCATAGCATATAAAGTAACAAATGGTCTCTCAAAGACAAAATATTTGACACATATCAGTAGAGTTAATTTTCGCAAGCATCTTCAACACCAGTTAGATTAGTCAAGCCACCTTGCAACACATACCTGTTTGTACATTCAACCACTGTTCATTTAGGCAATAAGGGTCTTGCCTATCCAACGGTTGCATTTCTATGTGGTTATTGTAGATGTAGCATGTGTAAGGACAGCCTGTTCACAGGTAATTTATCCTGTCCAAAAAAACTTTCTCCAACATTTCAATAATGATCAACCATGCCCCAAGTGGCCGTTTTCGGTACTAACTCAAACTGCAGACAGCAAGCTGTCAACAGCCCTCAGCATGGCTCTAGCACTGGTAAGTTTGTTTCTTTGACTAAATACACTCTTGATCAAAATGCTGGAATAATTTGGATTTTCAACGTGTTGGGATTTCAAAGTTCTAAAATTGGTGATTGAATATGTGGAATTGCAAAGATTTTTTCCTCAGACATTAGATTTATGTATAAATGATATCATAAACCATTTTTAGTTGCTGATAATTATTTGAAAACTTTCTTTGGGTGACCGGGAAAAATTGATCATTTTTAGGAAAAAAAGCATCAAAAATCGCATAGTGGCTCAACAACACAAACATCAAATTTCAACATACGCAAAAACTGCCAACTAAATCTTGATGTGTACAACCAAAAAACACAACAATATCAGGTTGAATGCCACATTCATTGACCTCTGCTTCCACTTGACTTGACTTGGAGTCCGCCAACCTGTTTTTAGCTTCTCTTTTACCAATATGGCCATTCTTCTGTGAAAGTAATTTTCACCTGGTCCAGAGTAGTTGGCTGGACCTCCATCTTGGGTGCAGAATGGTCAAAAATATCCCTATAATGTTATTTAGGTTCATATCAGGTGAAGTTGCCAATAACGGCAAATTCTCAATTTTCTCAATTTTTTACGGTTTAGAAGGATTTTTGGTGCCCTACAAGATTGAGCATTGCCATAAATGAATCAAATGTTTCAACTGAAGTGTTCTCCACATTGAGGTACCACTTCCTCGTCCAGCAAACTTAGATAGGAGATTGCCGGGATGTTTCTATACCAGACTACAAGACACAAACTTCCGTCATAATGGATGACACACAAAACAAGCATTAAACTGCCACCCTGAGCCCTTGCGGCCATCAGGCAGTTTTCGGACAGTATCTGGCCACCTTCCCATCACACAAAAAGTTCTTCATAAGCTCTGTGAAACATGTGCTAGGATGTATTGTCTGATATGGAATTTACTTGAAAAATTCACAAAATATTCCAGCATTTTTGTTAGGAGTGTACACTTGTACGAAGAAGGAAATGATACCTCAGTGTAGCAAACACTTCAGTTGAAACATTTTATTCATTTATGGCAATACACAAGCTTGTAGGGCACCAAAAATCCTTCTAAACCGTAAAAATTGAGAAAATTGAGAATTTGTCATTATTGGCAACTTCACCTGATATGAACCTAAATAACATTATGGGGACATCTTTGAGCATTCTGCACACAAGCTGGAGGTCCAGCCAACTACTCTGGACCATAAGCATATGACTTTCACTGAAGATTGGCCATATCAGTCAAAAAGAAGCAAAAAACAGGTTGGCGGACTCCATGTCAAGTTAAGTGAAGACTGAGGTCACGAATGTGACATTTAACATGATATGGTTATGTTATTTGGTTGTACACATCAAGATTAAGTTGGCATTTTTTGCATATGTTGAAATTTTATGTCTGTCTTGTTGAGCCACTATGCGATTTTTGATGATTTTTTCCTAAAAATGATCAATTTTTCCAGGTCATCCAAAGAAACTTTTCAAATAATTCTCAGCAACTAAAAATGGTTTATGATATCATTTATACATAAATCTAATGTCTGAGGAAAAAATCTTTGCAATTCCACACATTCAATTACCAATTTTAGAACTTTGAAATCCCAACACGTTGAAAATCCAAATTATTCCAGCATTTTGATCAAGAGTGTATGTAATTCTACTCTACAAACATGATGCTGGCTGCAGGATAGATAGCCAAACCGAGTTTTGACAGCAGAATCCTGCCAGAAGTATCCCTGTTTTGACAACTTTTGTGTATTGACAAAAAGTAAACAAACTGCTTGCATTGTGCATGGCTGGCTCAATGCATCTACTCACTGACAGCTGCTATGATGCTATGATCTGATAAATTGCAACCCCTGCTAGTTATTATAAATTAAAAGCTATCTCACATTTCATATTCTGTCATAATCATAGGCTACAGTCTGAGTCAAGGCCATGAGCATTGGAACACAGTACTAATAGGCCCTGACTTAGTCCTACTGATAGGTTACACTGCCTTGTAGAAGGTCCAGCATTGGGCTAACATATCAACTCTTCTTTGCAACAGATAGGCTATAGCCCCTAAGAAATGTATACAGGTGCTGTTTGTTGACAGTGTCAGTGTTTACTCAGGGACGTATCCAGAAAATGTCAGACTGTTTACAAATGGAAATATACTAAAAATATCCGATTTAATTTTTTTAACTTTAAAATCTACAGGCCCACCAGGGGGGGGGGGGGATTTGAACCCGATAAACCCCCCTCAGGATCTGGTACTAGTTGACATAATTTAATTTTACTCTTCTTTATGTCTTTCAGCATCTGGAGTGGTGGTCAATGTCTGATGTCCTACAATACTGAGCAGGAATATGGCATCAATGTTATAATAAATTTGATAATATATTATAATATATTGTTATAGTGTAATGATTATGATTGATAATGCAATAGGCCTAGTTGATTGCAAATTAAAATTTTGATCTCGCAATTAGCAGTGGCATAACCAGATTTTGTCCGGAGGAGGGGGGGGGGGTTGGTGGTAGTGTGGGTAGAAAGGAAAATAAGCGAACGTTGAGTGGGGTATGGGGGGAGGCGCAATTGAAATTATTAAGGATTAAGGAAATTAAGATTTAATGCTAAAAGGTACAGTATAAAATATTATAATAACAGAAGCAGTTCATTATTATTTTCAAATATGGTCAATCCTCAGAGGAGGGTGTGAATGGCCGCAGGGGGGTCACCTGCCCCTCCCCCCCCCCCGCCACTGGCTATGCCACTGCATGTCAAACGGCTGCTGTTAAAAACAATTAATTCAACGATATTCATTGTTAATTGTGCAATGCTTTGTATGGTAATTTTAAGATAGAAATGTTAGAAATTAACAAACATGTAATTTAAGCTTGATAGTGTATAAGATCAAAATGTCAGCGTTACAAAAATGTATAAAATATCACAAATTCCACTAAGCTGTTGTCATGGAAATATATTTAACAAATATCCTTTGACTTTGATCTGTATTAAAATTCACACCAAATCGAAATAATATGAATTTCTGTTGACTTTACTAGACTTGTTGCAATTTCATTAACTAGCTTAGAAATTAGTCCGTGTGTTTTAATGTTGAGTACTGTCCTCAAGTGAGGTTGTGGCCTATTGGATAAGGCATCTGTGATTCTGTGTGACTTCTTCTTGAACCAATAAATCACTGCAATTCAGCCGTGTTGTTGCACATCTCATGACCTGACTGTGAAGTAATCAGAATTCTATTGTGTGTAGATATTTATATATGGAAAGGCAATGGAATGGTAAAATGTTATTTATGGTCGTTTTAAGTCGGTCAGCACATTGCCTAAGCACAGCTTCTGTACGGCATTCATAGAAATAAAAATAACAGTCAATACAATACATAATTTACATTATACCCTTAAAGTCCATATCTGCCCTGGGTAATAAAGCATTTGCCATGTGATACAAGGAATTTGCCGTGTGATGCAGGATTTAGTGAGATATTCCATAGGTACGGGAGGGTCGACATAAAGAGTCGAGGGCAGATACGAAGGACTGATGTCAAAAAAGATAAATTATGCATCATTAAAAGGTCTCGAAAAGACAGGTAACAACTTACTAATAAGCCACAAATAATGTCATTATGTAAGCAATTAATACGATCAGGGATTTGCCAATTGTGCCTTGTTGGCATTTGTTGCATTGAATAATATCTAGTGTTATTATTTAAGGTTGTTACAAGATCAACATTCAACAACATAGCTATTCAGTATACCAAAATGATTTGAATAATCAACGAAGTGTATAATTTAATAACAAACAAAACAAAAATTAAAACTAAATAAGCATAATGCTCTGAAAATAACATATTGGTCATTTTCGGCAGTGGTCGTCTAGGTAATTGGCTGCCAATTGCGATGGCTGCCAGGGCAATTGGCCACCCTAGATATTTGGCCGTCCTGGATTTCGCACAATACACAATCATGTCATGGGTTACTTCTGTTTGAGAGTTTGGGGGAAAAAAATCTTCCAACCCACTATGAATTAAACGGTAGGAGACGTAGGAGACAAAACAATTTGGTTGGGTGGGTCTGCCCAAAAAGTATTGCTGATTGCTCACATTGCTTCCACCCCTCCACTAACCACGTCCACATAGCAACCCACACACATGGCGAGAACTCTCAATTCGCATCGGTCCCGATCGAAACTCTAGTTTTTTACATTTTAGGGGACAACTCATTTTGTATATAACTTATTCGCATAAAACCTGTTGTAATTAACCCCCAAGACATAGGTCCAGAGAGGCATCACCAACATGAATCACAACTGCCAGCATGTATGTTTGCGTGATGCCATAAAATTAGCAAAACTGCCCGTGAGACACAAAAATGAGCAAAAATTGGCCCTAAATCGCTTGCTGCTTCAAAACTAAACATCGTATAAGGGTAAAATTTGGCACACATATATTTCAATGTAATACAAGACTGCCACCACAACAAATTTCTGTGTACCTATCATACTTTTCTCGTAATATCTGCCTAAATATGAAAAATTGGCCGAGTGCAAATACCGTAAAACTGCCCATATGCGCTCTGATTGGTCCAGATTCACCTCCTGGTCAATAACATGAAGTCCATATTGACCTGACAGTTTACACTACAAAAGATTGGACGGACCTTAAAGGAAGTACCTGCTTATGTGACCTGCAGCTGCACAGACAATGAAACAATTTGTGTTTTTGTTGTTTAATTATGTCAAATAATTTTCTCAAAAGTACTAAAGATATAAAACTGCTTACTGCGTGAAAAGTTGCGCATTTTCGTGATGCAGTAGGAATTCTAACTTTGACTTTGATGAAATTATTACTGGCTTTCGATAAGGCATTTAGTGAATAAAAGTCACCAATTTTGACAGTTTCTCAGCGATGAGGCTGTGTTTAAATGTTAAAACTCTGCTATAAACTTTTGAAAAAATATTATTTCAAATATGTATCATTGAGGACATCCCTTCTGGATTCCAAAACTGCAAAAAAAATTGTGACAGTCCAGTATAGTTACTGATTTATGACGAGATACATTAAAAAGATATTGTTCAGGTTAAGATGGCTCGATACTCGTGAACTTTCCAAGATGGGATTTCTTAAAAAACAGTTTAGAATGATCCAAAATATAGTTTATAGCAAGGATATGTTAACAAAAGTGGTCGCTACCAGCCTTTTAAAAAAAATATTTGGGGTTATGTGCCAGAAAGTCAATCCATACAAACCTGAAAAACTAAATTTTTTTTCATATTTTCTTACTGTGAAGTTTGTTCTGCCATTCAGTGGTCATGCATGCTATATTATGCAATGAAGCATGAAATTAAAGAAGACATTTCATGGAAAAGGTGATTACAATTTCAAAGAGACATATTTAGTTTAAAGGACTTTCCAAGGGGCTCGGAATGTAAGTTTCGATTTTGACAATTTTAACTTTTTTTATAAACCATGGCCCAAAAAACATTGACGAGATAGGATTTTTATTTCTTTGTCATCTATTTCCGAAAATAGTTGGGAACAATATGATGATATAGACAGGCCTTCCTACCACACTTGAAATTGATATAAACATTTATCGTTTATTTATATCACAAAGTAATTTTTGATCAATTAGACCTGCTTGCCGAAAATCGCCTGTAAAAATTTTCTGTTTTGAGTATCAAGCTGAATCTCCGGCTGTATATAGTTCTCTTCGTGGCGCATCTAATGCTCTAAACAAGAAGTCTCTAACCCCAACAGAAGTGGCGCAAATTGCAAACGAAGTGGCCGACGCATGAAATTCTCAAAATTAAATAAATATCTTGAAGCAGTGACAGTAGAGTGGTGACGTTACGATAGATAGGGCCTGCGTGGCTGCGCGGAAATGTGTGCAGATGACGCAATTTCATGAGTAGCGAGCCACCTAACACAAACTGAATTCAGGCTTCTGAATAACAGCTTTTTGTGTTTAATCATGGAACGAAACGATTGTGGACTTCAGTTTTGGTCAATACCAGGGTCAGTGTAAAATGCGGACCATGCAGACCATGCGGACCATGCCGACCAGACTTTCTGGCGGCCAGTCTGTCGGTACAGGCCTTGGAAAAACACTGACCAGTCTGGAAGGGGTTAAATCATGCGGACCAAGTGCATACCATGCGGACCAACTGGATAACAAAAGGGTTATCTATGGATTAATTATTTAGATGAATTTAAAAAAGAAACTTTTTCAATAAAATGGTAAAATTTAAAAATAATGATTTAAAAGTGGTCTGCATGACCTGGCTAGCATGGATTGGTCTGCATTTGGTCTGCATGATAGGAATTTTGGTCTGCATTTGGTCTGCATGATAGGAATTTTGGTCTCATCGCATCTACAGAACAAAGCTACAATAATTAAAGACAAAATGATTTATAAAGCTGCGATTTTATTTTCTTAAGTATAAAATTTAATTGAATAAATCCCAAATACACTGCATTCTGGTCTGCATTCTGGTCTGCATTCTGGTCTGCATTCTGGTCTGCATTCTGGTCTGCATTCTGGTCTGCATTCTGGTCTGCATTCTGGTCTGCATTCTGGTCTGCATTCTGGTCTGCATTCTGGTCTGCATTCTGGTCTGCATTCTGGTCTGCATTCTGGTCTGCATTCTGGTCTGCATTCTGGTCTGCATGATTTATTTGGTCTGCGTGATTTATTTGGTGTGCATAATTTATTTGGTCTGCATGATTGGTCTGCATGATTTATTTGGTCTGCATGATTTATTTGGTCTGCATGATTTACATTGTCTGCATGATTTATTTGGTCTGCAGATATTTTGTCAGACTTTTCTGCACTCATGTCTGTAGATCTGGCCTGGTCAGTATTTGGTCTGCATTTGGTCAGCATGATTTGGTCAGTATATTTGGTCTGCACTCTGGTCTGCACATAGGCCTGCACTTTTGCCTGCTCATATCTAATCTACACAGGCCCCTTGCCTGTATACAAATACTTTAAATTTAAATAGTTTATTTAAAAAAAGTAATAACAAAAATAAACTATTTTTTATTCAAATATCAAGCTGATATATAATCCAAATAATTGTCTCTATCTTGCTTATTGATTTGGTCCGCATCTGGTCCGCATTTTCCGCTTGATTGACTTTGTATTATTAGCTTGATCAAACAAGCAATGCTCCTCTTCACCCTCCTGTGTTTGTTTTGTGTCTGGTCCCTCAATATCAGGCCTCGGTGAATATCACTGGTCAGGTCCGTAAAACCTGATATTGACCTCAAGTCCATAATCGTATAATATTGGACGACTTACCATATAATATTTGTCATATTCTCCTTAAATGAACACTTTAAAACCAAAGCATTAACCATTTTGACTGTGCAGGAAAGCCAGTTTGTGTTTATTTTGGTTAAACTGCAGAATTCTCTTTTTAAAAAATGTATCTCGTCATGTTTCAGCAATGGGTGGCCACACAAATATATAAAATTTACATATTCTGAATCTATGTGCCATTACCAAGAAGCTCTTTTATATTTGAATTTTAAATGTCTATTTGATAGCTCAATTTTTACCTTTAAACATAGGCATGTACACATAAAATTTTTTGTAACTTAATGTCGTACCATGGTCCCATGACCTATGCAAGCAATGTTAGCTTGTAGCATGGGAATGCGTACAGATTCTGGCCACCACAGGGTGGAAAATAAAGTGTCTTCTAATGTTCAATATTAAACACCATTTCAAAGAGGACCATCCTCACTGTAAATTTTGAATTTTGAGTTAGCTTAATTGATTGAGTGAGAAGGTTGCACAATTCCTTTGAGCCAAGATAGCTTGTTGTTTGCAAGTTATAACAACATAAAGATTATCATAACTCAAAACAGCAAGCTATCATGGCTCAAACAAATTGTGCAACCATCTCACTCAATCAATTAAGCTAACTCAAAATTCAAAATTTACAGTGCAGGGAAGTTTCAGAGCTTTTAAAATACCTCCCATGTGTTGAGATACTTATCTACTCCCATTGTCAAGTACTACAGAACATGGCGTTTTCAACAATTTTTCCTACTAAAGACATTGGCTTTACCCCAGGCCTGCAATACAAAAATTCTTTTATTACCAGTGCATGGTGTTGTGGTTATGTCTACTTCCCCAAAACTAATAACTCTCAGAAGGATCTTTCGAGTTTCGACATCTAGTCAAATATGTGAGATACTGTGGCTGAGACATTGAGAGAGCTTTGTGGTAACTTAAGCTAATGCTTGAACTGTTCAAGGCAATACCCTATTGTGGCAATCAAACAACAGTATACTTTACATTATGACATGATTTTGGACTGGTTCTGTCCATTAGATTTTTTAGAGGCCGGGACGTACGCAAAAACGTGACATATTTTTCCATATATCATATTCATAACTGGACCTTTTATCAAACACATTCAAAGAACCAGTTTAATATAAATATATATAAACTTTTATTAGACAACGAAATATCATAAAGATACATGTGTCATATATAATAATACATAATACATAGGTCCAAAATATGACCAGGTAGTACAACTGCTAGCATACCATAAACATCTCCCTTGAATCATTGGTATGTCTCTGTTGTTGCAAGTTTTGTGAGGAGCAGAAATGTAACATACTCTGTAACACAGCACTATCATCCACAGTTAGAAGTCTGGATGCTCCAGGTTCACTGTACTCCACAAAGATTTTAATATTATAATATGTCATCATTTTGTGAGGAAAAAACCTTAATGAAACAGGTTATATGGGTGTTGTTCAATGTTCAGCCATACGCAAAATTACGGCACTCTGTAACATTTGGCTGCAGTCAAGAAAGGCTATTAGTCAGGTCACATTTTCAAAAAAGTGAACACCCCAAGGCATTTTTTAGTAGAAGCAGGAAACAAGTTGATTCTTGTGTAAAATTTTCCGTAGATTTCAAATTTCACTGTTGCCGAGCTGAAATATGACTCCTTCACCCCCTAATTAGCATAAAACAAGATGGCCGCCAATTTCCTTTGGTTAGTGCCAATTTGGCTTCTACTTGCACTAGGACAACAAGTAAAAGGTGTATTTTGATGTTTTTTGACCTGCTGAGTTCAAATTTGATGACTACAATGTTGAATTATGACTCCTTAACCACCTAATTTGCATAATACAAGATGGCCGCCATTTTTTTCCTAATTTTCCCTTGTTAGCAATATTTTGACTTCTAATTGCACTGGAGCAACAAGTAAAAGGTGTATTTTGATGTTTTTTGACCTGCTGAGTTCAAATTTGATGACTACAAAGTTGAATTATGACTCCTTAACCCCCTAATTAGCATAAAACAAAATGGTTGCCAATTTCCGTTGTTTTGCGATAATTTTGCTTTTGATTTCACCAGAACATCAAGTGAGTCACTTAATGTGAGAAGTGTATTTTGACGGTTTTTGACATTTTGAATACAAATTGGGCAACAACAAAATAGAATTTTGACCCCTTCACCCACAATTAGCGTAAACAAGGTGGCCAAAAATAACCCTTGCTTTGCAGTAATTTGTCTTTTGACTGCAATAGAACACAAATTCAAAAAAGCCTCTGGAATCTTTTTTCCTGGCATTTCCTGTAAATACTTGGTAGCCATGCTAGAAGTGGGCTATGGGGGGAGGGCTTTCATTCGGCACCTTGGTTTCATTTTTATCAAAACTGCCGACCCTCCGAAAGCTAAATAAATGTTGCTGTCAGTGTCGAAAATATCCTCTGAAACACTCAATCCTCCCTTGTATTTTCAGTTTCACCTATCCTAATCACTAGGTAAGTCATTTTGAACCAGTCAAAATGGATGTGAATGGATAGCCCTTGATGTCAGCTTTCATTTGGCATCTTTGTTTCCTTGTCACTACAAGTTTCAACCCTCCAAAAGCTAATAAATGTTCCCGTCAGTGTCAAAAATTTCATCCGAAAGACAAAATCCTCCGATGTGTTTACAATTTCTCCTGTCCGAATCACTATAAAACTGATATTAACCAGTCAAATGGATGTAAATGGATAGTCATTGATGTCAGCTTTCATCTGGCACCTTTGTTTCCTTCTTACTGCAACTATCAATCCTCCAAAAGCTAAATAAATATTACTGTCAGTATCGATTATCTCCCAAGAAATACAAAATCCTCCCATGAATTTTCAATTTCACATATCCTAATCACTGGAAAATTCATTTTTAACCAGTCAAAATGGATGTGGATGGATAGCCCTTGATGTCAGCTTTCATCTGGCACCTTGGTTTCCTTGTTACTGCAAATGTCAACCCTCCAAATCTAAATAAATATAGCTGTCAGTTTCAAAAATCTCTTCCGAAACACAAAATCCTCCCTTGCATTTTCAATTTCATCTAACTTAATCACTAGATAAGTAACCTTTAACCAGTGAAAATGGATGTGGATGGATAGCCCTTGACGTCAGCTTTTATTTGGCACCTTTTTTTCCTTTTTACTTCAACTATTTATCCTCCAAAAGCTATATAAATATTACCTGTGTCAGAATCTATAATCTCCTAAGAAATACAAAATCCTCCCATGTATTTTCAATTTCACCTATCCTAATAACTGGAAAATTCATTTTTAACCAGTCAAAATGGATATGGATGGATAGCCCTTGATGTAAGCTTTCATTTGGCACTTTGGTTTCTCTGTTACTGCGAATGTCAACCCTCCAAAATCTAAAGAAATATAGCTGTCAGTGTCAAAAATCTCTTCCGAAAACAAAATCCTCCCTTGCATTTTCAATTTCACCAAACTTAATCATGAGATAAGTCATTTTTAACCAGTCAAAATGGATGTGGATGGATAGCCCTTGATGTCAGCTTCCATTTGGCACCTTTGTTTCCTTCTTACTGTAACTAACAATCCTCCAAAAGCTAAATAAATATTACCATCAGTGTCGATTATCTCCCAAGAAATACAAAATCCTCCCATGAATCTTCAATTTCACATATCCTAATCACTGGAAAATTCATTTTTAACCAGTCAAAATGGATGTGGATGGATAGCCCTTGATGTCAGCTTTCATCTGGCACCTTGGTTTCCTTATTACTGCAAATGTCAACCCTTCAAAAGCTAAAGAAATATAGCTGTCAGTGTCAAAAATCTCTTCCAAAACACAAAATCCTCCCTTGCATTTTCAATTTCACCTAACTTAATCACTAGATAAGTAATTTTGACCAGTCAAAATGGATGTGGATGGATAGCTCTTGACATCAGCTTTCATTTGGCAACTTGATGTCCTTGTTACTACATCCATACGTCCAAAAGCTAAATAAACATTACCATCAGTGTCTATAATCTCCTAAGACACACAAAATTCTCCCTTGTATTTTTTATATCACCTATCCTAATCACTAGAAAACTCATTTTAACCAACCCAAATGGATGTGGATTGATAGCCCTTGATGTCAGCTATCATTTGGCATCTTGATTTCTTTATTATCACAATTGTCAACCCTCCAAAAGCTAAATAAATGTAGCTTTCAGTGTCGAAAATATCATCCGAAACCCTAAATCCTCCCTTGTATTTTCAATTTCACCTATCTTAATCACTAGAAAACTCATTCTTAACCTACCCAATGGGATGTGGATGGGTAGCCCTTGATGTCAACTCTCATTTGGCAGCTTTATATCCATGCTATTACAACTGTCAACCCTCCAAAAGCTAAATAAGTATTACTGTTTGTGTAGATAATCTCCTGAGAAACACAAAATCCTCCCCATGTATTTTCAATTTCACCTATCCATATCACTAGAAAACTAATTTTAACCACCCAAATGGATGTGGATGGATACCCCTTCATGTCAGCTTTCAAGTTTCATATAATTGTCAACCCTCAAAAGCTAAATAAATGTTGCTGTCGAAATTTTCTCCAAAACACTAAATTGACTCATTCTGTACTGGAAAGAACCCATTTTGAGGCCACACCACAATAACCTGTCTGAGTTGTATATGCTAAGGGTTGTAGTCATGATTCAACTATGTAGTTGTCACATTTGTGTTCATTGGATGTAAAAACATCAAAATACACCTTCCACTTGGTGCCTTGTGCAATCAATGGCCAAATTATTGTAAAACAAAGGACATCGGAGGCCATTTTGTTTCATGCTAATTAGGGGGTTAAGGAGTCATAATTCAACTTTGGAGTCAACAAATTTGAACTCAGCAGATCAAAAAACATCAAATACACCTTTCACTTCTTGCCCTGGTGCAATTAGCAGCCAAATTATCCCTTAACAAAAGAAATTGGCGGCCATGTTGGTTTATGCTAATTAGGTGGTTAAGGACTAATAATTCAACTTTGTAGTCATCAAATTTGAACTCAGCAGGTCAAAAAACATCAAAATACGCCTTTTACTTGTTGTCCTAGTGCAAGTGGAAGCCAAATTATCACTAAACAAAGGAAATCGGCGGCCATCTTGTTTTATGCTAACTAGGGGGTGAAGGAGTCATATTTCAGCTTGGCAACAGCAAAATTTGAAATCTACGGAAAATTTTACACAAGAATCAACTTGTTGCCTGCTTCTACTAAAAAATGCCTTGGGCACCTTAAATAAGCCCTTTTTCTGGAAATGTGACCTGACTATATGGTGATGGGGTGATCTCCAAAGCAGATATGTGTACTGATGACATAGTTCTGCTATACACCATATGGCTATTTCAAAACAACATTTAAACAGCCCAACAAACGATACATGTCAGGATTTAAGTCCGGAAATTTTGGACGTGTGTAGTTTTGTAATTAAGGCTCTATCACACACTTATTGTCCTTTTTTTAGCAGAACTATCAGAGGACAACTATGCAGAAATGTGGAACCATATATATGTAAAAGCCAGTAAATTTCCTTGTATTACTCCTTAATTAAAAGGTCACAAACCCCGTATCACACGAAAAAAAAAATGGTTTGAAAATATCTATCACAATTCCCAAAAAGTATCACACGTGTCTGAAACACAAAAATTATTGCTGGAAATGCCCTATCACACGACTATCACACGTCTTTCAAAAGCCAACAACCGCGGGCTCAGACAAAAATATTCCTGACATAAATGGCTCTATCACACGATTATCACACATCTTTCTAAAAGCCAAAAACAATGTGCTGAAACGCAAATAATTTTGCCAGATATGCTCCATCATACGACTATCACACATGTTTTTAAAAGCCGAAAACCATGTATCACACGATTATCACACGTCCAGAATAAAACCAAAAATCAGGTGTGTCCATATATATCAAAAAGGCCTGCATAACACGAGACTCAAACACAAAAAATTTTGCCAGAAATGCAGTATCACACGACTATCACACGTCTTTTTAAAAGCCAAATTCAAGTGTGTCCAGTTATCAAAATAGGCCTCTATCACACGAGTCTCAATCAAAAAATTTTTGCTCGAAATGCTCTATCACACGACTATCACACGTCTTTTTTATCGACCAAAAACCCTCTTTCACACGACTATCACACGTCAATAATATTTTTTGCAAAATTTTACGAGTCCAAAACAAAAAATAAGGTGTGTCCAGTTACGAATAAAGGCCTCTATGACACGAGTCTCAATTAAAAAATTTTTGCTGGAAATGCTCTATCACACGACTATCACACGTCTTTTTTATCGACCAAAAACCCTCTTTCACACGTCTATCACACGTCAAGAATTTTTTTTGCAAAATTTTACAAGTCCAAAACAAAAAATAAGCTGTGTCCAGTTACGAAAAAAGGCCTCTATCACACGAATCTCAAACAAAAAAAATTTAGTCAGAAATGCTCTATCACACGACTATCACACATCTTTTTAAATGCCAAATTCAAGTGTGTCCAGTTATCAAAATAGGCCTCTATCACACGAGTCTCAATCAAAAATTTTTTGCTGGAAATGCCCTATCACACGACTATCACACGTCTTTTTTATCGACCAAAAACCCTCTTTCACACGACTATCACACGTCAATAATATTTTTTGCAAAATCTTAGAAGCCAAAACAAAAAATAAGCTGTGTCCAGTTTAGAAAAAAGGCCTCTATCACACGAGTCTCAATCAAAAATCCTTTGCTAGAAATGCTCTATCACACGACTATCACACGTCTTTTTTGTCGACCAAAAACCCTCTTTCACACGACTATCACACGTCACTAATATTTTTTGCAAAATCTTAGAAGCCAAAACAAAAAATAAGCTGTGTCCAGTTTATAAAAAAGGCCTCTATCACACGAATCTCAATCAAGAACTTTTTGCTGGAAATGCTCTATCACACGACTATCACACGACTTTTTTATCGACCAAAAACCCTCTATCACACGACTATCACACGTCTTTTTTATCGACCAAAAACCCTCTTTCACACGACTATCACACGTCAATAATATTTTTTGCAAAATCTTAGAAGCCAAAACCAAAAATAAGCTGTGTCCAGTTTATAAAAAAGGCCTCTATCACACGAATCTCAAACAAAAAGAATTATGACAGAAATGCTCTATCACACGACTATCACACGTCTTTTTAAAAGACAAATTCAAGTGTGTCCAGTTATCAAAATAGGCCTCTATCACAAGAGTCTCAATCAATAAATTTTTGCTGGAAATGCTCTATCACACGACTATCACACGTCTTTTTTATCGACCAAAAACCCTCTTTCACACGACTGTCACACGTCAAGAATATTTTTTGCAAAAGTTTAGAAGCCAAAACAAAAAATAAGCTGTGTCCAGTTTAGAAAAAAGGCCTCTATCACACGAATCTCAAACAAAAAAAATTATGTCAGAAATGCTCTATCACACGACTATCACACGTCTTTTTATCGGCCAAAAACCCTCTATCACACGACTATCACACGTCAGGATTATTTTCTGCAAAATGTTAAAGGTGCAAAACAAAAAATCAGGTGTGTCCAGTTAAGAAAAAAGGCCTCTATCACACGAATCTCAAACACTAAAAATTTAGTCAGAAATGCTGTATCACACGACTATCACACGTCTTTTTAAAAGCCAAATTCATGTGTGTCCAGTTATCAAAATAGGCCTCTATCACACAAGTCTCAATCAAAAATTTTTTGCTGGAAATGCTCTATCACACGACTATCACACGTCTTTTTTATCGACCAAAAACCCTCTTTCACACAACTATCACACGTCAATAATATTTTTTGCAAAATCTTAGAAGCCAAAACAAAAAATAAGCTGTGTCCAGTTTAGAAAAAAGGCCTCTATCACACGAGTCTCAATCAAAAATTCTTTGCTAGAAATGCTCTATCACACGACTATCACACGTCTTTTTTATCGACCAAAAACCCTCTTTCACACGACTATCACACGTCACTAATATTTTTTGCAAAATCTTAGAAGCCAAAACAAAAAATAAGCTGTGTCCAGTTTATAAAAAAGGCCTCTATCACACGAATCTCAAACAAAAAGAATTATGACAGAAATGCTCTATCACATGACTATCACACGTCTTTTTTATCGACCAAAAACCCTCTTTCACACGTCTATCACACGTCAGGATTATTTTTTGAAAAATATTACTAATCCAAAACAAAAAATCAAGTGTGTCCATTTAAGGAAAAAGGCCTCTATCACACGAATCGCAAACACTAAAAATTTAGTCAGAAATGCTCTATCACACGACTATCACACGTCTTTTTATCGGCCAAAAACCCTCTATCACACGACTATCACACGTCAGGATTATTTTCTGCAAAATGTTAAAAGTCCAAAAGAAAAAATCAGGTGTGTCCAGTTACGAAAAAAGGCCTCTATCACACGAATCTAAAACATAAAAAATTATGTCAGAAATGCTCTATCACACGACTATCACACGTCTTTTTAAAAGCCAAATTCAAGTGTGTCCACTAATCAAAATAGGCCTCTATAGCACGAGTCTCAATCAAAAATTTTTGCTGGAAATGCTCTATCACACGACTATCACACGTCTTTTTTATCGACCAAAAACCCTCTTTCACACGTCTATCACACATCAGGATTATTTTTTGAAAAATATTACAAATCCAAAACTAAAAATCAGGTGTGTCCATTTAAGGAAAAAGGCCTCTATCACACGAATCACAAACACTAAAAATTTAGTCAGAAATGCTCTATCACACGACTATCACACGTCTTTTTATCGGCCAAAAACCCTCTATCACACGACTATCACACGTCTTTTTAATCGACCAAAAACCCTCTATCACACAACTTTCACACGTCAGGATTATTTTCTGCAAAATGTTAAAAGTCCAAAACAAAAAATAAGGTGTGTCCAGTTACGAAAAAAGGCCTCTATCATACGAGTCTCTATCAAAAATTCTTTGCTAGAAATGCTCTATCACACGACTATCACACGTCATTTTAAAAGCCAAAAACCCTCTATCACACGACTATCACACGTCAAGGATATTTTTTGAAAAAAGTTGCAAGTTCAAAACAAAAATTCAGGTGTGTCCAGTTATCAAAAAAGGCCTCTATCACACACATCTAAAACACAAAAAATTAAGTCGGAAATTCACTATCACACGACTGTCACACGTCTTTTTAAAAGCCAAAAACCCTGTATCACACGTCTATCACACGTCAAGAATATTTTTTTAACAATTTTACAAGTCCTAAACAAAAATTCAGGTGTGTCCATTTATCAAAAAAGGCCTCTATCACACACAGCTGAAATACAAAAAATTTAGTCGGAAATGGTCTATCACACGCCTATCACACGTCAAGGACATTTTTTGAAAAAAGTTGCAAGTGCAAAACAAAAATTCAGGTGTGTCTAGTTATCAAAAAAGGCCTCTATCACACACGTCTGAAACACAAAAAATTTAGTCAGAAATGCTGTATCACACGACTATCACACGTCAATGATATTTTTTGAACAATTTTACAAGTCCTAAAAAAAAATTCAGGTGTGTCCATTTATCAAAAAAGGCCTCTATCACACACATCTGAAATGAAAAAAATTTAGTCGGAAATGCACTATCACACGACTGTCACACGTCTTTTTAAACGCCAAAAACCCTGTATCACACGTCTATCACACGTCAAGAATATTTTATACTAAGTCCAAAAAAAAAAATCAGGTGTGTCCAGTTATCAAAAAGGCCTCTATCACACAAATCTCAGACACAAAAAATTTAGACAGAAATGCTCTATCACACGACTATCACACGTCAAGGACATTTTTTGAAAAAAGTTGCAAGTGCAAAACAAAAATTCAGGTGTGTCTAGTTATCAAAAAAGGCCTCTATCACACACGTCTGAAACACAAAAAATTTAGTCAGAAATGCTGTATCACACGACTATCACACGTCTTTTTAAAAGCTAAAAACCCTCTATCACACGACTATCACACGTCAGGATTATTTTCTGCAAACTTTTACTATGTCCAAAGCAAAAAATGAGGTGTGTCCAGTTTAGAAAAAAGACCTCTATCACACGAATCTCAACACCAAAAATTTAGACAGAAATGATCTATCACACGACTATCACACGTCTTTTTAAAGGGCAAATTAAAGTGTGTCCAGTTACCAAAAAAGGCATCTATCACAAGAATGTCAAACACTGAAAATTAAGACAGAAATGCTCTATCACACGACTATCACACGTCTTTTTAAAGGGCAAATTCAAGTGTGTCCAGTTTAACAAAAAAGGCGTCTATCACACTAATCTTAAACACTAAAAATTTAGTCCGAAATGCTCTATCACACGTCTATCACACGTCTTTTTAAAAGCCAAATTCAAGTGTGTCCAGTTACCAGAAAAGGCCTTTATCACACGAATCTTAAACACTAAAAATTTAGTCCGAAATGCTCTATCACACGACTATCACACGTCTTTTTAAAAGCCAAAAACCCTCTTTCACACGTCTATCACACATCAGGATTATTTTTTGAAAAATATTACAAATCCAAAACTAAAAATCAGGTGTGTCCAGTTACGAAAAAAGGCCTCTATCACACAAATCTAAAACACTAAAAATTTAGTCAGAAATGCTCTATCACACGACTATCACACGTCTTTTTATCGGCCAAAAACCCTCTATCACACGACTATCACACGTCTTTTTAATCGACCAAAAACCCTCTATCACACAACTTTCACACGTCAGGATTATTTTCTGCAAAATGTTAAAAGTCCAAAACAAAAAATAAGGTGTGTCCAGTTACGAAAAAAGGCCTCTATCATACGAGTCTCTATCAAAAATTCTTTGCTAGAAATGCTCTATCACACGACTATCACACGTCATTTTAAAAGCCAAAAACCCTCTATCACACGACTATCACACGTCAAGGATATTTTTTGAAAAAAGTTGCAAGTTCAAAACAAAAATTCAGGTGTGTCCAGTTATCAAAAAAGGCCTCTATCACACACATCTAAAACACAAAAAATTAAGTCGGAAATTCACTATCACACGACTGTCACACGTCTTTTTAAAAGCCAAAAACCCTGTATCACACGTCTATCACACGTCAAGAATATTTTTTTAACAATTTTACAAGTCCTAAACAAAAATTCAGGTGTGTCCATTTATCAAAAAAGGCCTCTATCACACACAGCTGAAATACAAAAAATTTAGTCGGAAATGGTCTATCACACGCCTATCACACGTCAAGGACATTTTTTGAAAAAAGTTGCAAGTGCAAAACAAAAATTCAGGTGTGTCTAGTTATCAAAAAAGGCCTCTATCACACACGTCTGAAACACAAAAAATTTAGTCAGAAATGCTGTATCACACGACTATCACACGTCAATGATATTTTTTGAACAATTTTACAAGTCCTAAAAAAAAATTCAGGTGTGTCCATTTATCAAAAAAGGCCTCTATCACACACATCTGAAATGAAAAAAATTTAGTCGGAAATGCACTATCACACGACTGTCACACGTCTTTTTAAACGCCAAAAACCCTGTATCACACGTCTATCACACGTCAAGAATATTTTATACTAAGTCCAAAAAAAAAAATCAGGTGTGTCCAGTTTAGAAAAAAGGCCTCTATCACACAAATCTCAGACACAAAAAATTTAGACAGAAATGCTCTATCACACGACTATCACACGTCAAGGACATTTTTTGAAAAAAGTTGCAAGTGCAAAACAAAAATTCAGGTGTGTCTAGTTATCAAAAAAGGCCTCTATCACACACGTCTGAAACACAAAAAATTTAGTCAGAAATGCTGTATCACACGACTATCACACGTCTTTTTAAAAGCTAAAAACCCTCTATCACACGACTATCACACGTCAGGATTATTTTCTGCAAACTTTTACTATGTCCAAAGCAAAAAATGAGGTGTGTCCAGTTTAGAAAAAAGACCTCTATCACACGAATCTCAACACCAAAAATTTAGACAGAAATGATCTATCACACGACTATCACACGTCTTTTTAAAGGGCAAATTAAAGTGTGTCCAGTTACCAAAAAAGGCATCTATCACAAGAATGTCAAACACTGAAAATTAAGACAGAAATGCTCTATCACACGACTATCACACGTCTTTTTAAAGGGCAAATTCAAGTGTGTCCAGTTTAACAAAAAAGGCGTCTATCACACTAATCTTAAACACTAAAAATTTAGTCCGAAATGCTCTATCACACGACTATCACACGTCTTTTTAAAAGCCAAATTCAAGTGTGTCCAGTTACCAGAAAAGGCCTTTATCACACGAATCTTAAACACTAAAAATTTAGTCCGAAATGCTCTATCACACGACTATCACACGTCTTTTTAAAAGCCAAAAACCCTCTATCACACGACTATCACACGTCAAGGATATTTTTTGAAAAAAGTTGCAAGTGCAAAACAAAAATTCAGGTGTGTCCAGTTATCAAAAAAGGCCTCTATCACACACATCTAAAACACAAAAAATTAAGTCGGAAATTCACTATCACACGACTGTCACACGTCTTTTTAAAAGCCAAAAACCCTGTATCACACGTCTATCACACGTCAAGAATATTTTTTTAACAATTTTACAAGTCCTAAACAAAAATTCAGGTGTGTCCATTTATCAAAAAAGGCCTCTATCACACACATCTGAAATACAAAAAATTTAGTCGGAAATGGTCTATCACACGCCTATCACACGTCAAGGACATTTTTTGAAAAAAGTTGCAAGTGCAAAACAAAAATTCAGGTCTGTCTAGTTATCAAAAAAGGCCTCTATCACACACGTCTGAAACACAAAAAATTTAGTCAGAAATGCTGTATCACACGACTATCACACGTCAATGATATTTTTTGAACAATTTTACAAGTCCTAAAAAAAAATTCAGGTGTGTCCATTTATCAAAAAAGGCCTCTATCACACACATCTGAAATGAAAAAAATTTAGTCGGAAATGCACTATCACACGACTGTCACACGTCTTTTTAAACGCCAAAAACCCTGTATCACACGTCTATCACACGTCAAGAATATTTTATACTAAGTCCAAAAAAAAAAATCAGGTGTGTCCAGTTTAGAAAAAAGGCCTCTATCACACAAATCTCAGACACAAAAAATTTAGACAGAAATGCTCTTATCACACGACTATCACACGTCAAGGACATTTTTTGAAAAAAGTTGCAAGTGCAAAACAAAAATTCAGGTGTGTCTAGTTATCAAAAAAGGCCTCTATCACACACGTCTGAAACACAAAAAATTTAGTCAGAAATGCTGTATCACACGACTATCACACGTCAAGGATATTTTTTGAACAATTTTACAAGTCCTAAACAAAAATTCAGGTGTGTCCATTTATCAAAAAAGGCCTCTATCACACGAATCTCAAACACTAAAATATTAGTCAGAAATGCTCTATCACACGACTATCACACGTCTTTTTAAAAGCTAAAAACCCTCTATCACACGACTATCACACGTCAGGATTATTTTCTGCAAACTTTTGCTATGTCCAAAGCAAAAAATGAGGTGTGTCCAGTTTAGAAAAAAGACCTCTATCACACGAATCTCAACACCAAAAATTAAGACAGAAATGATCTATCACACGACTATCACACGTCTTTTTAAAGGGCAAATTCAAGTGTGTCCAGTTACCAAAAAAGGCATCTATCACAAGAATGTCAAACACTGAAAATTAAGACAGAAATGCTCTATCACACGACTATCACACGTCTTTTTAAAGGGCAAATTCAAGTGTGTCCAGTTTAACAAAAAAGGCGTCTATCACACTAATCTTAAACACTAAAAATTTAGTCCGAAATGCTCTATCACACGTCTATCACACGTCTTTTTAAAAGCCAAATTCAAGTGTGTCCAGTTACCAGAAAAGGCCTTTATCACACGAATCTTAAACACTAAAAATTTAGTCCGAAATGCTCTATCACACGACTATCACACGTCTTTTTAAAAGCCAAAAACCCTCTATCACACGACTATCACACGTCAAGGATATTTTTTGAAAAAAGTTGCAAGTGCAAAACAAAAATTCAGGTGTGTCCATTTATCAAAAAAGGCCTCTATCACACACGTCTGAAACACAAAAAATTTAGTCAGAAATGCTGCTTCACACGACTATCACACGTCCAGGATATTTTTTGAACAATTTTACAAGTCCAAAACAAAAATTCAGGTACGATCAGTTATCAAAAAAGACCTCTATCACACGAGTCTCAAACACAAAAAATTCAAAGTCAGCCTAAACTATGAATATGTAATTTCAAGATAGAAGTAATTTTCCTGTACAAATCAAATCTTAAAAAAGTACTGTTGATTTATATGTTGGAATTATGACTGGTTGGCTCAAGGTGATAAACAATATGTGGAGCAATGTAACTTGAATATGTAAGAGCCTAGCTTTACTCACTCTATAGAGCATGGTTATTATACACAGCTGCATGCTTTTGTGCAAGCAATTCAGGAATTTTCATTGTATATAGATAATCCTCAATCGATTGGTTGTCTTTTAATTTAGCACTATCTACCCATTGAACTAATATGGGTCTTAACTTTGTTAAGCGACTGGAAAATTATCCATGTCACATATTTTAGACCTTGTAGAATTTATTTTAGTTTTTATCAACCTTTTCTGGGTTTTTTATTACTTTGTTACTTCATTAAAAATCACAAAAGTCACATGCATAATTTGTGTTTCCAAACCTTTGGCCAGCAGTGTATGTTCAATTGTGTAAAGTTATACACACTTGCTTAATGCTTATAAAGAAACACCCTGAATTTCTATAATTAAACCTGCTATTGCTCTACCTGGAGGTTACAGTGTGAAAATTCTTTCTAACAGGGAGATTGTGCTTCTTATGGAACTCTCAGTTACCACCCTGGGAAAGTGGATGATGCTTGGTGTCAGTATGTTTTAAATGACCAGTCCATCTTGAGTGCTAAGCATGAACTAGAAAAAACGTATGCAAAAGCAATATCATTCCAATTGAGACAATAAATTCATATTGCTTGACATAGCCAGTATATAAGTTATGTGTTTTGACATGAATATCTGACAAAAAATAGAATGCTAATTATTTAAAAATAATTTGAAACTTCACAATTAATTGTCACACACCAAAATATTTTACTAAACAGCATAATTCAATTTTGCCCTATTGAAAGTTACAAGGAAGATTTCAGAACAGGACCCAGTTATTGTGTGAAAAGGACATAATGTTAAGCAAAAAAGAAAATTGTGACTTGGGTAATTTCATCAGATAAGTGCATACATCTTATATGTGTGGAAAGCAAATTAAGAATTATTAAGCTTCCAAAAGTTTGGGGGGCCAACGTTTAGAACACTCAATGAAATAGGTAGACCATCATCATATGTTCCAGTGGAAGCTGCCAAAGTTACAAATATCTATGGGGATTGTGATTTTTTTTCACGCTTATGAGCAAGTGTGCATACTGCATATTACTTTTCATTAGATGATTTTGTATAACTTTGTTATAACCAGACCAATAACTGTAAACGAAGTATTGTATAACAGAAAAAGTCAAAATGACTGGTTCATGCAAAAATAGAGTTGCAAAGGGCCTCAGGACATCATATTTTTTAAGAATGTCATGAGATCATAACTGCCTAATAGAAAATCACTTATGGCAAGACATCTACCTTTGTTCACAGACTGTCTCAAACTTTTTGTTTAGCATGCGGCAATCTGAAGGCAATTAGGCGAATCAGTGCTTTTAACTGTTGTGGCACTGAAGATTGTATACTTGGGCCCTAATCATTTATTGGAAGTGTAAAAGGTATAAAGGTTTGGTTATGAAACATGCCTTGTAGTGTGACATCTGGTTAGTCACAGTATCCTCAAACTTATATACAAAAATGTCCAATTTCACCAACCTTTTTACACCAGTCTAATAATTGCCATTGAACGAGTGTTACACCTTTAGTTAAAAGTCTCTATTTTTTTGCTATGACAAATATCTTTGCTGCATGCAATTGAATTTATTATTACCTTGGCTAAGAAGCTGTTGTGGTCCATGGCACTTCAGCATGTGAGTTTGTGGGTATGTGAGTTGCCTCCTGCAAAAACTACTGGATGGATTAAAATTTCCTTTTGCATGATTTGTTCATTTGTACTACACAATGCCTGATAAATTTTAGTGACAGTTGGAGCTTTTTTGCGCCTAAAGTTAAAGAAATCTGAAAAAGGCCTCTGCTGCGCAGCGCTGCATGCACTATCATTTTTTCATGTAGCACTAGCAGCCAAGAGGGTATATATTTCTGCATTCTCTCTGCAAAAACGGCCATTAAAAATCCAAAGAAGGTGCTACAGCACTAAATCAGCAACATTTCAACGTTTATTTGATGAAAATCCGACCAGAATTGGCAAAATTAGCATGAAATTGTAGAAAATCCGAAGCATGCTGATGCAAGTTCTACGACGAGTTGACAACATTTAGGCCCTAGTCTTAATTAACTGCTTATGTGTGGCATCTTGCAGTAGTCAAAGTTCAATTTTAAATGGTCAGCGAAGCTATGTGCTCTCTGAGTGCCTGTTCTGCATTTTTATGTTGCTATGAATCTGCTAAAATATATGTTTTTATTTTTGTTCTTTCATGAGCTATGGATCTTCCTTGATACAGGCAAAATATTTAATTTGACAAAATTGTAGAAAACATACGCAAAATTGTGAAAAAATTTTGCAATGTCTCTTTTTGGCAGTTGTAAAGTCAAGTGTCTTACAGCCTTTCACTTAGGCACTGCAAAAGCGTGTACTGTTGCACTGTGAAAATGGCACTACGTGTGTCATCATATGATTTGTCATGATCACACCCAATACTTTCAATGTTAATTTGATTCAAGGAGACTTATCCCTCAGTCTGCTGACAGACTCTGAATGAACAGCACAGCTGGAGAGTCTGCCAGAAATCGGATGACCTCCAGCTGACATATTTCTTAATATTCGAGTAGGTCAGGTCATGTCTAGGTAGAGGGACCTCATCACTTATGCTCATACGCACAGCTAAGCTGAGCTGCCAGCAACATATAAACAAAGCGCAATCAACAATTTCAAACTATCAATGATTGCACATGCACTGCCAATGAGCACCATAAAACTATGAAGTTTTCAAATCCTTTAACAGCTACTGCCAGCATGATTTTAAAAATGATAGTTTAATGCGTTCTCCAACGAAACTAATTGAAACAACAAACGGACAACAATGAAACACTAAAGCATTCATTCAATTGCTTTGAGAGATCTGAAACAGTTAATTATGTCTGTCACACCAAAGAAGAGTTAATCTTTTTGCAGCATTAGAACTAATGGACTTAATATTACTTGATATGGATAAAGGTAAAACTCCGTTAAACATATTCAGTGACTTGTCGAAAGCGTTTGATACCATATATCATAAAATCCTTCTATCGAAATTATCTCACTATGGCTTTAAAGATAACTCTTACAAATTAATGGAAGACTACCTCAGTGACAGAAAACAATATGTAGAACTAACTGAAAGTCGATCGACAGAACTAACAACTGAAAAAGGGGTGCCACATGGTTCAATCCTTGGACCACTCTTATTCATTATCTAAATCAATGACCTCGGCAATTCCACCAAACTTTTTAAAACCATAAGCTATGCAGATGATACTACCGTGTTTGTCTCTCTAAATAACAATAATAATCAATTCAATATCGTCCAAATCAACAACGAACTGAGGAAAGTCAGTGAGTGGCTAGACTTGAACAAACTGTCATTAAATGTGTCAAAGACAAAGTTTAAACATTGAAATTAAATCGCAGAAAGTAGGGCTCAAGTCCAATATACGGTTAAGTAGTTCCAGTGAGACTCTTTACTCTTAAAAATCATTGCGTCACAACCGTTGTCATGATGTCACATGGGGGCTGCCGCCCCCACACCCCTGCTCATTGGCCGAAACATTTGTTATGATGACGTCACAACCAAATAACACCCTTATTGTTACACCATGGAACTATTTGGTCCTTATATTGGACTTGAACCGAAAGTAGAACATGTAACAGAATTTGACTTTTTTGGTATTGTTCTTGACACTCAACTAAAATGGAAAGCACATATTAATAAAATCAGCAAAAAAATGTCTAAAGCAACTGGCATCTTGTCAAAATTGAAAAAATGTGATTCCCCAAAACAAAATTTTGTATTTCTCGCTCATAAATTCATACATTGACTGTGGTATATTTTTTTGGGGTCATAAAGGTAACAAACCTTCTACCCTTCAAAAAAAGGCACTTCGAATAATAACAAGAAGCAAATACAATGCCCACACTGACCCCCTCTTTAAAAAACTTAATATCTTAAAAATCCAGGACCTGTACATACCGGAAAATATTTCCAAGCAGTACTTGGAATCACTCAAAATAAAACATAATATAAATACATGCCAGTCTACGAGGAAAAGCAATGATAAAGAAGCTGTGTATATTTGGTGCCATAACATCTCTATGTTTATCCTTTCATTGAATCCTTTTTTTTAAATGTTTTAATAATCAACTATGATATATATGTTACCAAATAAAAATAAGTTGTTTGTTGGACTGTTTAAATGTTGTTTTGACATACTCATATGGTGTATAGCAGAACTATATCATCAGTTCACATATCCGCTTTGGAGATCACCCCATCACCATAGCTTTTCGTGACTGCTGCCAAATGTTACAGAATATGGTAATTATGGCTGTGAACCAGACCCATAAACCTGTTTCATTAAGGTTTTTTTCCTCATAAAATAATGACATATTACAAGAGTAAAATGTTTGTGCAGTATGATGAACCTGACTTCCAGCGGTGGATCATAGTGCTGTGTTACAGAGTACGTTACATTTTTGCTCCTCACAAAACTTGCAACAGCAGAGAAATACCAATGATTCAAGGGAGCTGTTTATGGTATGTTAGCAGTTGTACTACCTGGTCATATGATATTTGGAAAAATATGTCACGTTTTTGCATACGTCCTGGCCTCTAAAAAATCTAATGGTTAAAACCAGTCCCGAATCATGTCATAATGTAGAGTATACTGTTGTTTGATAGCCACAATAGGGAATTGCCTTGAACAGTTCAAGCATTAGCTAAAGTTATCACATGGCTCTCTCAATGTCTCAGCCACAGTACGTCACGTTTTGGCGTACGTCCCATTTTTGGGCCTCACATATTTGACCAGATATCGAAAGATGCTTTGGAGAATTATTAGTTTTGGGGACGTAGACATAGCCACAAGACCAATCACTGGTAATAAAAGCATTTTTCTATTGCAGGCCTGAGGTAAAGCCTATGTCTTGAGTGAGATAAATTGTAGACTGCACCATGTTTTTGTACTGCTTCACAGTGGGAGTAGATACGTATCTCAACACATAGGAGGTATTAAGCTCTGAAACTTCTCTAGTTAGTACCTAGGATGGTCCTCTTTGAAATGGTGTTTAATATTTAATATTACAAGACACTTTATTTTCCACCCTTTGGTGGCCAGAATCTGTACGCATTCCCATGCTACAGGCCTCTATGGCAGTCCATTCATGATTAGATGTAAGACCTGAACCATAAAAAGTTTATAGGCGGTGCGTGGAAAAGCGTTCTAAATAGGACATCTCAAGCATCGCCTAGCCAATTATTTATCACATGAAATAGTCTAATGTATGATGTATCCCAAATGGCTGAAATAAAAACCTGTCTGTCTGTCTGTCTCTTGATCATGACTAATCCAACTGCCTCTAAGTTTCCTATGTTGAAAGTATAGAAGATGTCACTTCATCAGCTATCATGAGTCACGAAGTGCATTATTCACAGTGAACTGGTCCTCATTTTTGCTTTATCAAAGTGAAAGGCTGTAATTGCATTTCACCAACAATTTTAAGATAAGTCCCAAATCATTTTGAATTGGACTGCTCCCTAGCCATTGTTTGGCATTCTTACCAAGCTTTCAGATGTCACTGTTTGTTAATCCTACCATTTTGATTCTTCTCAATTAAAAAGTAGTAAAAGTCTGTTCTAACTTTCAACTATGCAGAACAGGGCTTCAACCATCCTAACTTTCAGTGTTATATTGTAAAGTATACCCTGACCACATGTACCTTTATTCTGTAAAGAAAGCTTTTTTGTAACCAATAGTTATTTACAGATGATTTCATATTTGTAGACAAAAGGACTGAATAACTATTTCTTGTAATTCTCTCTTGCGCTGATAATTGTTGCTTCAGTAATATTTTAATCATGGCAAGAGTTTACAAGATATCACCTTGATATTTTGGATCAACAACCTTTATAATATGACAGACATGACTGTTGGATATCATATAGCTGGTATATTTAGATCTTCAGATATAAAATTAAACGGCCATGCAACTTAAAATCACGTTGACATATAATCTGTAATGTTTCACTTGAACTAAAAATTCTTGTTTCATTAGTAATTTTTTCATGGCTAGGATTTTCGAGATATCGACTTGGAATTTTGGCTCAGTAACCTAAGCAATATGACAGACAAGACTGGTGAATATCATATAGAGCTTTTCTTTTTAGATCCTGAGATATAAAATAAAACGGCCATGGAACTTAAAAATACGTTGACTCAAATCTGTGATTTCACGCTAGAACTGAAAATTCTTGTTCAGTTATAATTTTTTTGTGGCAAGAGTTTTTGAGATATCGTCTTCAAATTCTGGATTTGATGTCTACACTATATGTGTTACATTATGTGCTAATTTTCATACATCTTGGTGGATTAGATCCAAAGAAATAGAATAAATCGGGCGTGGCATGCAGAAAAACGTTTCTGAAATCAATGAACAACATAGCTGAAACTATTCCAATAAACCAAATTTAACATTATTACTTTGCCATGTGTTTTGAAATATTGTCTTAAACAATATAAGAAAATAAAAAGGGGTCCTCATCACGATGGAAATTTATATAAATCAGTATTTGTACAACAAAGTCATTTTGGAAAAACTAAACAAATTTACCGAAAATTGCTTAGAAAAATTTTCTATACTGAATAGGAAGTCAAAATTCATCAATCCAAAGCAATATTTTCTTCTGGATCTAATGCTTCAAACCGCTAGTCTCTAGCCCTAATAGATCCTTCTAAAAATGGAAAAGACCGCTCATTTTTGTGTGTTGTCAAAATCACAAGAAAAGATGCTGAGCAGCAGCAGAGTTTGTGACGCTTTTCTGGATTTGTGGGAGTGTGTCTAAATACTGCTCTCTGATTGGTTGTGTTCAGTATATTCCCTGTATTTATAGGGAAAAAACGTCGTATACAGGTCAGCTGACCATATACTGATTTTCTCCCTGATATTTACTTTTTGCCTGCTGTATTGGCCAGGGAAAAACACAGTATCGGGGAGAAAATGTGCATAGACATGGGATAAGTTCGATTACATTATTTCCATTATTATGCAGTTCTTCAAAATACAACCTTTGCTAGTTGTAAGAAAAGAAAAGTATTGATATGCTTTGATTTATTGAGTGAAGCCAGTTACAATGGACAGATGTCAAGCTCACACTAAGAAATTACTACAAAATCTGTGGCGTTTTCCATGACTTCTACTTTCCATGGCAACAAAACAACCATTTATTTTTTATTCCTAGAATCTGATATGTCGGGAATCAACTGTATGCAATCTCAATATAAATTGACCCTAAATGCATGTGCCTTTGTTATATGTCAAAAGTTGGACAGAACATTTGAAAAACCCTCGTAAAAATGACAATGCAGTTAAATTCCATGTGTTCTTTTTGCTACCTGACAGAACAGCTGCTTTAATCCTTTGTCTCATCACAGTGACTGTCTCCTCCCCCTGGCCCCTTTGTAAATTACAGTACAAATTTCTAGAAGTGGCTCGTCATTTAAAATCTAGCCTTAGCTATCTATCCATAGCCTTTCCAAGCTAACCTAAGCTACACTTATCCATAGCTAGCCAAAGCTACATGTAGTACAGAACAAATAAAAACACAAGCATCCATCTTTTCCTCTTTCCATTTTATTCTTTCTTCCTTATTTATGATTATACCATACTGTGACATTCTTGGTTAAGTGGTTCACTCTTTCTTTTTTGGTTAAATAGTCTTAGTCATCCAGACCTTTGTCTTGCTTACGGCTTCTACACAATCAAGTGTACAAAACAAAATGGTCCATCGTTACGGGGTCATTACTCGACTAGTATTTCCTTGAAACTCCTGATCTTGTATGCACTTGATAGACAATAAAGTTACGAAAATGCTCAACCAAAAATACTGAAAATCGGTTGATATTTGAGGTAGAGACAGTCAAAAATGTAGTATAATATCATTCTATTTTTTCCCATTGGAAACTTTTGTTATGAAATTTCACTTTAAAATTTCTGTTTTTTGTAAGCCTAGCGTGTCAAATATAATATGCCCACAATAATTTTTCCATTGGAGAATCTATACTGGCATAGTTTGTGAGCATTTAACCTGGATTGGAAGCATTGCTTATCTATTTTCTTGAAATCACACGCCAAAAGCAAAATGCTGTGATTGTTACACAATTGCAAAATAGAACATGGTGCTATGGATTAACTGCTATAACATTGTATTGCCCACTTTGAATGATTTTTTTTGCATCAGTATCTTCCATGCAATCAGACTAATGAACTGACCAGTTTTCAGAAGGCTGATACCTTCCTCCTTGGTTTTGTGAGGTCATGAAGTTGACAGAATCACTAACTTTTTTTTTCAAGGTCAAGGAGCACATTTTAAAAATGTTAATATCTCTTATATTTCTTGCAGATTAATTTTTTTTAGCTTGCAAGGAATAGGGCCATTTTCAGAAATCCCAAAGTATTTGTTGTCTCCAACACTCCAGAATATCGTCTCAAAATTTCAAGATCCTCATAATAACCATAACGATTCAGTGAAGGTCAAAATGTTGAAAAATGTCTCTAAATAATTTACTCAGCCTGTAAACATTTCATAATTATACCATTATTTCAAATGGCCATATCTCCGGTCCTAATTAAGTTAAAGAAATAATAAAAATATTTGCAGGAAGCTAAGATTCTCATTGGTCGAAGACATGCCAAGAAGAGCTAAGAAGCCATACTGGAGTGAGTGATTAACAAATCTCTACAGGAAGTTCCGTGAAGTTGACAAGAAATGGTCAAATGCCCGAGGTCAAGCGAGGAGGCAACTGACAGCCGAGAGGGGCCAGAGAACAAAAGAATTTGATGCGGCACTACAGAAAGCTAAACGTAACTATTGGAAAAGTCTTCAACAAAATATTCTGCAACTTGAAACAAATAACATAAAGGAGTTTTGGCGATATGTTAGTAATATTGGTATTGCAAGTGAGAGACGTCCCAAGGTACCATGATGATGGGGTGAAACGGGATAAACCCAGTTTGCTGGCTAAAATGGCAAGAGGACTTCTTTAATCTCCTAAATGGCGAACAGAGGTCTGACCCAGCTAAGGCAAGTGAGCTTCATGCATTAGGCCAAGGTGAAAGACTTCATAGTACCATGCTGACTAGGCCACTTGAATTGAGACAGGTTCAATAAGCTGTCAACACAGCCAAGAATGGTATATCTGCGGGCTTTGATGGTATCCCCATCGAGGTCCTACGCAACCCAACTGCCATTGAGTTCCTACATCAGTTACTCTCCTTGTGTTTTGAAAAAGGACAAGTACCAGACATGTGGAATAAGAATATTATTAGTCCAATTCCGAAGGACGGTAATAAAGAAGCTCACTGAATTACAGAGGGATTTCACTGGCCTCTGTCGTTAAAAAAACTTTACTGCTCAATTCTGAATAACCGTCTTGTCTCTTGGGTAGAAAGAAACAGTTTACTGGAAGACAACCAAAAGGGATGCCGCAAAAATCATAGCTGCCAAGATCAGCTATCATCACTGACCTCTATCATTGACAATAGGGGAACACAAGGTAAGCCAATATTCGTAGCCTCTTGGATTTTAGTAAGGCATACGATTGGATAAATAGGCAAAAGCTGTTCGTTCTCTGTACAATAATGTTTAGTGCAGTGTCTGCTTTAACGGTCAGCTAACAGACTGGTTCCCTGTTAATGTAGGAGTGAAGCAAGGCTGTACCCTGTCTCCTTAATTGTTTAACAGGTATCTGAATAAGACTGTGAAAAAGTCCCAATCTTGTACGCAGATGATGTAGCGCTTCTCGGAGAATCTGAGGAGGAACTTCAGGAGATGATCAACTTGATGTTTTCATGGTGCTCAACATCGGATATGACGGTGAACATCGAAAAAACTAAAGTTGTCCACTTTAAGAAAGGTCCTGCCACGCAGCGTATGGATTATGTCTTCATGTATGGTGATCACCAAATTGAAACCTGTGACAAGTACAGGTACCTCACATGTATGGGGAGACAAATGTCATCGAAATGTGGTAGCAGCACAAAATTGTGCCTTGAGATTCTTCCTTGGAGTAAGAAAACGTACCCCCATTGCAGCAATGCAAGGATATATGGGCTGGAGTTCCCAAGAACACCGTCAATGGGTAACGGTAATAAGACATTGGTGTAGATTGTCCAACATGAGTAATCAACGTGTGAACCAGAAAGTTTTCCAATGGTGTATGAAGTCTGCATCTGAAGGAGTGAAGAATACCATGTCCCAAATACAGCACTTTCTCTATAGAATCGGCCTCCATCAACTGACAAGTGGGGAGAATACTCCACGGTTTGAGAGTGTAAAGAGACCAGTTGACCAGCATCTCACAAATCACTTTGTATCTATTTTGGACGAGAAAATCAAGAGGGATGGTGCAACCAATGGCACAGGACTAAACAAATTGAGAACGTACAGACTGTTCAAGCATGTATATGGAGTGGACAAATATGTCAACATAATGTCCTAGCGTCAAAGAAGAGCTATAGCAAAATCTCGTTTTGGGACTGCACCACTGAGTATAGAGACTGGTCGCTGCACAGGGGAACCTGAAGAAAATAGGCTTTGTCGGTTTTGTAGTTGAATGACATTGAAAATGAGTTGCATGTGCTGGTAAAATGTCCTCAAGATAATGAAATAAGTACTAGATTATTTGAAGTTGCTGTTAATATCTGTGATAATTTTAATGATCTCGAAGACTGTGACAAGATGATTTTTTGTTAGGTACTGCAGAAATTGCCAGATGTTCTGCATTAGCATGCCGATCAATTTTACATAAAAGATCAAGACTTATGGTGCTACCTTAAATTAATTTTTAGTATGATATACGACATTATACGTGTATGCAAGTGTGATTGCCTTTTTATCCAAGTTCTTAAATTGTTTTAACATATTATTTAATTTATTTTATAGATTTTAGATGCTGTAAATGATAATTCCTTATACAAATAGTCTCTCATAACTCTTTGCAGAGTGGTCTGCCGGTTTTTATCTGATTTATTGTACCGTATTTTATGCTTGTTGCCTTAGTGAGACTTTAATAAATATATCAATATCAATAAGAGTAATATGTTACTCAAAGTTTCTCAAAACCTGTAAAAGTTAGGAACCTGAGGCTACTGGACTACATACCCAACTTCCTAATTTATATTATGTGGGCCTGAACCCATTTTACTATACAGTGCCGCATGTAAGTAAGTGAAACGCATGACATAGTGCCATTGCATCAATGCTAAACATCCTCAGCCAAACGGTTCGTGGAGGCATGAATTCTCATCGGATGAAAGGAAAACAAAGTGGGTCATAAAGCCGATGTGTGAGGCAAGTGGGATAAAAACAGCAGCCCATTTTCTTCGCTGTAGTCGGAGTTAGGTATGGGTCAAAGTGTTTGAAACAGGATTTCTGACTAAATTTTTAGTGTTTGAGACTCGTGTGATAAAGGCCTTTTTTGATAACTGGACATACCTGAATTTTTATTATGAACTTGTTACCTTTTTCAAAAAATATTCTTGACGTGTGATAGTCGTGTGATACAGGGTTTTTGACTTTTAAAAAGACGTGTGATAGTCGTGTGATAGAGCATTTCCCACTAAATTTTTTGTGTTTGAGAATTGTGTGATAGAGGTCTTTTTTAATAACTGGACACACCTGAATTTTTTTTTTGACATGTAAAATTTTTTTTTTAATGTCCTTGTCGTGTGATAGTCGTGTGAAACAGGATTTCTAAATAAATTTTTTGTGTTTGAGACTCGTGTGGTAGAGGTCTTTTTTGATAACTGGACACACCTGAATTTTTATTTTGGACAAGGTTTTTGACTTTTAAAAAGACGTGTGATAGTCGTGTGATAGAGCATTTCTGACTGAATTTTTTATTTTTGAGACTCGTGTGATAGAGGCCTTTTTTGAGAATTGGACACACCTGCATTTTAGTTTTGGACTCATAATTTTTTTTTTTAATGTCTGTGACGTGTGATAGTCGCGTGATAAAGGGTTTTTTTACTTTTAAAAAGATGTGTGACAGTCGTGTGATAGAGAATTTCTGACATATTTTTTTGTGTTTGAGACTCGTGTGAGAGAGGCCTTTTTTGAGAACTGGACACACCTGAATTTTAGTTTTTGACAGGGTTTTTGACTTTTAAAAAGACGTGTGATAGTCGTGTGATAGAGCATTTCTGACTAAATTTTTAGTGTTTGAGATTCGTATGATAGAGGCCTTTTTTCTAAACTGGACACACCTGATTTTTTGTTTTGCACTTTTAAAATTTTGCAAATAATAATCCTGACGTGTGATAGTCGTGTGAAAGAGGGTTTTTGGCCAATAAAAAAGACATGTGATAGTCGTGTGATAGAGCATTTCCAGCAAAAAATGTTGTGCTTGAGACTCGTGTGATAGATGACTTTTTTGATAACTGGACTCACTTGAACTGGGCTTTTAAAAAGACGTGTGATAGTCGTGTGATACAGCATTTCTAACTAAATTTTTAGTGTTTGCGATTCGTGTAATAGAAGCCTGTTTTCTTAACTGGACACACCTGAATTGAATTAGAAAAAAGGCCTCTATCACACGAATCTCAAACAAAAAAGAATTATGACAGAAATGCTCTATCACACGACTATCACACGTCTTTTTAAAAGCCAAATTCATGTGTGTCCAGTTATCCAAATAGGCCTCTATCACACGAGTCTCAATCACAAAATTTTTGCTGGAAATGCTCTATCACAGGACTATCACACATCTTTTTTATCGACCAAAAACCCTCTTTCACACGTCTGTCACACGTCAAGAATATTTTTTGCAAAATTTTAGAAGCCAAAACAAAAAATAAGCTGTGTCCAGTTTAGAAAAAAGGCCTCTATCACACGAATCTCAAACGCTAAAAATTATGTCAGAAATGCTCTATCACACGACTATCACACGTCTTTTTTAAAAGCCAAATTCAAGTGTGTCCAGTTATCAAAATAGGCCTCTATCACACGAGTCTCAATCAAGAACTTTTTGCTGGAAATGCTCTATCACACGAC
This sequence comes from Platynereis dumerilii, assembly GCA_026936325.1. NCBI lineage: Eukaryota > Metazoa > Annelida > Polychaeta > Phyllodocida > Nereididae > Platynereis > Platynereis dumerilii. Next base: position 9,502,664 of record JAPTHN010000016.1, on the reverse strand, counting down.
TATCACACGACTTTTTTATCGACCAAAAACCCTCTTTCACACGTCTATCACACGTCAAGAATATTTTTTGCAAAATTTTACAAGTCCAAAACAAAAAATAAGCTGTGTCCAGTTTAGAAAAAAGGCCTCTTTCACACGAATCTCAAACAAAAAAAATTATGTCAGAAATGCTCTATCACACGACTATCACACGTCTTTTTATCGGCCAAAAACCCTCTATCACACGACTATCACACGTTAGGATTATTTTCTGCAAAATGTTAAAGGTGCAAAACAAAAAATCAGGTGTGTCCAGTTAAGAAAAAAGGCCTCTATCACACGAATCTCAAACACTAAAAATTTAGTCAGAAATGCTGTATCACACGACTATCACACGTCTTTTTAAAAGCCAAATTCATGTGTGTCCAGTTATCAAAATAGGCCTCTATCACACAAGTCTCAATCAAAAATTTTTTGCTGGAAATGCTCTATCACACGACTATCACACGTCTTTTTTTATCGACCAAAAACCCTCTTTCACACAACTATCACACGTCAATAATATTTTTTGCAAAATCTTAGAAGCCAAAACAAAAAATAAGCTGTGTCCAGTTTAGAAAAAAGGCCTCTATCACACGAGTCTCAATCAAAAATTCTTTGCTAGAAATGCTCTATCACACGACTATCACACGTCTTTTTTATCGACCAAAAACCCTCTTTCACACGACTATCACACGTCACTAATATTTTTTGCAAAATCTTAGAAGCCAAAACAAAAAATAAGCTGTGTCCAGTTTATAAAAAAGGCCTCTATCACACGAATCTCAATCAAGAACTTTTTGCTGGAAATGCTCTATCACACGACTATCACACGACTTTTTTATCGACCAAAAACCCTCTTTCACACGTCTATCACACGTCAAGAATATTTTTTGCAAAATTTTACAAGTCCAAAACAAAAAATAAGCTGTGTCCAGTTTAGAAAAAAGGCCTCTATCACACGAGTCTCAATCAAAAATTCTTTGCTAGAAATGCTCTATCACACGACTATCACACACGTCTTTTTTATCGACCAAAAACCCTCTTTCACACGACTATCACACGTCAATAATATTTTTTGCAAAATCTTAGAAGCCAAAACAAAAAATAAGCTGTGTCCAGTTTATAAAAAAGGCCTTTATCACACGAATCTCAAACAAAAAGAATTATGACAGAAATGCTCTATCACACGACTATCACACGTCTTTTTAAGACAAATTCAAGTGTGTCCAGTTATCAAAATAGGCCTCTATCACACGAGTCTCAATCAAAAAATTTTTGCTGGAAATGCTCTATCACACGACTATCACACGTCTTTTTTTTATCGACCAAAAACCCTCTTTCACACGTCTATCACACGTCAAGAATATTTTTTGCAAAATTTTACAAGTCCAAAACAAAAAATAAGCTGTGTCCAGTTTAGAAAAAAGGCCTCTATCACACGAATCTCAAACAAAAAAGAATTATGACAGAAATGTCATTTGGCTTTTAAAAAGACGTGTGATAGTCGTGTGATACAGCATTTCTGACTAAATTTTTAGTGTTTGAGATTCGTGTGATAGAGGACTTTTTTCTTAACTGGACACACCTGATTTTTTGTTTTGTACCTTTAACATTTTGCAGAAAATAATCCTGACGTGTGATAGTCGTGTGATAGAGGGTTTTTGGCCGATAAAAAGACGTGTGATAGTCGTGTGATAGAGCATTTCTGACATAATTTTTTTTGTTTTAGATTCGTGTGATAGAGGCCTTTTTTCGTAACTGGACACACCTGATTTTGGCTTTTAAAAAGACGTGTGATAGTCGTGTGATAGAGCATTTCTGACATAATTTTTAGCGTTTGAGATTCGTGTGATAGAGGCCTTTTTTCTAAACTGGACACAGCTTATTTTTTGTTTTGGCTTCTAAAATTTTGCAAAAAATATTCTTGACGTGTGACAGACGTGTGAAAGAGGGTTTTTGGTCGATAAAAAAGATTTGTGATAGTCGTGTGATAGAGCATTTCCAGCAAAAAATTTTTGATTGAGACTCGTGTGATAGAGGCCTATTTTGATAACTGGACACACTTGAATTTGTCTTTTAAAAGACGTGTGATAGTCGTGTGATAGAGCATTTCTGTCATAATTCTTTTTGTTTGAGATTCGTGTGATAAAGGCCTTTTTCATAAACTGGACACAGCTTATTTTTTGTTTTGGCTTCTAAGATTTTGCAAAAAATATTATTGACGTGTGATAGTCGTGTGAAAGAGGGTTTTTGGTCGATAAAAAAGACGTGTGATAGTCGTGTGATAGAGCATTTCTAGCAAAGAATTTTTGATTGAGACTCGTGTGATAGCGGCCTTTTTTCTAAACTGGACACAGCTTATTTTTTGTTTTGGACTTGTAAAATTTTGCAAGAAATATTCTTGACGTGTGATAGACGTGTGAAAGAGGGTTTTTGGTCGATAAAAAAGACGTGTGATAGTCGTGTGATAGAGCATTTCCAGCAAAAAATTTTTGATTGAGACTTGTGTGATAGAGGCCTATTTTGATAACTGGACACACATGAATTTGGCTTTTAAAAAGACGTGTGATAGTCGTGTGATACAGCATTTCTGACTAAATTTTTAGTGTTTGAGATTCGTGTGATACAGGCCTATTTTGATAACTGGACACACTTGAATTTGTCTTTTAAAAAGACGTGTGATAGTCGTGTGATAGAGCATTTCTGTCATAATTCTTTTTTGTTTCAGATTCGTGTGATAGAGGCATTTTTTCTAAACTGGACACAGCTTATTTTTTGTTTTGGACTTGTAAAATTTTGCAAAAAATATTCTTGACGTGTGATATACGTGTGAAAGAGGGTTTTTGGTCGATAAAAAAGACGTGTGATAGTCGTGTGATAGAGCATTTCCAGCAAAAAATTTTTGATTGAGACTTGTGTGATAGAGGCCTATTTTGATAACTGGACACACATGAATTTGGCTTTTAAAAAGACGTGTGATAGTCGTGTGATACAGCATTTCTGACTAAATTTTTAGTGTTTGAGATTCGTGTGATAGATGCCTTTTTTCTTAACTGGACACACCTGATTTTTGTTTTGTACCTTTAACATTTTGCAGAAAATAATCCTGACGTGTGATAGTCGTGTGATAGAGGGTTTTTGGCCGATAAAAAGACGTGTGATAGTCGTGTGATAGAGCATTTCTGACTAAATTTTTTTTGTTTGAGATTCCTGTGATAGAGGCCTTTTTTCTAAACTGGACACAGCTTATTTTTTGTTTTGGACTTGTAAAATTTTTCAAAAAATATTCTTGACGTGTGATAGACGTGTGAAAGAGGGTTTTTGGTCGATAAAAAAGACGTGTGATAGTCGTGTGATAGAGCATTTCCAGCAAAAAGTTCTTGATTGAGACTCGTGTGATAGAGGCCTTTTTTATAAACTGGACACAGCTTATTTTTTGTTTTGGCTTCTAAGATTTTGCAAAAAATATTAGTGACGTGTGATAGTCGTGTGAAAGAGGGTTTTTGGTCGATAAAAAAGACGTGTGATAGTCGTGTGATAGAGCATTTCTAGCAAAGAATTTTTGATTGAGACTCGTGTGATAGAGGCCTTTTTCTAAACTGGACACAGCTTATTTTTTGTTTTGGCTTCTAAGATTTTGCAAAAAATATTATTGACGTGTGATAGTTGTGTGAAAGAGGGTTTTTGGTCGATAAAAAAGACGTGTGATAGTCGTGTGATAGAGCATTTCCAGCAAAAAATTTTTGATTGAGACTTGTGTGATAGAGGCCTATTTTGATAACTGGACACACATGAATTTGGCTTTTAAAAAGACGTGTGATAGTCGTGTGATACAGCATTTCTGACTAAATTTTTAGTGTTTGAGATTCGTGTGATAGAGGCCTTTTTTCTTAACTGGACACACCTGATTTTTTGGTTTGTACCTTTAACATTTTGCAGAAAATAATCCTGACGTGTGATAGTCGTGTGATAGAGGGTTTTTGGCCGATAAAAAACGTGTGATAGTCGTGTGATAGAGCATTTCTGACATAATTTTTTTTGTTTGAGATTCGTGTGATAGAGGCCTTTTTTCTAAACTGGACACAGCTTATTTTTTGTTTTGGACTTTTAAAATTTTGCAAAAAATATTCTTGACGTGTGATAGACGTGTGAAAGAGGGTTTTTGGTCGATAAAAATATCGTGTGATAGTCGTGTGATAGAGCATTTCCAGCAAAAAGTTCTTGATTGAGACTCTTGTGATAGAGGCCTATTTTGATAACTGGACACACTTGAATTTGTCTTTTAAAAAGACGTGTGATAGTCGTGTGATAGAGCATTTCTGTCATAATTCGTTTTGTTTGAGATTCGTGTGATAGAGGCCTTTTTTATAAACTGGACACAGCTTATTTTTTGTTTTGGCTTCTAAGATTTTGCAAAAAATATTATTGACGTGTGATAGTCGTGTGAAAGAGGGTTTTTGGTCGATAAAAAAGACGTGTGATAGTCGTGTGATAGAGCATTTCTAGCAAAGAATTTTTGATTGAGACTCATGTGATAGAGGCCTTTTTTTAAACTGGACACAGCTTATTTTTTGTTTTGGCTTCTAAGATTTTGCAAAAAATATTAGTGACGTGTGATAGTCGTGTGAAAGAGGGTTTTGGTCGATAAAAAAGACGTGTGATAGTCGTGTGATAGAGCATTTCTAGCAAAGAATTTTTGATTGAGACTCGTGTGATAGAGGCCTTTTTTCTAAACTGGACACAGCTTATTTTTTTTTGGCTTCTAAGATTTTGCAAAAAATATTATTGACGTGTGATAGTCGTGTGAAAGAGGGTTTTTGGTCGATAAAAAAGACGTGTGATAGTCGTGTGATAGAGCATTTCCAGCAAAAAGTTCTTGATTGAGACTCGTATGATAGAGGCCTATTTTGATAACTGGACACACTTGAATTTGTCTTTTAAAAAGACGTGTGATAGTCGTGTGATAGAGCATTTCTGTCATAATTCGTTTTGTTTGAGATTCGTGTGATAGAGGCCTTTTTTATAAACTGGACACAGCTTATTTTTTGTTTTGGCTTCTAAGATTTTGCAAAAAATATTATTGACGTGTGATAGTCGTGTGAAAGAGGGTTTTTTGTCGATAAAAAAGACGTGTGATAGTCGTGTGATAGAGCATTTCCAGCAAAAAATTTTTATTGAGACTTGTGTGATAGAGGCCTATTTTGATAACTGGACACACATGAATTTGGCTTTTAAAAAGACGTGTGATAGTCGTGTGATACAGCATTTCTGACTAAATTTTAGTGTTTGAGATTCGTGTGATAGAGGCCTTTTTTCTTAACTGACACACCTGATTTTTTGTCTTGTACCTTTAACATTTTGCAGAAAATAATCCTGACGTGTGATAGTCGTGTGATAGAGGTTTTTGGCCGATAAAAAGACGTGTGATAGTCGTGTGATAGAGCATTTCTGACTAAATTTTTTTTGTTTGAGATTCCTGTGATAGAGGCCTTTTTCTAAACTGGACACAGCTTATTTTTTGTTTTGGACTTGTAAAATTTTTCAAAAAATATTCTTGACGTGTGATAGACGTGAAAGAGGGTTTTGGTCGATAAAAAAGACGTGTGATAGTCGTGTGATAGAGCATTTCCAGCAAAAAGTTCTTGATTGAGACTCGTGTGATAGAGGCCTTTTTTATAAACTGGACACAGCTTATTTTTTGTTTTGGCTTCTAAGATTTTGCAAAAAATATTAGTGACGTGTGATAGTCGTGTGAAAGAGGTTTTTGGTCGATAAAAAAGACGTGTGATAGTCGTGTGATAGAGCATTTCTAGCAAAGAATTTTTGATTGAGACTCGTGTGATAGAGGCTTTTTTCTAAACTGGACACAGCTTATTTTTTGTTTTGGCTTCTAAGATTTTGCAAAAAATATTATTGACGTGTGATAGTTGTGTGAAAGAGGGTTTTTGGTCGATAAAAAAGACGTGTGATAGTCGTGTGATAGAGCATTTCCAGCAAAAAATTTTTGATTGAGACTCGTGTGATAGAGGCCTTTTTTCTAAACTGGACACAGCTTATTTTTTGTTTTGGCTTCTAAGATTTTGCAAAAAATATTATTGACGTGTGATAGTCGTGTGAAAGAGGGTTTTTGGTCGATAAAAAAGACGTGTGATAGTCGTGTGATAGAGCATTTCCAGCAAAAAGTTCTTGATTGAGACTCGTGTGATAGAGGCCTATTTTGATAACTGGACACACTTGAATTTGTCTTTTAAAAAGACGTGTGATAGTCGTGTGATAGAGCATTTCTGTCATAATTCGTTTTGTTTGAGATTCGTGTGATAGAGGCCTTTTATAAACTGGACACAGCTTATTTTTTGTTTTGGCTTCTAAGATTTTGCAAAAAATATTATTGACGTGTGATAGTCGTGTGAAAGAGGGTTTTGGTCGATAAAAAAGACGTGTGATAGTCGTGTGATAGAGCATTTCTAGCAAAGAATTTTTGATTGAGACTCGTGTGATAGAGGCCTTTTTTATAAACTGGACACAGCTTATTTTTTGTTTTGGCTTCTAAGATTTTGCAAAAAATATTAGTGACGTGTGATAGTCGTGTGAAAGAGGGTTTTTGGTCGATAAAAAAGACGTGTGATAGTCGTGTGATAGAGCATTTCTAGCAAAGAATTTTGATTGAGACTCGTGTGATAGAGGCCTTTTTCTAAACTGGACACAGCTTATTTTTTGTTTTGGCTTCTAAGATTTTGCAAAAAATATTATTGACGTGTGATAGTCGTGTGAAAGAGGGTTTTTGGTCGATAAAAAAGACGTGTGATAGTCGTGTGATAGAGCATTTCCAGCAAAAAATTTTTGATTGAGACTTGTGTGATAGAGGCCTATTTTGATAACTGGACACACATGAATTTGGCTTTTAAAAAGACGTGTGATAGTCGTATGATACAGCATTTCTGACTAAATTTTTAGTGTTTGAGATTCGTGTGATAGAGGCCTTTTTTCTTAACTGGACACACCTGATTTTTTGTTTTGTACCTTTAACATTTTGCAGAAAATAATCCTGACGTGTGATAGTCGTGTGATAGAGGGTTTTTGGCCGATAAAAAGACGTGTGATAGTCGTGTGATAGAGCATTTCTGACATAATTTTTTTTGTTTGAGATTCGTGTGATAGAGGCCTTTTTCTAAACTGGACACAGCTTATTTTTTGTTTTGGACTTTTAAAATTTTGCAAAAAATATTCTTGACGTGTGATAGACGTGTGAAAGAGGGTTTTTGGTCGATAAAAATATCGTGTGATAGTCGTGTGATAGAGCATTTCCAGCAAAAAGTTCTTGATTGAGACTCGTGTGATAGAGGCCTATTTTGATAACTGGACACACTTGAATTTGTCTTTTAAAAAGACGTGTGATAGTCGTGTGATAGAGCATTTCTGTCATAATTCGTTTTGTTTGAGATTCGTGTGATAGAGGCCTTTTTTATAAACTGGACACAGCTTATTTTTTGTTTTGGCTTCTAAGATTTTGCAAAAAATATTATTGACGTGTGATAGTCGTGTGAAAGAGGGTTTTTGGTCGATAAAAAAGACGTGTGATAGTCGTGTGATAGAGCATTTCTGACTAAATTTTTTTTGTTTGAGATTCCTGTGATAGAGGCCTTTTTTCTAAACTGGACACAGCTTATTTTTTGTTTTGGACTTGTAAAATTTTGCAAAAAATATTCTTGACGTGTGATAGACGTGTGAAAGAGGGTTTTTGGTCGATAAAAAAGTCGTGTGATAGTCGTGTGATAGAGCATTTCCAGCAAAAAGTTTTTGATTGAGATTTTTGTGATAGAGGCCTTTTTTATAAACTGGACACAGCTTTTTTTTTTTTTGGCTTCTAAGATTTTGCAAAAAATATTATTGACGTGTGATAGTCGTGTGAAAGAGGGTTTTTGGTCGATAAAAAAGACGTGTGATAGTCGTGTGATAGAGCATTTCTAGCAAAGAATTTTTGATTGAGACTCGTGTGATAGAGGCCTTTTTTCTAAACTGGACACAGCTTATTTTTTGTTTTGGACTTGTAAAATTTTGCAAAAAATATTCTTGACGTGTGATAGACGTGTGAAAGAGGGTTTTTGGTCGATAAAAAAGTCGTGTGATAGTCGTGTGATAGAGCATTTCCAGCAAAAAGTTTTTGATTGAGATTCGTGTGATAGAGGCCTTTTTTATAAACTGGACACAGCTTATTTTTTGTTTTGGCTTCTAAGATTTTGCAAAAAATATTAGTGACGTGTGATAGTCGTGTGAAAGAGGGTTTTTGGTCGATAAAAAAGACGTGTGATAGTCGTGTGATAGAGCATTTCTAGCAAAGAATTTTTGATTGAGACTCGTGTGATAGAGGCCTTTTTTCTAAACTGGACACAGCTTATTTTTTGTTTTGGCTTCTAAGATTTTGCAAAAATATTATTGACGTGTGATAGTCGTGTGAAAGAGGGTTTTTGGTCGATAAAAAAGACGTGTGATAGTCGTGTGATAGAGCATTTCCAGCAAAAAATTTTTGATTGAGACTTGTGTGATAGAGGCCTATTTTGATAACTGGACACACATGAATTTGGCTTTTAAAAAGACGTGTGATAGTCGTGTGATACAGCATTTCTGACTAAATTTTTAGTGTTTGAGATTCGTGTGATAGAGGCCTTTTTTCTTAACAGGACACACCTGATTTTTTGTTTTGTACCTTTAACATTTTGCAGAAAATAATCCTGACGTGTGATAGTCGTGTGATAGAGGGTTTTTGGCCGATAAAAAGACGTGTGATAGTCGTGTGATAGAGCATTTCTGACTAAATTTTTTTTGTTTGAGATTCGTGTGATAGAGGCCTTTTTTCTAAACTGGACACAGCTTATTTTTTGTTTTGGACTTGTAAAATTTTGCAAAAAAAATTCTTGACGTGTGATAGACGTGTGAAAGAGGGTTTTTGGTCGATAAAAAAGACGTGTGATAGTCGTGTGATAGAGCATTTCCAGCAAAATTTTTTTGATTGAGACTCGTGTGATAGAGGCCTATTTTGATAACTGGACACACTTGAATTTGTCTTAAAAAGACGTGTGATAGTCGTGTGATAGAGCATTTCTGTCATAATTCTTTTTGTTTGAGATTCGTGTGATAAAGGCCTTTTTTATAAACTGGACACAGCTTATTTTTTGTTTTGGCTTCTAAGATTTTGCAAAAAATATTATTGACGTGTGATAGTCGTGTGAAAGAGGGTTTTTGGTCGATAAAAAAGACGTGTGATAGAGCATTTCTAGCAAAGAATTTTTGATTGAGACTCGTGTGATAGAGGCCTTTTTTCTAAACTGGACACAGCTTATTTTTTGTTTTGGACTTGTAAAATTTTGCAAAAAATATTCTTGACGTGTGATAGACGTGTGAAAGAGGTTTTTGGTCGATAAAAAAGTCGTGTGATAGTCGTGTGATAGAGCATTTCCAGCAAAAAGTTCTTGATTGAGATTCGTGTGATAGAGGCCTTTTTTATAAACTGGACACAGCTTATTTTTTGTTTTGGCTTCTAAGATTTTGCAAAAAATATTAGCGACGTGTGATAGTCGTGTGAAAGAGGTTTTTGGTCGATAAAAAAGACGTGTGATAGTCGTGTGATAGAGCATTTCTAGCAAAGAATTTTTGATTGAGACTCGTGTGATAGAGGCCTTTTTTCTAAACTGGACACAGCTTATTTTTTGTTTTGGCTTCTAAGATTTTGCAAAAAATATTATTGACGTGTGATAGTTGTGTGAAAGAGGGTTTTTGGTCGATAAAAAAGACGTGTGATAGTCGTGTGATAGAGCATTTCCAGGAAAAAATTTTGATTGAGACTTGTGTGATAGAGGCCTATTTTGATAACTGGACACACATGAATTTGGCTTTTAAAAAGACGTGTGATAGTCGTGTGATACAGCATTTCTGACTAAATTTTTAGTGTTTGAGATTCGTGTGATAGAGGCCTTTTTTCTTAACTGGACACACCTGATTTTTTGTTTGTACCTTTAACATTTTGCAGAAAATAATCCTGACGTGTGATAGTCGTGTGATAGAGGTTTTTGGCCGATAAAAAGACGTGTGATAGTCGTGTGATAGAGCATTTCTGACATAATTTTTTTTGTTTGAGATTCGTGTGATAGAGGCCTTTTTTATAAACTGGACACAGCTTATTTTTTGTTTTGGCTTCTAAGATTTTGCAAAAAATATTATTGACGTGTGATAGTTGTGTGAAAGAGGGTTTTTGTCGATAAAAAAGACGTGTGATAGTCGTGTGATAGAGCATTTCCAGGAAAAAATTTTTGATTGAGACTTGTGTGATAGAGGCCTATTTTGATAACTGGACACACATGAATTTGGCTTTTAAAAAGACGTGTGATAGTCGTGTGATACAGCATTTCTGACTAAATTTTTAGTGTTTGAGATTCGTGTGATAGAGGCCTTTTTTCTTAACTGGACACACCTGATTTTTTGTTTTGTACCTTTAACATTTTGCAGAAAATAATCCTGACGTGTGATAGTCGTGTGATAGAGGGTTTTTGGCCGATAAAAAGACGTGTGATAGTCGTGTGATAGAGCATTTCTAGCAAAGAATTTTTGATTGAGACTCGTGTGATAGAGGCCTTTTTTCTAAACTGGACACACCTTATTTTTGTTTTGGACTTGTAAAATTTTGCAAAAAATATTCTTGACGTGTGATAGACGTGTGAAAGAGGGTTTTTGGTCGATAAAAAAGTTGTGTGATAGTCGTGTGATAGAGCATTTCCAGCAAAAAGTTCTTGATTGAGATTCGTGTGATAGAGGCCTTTTTTTATAAACTGGACACAGCTAATTTATTGTTTTGGCTTCTAAGATTTTGCAAAAAATATTAGTGACGTGTGATAGTCGTGTGAAAGAGGGTTTTTGGTCGATAAAAAAGACGTGTGATAGTCGTGTGATAGAGCATTTCTAGCAAAGAATTTTTGATTGAGACTCGTGTGATAGAGGCCTTTTTTCTAAACTGGACACAGCTTATTTTTTGTTTTGGCTTCTAAGATTTTGCAAAAAATATTATTGACGTGTGATAGTCGTGTGAAAGAGGGTTTTTGGTCGATAAAAAAGACGTGTGATAGTCGTGTGATAGAGCATTTCCAGCAAAAAATTTTTGATTGAGACTTGTGTGATAGAGGCCTATTTTGATAACTGGACACACATGAATTTGGCTTTTAAAAAGACGTGTGATAGTCGTGTGATACAGCATTTCTGACTAAATTTTTAGTGTTTGAGATTCGTGTGATAGAGGCCTTTTTTCTTAACAGGACACACCTGATTTTTTGTTTTGTACCTTTAACATTTTGCAGAAAATAATCCTGACGTGTGATAGTCGTGTGATAGAGGGTTTTTGGCCGATAAAAAGACGTGTGATAGTCGTGTGATAGAGCATTTCTGACATAATTTTTTTTGTTTGAGATTCGTGTGATAGAGGCCTTTTTTATAAACTGGACACAGCTTATTTTTTGTTTTGGCTTCTAAGATTTTGCAAAAAATATTATTGACGTGTGATAGTTGTGTGAAAGAGGGTTTTTGGTCGATAAAAAAGACGTGTGATAGTCGTGTGATAGAGCATTTCCAGCAAAACTTTTTTGATTGAGACTCGTGTGATAGAGGCCTATTTTGATAACTGGACACACTTGAATTTGTCTTAAAAAGACGTGTGATAGTCGTGTGATAGAGCATTTCTGTCATAATTCTTTTTGTTTGAGATTCGTGTGATAAAGGCCTTTTTATAAACTGGACACAGCTTATTTTTTGTTTTGGCTTCTAAGATTTTGCAAAAAATATTATTGACGTGTGATAGTCGTGTGAAAGAGGGTTTTTGGTCGATAAAAAAGACGTGTGATAGTCGTGTGATAGAGCATTTCTAGCAAAGAATTTTTGATTGAGACTCGTGTGATAGAGGCCTTTTTTCTAAACTGGACACAGCTTATTTTTTGTTTTGGACTTGTAAAATTTTGCAAAAAATATTCTTGACGTGTGATAGACGTGTGAAAGAGGTTTTTGGTCGATAAAAAAGTCGTGTGATAGTCGTGTGATAGAGCATTTCCAGCAAAAAGTTCTTGATTGAGATTCGTGTGATAGAGGCCTTTTTTATAAACTGGACACAGCTTATTTTTTGTTTTGGCTTCTAAGATTTTGCAAAAAATATTAGTGACGTGTGATAGTCGTGTGAAAGAGGGTTTTTGGTCGATAAAAAAGACATGTGATAGTCGTGTGATAGAGCATTTCTAGCAAAGAATTTTTGATTGAGACTCGTGTGATAGAGGCCTTTTTTCTAAACTGGACACAGCTTATTTTTTGTTTTGGCTTCTAAGATTTTGCAAAAAATATTATTGACGTGTGATAGTTGTGTGAAAGAGGGTTTTTGGTCGATAAAAAAGACGTGTGATAGTCGTGTGATAGAGCATTTCCAGGAAAAAATTTTTGATTGAGACTTGTGTGATAGAGGCCTATTTTGATAACTGGACACACATGAATTTGGCTTTTAAAAAGACGTGTGATAGTCGTGTGATACAGCATTTCGGACTAAATTTTTAGTGTTTGAGATTCGTGTGATAGAGGCCTTTTTTCTTAACTGGACACACCTGATTTTTTGTTTTGTACCTTTAACATTTTGCAGAAAATAATCCTGACGTGTGATAGTCGTGTGATAGAGGGTTTTTGGCCGATAAAAAGACGTGTGATAGTCGTGTGATAGAGCATTTCTAGCAAAGAATTTTTGATTGAGACTCGTGTGATAGAGGCCTTTTTTCTAAACTGGACACAGCTTATTTTTTGTTTTGGACTTGTAAAATTTTGCAAAAAATATTCTTGACGTGTGATAGACGTGTGAAAGAGGGTTTTTGGTCGATAAAAAAGTCGTGTGATAGTCGTGTGATAGAGCATTTCCAGCAAAAAGTTCTTGATTGAGACTCGTGTGATAGAGGCCTATTTTGATAACTGGACACACTTGAATTTGGCTTTTAAAAAAGACGTGTGATAGTCGTGTGATAGAGCATTTCTGACATAATTTTTTTTGTTTGAGATTCGTGTGATAGAGGCCTTTTTTATAAACTGGACACAGCTTATTTTTTGTTTTGGCTTCTAAGATTTTGCAAAAAATATTATTGACGTGTGATAGTTGTGTGAAAGAGGGTTTTTGGTCGATAAAAAAGACGTGTGATAGTCGTGTGATAGAGCATTTCCAGGAAAAATTTTTTGATTGAGACTTGTGTGATAGAGGCCTATTTTGATAACTGGACACACATGAATTTGGCTTTTAAAAAGACGTGTGATAGTCGTGTGATACAGCATTTCTGACTAAATTTTTAGTGTTTGAGATTCGTGTGATAGAGGCCTTTTTTCTTAACTGGACACACCTGATTTTTTGTTTTGTACCTTTAACATTTTGCAGAAAATAATCCTGACGTGTGATAGTCGTGTGATAGAGGGTTTTTGGCCGATAAAAAGACGTGTGATAGTCGTGTGATAGAGCATTTCTGACATAATTTTTTTTGTTTGAGATTCGTGTGATAGAGGCCTTTTTTATAAACTGGATACAGCTTATTTTTTGTTTTGGCTTCTAAGATTTTGCAAAAAATATTATTGACGTGTGATAGTTGTGTGAAAGAGGGTTTTTGGTCGATAAAAAAGACGTGTGATAGTCGTGTGATAGAGCATTTCCAGGAAAAAATTTTTGATTGAGACTTGTGTGATAGAGGCCTATTTTGATAACTGGACACACATGAATTTGGCTTTTAAAAAGACGTGTGATAGTCGTGTGATACAGCATTTCTGACTAAATTTTTAGTGTTTGAGATTCGTGTGATAGAGGCCTTTTTTCTTAACTGGACACACCTGATTTTTTGTTTTGTACCTTTAACATTTGCAGAAAATAATCCTGACGTGTGATAGTCGTGTGATAGAGGGTTTTTGGCCGATAAAAAGACGTGTGATAGTCGTGTGATAGAGCATTTCTAGCAAAGAATTTTTGATTGAGACTCGTGTGATAGAGGCCTTTTTTCTAAACTGGACACAGCTTATTTTTTGTTTTGGACTTGTAAAATTTTGCAAAAAATATTCTTGACGTGTGATAGACGTGTGAAAGAGGGTTTTTGGTCGATAAAAAAGTTGTGTGATAGTCGTGTGATAGAGCATTTCCAGCAAAAAGTTCTTGATTGAGATTCGTGTGATAGAGGCCTTTTTTATAAACTGGACACAGCTAATTTATTGTTTTGGCTTCTAAGATTTTGCAAAAAATATTAGTGACGTGTGATAGTCGTGTGAAAGAGGGTTTTTGGTCGATAAAAAAGACGTGTGATAGTCGTGTGATAGAGCATTTCTAGCAAAGAATTTTTGATTGAGACTCGTGTGATAGAGGCCTTTTTTCTAAACTGGACACAGCTTATTTTTTGTTTTGGCTTCTAAGATTTTGCAAAAAATATTATTGACGTGTGATAGTCGTGTGAAAGAGGGTTTTTGGTCGATAAAAAAGACGTGTGATAGTCGTGTGATAGAGCATTTCCAGCAAAAAATTTTTGATTGAGACTTGTGTGATAGAGGCCTATTTTGATAACTGGACACACATGAATTTGGCTTTTAAAAAGACGTGTGATAGTCGTGTGATACAGCATTTCTGACTAAATTTTTAGTGTTTGAGATTCGTGTGATAGAGGCCTTTTTTCTTAACAGGACACACCTGATTTTTTGTTTTGTACCTTTAACATTTTGCAGAAAATAATCCTGACGTGTGATAGTCGTGTGATAGAGGGTTTTTGGCCGATAAAAAGACGTGTGATAGTCGTGTGATAGAGCATTTCTGACTAAATTTTTTTTGTTTGAGATTCGTGTGATAGAGGCCTTTTTTCTAAACTGGACACAGCTTATTTTTTGTTTTGGACTTGTAAAATTTTGCAAAAAAAATTCTTGACGTGTGAGAGACGTGTGAAAGAGGGTTTTTGGTTGATAAAAAAGACGTGTGATAGTCGTGTGATAGAGCATTTCCAGCAAAAATTTTTTGATTGAGACTCGTGTGATAGAGGCCTATTTTGATAACTGGACACACTTGAATTTGTCTTAAAAAGACGTGTGATAGTCGTGTGATAGAGCATTTCTGTCATAATTCTTTTTGTTTGAGATTCGTGTGATAAAGGCCTTTTTTATAAACTGGACACAGCTTATTTTTTGTTTTGGCTTCTAAGATTTTGCAAAAAATATTATTGACGTGTGATAGTCGTGTGAAAGAGGGTTTTTGGTCGATAAAAAAGACGTGTGATAGTCGTGTGATAGAGCATTTCTAGCAAAGAATTTTTGATTGAGACTCGTGTGATAGAGGCCTTTTTTCTAAACTGGACACAGCTTATTTTTTGTTTTGGACTTGTAAAATTTTGCAAAAAATATTCTTGACGTGTGATAGACGTGTGAAAGAGGGTTTTTGGTCGATAAAAAAAGATGTGTGATAGTCGTGTGATAGAGCATTTCCAGCAAAAAATTTTTGATTGAGACTCATGTGATAGAGGCCTATTTTGATAACTGGACACACTTGAATTTGTCTTTTAAAAAGACGTGTGATAGTCGTGTGATAGAGCATTTCTGTCATAATTCTTTTTTGTTTGAGATTCGTGTGATAGAGGCCTTTTTTCTAAACTGGACACAGCTTATTTTTTGTTTTGGACTTGTAAAATTTTGCAAAAAATATTCTTGACGTGTGATAGACGTGTGAAAGAGGGTTTTTGGTCGATAAAAAAGTCGTGTGATAGTCGTGTGATAGAGCATTTCCAGCAAAAAGTTCTTGATTGAGATTCGTGTGATAGAGGCCTTTTTTATAAACTGGACACAGCTTATTTTTTGTTTTGGCTTCTAAGATTTTGCAAAAAATATTAGTGACGTGTGATAGTCGTGTGAAAGAGGGTTTTTGGTCGATAAAAAAGACGTGTGATAGTCGTGTGATAGAGCATTTCTAGCAAAGGATTTTTGATTGAGACTCGTGTGATAGAGGCCTTTTTTCTAAACTGGACACAGCTTATTTTTTGTTTTGGCTTCTAAGATTTTGCAAAAAATATTATTGACGTGTGATAGTCGTGTGAAAGAGGGTTTTTGGTCGATAAAAAAGACGTGTGATAGTCGTGTGATAGAGCATTTCCAGCAAAAAATTTTTGATTGAGACTTGTGTGATAGAGGCCTATTTTGATAACTGGACACACATGAATTTGGCTTTTAAAAAGACGTGCGATAGTCGTGTGATACAGCATTTCTGACTAAATTTTTAGTGTTTGAGATTCGTGTGATAGAGGGCTTTTTTCTTAACTGGACACACCTGATTTTTTGTTTTGTACCTTTAACATTTTGCAGAAAATAATCCTGACGTGTGATAGTCGTGTGATAGAGGGTTTTTGGCCGATAAAAAGACGTGTGATAGTCGTGTGATAGAGCATTTCTGACATAATTTTTTTTGTTTGAGATTCGTGTGATAGAGGCCTTTTTTCTAAACTGGACACAGCTTATTTTTGTTTTGGACTTGTAAAATTTTGCAAAAAATATTCTTGACGTGTGATAGACGTGTGAAAGAGGGTTTTTGGTCGATAAAAAAGACGTGTGATAGTCGTGTGATAGAGCATTTCCAGCAAAGAATTTTTGATTGAGACTCGTGTGATAGAGGCCTATTTTGATAACTGGACACACTTGAATTTGTCTTTTAAAAAGACGTGTGATAGTCGTGTGATAGAGCATTTCTGTCATAATTCTTTTTGTTTGAGATTCGTGTGATAAAGGCCTTTTTTATAAACTGGACACAGCTTATTTTTTGTTTTGGACTTGTAAAATTTTGCAAAAAATATTCTTGACGTGTGATAGACGTGTGAAAGAGGGTTTTTGGTCGATAAAAAAGTTGTGTGATAGTCGTGTGATAGAGCATTTCCAGCAAAAAGTTCTTGATTGAGACTCGTGTGATACAGGCCTATTTTGATAACTGGACACACTTGAATTTGGCTTTTAAAAAAACGTGTGATAGTCGTGTGATAGAGCATTTCTGACATAATTTTTTTTGTTTGAGATTCGTGTGATAGAGGCCTTTTTTCTAAACTGGACACAGCTTATTTTTTGTTTTGGCTTCTAAAATTTTGCAAAAAATATTCTTGACGTGTGATAGTCGTGTGAAAGAGGGTTTTTGGTCGATAAAAAAGACGTGTGATAGTCGTGTGATCGAGCATTTCCAGCAAAAATTTTTTGATTGAGACTCGTGTGATACAGGCCTATTTTGATAACTGGACACACTTGAATTTGTCTTTTAAAAAGACGTGTGATAGTCGTGTGATAGAGCATTTCTGTCATAATTCTTTTTTGTTTCAGATTCGTGTGATAGAGGCATTTTTTCTAAACTGGACACAGCTTATTTTTTGTTTTGGACTTGTAAAATTTTGCAAAAAATATTCTTGACGTGTGATATACGTGTGAAAGAGGGTTTTTGGTCGATAAAAAAGACGTGTGATAGTCGTGTGATAGAGCATTTCCAGCAAAAATTTATTGATTGAGACTAGTGTGATAGAGGCCTATTTTGATAACTGGACACACTTGAATCTGTCTTTTAAAAAGACGTGTGATAGTCGTGTGATAGAGCATTTCTGTCATAATTCTTTTTTGTTTCAGATTCGTGTGATAGAGGCCTTTTTTCTAAACTGGACAGTGGACACTGCTTATTTTTTGTTTTGGACTTTTAAAAAGACGTGTGATAGTCGTGTGATAGAGCATTTCTGACTAAATTTTTAGTGTTAGAGATTTGTATGATAGAGGCCTTTTTCCTTAACTGGACACACATGATTTTTTGTTTTGGACTTTCAACATTTTGCAGAAAATAATCCTGACGTGTGATAGTCGTGTGATAGAGGGTTTTTGGCCGATAAAAAGACGTGTGATAGTCGTGTGATAGAGCATTTCTGAGATAATTTTTTTTGTTTTAGATTCGTGTGATAGAGGCCTTTTTTCGTAACTTGACACACCTGATTTTTAGTTTTGGATTAGTAAAATTTTGCAAAAAATAATCCTGACGTGTGATAGTCGTGTGAAAGAGGGTTTTTGGCCGATAAAAAAGATGTGTGATAGTCGTGTGATAGAGCCTTTCTGACTAATTTTTTTGTTCCTGAGATTCGTGTCATATAGGCCTTTTTTCCTAACTGGACACACCTCATTTTGTGTTTTGCAGAATACAGGCCTGACGTGTGATAGTCGTGTGATAAAGGGTTGTTGGCATTTCGAAAGACGTGTGATAGTCGTGTGATACAGCATTTATATGGGATTTTTATTTTCTTTGGGGAGTTAAGAGAAAAAAGATTTCTATGAATTTCTGTAGATGCTATGAGACTTGAGTCTAGAAATTGAATCAGCAATGCATGGTGATTGGAGCGTAATTATTCTTGTAGGAAAGATGAAACCGTGGATCGCCGGGGGGGGGGAACTTCCTGTACAATTTATGGTGGGTTAGGCAATGAACGTGTGATAGACGCCAGAATAGAAATATACACACATGCGAAATTTCCGGACTTAAATCCTGACATAAATGCAACAAACAACTTAGTTTTATTTGGTGACACATACAGTATAGTAAACTTTTGAAGTGGATCAAGAATTTACTTCGTAGCAATTCTGACATCAGTTGTTGTAGCTGCATAGTTTTGTGTGAAATGTTAACTTGGATATCTTAGTAATGTGTTTGAACAATATTGTTAGGCTTCAGTGACTTTGATGGTCACCAGACACGATTGTTTGAAGCAAGGTGCAAAACGACTTGTCACACACTAGTGAATACACTGTAGTACCACAGGCATAAACAATCTGTTTCATGTGTGGTGGTGCATTCGACTGCCACCTCTCAGATGCCTACTATTAGAAAAGGTATGACAGCTTGCCTGAACCATTCAACATCGAACTGGTAAGTTGTCACTCAGGGACGGACGCAGGGGGGGATGGGGGGGCCAGACCAAAATTGATATATTTTAACATGTTAATTTCATCCACGAGCAGTCGTGTTATGTCGCGAATTATGCATTCCACGATGCTATAGCCCCATAGACCCCCCCACCGGAATTTTATGGATCCTCCCCTGTTGTCACTGTAGCAGACGACACAGGTAAGAGTAAAATCCGGTTTAGAGGTAGTGGTAGCAGACCATGCAGTTGGACCTCCCCCTCTCGGCCTCTGATTGAATGCACAATTTGAGAGCCAACAACTGAGCAGCACTGTTATTTACACTGTTGCTCATAAATATGGAATATTCCGAAATAACCACCATCCTTGTTTTATTTTTTACCCTTGTTTTGGGTGAGTCCAGATTTATAAAATTAACTTCAACATGCTGAGAAGAGGCTCAACTAGCCCGATATGAATGGCTTGAGTGGATTTTGCCTATTTTGAGGTTTTCATGAACAATGGTGATAAACCAACCTTGTTTATTGTGATAAACTCTCAATTGCTAGCAGTCAAAATTATTTCTAGTTGAAATTATAGTACATTTTGGTAGAGCACACGTAGGGTGTAAAATTCTGTATCAATAAAACATTCCTGGTTATCATGCGGTCTTGGAATTTGAAAATGTAAAAAACTGTTCCATTGGACCAATCATAAATATGACCCATTTTGTCTGTGCTGTGATTATTTGCCTCGTAGGGTAATTATGCTAATTACCATTTTATTGATCCATTTAAAGGTTAATCTTTCCTTTGATGCCAGTTACTTTCACAAATCAAAAATTTTTTATGGATTTCTAACCCTATATAAAGTTCATGTTTTGGCAAATTTTGCATGGTTTTTTCAATTTCCTCCAGCCTCCCAAATTTTCAAAGATTTAAGCAAATAATCAGGTAAGGACTTTTAAATAACTCTTCGGGAAGTCACTCAAGTTCTTAAAAGTGCTATTTTATCCATTGGATTAAAAGGGGGTAGCCACAATTCAATGGTAGTTTTCATGTTTTCCTGTAGGCCTATTCCATATTTATGAGCAAGAGTGTAAAACAGCAAAACATATTAAGAAATCTCAATTCTATAGGCCTAGCTATGACCTGACTACAATGGGATGAAACTTTGGTGTAAATTAACAGAGAAACTGTTCACATCAATATTTCAGTTTGTATGTGAATTACTTTGCAATTAAGTGCTATGTGTAGCTGTTAATCTTGGTCAGCCAATCATACAAGATATGATCTGATTGGTTGCTTCTCAAAGACAGTTTGATGAGCAGTGACTGACTTTGACCACATTTGACAAGTTCAGATCGCATTTGCACAGAGCTTTTATATTATGGAATTTGAGGGAGTTGAAGAAATAAACTTCCCTGAAACATATCACAAAAAGTCAAGTCCAATCCATGAAACCTGTCAGTGCGGCATGTGCTGAAGCATGCAAAACTGAAGAAAACTTTGCAAAAGTAAATCTCTTAAAAGAGCTGAGGAGCTGCAAGGAAAAACTTTTGTGGACTTAACTGAGGGGGAGATTGATGATATCATTTATGGTGTGTGTGTAAATTAAATATGTTATTAAATATAAAATAATAATTATATACTTTTGTAACCACTATTTTTAATTACATCATATAATGCATGTTCATTTTACCCAAATGACATGAATAAAGATGATAATAATAATAAATGTGAAGTGAACTGCTGCTCAGATACAGGTAAATAGATAGAAGAAAGAAAGAGAGCGAAAGAGATCAGATAAATAGATAGATAGATAGATAGATAGAGAGAGATAGATAGATAGATAGAGAGATAGATAGATAGATAGATAGATATATAGATAGATAGATAGATAGATAGATAGATAGATAGATAGATAGATAGATAGATAGATAGATAGATAGATAGATAGATAGATAGATAGATAGATAGATAGATAGACAGATAGATAGACAGATAGATAGAAAGATAGACAGACAGATAGACAGACAGATAGACAGCTAGATAAATAGATAGATGGATAGATAGATGGATAGACGGATAGATAGATAGATAGATAGATAGATAGATAGATAGATAGATAGATAGATAGATAGATAGATAGATAGATAGATAGATAGATAGATAGATAGATAGATAGATAGATAGATAGATAGATAGAAATTTGGAACTCTGATAACCTCAAATAGATGGACAAACGAAATATACATATTATCTGAAATAACCAAAATATCCGCCTATTTAAATCCTCAATTTTTGATGTGATTCTGATTCTCTTTTGATTGTTGGGAACTGTATTGAGGGGGGGGGGCAGTCTGGGATTGATTTCTAAATTTGCCCTAAATTGCTTTTTCACATGAGTACATGTTGCGGTCCAGTATTGTCAGTTGTGGACCAAGTCAATCACTGTTCAGTTATAATGTCCTGAGAAACAACCAATCAGGCTTGAGGTGGACGTCTGATTGAATATTTGAAATTAAATTAACATATGACATGTAAATTATTTGAAATAAAACAAGAGCATAGAACAACATACATATTAACAACCACCCAAACTATTTCACAGTTTTCGACAGTTTCAGTTATCCTGATGTTTGTTTTGCCAGCTTTATAACCATACCAAAGAATTTATCGACTTCTCAACTTGTTCTTTTGTCCGTCTGAACTGCATTTTACTAAAATCGGAATATTTCTCATTGGTGTTGACATGCATGAATGCCCTCAGTTCGATTTTTAGAAGTCTTCTATACACTACCACATTCATTAATTTTAGCTGAAAACTGTTCACCACAATTAACTTTTTGTTCTGTAACTTTTGTGAGTAAAATTAGTAATTAAGATGCTACAATTAAATTGGCATGTTTTTATTATTGTTGCTCCGCTGGAGGCGGTGTATTGTGAGGGTGCCCATATTCTGGGAGATCTTCATGTGGGTTTGTGTGTTTGTTAATCGACTCCTGCAAATACTACATTTCATATCTAGCTGTCCTTTGGCAGAATCTCTTTTTTCCTCTCCCAGCATACCTGATTAAATTCTGGTAGCTATTCATGCCTGCTTTACTGAGAAATGACAACTTTGTCAATTGCATCCTCTACAGTGCAGTCTATCCACAGCACATTGATGTATGTGACATTTTTACACCAGATGTCCTCACTAGTTTCACTGAAGGTGTCACCACTAGGACTGTGGTGAAAAACACAGATGGTACTAGGAGCAATTAATGGAAGCTACAAACTCAATTACAGAGGATCCAAGAGGTTTCATTCCCATGAAATGTCTTGTTTGTTGCCACAGTCAAAGACTGAGAGATAAATAAAAATCTTCATCGGAAAAGCCATGTAAGTGTTTTGCTCAATTGAGCTATGTGCCATGCATTTGAACTCGTTTTTCATGCAGAAACATCAAAACATTATCATGCCATTCACCTGACTGCACGACACTCTTCATTCATTTGTGACTAAATTAGGTGAAGTGTTACATGTTGACCAACAACCCAAGGGTTTCGACCTAAACCCTATCAACACATGACCATAATATGCTTCCTTTAAAAAGTCTGTGTTTTTTCTAGGTCTTTTCCCATCAGTTGTGACATTTAATCCAGGGCATTTACTGCATTCAATTTCTTCCAACAATGATAAGTATTAACATTTAAGCCTTAACAAGCTGCTTCAAATGGTGCAACATTTTATAGTAATGGAAGTTGTGAAACTGCAAATTTAAGTGGACAGCGGAGCATGTGCTCTCCGAGCGCCCGTTCTAGTTGTTGGTGTGGCTGCCACAGCAATTAAACTTCCGTCCAGTTCAGTCTGGAACTTGATTTTAGATTAATTTTTTGCTTAATTTTGTGGTTTAAAAAATCTGTCAACACTGCCAGGTATGTCTGGTATCTAGAAAATGTACCAGAGAAAGTTATGTATGCGACATCCAGGTGCTTTCTTAGTGAAAAATATGAATTTAGAGGAATTATACCACTGGCTACGTGGAAGGTCGTCTGCTGGATCTCCAAGCTGTCATACCTTGTAATAAGTTAATAGAGGAATCAGTGGACTGGCCCAGCCAAGCCCCAAGAATCACACTGTTTCTCAGGGGCTTCTACAGGGGGGTTTGTGGAAGCATATCGCTTCCATGAGAAGCCAGGGGGGGGGAAAGAAATCCCCACCTGAAATTCCACTGATTAATGCGATGACCGATGAAAATGGAAGATTTTTTAGTTGAACAACTGAGTGGAGAGAGAAAGCAATCCCCCCTTGACATTTCACATCTATAGCTGGGGAGAAAGAAATCCTCCGCCCCTCCTGAATTCCGAAACTAAATGGAGGGAGAATGAAATCCCCCCTCCCTGAAATTCCAACAATAAACCGGGGGGGGGGGAAGAAATCCCCCCACCCTGAATTCTACAACTAAATGGGAGAAGAAAAATTCCCCCCCCCCCCTGAAACTCCACAACTAAATGAAAGGAGAATGTAATCCCCCCCCCCAAAATTCTACCAAAACAGGGGGGGGGGGGTAACCAGAACTAAATGGGGAGAAGGCAATCCCCCCTCCCCCAATTCCACAAATAAATGGGGGGAGATAGAAATCCCCCCCCATAATATTTTACAACTAAACCAATGGAGAATGAATTCGCCAAAATTCCAACCAAAATCAGGGAGAGAAAGAAATCCCCCCTGAAATTCTATAACTAAAGATGAGAGAAAGAAATCCCCCCCTTGAAATTCCAGGACCAAACGGACGGAGAATTAAATCCCCTCCCCCCCAAAATTCCTCCATAAAAATAAGGAGGGGTGGAAGAAATCTCCCCTGCTGAAATTCCAGAACTAAATGGGGAGAAAACAATCCCCCCAAACTCCACACATAAACGGGGAGAGATAGAATTTCTCCCCAGTGAATTAGCCGAAATTCCAACCAAAAACAGGGATGGAAAGAAATCCCCCAGAATTTACAACTAAATGGGGAGAGAAAGAAATCCCCCCCCCCAAAAAAAAATTCCAGGACTAAACGGAAGGAGAATGAAATCCCTCCCCAAAATTTCAAAAATAGTAGTCTGTTCTCTTGTGTAATTCCGTGGGACTTGCATGTTAAAATTGGCAAACATGCATTTTCTTGTAGTTTTTGGTGCATAGAACAAGTTTTTGAATGATTGCATTTTTTTCGGACGGGACTTCCTCTAAAATCCAAGATGGCCGCCAAGATGACTGCCGAGAAGCATTTTCGACCTATTTCGGTCCATATTTAACATAGATTAACAATTGACAGGTCATTTTCTGTATTTTTAGGGTCAAGGAATTCATTTTTGTAGGTTTCAAAGCCATAAAAGTAATATTTGATGCATTTTTATCCATGATGGTAACTAAAATAGCAGCGCAATCATTAGTTACTCTTGTTTCAGACAACTGCGGTAGGGCAGCAACCGAAGAATCAATTACTTTTTTTAACCCATATAAAATATACATGTTTAAAATCTTATTGCTTTTGTCAGGATTTCCCTTATATTTTTAATTGGCTACATAATAAATAAGTTGCAGCGCAATCAGAAGTAGGCCATCTGCAGGATTTTGACATCACTGATCAAGTGTATGAAGATTACAAACCCTCACAAATACTGCAACCCTTGGCCCTCAAAGACCTGGCCTGGCTGACTTCTTGAACTGTGCTGTTAAATTTCTGATGGTTATCCATCTGCAAAAGACATTCCCACTTGGGCTGCTTACAATTCACTGACAGGCTTTGAAAAGCCCACCACAATTGTGGATGCACCGCCAATGTCCGCCATTGATTCCTGAGCCCCCAAATGACTGGCAGACATTACTTACCATTTTCAAGCAAGCTCAGAACACAATACAGCAACAGTGGGTGCAAACAATAAAACAGTTATTACTTTAGACATGCAGATCTATGAAAAGGCCAAAAAATTGCATATGTCATATCCAGAATACGGAGACAAATGGATTCTTCGCATTGGTGAGCTGCACATCGGCATGGCCTCATTGAGAGCCAGCTATAAACAGGACCCAAAACAGGGGTTCTACAGACGTCTAGAGTGTCTCCTGTCATCACTTTTGTGGTCTCTTAAGACGTCTGTTAATGGTCAATATTTGGCTAATCTAGACTGTCAAGAAATTGTTAATTTCCCTAAAAAGGCCACCTCTAGACCCTCTAGACGTCTGTAGAGGCTACAAAATGAGCCCTGTTTATATATGTTGAGAGCACTGGGAGCTTATGTCGAAGACAGTGCATAAGCAGCATTGATGAGGCATGGATCCATGGATTATGTCTGGCCTTCATGGCCCACAAACTACAAAACAGATCCTTGATGGAAATCATATGAAACAAGCGGCATTATCCTACTTTAGCCCCCTCAGGGGTCTAAACATTTAGGCCCTTTTTTCATGGGAAATAGTGGTGGTAATTTTTACTGTATAAACGTCATTATGTTTATACACAAGATGACGCTTATACAGTTAATGTAACAAAGAAATAATTGTCTAACTATTTATCAAAATACTGTCTTATTATACTCCTGCTTTAGCCCCCTTTTCCATTGACAGTACCATTGAAAAGGGGCTAAAGCAGGAGTATATATATAAGACAGTAGGATATATAAAATACTGTCTTATATATACTCCTGCTTTAGCCCCCTTTTCAATGGTACTGTCAATGGAAAAGGGGGCTAAAGCAGGAGTATATATAAGACAGTATTTTTTAAAGAAAGAGACAAGTGTTTCTTTGTTACATTGACTGTATAAACGCCATCTTTTGTATAAACACAATGACGCTTATACAGTAGAAAAGCCACCAAAATGTAGCAAAATACTGTCTTATATATACTCCTGCTTTAGCCCCCTTTTCAATGGTACTGTCAATGGAAAAGGGGGCTAAAGCAGGAGTATAATAAGACAGTTTTTGCTATATCCTACTGTCTATATATACTCCTGCTTTAGCCCCCTTTTCAATGGTACTGTCAATGGAAAAGGGGGCTAAAGCAGGAGTATAATAAGACAGTTTTTGCTATATCCAACTGTCTATATATACTCCTGCTTTAGCCCCCTTTTCAATGGTACTGTCAATGGAAAAGGGGGCTAAAGCAGGAATATAATAAGACAGTTTTTGCTATATCCCAGTGTCTATATATACTCCTACATTAGCCCCCTTTTCAATGGTACAGTCAATGGGAAAGGGGGCTAAAGTGGGAGTATATATAAGACAGTATTTTGCAATATATCACACTTCAGTTTGAATGTTTTAAGAAACATATAACTGTGAGTATTCTTGGTAATGATCTCCCTTCACACTTTTACAGTATTTATTCTGTGATATATAGACTGGAAACATATTTGAGTTATTTTTCACTTTCAGTTTTTGTTGATCAATATCTATGGAAATACCTATTTATGTTTAAACCCTCAAGGGGGCTAAAGTAAGATAATGCCAAACAAGCTTTAATAGTCACCAAACCACTCAGCAAGCACTGTTTGAATTATACGGTGCAGAATTTTTAAAGTTTACATCCAAACGCCATTAAATGCCTTGACTTTTCCAATGAAATTGCACATGCTTGCCAAGAGTCATCCTTGCAGGACATCAACTGACCAGTTTGTAGCCTTCCTGGAAGCAAATCAAATTCTAGAAGGCCTTAATGAATTTGACAAAGATAAGGAGTCTGCATCAAGCCTGTGCAAATTCATTCGGTAGTGCATGCTGCAAGTCCATGCCATCCTCCACTTTGTGAGAGCAACACGTGAATGTGACTGGAAACTTCACTTCGAGTCACTGGATCGGCTGTGCAAATAAGATTTTTGCACATGACTGACATAAGAATAACAGGACGGTGCCACTCTATCTGGCAGAAATGAATTTTTCGGACACATCAAATCCAATGATCTGGCCGGAGTTTGCAGATGGAAATTTCAGCGTTAACAAAAATAAAAAATCAAACACCATTCTGTGCAAATTGGGGCAGACCACGGTGTAGAGCATCTGAATAAATGGATGAAAGTCATGGAGTTTTGGTGGGATTACGCTCAATGACAACGCTTGTGACAGATTTTTCCTAATAGCTCCTGAGATTGCAAGACTGTCTCAGGAAGTTCTTGAAATGCTTGGATTGCAGAGTACTCAGAGTGGTAAGCATCATGAACTTACACCAGCTTCGCAGAGGCGTTTTGATGCATATGTTCACCGGCCAAAGCTGTTGAATTTGTTGCAACAAGGATGAACACTGGCTCCATTAATATCTGGTTTCGAATGACTTGCAATATGCAATTAAGTCTTGTGAGTTCACTGCCATACCACAATCTGTCTTTCTGTCAGATGGATCTCTTGCTATGTGTACTGTCAAGAGCAAGCTAATGCCTTGTCTGGAGCAAACAAAAATGAGGATGGAGTGTCTCAGGGCTTACCAGAATGTCCTGTTAAAGCTGCTGTACTAGATGGAATGACGATAGTTCAAGCCCTTGGAAAGCCAAAAAATGCCCAGACATGTGAGGATTTTCCAGAACATTTGTTCTGGTTGTCAATGCAAATTTCCGACAACTATGCTCTCAATGTGCACTCTTTAAAAGATCCCATCCGAAAAAAAAAGAGCTGGAACAGGGCAGCAAATTAACTTTCATGTCGATGACAGAACATCTATTGCCAATGTGAGCATGAGGCAATTCCTGTCAAGTTTCAAAATAAAAGAGGAACTCAATTGAGACCCAGCAAAAAAGTGCGTCAGTTTCTTTCAGAGCAAGGTAAATACATTCATAGTAACTTCAAGGGAAAAAGTTATGTCAACTGGCTGAAATTTCCAACTGATGAATGGTCATTTAATCTTGCATGCGGCAGACGCAGCTAAAAGTGGTGCTGATGTTGTGGACGTCTTCTCTCAAGACACAGATGTTCTTGTTCTGGCAGTTAGACACATTCCACAGCTTGGCAACGAAACAAACTCCGTAATGGATACTGGAGCAAAATGGAGAGCTATTTCGGGGAACCAGATACGTGAAACGCTGGGGGAGGAAAAGGCTACAACACTAGGTACCAGGTTTTCATGCTTTCTCAGGTGAAGGCATAACTGAATATTTTGCAACAAAGGGTAAATTTACATGTTAGAAGGTCTTCTGTATGGTTGATGATGAAGTGATACAAGCTTTCCTGGTTCCTGGTCAACATGACGAACCTGAAGAATCCATCCAAGCAGGACTTGAAAACTATGTTTGCCAATTGTATGATCCACAAACAAAAATAAAAGATGTTGCAAAGACCCGCTGGCAGTGCTTCAAGAAAAATCAATCCCAAGGGCAAAAGCTACCACCAACAAAAGGAGCAACAAGCTGCTCTCAGAGCTCGGTACCAAGCAATAGTTTGGCAAAATGACATTGTGCCAAAGCGAGCCATATTGCATCCCTATGAATTTGGCTGGACATTTGAAAGTGGAAAATACCTTCCTGTTACAACTTTGCTTCCTCCTGTCTAGGGATGCACGGATATCCGGCAAGGTATCCAGTATCCGGCCAGATTTTGGAATTTGCAGGATATCCTGTATCTGGCAGAATTAGGGTGTCAGAACTGAATATCTGGGATGCTCAAAAATAAGTGAAAAGCTAGAAAAACTTTTTTAATAAATAAAAAAATGTTACAAGACCAGTCAAAAACATGACTTAACCATCTTCAAAATTTAAACTCAGTTGGAGGACATAATGGAAAACTGTCCATCAGAGGAATGGTCCTCCCGTGGAACAGATATCTCTTGGCTCTCAGAAAAAAATATTTATAATTAGCCGCGAATGTTGAAATACCTGTCTTTTCGTATGTTTATTATCCGGTTCCAACTATCCGGTTGCTATCCGGTATCCGGCAGTTGGTGTTGCTGGATTATCCGGTACCCGGTATCCTGCTATTTTCACTATCCGTGCATCACTACTCCTGTCCCTGATGCTGTTGTTCAGTTGATTAAATGTGGATGCAAAAAAGAACAATTGTGCAAGTTGGTGTTCATGCCGCCAGAATGATCTTGTGTGCACTGACCTCTGTCTTTGTGGAGCCGATGAAGAGGTATGCACCAACACTGACACTGTGTCTCATGGTGACACTTCAACTGATGAAGATGATACTTTTTAAGAAATTGGTTAATTACATCAACTATGATAATTATAGTTGTGATATTTCCTTATAAGAAGTCCTGCACTGTGCACGGATAGCTTTAGCGACTTGATGAATCAGTTGTAATTTTGTACGTAATAATTATGTCATGTAATCATATAATAGAAGATTGTTTGGATGATTTAATTATTATTTGTTCTGTTTTATAGACCATTTCTAAAATATGTAGGACTATATGACATTGTATTATGCAGTAAACTTCAGATTATAGTTAAATGGTTCATGATGACAGCTTTCGCTTCTGATAAAGTATATTTCTGTTTGGACACTTTTTTGATTGCCGTTGTACTGTATGTATTGATAAGATTATTCTTTTTGGCATTAAAATTATCATTGCTTTCTATACAATTTAGGTGGTTTGTTCATTTCTTAACATAAAGCCAGGGAAAATACATAAAATCAATCCAAAGATTGCAAATAAGCATAGATTTGCTGAAAAATATGACTGTTTACAGCGTCAGCGGCCATCTTGTCCGCCATCTTGAATTTGAGTGGGAAGATGTGATCAGAAAAAATGCAATCATTGATTTTTGAATTCTACACAAAATTCTGGTATAGAAACACCAGGATTGCAAATTTTAACATGACATTTTCACGGGAGCCAGTTTAGCTACACAAGAGAACAGACTATAGGGGGAGGGAAAGAAATCCCCCTTGGCATTCCAATAAATGGGGAGAGATCAATATTTCCCCCCCCCCCAAATTTTACAAATAACTGTGGAGAGAAAGAAATCCCCCCCCCCAAAATAATTCCACAACTAAATTGGGATGGGATTGCTACAACTTAATGGGGGGGAGGGAGAAAGAAATCCCCCCCTTGAAATCCAAGGACTAAAAGGCGGCAAGCTATGCCACGACTTAATGAGGGGGGGAGAGAGAAATCTATGAAATACACTGAACAACATGAGCAACAAATCCTTGCATTGAGATGTAAGATCTTTTTGTTAAAACAACTAGATGAATCTACCTGAATCTCCGCTGATAAATGCAATGAGAAAATTCAGGCTTTGTGCGAAACTGGACGATTTATACCCCACTTCTGCTTTGGCTGGCTGGGAGGTAGTTGGCAGATTTCACAAAATTCTGCAAAATGGCATACCACAACTTAGTCCACAAGTTACATTAGCACAATGGCGACAATGCTGATCTTGCAGTTACATTAGCAGTTACATTAGCAATGAAAAAAACAGCTGCCACTCAAAGTTGTTTATTTTGTCAGTGATCTATACAGGTAAATAATACACATTTTTCAATAACATTTCAGAATTTCATATTTTAGATTTGCCTAGATAGCAAGAACACTGAGAAATTCCAATGTAAAAGTTGCTAATGTAACATCAGAGTCCAGTGAGACGGGATGGAGTTACATTAGCACTCTCTCTTATTTTTCCTTTTTAAAAATAGTTTATAGTTATGAAGGTAATTACAAATGGTTAATCAGTCACATATCATTATGTTTTGCTTAAGTGTTTTCTGTTGATTCTACAGAGTGTCAAAGTTGGCATGTCGGATGACCAGTATGTTTTTCCATCCAATATTGTCCTTGAGAGAGATAAAAAAATATTTTTTAAGAGCAAAAAGCGGTATATTGGTGGATTATTTTATTGATATTTATTCTTCAGCTCACTGATTTACTTAATGATGGGTTCACATGCTTCAGGCAGCAACAGATAGATAATAAAAAAGGTGGGACAGTTTAAGATACTCTGTGAGCACATTTTCGTGAAATCTGCCAGTTACTTCCAACTCTACGGGTGTTGGGGATTATCTGCTAATTCAATTCTGGGTAATTCCGTGCAAAAGCAGGGCTGCGCGGCATTTGGAAAACGCACTCTATTTCATGAATGAAATACATCAGCATTTTCCCAAAATACTGATAACTTTGCTTTGGCTTTAGCTAGGTGATGAAGCCGTTTAGCCAGATTGGCTTGCACTGCTCCAAAGTTGTTAAGCCAATGATAGTAATGAATAGCATTTTTTGCTCATTTCTTTAGCCAGATCAGAATTGTGTTAAAATTTTTCTAGTTGGCTAATGGCCAGCAATCCCAAGTTTTGGTATATTCTGTTGGAGCACATGCATGGTGCTCCAATACAGATATAACTGCTTCCAACATCACGTAGGGAGAAACATGTCACTATTGAAAACCCATGTTACAGTGTTAACCCCAGGTTGAACTACAGCCTAATAAAATATTGAAATTCAGTAGGTTTATGAAGGTGTTGTGCATCCAACCAAAAATTCAAAATTCTTGCTAAGATAATGAAGGTGCCTTTCAATTTATGATAAGGGACCAAAACCAGGTCTTTAAAGTGTGTCTGTAAAGGGTGACGGAACTGACGAAGCGACGGAAGGCCACCCGGGGGTGGGGGGGGAGGGTGATTTGGTTAGGGGGAAAATGCTTCCTTACCTAAGGGGGGGGATAGAAGCACCTGCTGTTTCTGCCTGTGTTTTGGCAATACTATACAGTTATCGCACATCACCTCGTGCAATATCAGTTTTTATGGCACCGAGGTGACTAATATTGCACGAGGGCGCAGCACGAGTGCAATATTAGTCACCGAGGTGCCATAAAAACTGATATTGCACGAGGTGATGTGCAATAACTGTTATATCATATGGTTTTTTTGTGACAAAAGCAAAAAGAGAAGGACTGGAATACTGATGTCCAAACTCTTTTCGTGTTTTTTTTTTACCTGCATGTTTAAAATGTATGTCATCGAAAATCAATAACTATTTCAACCACAAAAAATGTTTCACACTTTTGCAAACCATATATATATATATCATATACTTGATTATGGGTCTTCTTTATTTTTTTTTTCTCTCACTTTGTAGTAGACTTTTAAAAGACCTCTAAACACAACAAAATCACTGAAAAATGGGAGGAAAATGCTGTTTTTTTCGGCCAATTAATGCTTTAATCTGATTAAACAAATAACATAAACAATACAAAAAGTTGATATCCATATAGCCCTTTAATATACACAACAATCATTTTCCTATCCATTTCCAGCGCTGTGCTTTTTTTACTGAGCCCAACAAACAATCTTGTGCTGCTGTACTATACGACTCAATTTGTGTTTCTTTTTAACCACATACTTAAAATGTATCTCATCAGGAATCGATAACTATTTGACTCACAAAAAAAAATTTCACTCTTTTGGAATCCACAAATGATATACTTGATGATGGTTTTAATTTTCGATTTTTTTCAAAAACTTTATAGCAGACTTTTGACCTCTAAACACTAAAAAACGACTAAAATATCGACAAAAATGCTGTTTTTCGGCCAGTTAATGCTATATTATGATAAAATAAATAATATAACCAGTATAAAAACTTGATTTCCGACTAACCCTTTAATAGACGAATCTTTTGCCGCAAACGGCATCTTCCTATCTGCTTCCGTTGCCGTGCAGTGCATTTTTTTTGTAAAATGGAAAAACACAACCTTTTTGTCTGCTTGTGGCTGCAGCA
This sequence comes from Platynereis dumerilii, assembly GCA_026936325.1. Taxonomy (NCBI): domain Eukaryota; kingdom Metazoa; phylum Annelida; class Polychaeta; order Phyllodocida; family Nereididae; genus Platynereis; species Platynereis dumerilii. The sequence goes on along the minus strand of JAPTHN010000016.1, from coordinate 9,470,059 downwards.
GCACTCAAATATGGTGCTTCCTCTCAGGTCCGTCCAATCTCTTACATGTTAAAATGACTTGAGCGTGCAATATCATGCGTGCAATATCGTAGAATATTGCACGGCTGTCAGCCAATGAGGAGCGAGTATTTCGGCTAGCCATATGATATAATATAATATACAGTAACTTTGCAAGTTCGTTGACTGAGTGGTTTAAGTCCCTTGCTCCACTGAAAGTCCTGAAAGTCTGTTGTATATTGTTAAAAACAGAAATAGATTCACCACCATGAGAACTTACCAATGGCTATTGAAGCCTACAGCATATTAATTATAAAACTGCAGTCAAGTAAATGGAGATACTGTAATATTTGAGATGCAGTTCATGCAATATATATTATCTTGGTGCACAAGTCTCAGGGGTCCAGGGCCATTATGTATTTATGGGGTTCAAGCCCAAACCTAACATGGATAAGTTGCTAATCATGCTGGATGTGAAAAATGCCAGTAATTTAATTGTTTCAATTTCTTAAACCATTGAGCTGCTTGCAAACAATTGATCTTTTGTAAAGCAAAGTGAGGTGACTGGTGGTTGAAACTGCAGTCCACAATATGAAAAGGTGATTCAACCAGAAACGGATCAAACCTGGGACCACCGGAGGCAGGGGGGTCAAGAAAATTCTGGTGGAAAAAATAGTGTCCAATCATGCATACCAAATAAGTGGCATTGTAGTGTCACTGAACTTTTTAAACCACTCCATTACTTGCCATTGTTCGTTCCACTGTTGTGTCTGAGGAGTAATTTCTACTAATTGTCAGGAGGCAGAGGAGTCCTGGACTGCCAATCGCTGGGTCCAGGGTTTGAATCCAGGTCTTGCCAGGTTACCTTGGCCTATGTTGGACAGCTGTTTCAATCATTCTTTGCCTCATTTATCTGTCCTACTCCTATCCTAGTTAGCCTACCAAGTGTATAAATACAGGACGTAAAGCCCCAATAATCCATTCATCCACTAAATGTCATCAAGCATACATGCACCAAAATGCCACTTCTCACACTAGTTTTTTCTTGGGCATAAAATCAAACTTGCATTACATTGCAGTTGTTATTGTCTACACCAGTTATAACTTCCAAGCATTGGACCTGTGTGAGTTAAAAGTAAATTAATAATTCATTGATGAATGCCAGAAATAAGAATTGAAAGCATATCAAAAACAGCTTTCACAACTTTAAACTTATGATTGCGAATAATTTGCTATCTAATAGATCCTAGTGCAGTTTTTTTATTGCAAAAAAAGGTTCGCTGGATCTCAAGATTGGGCAGTTTTTCAGTATCTGCACTCAATGTGTCTCATATGGGCTCAAAATAAAGGTTCGTAAATGAGAATTTCCTTCATGCTATCATGAAATGAACATATTAAAGAGTCATAAATCAACAAGAACACATGTGATTTGTTGGCTTATCACCAAATTGCCACTCCATAAAGTAGGCAGGGTTTGAATTTTTGAAAAAAAAATTTTATCAGAAAAAATGTCCATGTGAATACTAATTTAACCATTTTTGCAATGGAAATCCAGCCATCTTGTTGCATAGAACCCCCAAAAGCAATACAAAACTTAAATTTTGATGAAATATGGTAGAACTTTATTTCCAACGATTTTTATGACGAAATCAAAGAAATTAAATACTCTCAAAGTATATGTTTTAGAGTGTTTGTGAGGTTTTAGTCTCAATAGACACATGATTGTCAAGATAAATAATGCTTAGGCATCATACTAACTCACAGTCAAGTTTTGTTGCTGTATGATTTGAATTCATGGCGTTTCCTTTGAGTGAAAGACAATGTTCTAGAGAGAAAAATCACCGAAAATGACCCAAAATTAAGGCTCAGAAAAAACATCAGCTTGAATTGCTCCATAAACAATTGATATTTACACAGTATCTTGTTTAGTCACTCTGTTATTTGCGAAAAATTGCAGTTATAATGATATATTACATAAAATAAGTGCCTTTTACTCTCAAGTTTGATTTTCTCATAATAGTGCAATCAAATAATCTAAAAACATATATCTTTATTTTCTATATTTACAAATACCCTTTTTAGGCATCCTGGTTAAAATATTTATTTTAGCCATGTTCTTTTCTTTAATGAATCCAGTGTTTAAAGACTTGAATCAGATCGAAACTTATGATGTACTGGAGAGGACATTTTGTGACATAATGAATTTTAATTTCTGAGAAAATGTATGTGCATTGGCTGGATATCTTTTCAACTTGCATTTGTCACATTGATGTAGAGGCACACAATCGAGAAAAGAAAACACAAATAGCTTTTTTATTCCTTCCGAATCCTGTGTGTTTTTTCCTCGTACTGGATAAGACACATTTTTTTGACATCATATTCAAGCCTCAAATTCCGAATACAAGGTATAGATTCTGGAATGAATCTTTTTGATTTACCTTGAGACATGTCTCCAGCTACAAAATTGACACAAACTGTAGATACGGTCTTTGATACTGATTCATAACAGTGTATGCAGTAATAAATGGTCCATCGAAAACAAACTTTTTGACACAAGCCATTTTCTACGTTGTGGGAGACAGCTCTTTTGGCATATAACATATTCACATGAAACCTGTTGTATTTTATGCCCAAGACATAGGTCCAGACAGGCATCATTAACATTAGTCACAACTGCCTCCATTTGCTTTTCTGTGTTGCCATAGAAATATGCGAAGCTGCCCGTGAGACACAAAAAAGTGCAAAAATTGGTCATAAATCACCTGCAGTATCAAAACAAAGTATCGTAGCACGGCAAAATTTGGTACACATATACTTTAATGTAGTACAAGACTGCCACCAAGACAAATTTTTGTGTACCTGTCATACTTTTCTCAGAGTAATTGCTTAAAGACGTAAAATCGGCCGAGTGCAAGTACCGTAAAACTGCCCCCTTGCTATTTCTTTTCATGCATCAGTGGATTTTGTTTTTAAAATGTCCAAGAGTCTTTTCCAATGAAACGTATTATACAGCATTCTCACGTGGTCATCGGATCACTTCGAGCTGGCTCTGCCAGTCACTGTGCACTAACGAGGGGGGCACCCTCGCCATCAGGGTAGCCATTACAACTACTGATTTGTGATTTCAAAGTGAAAAATAAAGTAGTCAAGCAAGCAACATGAAGTTAGATATCCAAGAAATTAGAAATCACTCGAGGTGAGGGTACCACAGAAAACGAAAAATGGCCGGGCGAGGGTACCAGCATTTTTGCAAGGGTACCAGCACTTTTTGGTGAGGGTAACAACTGAATTGGCGAGGGTACCTACCCGGAAGTGGCGAGGGTACTGCAAGGTTTGGGCGAGGGTCACTTCCGGTTGGCGAGGGTAACCTCCAAAGAAAATGGCGAGGGTAATGTAAAATATATTTTCCTCAGCAATCCCAGTAGATGGTCTAGGTAGAACGGGCAAAGCATCAGCTCGATATTCAATTTGCTCTTTATTGCAATAGACAACAACTTGTACTGACACATGACTGGACTTCTGATGTTAGAATCTGGAAATTCAAATCCAGAACATAATTACAATTTACCCTATCAATAGAGGAAAGTCTTAAAATTCATTGATTACCATCGAGGTAACAATTTGCCAATATAATAATAGGCATACTCTGCACTGCACTATGTACATTGTACACTTATTACGATTGAAAGGTTATACAAAAAGTTAGACTCTAGGAATGTACCAGTCAGATGTTACAGTTGAAGAGGTTTAATACTGCTTCAGATTTTAGATTTCTCTTATTTTTTTCACACACAGTATACATACGTTTTACAATAATTATATAGCACTTGCTTTGGTCAAATTTAGTAAAAGCCAGAATTTGCAGACTTCCACAGTGGCCACAAAATGCCACATGCGGTCGCACACATCAATTCTGCCTATATCAATCAATCCATGAACCAATCAATCAATTGATCTAAATTTATATTTATATATCTATCTGCCTAACTTCTCAAGAATGCACTGTTGTACACCCTTATGGAATTTTTTTCCTGTTTGTATGAAATATTCTAAGGTTGAAAGTGTATTTAAAAAGAAACATTACTTAATTCAGAAACGTTCATAGTGACATTGTAAATAAATGGACTCAATTTATTTATCACTAGACATGGGTGCTCTCGCCAGTCAGTCATATGCTTTTATCATGTTTTAATTTAATCACTCCCAGGTCTCTGCATCATGTGGTACCATCAAATAGTTATTCATACAGGTCTTTACTTGTACTGCCTCAAACTTGATGACCAATCTGAAACATTCTGTCTGAGGGGGGCCAAAGCGGCCCCCAGACCACATAAGCACATGCAGAATCTGAAGTGGTTGAAACCATCATTACATCACCACTAAATGAAAGTGTACGTCTTCATGACAGAAAATGGCTTTGAAAAAGTCCGCAGTTATGGTAGTCAGTGATATTTTGGGAGTAGTATTTATAACAAGCATGTAATTGTTCAAAGAAAGTTTCACTGTGGATGGTACTGCTATTCAATATTCATGGTAGAGGCAGACAGGTTTCTACAATGTACACATACATTGCTGAAAATGACTGCTGAGTGACTGTGAAGACTGATTTACAGCCCCTGGGTCTTTTTCAGACCTTAATCTGGCATCTCATTAACCAAATTTTGAACTTCGTGAAGCTACTCAAGCTAGGAAATGGTAGAACTTGTAGGCCTAGGCCCACTGTCCTTACCTTTTTTGGCTTGTTTTGTTTCACAAGGGAAATGCATGCAACATTTCGTTCAGAATTTTTGTAATTTTGCGTTATTTACAAGTGATAATACCAACTATTAAGATAAGAAGAGTCGCGATCCTTCAGAACAATCAAGTGGATGTCAGAGTTGAACATTCAGTCGGTATAATAATATATGTAATTTATCAAAACTAAGCTATTTATGACACCTGTTTGAAACCCAAAAAAATTGCCCTTTTTTTCATATATTCAGCTGCTCTCCATATCATTCCATGGATATAATGAGACTGATTTAGGGGATTATTGAACATTCCCTATCAGCCTTCTTGAAGCACACATTTATTTTAATTTTATTACTTCTCCGTTTCTCACTTGAAAATTAAATATTAGGTACAAGGGCAGTAGCCCTCATCTGCAGATGCTCCTCTGACAGTGCTGACTACATGTTTTTTACGCATTTCAACAATGTGGCATATATAAATGACAATTTCATCCAGAAATAAATTAGTTTTGGCTTGTATAGTGTTCAGAATATGCACTGTTGTCCCTGAATTCCACAATAAATGTTGTGATACAAGAATCGGAAAACCCCACTATTTGATGCAGACTGCAGGACTACAGTGTACACCATCCGTGCAAGTGTTATAAAGACATAGGGCCTACCAGCTGATTAAGCTTATTCATTGCAAGAAACTAAATATAGCTTAATTGCAATTATATCAAGTCAATAATTATCTGATAGATATCAAGTGAGATGTTGCCCCTTTTATAATTAGACTTAATAAGCAGTCAGCCCACAATCAGAGCTGTTGCAAGGATTGCACTTCAACTGCATTGCACCTACATAGCGTAGTATTTTTTACCTTTTAAGATTTAAGATAGGCATACTGAAGCTACTCCAGCCATTCTTCTGGTGACTAAAGCCTTGGGGGCACTTCTAACATTGTGGGTGGTTGATGCTTGCTTATCTAAAAAATCATGTCTTCTTCTTTTAAAATCATACGTACATTGATCTTGATCATAGATCCTTTGCTGTGAGATCCATTTTGGTTGAGGGAGCATAACAGACAACAAGTACAATGTTTTGAGAGACAGGCAGATAGACAGCTAGAAAGACAGGTAAATAAACTGCGTGGTAGATAAACAGGGAGCTGGGTAGGTAGGTTGGCAACGATATGTTTGTCAATCTGTCTATCATGTCTTGTCTATCCAATAAATCCTACCACCCCTGCATTGCTGTTTATATCACAATGTTATGATCACTGAACTCCTCCAAAAAAAGAGAAACATATCAATAACAGTAATTTTAGGTGTTACCCTCGCCATGACAATATTTGAAAATGTTGTTACCCTCGAGAAGCTTTTGTGGTTACCCTCACCCCTATACTATATATTTCAAGGGCAAAATCCGGTAGTTCTGTGACTAATTACATGTAGAAGATGTGCCCTGGGGTTACTTTAAAATCTGATCTGCATGCTTGACAAAAATCAGCTTTGGCTTCGATGAAATAAGCTCAGGATGATAAAAAATTACATTGAATCGAGATTTTCAATGGCTGCCCTGATGGCGAGGGGTGGTAGCCTGGTAGGATTTATTGGATAGATTAGACATGATAGACAGATTGACAAACATATCGTTGCCAACCTACCTACCCAGCTCCCTGTTTATCTACCATGCAGTTTATTTACCTGACTCTCTAGCTGTTTATCTGCCTGTCTCTCAAAACATTGTACTTGTTGTCTGTTATGCTCCCTCAAGATCAATGTACGTATGATTTTAAAAGAAGAAGACATGATTTTTTAGATAAGCAAGCATCAACCACCCACAATGTTAGAAGTGCCCCCAAGGCTTTAGTCACCGAGAGAATTGCTGGAGTAGCTTCAGTATGCCTATCTTAAATCTTAAAAAGTAAAAAATACTACGCTATGTACATTGTAGGTGCAATGCAGTTGAAGTGCAATCCTTGCAACAGCTCTGATTGTGGGCCGACTGCTCATTAAGTCTAATTATAAAAGGGTCAACATCTCACTTGATATCTATCAGATAATTATTGACTTGATATAATTGCAATTAAGCTATATTTAGGTTCTTGCAATGAATAAGCTTAATCAGCTGGTAGGCCCTATGTCTTTATAACACTTGCACGGATGGTGTACACTGTAGTCCTGCAGTCTGCATCAAATAGTGGGGTTTTCCGATTCTTGTATCACAACATTTATTGTGGAATTCAGGGACAACAGTGCATATTCTGAACACTATACAAGCCAAAACTAATTTATTTCTGGATGAAATTGTCATTTATATATGCCACATTGTTGAAATGCGTAAAAAACATGTAGTCAGCACTGTCAGAGGAGCATCTGCAGATGAGGGCTACTGCCCTTGTACCTAATATTTAATTTTCAAGTGAGAAACGGAGAAGTAATAAAATTGAAATAAATGTGTTCTTCAAGAAGGGTGATAGGGAATGTTGCATAATCCCCTGAATCAGTCTCATTATATCCATGGAATGATATGGAGAGCAGCTGAATATATGAAAAAAAGGGCAATTTTTTGGGGTTTCAAACAGGTGTCATAAATAGCTTAGTTTTGATAAATTACATGTATCATTATACCGACTGAGTGTTCAACTCTGACATCCACTTGATTGTTCTGAAGGATCGTGACTCTTCTTATCTTATTAGTTATTAGTTGGTATTATCACTTGTAAATAATGCAAAATTACAAAAATTCTGAACGTAATGTTGCATGCATTTCCCTTGTGAAACAAAACATGCCAAAAAAGGTAAGGACAGCGGGCCTAGGCCTACAAGTTCTACCATTTCCTAGCTTGAGTAGCTTCACGAAGTTCAAAATTTGGTTAATGAGATGCCAGATTAAGGTCTGAAAAAAACCCAGGGGCTGTAAATCAGTCTTCGCAGTCACTCAGCAGTCATTTTCAGCAATGTAAACTGAACCAAATAAAAAACGCAAAACTATTTCCAGGGCTTTATTTTTCTGTATATCAATCAGCTGGACTGTTGAGTTGATTCATATGTATAATCAGGAGTCAAAGAACTCATTTCTATAAAATTGTTAAATTCTGACCTTCGTATCCGCATCTGCGGCGAGGTTTATCACACTGGGGTATGGTGACTGGATGGGGGTATTAGGCACTCGATAGAGCAAAGCTAATGATTAAGTGTGAAAGCTTGAAGAAAATGATGAAAAAGGCCACACAATTTGCTTCAGGTGGTGCCACTTAACTTGTTAAAATGTTGTTGTTCGAGAAGTCAGGTCAGAGTTTGTCACACACAATGATATTGCAATGAAATGCTGCAACTATGGAAACAGGTCAAGGAATGACCTATACACACGCAACTGAGTGAAAAAGGCCTAGGGTCTGTCAAAAAGACCTCTAACAACCTGTATAGCATCTGTAGGACAAATTACAGTACCATGTGTGCCCTTCTTATGCTTTTCTTACGGGGCAGATGTGTGGTTGTGAGAATAGCAAAAGAAGGGCAAAGAAAGAGCTGATGTTTACCCTTGCAGCTGACACACAGGTTGTTTAAAGTCTTTCTGATAAACTCTTATCGTTTTTCATTCCATAGCTATTTTTTAGGCTGTTTAAGAACTTGTTTCCATAGTTGCATTGTTCCATTGGAATATCATTGTGTGGAAAACTTTCACCTGACTTCTCAAAAAAAAATTTTTTTCACAAGTCAGATGGCAGTAAATGAAGTGAATTGTGTGGCCTTTTCCATCATTTTCTTCAAGCTTTAAAATGAAATCATTAGATTTGCCCTATGGGGTGCCTAATACCCCCGTCCACTTGCCATACCCCAATGTGACAAACTTGGCAACAGACATGCGAAAAATTGTCAAACTTGAGTGATTTCATGCGACTGAGTCCTTTGATACCTGCTTACACAGAAGCATGCACTCAACAGGTCATATGAAGCATATCTAAAAAAATAAAGCCCTGAAAATAGTTTTGTGTTTTTTATTTGGTTCAGTCTATGTATACATTGTAGAAACCTGTCTGCTTCTACCATGAATATTGAATAGCAGTACCATCCACAGTGAAACTTTCTTTGAACAATTACATGCTTGTTATAAATACTACTCCCAAAATATCTGCAACTGCCAGAACTACGGACTTTTTCAAAGCCATTTTCTGTCATGAAGACGTACACTTTCATTAAGACTTAGTGGTGATGTAATGATGGTTTCAACCACTTCAGATTCTGCATGTGCTTATGTGGTCTGGGGGCCGCTTTGGCCCCCCTTAGACAGAATGTTTTCAGATTGGTCATCAAGTTTGAGGCAGTACAAGTAAAGACCTGTATGAACTAGAATTTGTGTCGCAAGCGGAACACATGCGAGTTCACCATGCTTATGTTGTTTTGCTTTGATGTGTTGATTCTTGGGAAAATGTTGTCGAATTTGGGGCCTAGATTTCCATACATGATCGGAGAAATATAACAGACGATAAACTTAGCAGTGGTATGACCAGGGGGGGCAGTGCCCGTTCCCCCCGAACTTCAGATACTGATGGTTGCAAAAAGTGGAAAAATGGAATAAACAACTTAATGAAGTAAAGAAGAAAGTACAAGCGGCTTACAACACAATTATGGCTATAGCAGGAAGCCCAGACCTTAAAGGTATTAAGATGACAATGGTGTGGCAGGTGGTAAAGGCCTGCATAATACCAATTGCCACATATGCATGGGAAGCAGTAACAACTACGAAGAAGGAACGCGAAAACCTAAAAAGGACCATTGACAGCGTCATAAAAAGAGTAATCTGCACACCCTGATTCTTTTCGAGTTTCGGAGCGGCTACGCGATCGTGTGGAAACATTAGACTTTTTGGGGTCGGTGCTCATATTGAGAACTAGTGATGATGAGGTGAGAAATGATGAAAGATATATGTTATGTGGGGAAGGTGATGGGGGTAAGTGGGGGTAAATGGGGGTAAGTGAGGTAATTTAGGTAAAGGAAGTGAGTAGGTAAGAAGAGAGAAGTTAAGAGTGAAAAAGGTGGTGGGGGTAAATGGGGTAATTGGGGGTAAGTGGGGTTAAGTGGGGTAATTGAGGTGATTTAGGTAAAGGAAGTGAGTAGGTAAGAAGAGAGAAGTTTAGAGATGAAAAAGGTGGTGGGGGTAAATGGGGGTAAGTGGGGGTAATTGAGGTAATTTAGGTAAGGGAAGTGTGTAGGTAAGAAAAAAGAAGTTTAGAGTGAAAAAGGTGGTGGGGGTAAATGGGGGTAAGTGGGGGTAATTGAGGTAGTTTAAGTAGAGGAAGTGAGTAGAGAAGAAAAAAGGAGTTTTGGGTGGAAAAAGTGGTGGGGGTAAATGGGGGTAAGTGGGGCTAAGTGAGGGTAAGTGGAGTGATTTAAGTGTTGGAGGTGTAGAGGGAGAAAGAGTTGGATTTGGGTGGAAAAAGTGGTGGGGGTAAGTGGGGGTAAGTGAGGGGGGGTAAGTGAGGGTAAAATGAGGGTAAATGAGAAATTTAAGTATGGGATGTTTAAGAGAGAGAGGTTGAGAGAGTAAAGGTGGTGGGGGTAAATGGGGGTAAATGGGGGTAAGTGGGGGTAAGTGAGGGTGAATGAAGTAATTTAAGTACAGGGAGAAAAGTGAAAAAGTGAAAGTTTTGGGTGAAAGTGAAGGTGGGGGTAAGTGGGGGTAGGAGGGGGTAAAGTAGAGATGGGTGGGGTTATGTATAGGAAGGGAGGGGTAAGTGAGGGGAAAGGGGTGATGAGAGAGAAGTGGAAGTGAGGGATTTATACGAAAAAGGGAGTTGTGATGTAGATGGTGAAAATGCTATACACTGTTTACAAAATAGAGTTTGGTTCTAGATGTTGAAAACCATATACAATGTTTACGTTTGGGTCCTAGATGGTGAAAATGGCATACAATGTTTACAAATGAAGATGTGATGCTGGATGGTGAAAATGAGATACAATGTTTACAAAAAGCTAGATTATGAAAATGGGATACACTGTTTATATTGACAGCCAATGGGCTGACAGTATGAGAAGGAAGTGAAAAATTGAAGTATATAGTAATTCTAGGAAGAAAGGGAAGAACTGGGGAAGAGAGGAAGGATAGAGGGATGTTATGAGGGGATAGATGAGGTCGTGAGAGGAATAGGTTGATGAGTAAAGGGGAATTAGAAATTGAGAGATCTGATTGGTTGTTGGAATGTAGGCCTATACTACACTAAGTGTAGCGGTGAAACAACGTTGTGAAACGGACGTTTTATAGAAGTTATTATGGATTGTTTTGAAAAATAAAAAACACCAGCTTGTAGAGAATTAAATTGCGAAGACAATGAGCCTACTTAGAGATTTCTACGATGATTACAAGTGGTTTAAAAGTTGAAGAGAAGTTGAGAGTGAAAAATCTGAAATTTTGATAAAAGAAGGAAGTGATTTGCGGTAAAAAGACGCTATCGTACGAGCGAAAATAAGGGGTTTTAATGAATATTCGGACAGGAAATGATGGTTTTGTTTCTTCAGGGAGGTTCTAAACTGCGTTGTGTGAAAATTTGGTGAAAATCTGATGATTCTAAGCGGCTGAAATGAGCCTATAAAGATTCACACCTGCATCAACACTGTGCATATTTTTTTATTTTTTTTCAACGAATTCTCGGCAATGAATAAAGATATCTCCATAAAAAAACGAATTCATATGGTTCAAGGATTTGGGATTCTAAAGAGCCTTAAATTATAATTTTAGCCCCATTAGAAGTGTTCAAAAAACGATCGCAACTGTTTCGGCCAATCAGAGGGCAGTAAAACAATAACAACAGTATTTCTATTTCCTGTTTTGCCGTGATTTTGTTGAAACTAAAAACTTAAATTGTAATTAAACAAGACACCAAAGACACAAATGTGAGCAAGGCGCCTCAAGTTAGCCAATTCTTCATTAATTTCATGAAAAAGAAACTTTAAAAAGTGCTCCCTTGTCTCTCACAAACGATCCAAAATTTCTGACTACCCTTATTTAACCCTGTTTGCTCACAAATGCGAGTGAACTCGCAAATAACTATTTGATGGTACCACATGATGCAGAGACCTGGGAGTGATTAAATTAAAACATGATGAAAGCATATGACTGACTGGCGAAAGCACCCATGTCTAGTGATAAATAAATTGAGTCCATTTATTTACATTTTTACTATGAACGTTTCTGAATTAAGTAATGTTTCTTTTTAAATACACTTTCAAACTTAGAATATTTCATACAAACAGGAAAAAAATTCCATATGGGTGTACAACAGTGCATTCTTGAGAAGTTAGGCAGATAGATATATAAATATAAATTTAGATCAAATGATTGATTGATATAGGCAGAATTGAGGTGTGCGACCGCATGTGGCATTTTGTGGCCACTGTGGAAGTCTGCAAATTCTGGCTTTTACTAAATTTGACCAAAATAAGTGCTATATAATTATTGTAAAACGTATGTACTGTGTGTGAAAAAAAATAAGAGAAATCTAAAATCTGAAGCAGTATTAAACCTCTTCAACTGTAACATCTGACTGGTACATTCATCTAACTGAGAGTCTAACTTTTTTGTATAATCTTTCAATCGTAATAAGTGTACAATGCACATAGTGCAGTGCAGAGTATGCTTATTATTATATTGGGCAATTGTTACCTCGATGGTAATCAATGAATTTTAAGACTTTCCTCTATTGATAGGGTAAATTGTAATTATGTTCTTGATTGGAATTTCCAGTTGCTAACATCAGAAGTCCAGTCATGTGTCAGTACAAGTTGTTGTCTATTGCAATAAAGAGCAAATTGAATATTAAGCTGATGCATTGCCCCTTCTACCTAGACCATCTACTGGGATTGCTGAGGAAAATATATTTTACATTACCCTCGCCATTTTCTTTGGAGGTTACCCTCGCCAACCGGAAGTGACCCTCGCCCAAACCTTGCAGTACCCTCGCCACTTCCGGGTTGGTACCCTCGCCCATTCTGTTGTTACCCTCACCAAAAAGTGCTGGTACCCTTGCAAAAATGCTGGTACCCTCGCCCGGCCATTTTTCGTTTCTGTGGTACCCTCACCTCGAGTGATTTCTAATTTCTTGGATATCTAACTTCATGTTGCTTGCTTGACTACTTTATTTGGCAATGATTCATTCCACAAGCCCTTTAACCAGTCTTAACATTTTGAAGACCTCTCTCCTCCTACATTTCTTGCAATTTCACTTTGAAATCACGAATCAGTAGTTGTAATGGCTACCCTGATGGCGAGGGTACCCCCCTCGTTAGTGCACAGTGAGGAATTCGTTCTGAAAATGTCAAACATGGACCAAGTCAATCACTGACAATGAAGCTGTCTTAATGAGCAATCCAACAACCAATCATATCAGAATTGAAAGCATGGATGATGATGATTGACATCAGAACTGTTCACAGTTTTAGTGTTTGGTTTTAGTACTCATCAGTCATTTCACAGTTTATGTACAGGTTACAGTTTCTTATTACTCAGCCTGCAGGCTGAGTATTGTAGGGGTAGGCATTTTCTGGGATCTCTGCTTGTGGGTTTGTGTGTTTGTTAATCGACTTCTGAAAACAATTCTCAATGGATTTAGATTTCCTGTGGCACGATGTCTTCATTTGTGCTAGACAATACCTGATTAAATTTTGGTGAATATTGAAGAATTTTTGGGGCTACAGTTAAAGAAATTCGAAATTAGGCCTCTACCGAGCTGCATGCAGCTGCAATAGTATACAAGTCAGTTTTGCACTTGCAGTCCAAGAGAGTGCATATATTCTACAGCCTGTTTAGCAATTGTGAATCTTGACTGAATCTAGTTAATTATAGAATTCTACAGATTGTTATTGCTTCTTGATTGCCATTGGTCAGGGTAATCATCATCAAATGCACTTCATGGCTGCTTATCTAGATCTTTTTCATTTTTAAACAGACATATCAATTGCATAAAAACTATACTATCAATTGAAGGTCATTTTACTTCATCATACTTTGCTGGAAAAATGAACAAATAATTCTTTAAACAATATTTTGCAAACCAGACAGATGGATAGAGACATAAAAAGATAGAAAGATGGTTAGATGGATAGATAGATAGATAGATAGACATAGATAGATAGATAGATTCATCGATTGACTGCCGTATTCATTAATAGCTCCAATGGGCCCTTTGAAAAACTGTTTATCTGATATGGTAACCCTTTAGAAACTTATACTCTAATTTTTTTTTTTTAATTGATAACGGATATCATGAATCAGAAACTTTGTGTTTAGCTTCAGTCTTAATTTGAAGGCAGGCTGAGGTATGCGATCTCCGAGCGCTCATTCTAGTTTCAGTTTGTATGTTAGTTTAATAGGTCAGTCTCCATATGGGGATTACGACAGGTATTATCGGTAGGTGGTGCAATGATAAGGGAGGAGTGCTATTTTTGTCTTGGGGAAGCCCACTGGATGACATAAATATTATATGGTTTGTTTGCAAAGTGAGTGAAATCCTGTGACCAACACTTAATAATAATCTGGTTGTTAACATGTTATAATCACCCCAATCTGTACGATAACAACACTCTTTTCTGTTGAACTGCTGTTTTGGGAACATAATCAATACAGTGTAGCTGACCCAAATGATCAAACATTAAACAAACACACTCATTAAGTCAGACTCCTTGGCTTGGTCAACAACACCAATCACCTGGCTGAAAGGCAAAGGGGATTCCATCTGAGCTCCTATTGCTTGGAGACACCACCTGTCCATAAATTCAGAACTACAAAATGGAGACAGACCTATTGTTCAACATTCATGGATTGCTATGCAAGTGTATTTTGTCATTGACATGAAAGCTGCCTTCTGGTTGGTTGAAACCACTGGGGCATGGCTAATCTAAATGTGACTAAAACTACACAGGAAAAACCAGCAACAGAGTCAAAGCCTCGCTGTGCCAGCTCGCACAAGAGGCTTTGACAATGTGAAAATGATTATAAAGAGCCTTTAAACTTCTACAAGTAGATTAATGTTTAATTCCATGGTAAACTGAAGCAAACATTCAACTGTCAACCTCAGTTTTGGTATTTGTGACACCTATCACAAATCATTGATGTATGATTGATTTTTCTGTAATCCAACAGAAACTTCACTACAGACACTACCTTTGTGATTACAGAAATATCTAGTATACACACAAATGGTTTTCTGTAACTTTATTCAGACCTCTGGAAAAGAAATGTCCCGAAATATCTGTAATGTGACAATTATTTTTTAACAGTGTGTCTCTTTGTTTGGATGGATTTACCATTATTAAACAAGCTATCAACTGATGCAATTTCCATGAAATAAAGATAAATATTGAAAAGCATGTTAAGCTCTAGAAGCACACCAAAGGTGAATGTATTGTACACATTCCCATGCTACAAGCCTGTTACATTTACTTAATGTTTCGTTCTGATCAATACGCTAATTTTGACATCATTTGTGTTTTTCTGTGTTTGAACTGCAAAGAAGCAGCATTATTTCTGATTTTATATTATGTATAAGTGTTTGGATTATGCAATATTTCTGTTTATTGCTGAAATTGCTCAATTTCCGCCACTAACGTCTTCATAAAATTAGTTATTCTTATGGAATTTGCAATTGATATTACTATTTGATGAATAAAAATGGTTCAATCAATATTTCTAATACCTAAAATCTACAATAGAAACCTAATTTAAGTGTAAATATGGAATTATGAACAATGTTAAGAAACACATGTCCGAAAATAGTCGATTTTTCAACTTCTGGGACCTTTTTCAGAAAAATCAAAAGTACCAACCTTAATATGCCTTTTAGCTGAGAAAACAAACCAAATTTGAGATCTCCAGAATATTTGGCCTGTGAAACCACAAGTCTCCAGTGAAAATTTCGAAAATAATGTAGATTGGCTTACCCCTAGTGTAACTGGGATGGGGGATGGGAAGGCTATATAATACTAGAAATGCCCATTGTGGCAAAATGGGGTATTTTAAAACTGTGTATAACTAGTTATGGCTACAAAATTAACTTAAACTGAGACAGTGTGGTGCTATTGTGATGCAATGCAGGCCTGGTGTGCTGAGAAATTTTTGGGGGAAAAGTTCATCTGTTTATGTAATATAATATATAGGCCTACATGTTTGCAATATATATAGCTAGGTCTGTGCCCGCCTCAAAAACAAATATGTTTTGCTTGGTCCAAAAAGATATGTTCCCCTTACCTTAAATCTGTAAGATCATGTAATCTCTATAATTTACTCCAATCTTAATGCTTCAGGATCAATTGACATAGTTGTGGGAGTTTATATTTTCAATACCAAAGTCAAATGCTATCTTTGTTTTGCATGCCACCCAATACAGATTTTAAGTGTAATTATTTGTTCTATGAATGTAGTTATTGTAATATTGTAAGTAATTCCAGAGACATTCAGGTTAAGTTCCACAGCATTTATTCCACTGTACACACATGGCATCCATCTTTCCAAGACCTCCAGATAATACACAAGGTGGCGACACTATCCAGTTGATCTGATAATCTAGTTATAATTCAGGATCAGGATACTACATCCCTCCTATCTTCACTTAAAACATACTGGTAATGTTTTAACACACTGAACAATCTGAACTTTAAGTTTAACTAGATCACACACTTCAAGTTCATATTAAACTTAAACTTGGTAATTTATGTTATACTAATTTACACAATAATAACTCATTGGAACACATGAAACTGGTTACATGTGAAATACAAATTTACACAATAGTAATAACTTTGTAAATATTACTGAGCATACTTATCTATGTGTAACTTCTCAAATAAGACTAAATAGCAATCTAACCAAATTATAATCACCTTAATCACCACCATATAAATTCTAAATTCAAGTTAAGTCTACTAATACATGACAATTACAATCAACAATATTGCATCGCAGTGCAACAACAAGTCAATGAGTATTTTGCAACAAAGTGCACCAATAAATCAATAAATCAATTTCCCAATCGTAAGTCCATTATCAATTTCAAAATTCAATGTCCAAATATCACTTCCAAATATCATTTCCAAGTATCAATTTCCATCAATATTTAAATCAAGTCAGTTCATAATCATTCAGTCCAACAGGTGTTTTCTTTTGGCGAACTGGTCTCGAACTCATAAGAGTAGGTCTGACATTGACATTAGAATCATGGTAAGATTCAGACTGATCGTCATCACTTGTCAAGGGTTTGTCAGGGGGTTTTTGTTCTTCCTGTTCATTCGTAGGGGGCGTTCGTTCTTCTTCGTTTGTGGGGGGATTAATTTCGTCTGAAGGGGGCAACACTTTAACCGCAGTAGTGTGTCTACAAAAAATTTTCCCATCAGGGCTTTCGATCTCTATTTCCCCTCCTTCCCTACTAACAACGGTGTAAGGAGTCGCACTGTAGTTTGGACTTAGTTTGTCGACTTTTGGGGACCGGACTAACACTTGGTCACCCACAGCAACGTCTTCAGCCTTAGCTCTGCGACGGCGATCTGCGTAGTCCTTACTGTCCAACTTCCGTCTCCAGTCTTCATCCAGGTACTCACTGTCCTTAACATCCATGTCGGAGGTTATTTCTGGGAGTTTGGTTTTCATTTCCCGACCAAACATAAGCCGATACGGGCTTGCACCGGTTGACACATGTGGTGTTGAATGATAAGCGATCAAGTACGTCAAAAGTTCATTCCTCCAATTCTTTTCTTCAGCATGAGCAATTTTCAAAATTTTCAGCAACGACCTATTTTGGCGTTCAACTTCTCCATTTGCCTGAGGCCACAAAGGAGGCGAAGTCACATGGCGAATTCCAAGTTCAGACAAAAAGTTTTCAAATACTTGAGATATGAACGAGCTTCCATTGTCAGTTTTCAAAGTACATGGCACTCCAAACCGTGCAAACATCGGTGCCATCACATTAATCAATTGCTCAGATGTTGTGGATTTCAAAATTGCCACTTCATAGTAACGACTAAAATAGTCTACAGTCACAAGTACGGAATGTCCTGAAGGCAAAGGACCTAAGAGATCTGCAGCCAGATCTTGCCAGGGCGCATTTGGCTTTGACCTTGCCATCGGTTCTGGGGGAGTGTTCTGTGACACTAAAAGACAACTTCGACACTTCTTGCACAGTTGTTCTGCATCACGATCCATTTTCGGCCACCACACTTTCGTTCTCAGTCTGCTCTTAGTCTTGCTAATTCCTTGGTGTCCTTCATGAGCTAAACGTAGGACTTGTTCGCGAAGGCCTTTCGGAACAATCAACCTTGTCCCACGCAACACAACATTGCCACACACAGAGAGTTCATCCTTCAAGTGTTTATATTGGGCACAATTCACATCCCACACATCACTCAAAATACACTTCCTCAATGAGATCATCTCTTCGTCATGTTCACATAAATTCTCAAAATCAACCAATTTAATGGCCCTTGGAACAGCAGCTTGCACAATAGCACACACATAGTCATAATTGTCACCTTTGTCTCTTGAATCTTTCCAAGTTTCATTGTTTAAGCGAGATAAACAGTCAGCAATGTTCGACTTGCCTGGTCGATACACAACTTTCACATCAAATGCTCGCATTCGCAATACCCATCTTTCCACACGAGCAGTAGGTTTTGACTTTGGACTGAAGATGAATTCAAGTGGTCTGTGATCGGTTTCCAACTCAAATGGTAGACCATACAAATAAAGGCTAAATCATTCACACGCCCACACTAAGGCTAAAGCCTCTTTCTCAGTTTGGCTATATCGTCTTTCAACATCGGTCAAACTACGAGAAGCGTAAGAAATGACTCGCCAACAATTTCCTTGAATTTGTGTTAACACTGCTCCTAACGCAAAAGGAGATGCATCACAGATAACTCTGGTCTTCGCTTCTGTCCTGAAGTAAGCAAGAGTCTCGGCTTTGATCATGCAATTTTTAAGTTTCTCAAAAGCATCTTGTTGAGCCTGACCCCACACAAATTTTACACTCTTTCTGCATAGTCTTTGCAAAGGTTCTGCCAGCGAAGAATAGTCCGGGATAAATCTCGATCAATATTGCAATAATCCAAGTAGTGACTTCACTTCACTCACAGTAGTTGGGGGTGACGCATGTTTTATTGCTTTCACTTTCTCATCACTAGGCGAAACACCTGCACTTGTCAACTGATGACCAAAGAACGTTAACCTGTTCAATCTGAATTCACATTTCTTCGGGTTCACAGTCAGTCCCACTTTACAAAGTTTCTCAAGAACTTTCTTCAATCTTGCGTCATGCTCCTCCAAACTCCGTCCATACACAATAATGTCATCCGCTTTGTTGTTGACACCTTCCCCACATTCGGTCAACAAATTTCTAATGATCTTCTGGTATTGTTCTGGTGCTGAACTGACACCAAACATTAGTCTCTTGTATCTAAACAGTCCTCGGTGGGTAACAAATGTTGTGATGTGTCGGCTCTCCTCCGACAACTGAATTTGGTGAAATCCCATTTTTAAGTCAATCTTGCTGAAATGGGTCGCTTGGTTCAAATCAACAAGTAAGTCATCAACAGTCGGAATGGGGTGACGCTCTCGAATAATTGCAGTGTTCGCCCTCCTCATATCAACACAAATGCGAACATCGTCACCTTTCGGAATAACTACTAAGGGAGACACCCAGCCAGTTGGGCCTTCTGGCACCTGCTCAATGATTCCAGCTTCCAATAACTCATCTAGCTTCTTGTCGACTTTCTCTCTCAATCCAAAGGGTACACGCCTCAAAGGTTGGGCCACAGGATGAACATTCTCATCAATATGCAACTTCAAACAATAACCCTTCAATAGTCCAATTCCATCACACAACTGAGGAAATTCCTCAAGATTACACACTTCAGCTTCTCTCGGTCCTACTCTCAACAAGTCTAGTAATTCAGAAGTCTCTTTGCTCAGGATTGACCTAGCATTCTTGTCAATGACAGAAAATTCTGTAAGGCAAACCTTGCCAGTTTCCTTGCATTTCACATCTGCAGTAAACACACCAATCACATTAAGTGGCTCACTCCCATAGGGATACAATTTGCGGTTCACTCTTTTGGTTTTACATTTGACACGATTCAGTTTCAAATATTCCCATGTCTTTTGACTAACAACATTTCGATTTGACCCAGAATCAATTAACACATTTGTCAGATTCACACCACCAACTACAATTTGGGTCGAAGACATACTGTCACCACTATTCACAGAGAATACATAATCATCATAATCATCATCAGACTGCGACTGATTGTCATTGTAATCAACAACTTGGTTCACTTTTCGAGTCTTGGGTCTTGCACCATTCCAGTTTGACGAACTGCGACTTGACGAACTTCCACGATTCGACTTTCCATGATTCGAATTCCCACGACTCGAATTTCCACGACTTGACGAATTTCCGTAACTTGACGAACTGCCACGATTCCACGTTCCTCGGTTTGGCTTCCCTCGTCCTCTGGAGTTTTGTTTCCTCTTCTGATATTCAATCGGACACTTGGCCTTAAAATGTCCCACTTGGCCACAGGCTGCACAGGTCTTGTCCTTGGCTGGGCAACAATCCCAGGTCGAGAGATGTCCCTGCCTTCCACAGGCATAACAAGAGCTGTTACTGCTGTAATTACGACCGTAATTCTGGGACGACACATGACATGACTCAGGGTATTTCAAATTTTCTTTTCCTTTGGCAGACGGCACATTCCGTAAGTCGGACTCGAAGGTTTTGGATTGGCGATCAACAGCCTCACAGGAACGAGCAATTTTCAGAACCTCTGCTAATGTCAAAGTTTTGTCGCACTGCTTTTCTAATAGTTTGCGTCTCAGTTCACTGGATTTACATTTATCCACAACTTGGTCACAGATTCTTGTGTCCGTATCAGTAAATTCACATAACGAGGCCTTATGCCTCAAACGACACACAAATTGATCGACAGTTTCATGAGCCAATTGAATTTCTTCTCTAAATTGATGTCTCTCAAATGCAGAATTTACCAGTGGTAAGAAATATTCGTCCAAAATTTCGATGGTCTCCTCAAACGTTTTATCATCATCATCACCGACAGCTGCAAAAAACACCTCCTGCACTTTAACTCCAGCATAATGTAGCAATGCTGCTTGTTTACGTGTGTCACTGGTAATGTTTTTCGCTCGAAGGTATAAATTCAGAGACCTTTTCCAGGCTTTCCATGTCACAGCTGTCACATCAGGATTTTTGTTACTCACGAAATTGTTCGGGGCATTGATTCCTAACAAAGGATCAAAATCTGCCATTGCCATCTTGAAATTTCACAATTTCCAAAATCATCACACAATTTTTCCCGGCACAGTTAATCCACGTGGTCGCGCACCACTCACCGCCGACCATGTGCTTTTTCGCGGGCTTTTCCAGACACCATAAACGTCACACATTCCAGTTCCAAAAGTCACAAAAACGTACACAAAATGTCACAAACCGTTCCACAAGATCCAGCACATAAATGTCCACTAAAGTCAGTTAGTGTAATCCACAATTTGTCCACAATTTAATCCACAATTCACAACGACAGTCCACGATGATTGTCAATCTCAGCAGCATGGTCTCAGATTGGGTCAGCATGGCATGCCAGAAAAGTTCAAAGTACTCTCACATCGTACTTCAACACATCCACAAAGTGCACTTAGCACATGCACAAGACGTTTATAGATCCCATCCTCGTCGCCAGATGTAATATTGTAAGTAATTCCAGAGACATTCAGGATAAGTTCCACAGCATTTATTCCACTGTACACACATGGCATCCATCTTTCCAAGACCTCCAGATAATACACAAGGTGGCGACACTATCCAGTTGATCTGATAATCTAGTTATAATTCAGGATCAGGATACTACAGTTATAACTGCATGTAATAATATCAGGGCAGACTTATCTGCATGTGTATAGGCAACCTCTCTTTATATTTTTGCAGACCTGACAATTGAAAATGGAAGACAGAAAGTGTCGGCGTGTAAATATAACAGAAAATGGATAGATGCATGAAGAACTGCTGTAAGTATGATCAATAATGAAAATGTGACGCAACTAAATAGTCAAGATTCGTATGACTATGAGTCTGATTCAGATAACACACTTGCTCTTGTCGAGGACTCACTGAGTGTTCCTCTTCAGTTGGGTGACGAGACTCAGCAGTCTTTTTGGTGGGGCTGCAGCCCCACCTATTTGTTTCACCAAATCAAGCTATTTTGCACAGTAAAAACCTTTCTGATTTGCCCACGAACTTTGCCGATTGCATTCGTCAATTTCCGCTTGTTTTATTCTAAAACACCCCTGCTGATTGGTTGGAAATTACTACAAAAACACAGGGGGCGCCAGTTGAACTGCCTCGTGGCATCCTCTATTGTAGGGCTCGAAGTTGGCCGCTATTCATGATTGCTATTCATGATTGCTATTCATGATTGCTATTCATGATTGCTATTCATGATTGCTATTCATGATTGCTATTCATGATTGCTATTCATGATTGCTATTCATGATTGCTATTCATGATTACAATTCATGGACTTCACAACACAAGCCTCAACCGGCTTTCTCTGAGCCTCAATGCATCAGTTTGCTCACTGCTTCGTTCTCAGTGGTCGAAGTCTGAATACAAGTGTTCAAGAGGTCAGACAAGAGAACAATTTGTTTTTAAATATTCACATAAAAGCTCTGGAGGTTCTGACACTTCCAAAACAATCTGAACTAAGTTGTGATGTAAAGCCAATCACAGGCCCAAGCCTAATTTAGAGTGTACTTGTCACTAGTGTATTCAAAGGTACCATGCTCTTGCTATCAGTTGTAGAAGTTCAATGGTCACTTTTATAACTTCTCTTTCAAAAATGACTGTTTTTTCTCCAGAATAAGTTTAATAGCAGGTTCAATCAGAGTCCTCTGTACAGGCTATAAGCAGCTGTAACTCACCATACATTGTTTTCTATATATTTACTTGATCTTAATTACATTTTTAAACATACACAACTAAATGGCAAACAATTGACATATTTGGAAACAGTCTTTTTTATAATTTCGGAAATTATACAGTTTAGTGCAATGATGGAAGGGCAAGTGTGGAGAGTATCCGGGCAAGTGGATTATTAGCATAACTTGCTCTGAGGGCAAGGGTTTTAAAAAGTTAACTTCGAGACCTGCTCTATTGACTTGTGGCGTCCTCTGCAGTGTTACCCCTGAATCTTGAATGTTGTTCACGAAGTTAGCCGAATGTCATAGTGTCATTCGTGGGTCAGTGTAAAATGCGGACCAAACGGACAATACACAAAACAAACACAGGAGGGTGCAGAGGAGCATTTCTTGTTTAATCAAGTTAAAAATACAAAGCCAATCAAGTGTAAAATGTGGACCAGATGCGGACCAAGTCAATAAGCAAGATATAGACAATATATCAGCCTGATAATTGAATTTTAAAAAATTTAAAAATTGCACATATTTAAATTTAAAAATTGCACAGGACTTCCTATGTAGGCCTATTACCATGTCACTGTTACAATACCGCATGTAATCCTACACTGTAAAATTTGTTATACTCCACCAAGACAGTTTTCTATTGTCTTTTGCCGTGGTATAACCAACGGATTTGTTAGTTATACCACTGTTGCGGATTAAGTTAGCCTGTTGTACTGTTTTTTTCTGCAAACAACGCACCTAAAATGACAACAAAGCCACAAAATTCAGTTAAAAATCTTTCAGGAGTGATATGGAGTATTAGTAGCTTATACAACTCATTTTCGGTGTATAACTAACATTTCAGGGGTTATTTACCTCGGGCTAAAGCCCTCGGTAAATAACCACCTGAAATGTTAGTTATACACCTCAAATTCGTTGTATAACCTATACAAATTTTGAGTTAGCTCAAATGATTGAGTGAGATGGTTGCACAATTTGTTTGAGCCATGATTGCTTCCCGTTTTGAGTTATGTGACATTTATGTTGTTATAACTTGCAAACAACAAGCTATCTTGGCTCAAAGGAATTGCGCAACCATCTCACTCAATCAATTAAGCTATCTCAAAATTCAAAATTTACAGTGTACCTTCACTTCGCAAAACTGTGCATATCCAAGACGTTATATATGTATCAACACGTATTTGTTACTCATATATACTCACCTGTAGTCTTGCCTATACGTATATTTAACCTACTCTGTCACTGCCTTATATCAGCATTTTACATATACTAGCATGATACCCATGAAATGGGGGTAGGGGAGGGGCAAAATATTAAATATAAATTTTGAACATAAAACCCAGCCTAAAACCTTGTAGTGGGTGAAAAAAGGTTGCATCCACGTTTTTGTGGATGGGCACCATATACTTTTGCTGTGAAAGACGGACGGGTCCATGAATTAATAGTAGGATATTCAAGTGTTTCTTCAAAATACATAAGTTTCTGCTTGTTCCGTTGACATTACTCTACATTTTCGTAGCTACCCCTTCATCACTTTCACAGAAATGCAAGTATCTTTACTAGATATTAATCATATCTTATATATACATGTTCAATATATATCCACGCTTGTTTATGGTTTCTAATAAAAAGAATACTTAAAGCAAATACATTTTGTCATGTCTCATTCGTCTCTACACTCTAAAAAATGTCCGGACAAAATTGTTTTTATGAAAAACAAAATTTCAATGCAAAACCAACATCTATTTTTAAAAAAATCCCTGTTGGTTTTTTTGCATTGAAATTTGGTTTTTCCAAAAAACATTTTGAATCTAAAAAACACATTTTGTCTGAATTTTTTTAGAGTGTACAAGTTTCAACCCCTTGCCTGTCCCTACCGGACCACCCTTCTCCTTTAGGTGAAGTACTTGTTAAGTGATTAGGATGAAGAGGAAGTTGTAATTGTTTGGAAGGAGATTGATAAGGTAGAGCTGATTTATTCATCCGATTCACGAGACGAGCAGGATACAATGCTGTCTAAACAATTGGTTTCATGGATTAATAAATATCACAGCGGATGCTCTGTTACGAATTTTGAAGGAAAATGGACATAAAGAACTCCCAGTATCTTCTCTTACTCTACTTAATTCTGATAGGAAAGTCACTATTAAAAAGGAAGTCCTCCCTCTAGAAAGCTAGACTCGTTAAAAAACGGACTTATTCTCCGACGAAAACAAAGGACAAAATACAAAAAGAAATGCCATGTTTCAGGTAAATAAACGTCTTCTATTTATTATATACGTAAATGACATGGCCAATGCTTCTGATATTTTTTATCCCATAACCTACGCAGACGACTCCGCATTAATCACAAAAATGAAAGTGATAAAACTGATTGATCCAATCAAAAATTCTTTCTTTGGGGTATGAGACATAGGCAAATAGAAATCCTACAGAAAAAGGCAGTTCGCATACTTAGCAGGAGCAGATATAATGCGCATACTAGTGTATTTTTTAAGAGCTTGGGAATACTTAAATTTAGAGACATATGCACACTACATGACTATTAACTGTGTTACAAATACAAGTTTTTTAATTCCTTACTTCTCGAATCACTGCTGGGCTGCGTTGCACTGAATGAGGGATCTCCACCCAGGTATGTAACCAGATCCTATGATAGTCAGTCCTTACCTTTACATCGGGTAAAGCATGAATTTGCAAAACAGAGTATAAAATAAAGATTACCATTACAATATAATGACATGACTGAGTTAATTAGACAAAAAATTTTCACTTACAGTTTCATTGGTTTTAAATTCTATGTTAAAAACTGTTTAAAGGTAGTAAGTCTGCCGATTCTATGTAAAATTTAACTTATTGTTATAGATCATAAATTGATTGATTTAAAGTATAGTATACATTTCGAATCAACAGAATTGTGCGTTTTCTACAACTAAGTGAGTTTAATTGATTGTAAAGCCTTAAATTACTTAAGGAGAACCCTGCATTGCTTGAAATGTAAACAAAGCAGGGCTTGTTCACGGCATGAAAATCTATTTGTTTACATTTTTCAAGGAAATAAACTTCTTATACTGTCAACAGAACAGCAATTAGGCAAATTTTTCAACTGGAATGTGTTAAATATGACTGAAATCTATCCATAAACAGTCTAGTAAAAATGCGGACTTACTACCTTTAATCAAAAACTATGAAACAAATTGTAATAATGATAACTGTTATATTTGTTCTCAAAATATGATATAATTACTCCGCTAAAATTTAGAGAATATCTTCAAATATATTTTGTTTTCTTATCAAAAAGAAGTCTATGTATTTCTGGAAAGTGATAGGTACACATGGCTACGTCTGTGTCATCCTCTACGGTCACTTTGTGAAAATGCCTTTCAGTATGTAAATGTTTTGTTGTTTTTTTTCTTTTGTCTTTTTATGTCTCTCCTATCCTACTGTATATTACAATTAAGTACCACATCATGTTTAAGATCTAATTAATTAATGTATGAAAATTTGAATGGTGGCCCCTCGATAGCGGCTCCAGGGAACCTTAGAGGGGTCTCCAATGTTCTTATTAAATGTATATAATAAGACATATAAATTATTTTGAATATTTTTTTTTATCTAGAGTGGAACACCCTGTGTTCAGTAAAGATGGCAATTTTAATGTCATGAGAGACATGCTCTCAGGTAAATGACTTTACATTTTTTGAGTCGTTTGGCATAAATTATCAGTGCCTTGATTGAGCTGTTTAAATCTTATTACTTGCTAAGGATAATTTATTAGAAAAGATTACTTGCTCTAATTAAACCATCTGTTTCATTACAGTCTTGCCTCAGCTACTGATGCTTCTCCAGACCCTGGAGGAAAACCCAGAGGAAGAAGCTGAGAATGCTGAGGACCCTGATTATCAAACGAAAGATAATTTTGATAGGTCACTTATAAATGGGTCAAAATTTGATAAGTCTGAAATTCTTGTCTCCGGTGTTTAACAATAATTCATGATGGCAGGAAGACCAATAGAGGACCTCTTGTTGTCATTTGTCACAGACAAGGATATTAGCAAAACTTTTAACACAAAAAATATGCGGCAGAATATATTTATCCCATCCAAAAATAGCATTGAAGTGGCCTACCCCCCTGAAAATGGCCTGTCTCCAACAACATTTTCTTTGAAAGATCATATCACAAGAACTAGTACAGGATCCTAATTCAATTAAACTCTTCCATACATGGAGACTTGATGGTCACTCTTCTAAGAACTGGTCACCAATAGCTGAAATAATATTCTGTATAACAGCAGGAGGTTGTTGTGTCGATGTCTCCATTATTGCGTCATTAGCATCACGCCGGATTTGTTTCTTAATAAAAATCAAAGGGACATACATTCTGAGAGAAAACCTTGTGTCTGATGTTGTCTGAGAACCCAAGAAAATAACTGAACTATCTGTAGCTCTGTATCATTTATGTAAATCAACATATTAGATTATTTCTGTTGGCATGTCAGTTGTCCTATCTCAATTTGTCATTAGCAAACGTCTTGCTACTCTATTTTGACTACATATTTCTGGACCAAAATCACTGTGAACATGTGTCTGGTGTTCATAAGGTCATTGCATGCACATATTGCCAGACTGCCAATTTTCCACTGGTCCCTGCAAAGATTTTTACTGTAATTATCATTAGCATCACGCTGTCATTACCATCATGTCAAAAATGGCTTATTGCCTTTAGGTCACTAAAACTTTGCTGCAGGTGACTGGAGTTGAAATCAGTTGAATATATATTATCAATAAATGTTTCAACAGACTATTACATAACATTTTTGCATTTTCCTTGCATCTGACATGCTTAGTATGAAGTTTGATGCTTCTCTGAAACTACTAACCAAATATGGGGTGCCAGTAACATTTAACCATTGTCTAGCATCCGGAATATGGTTTAGTAAAGACACTGGACACTGGAGGAAGTAGTGGAGATCATCTTCATTATTCAGAATCCAAACTATTGATCAAAAGAGTGTTTTGTATGTTTTTGTAAATTTCTGGTTCAAGGACATGTTCTATCTCAATGACTATTGGTCATAGAGACCTGAAATATAGCTCAATGTGTGCAGAAAGGCCACTTTCCTATTTGTTGGTAATACATTATTCAGCTCTAAGTGGTACAGATTTCAAGTTATAGGCATGATGCTAATGACACACATATTTGGTATTTTAATTGATTAAATGCAGTTTCTCAAAAATTATTAGCACTAGAGACCTGGAACTTGGCCCAAAATGTGCA
The DNA here is from genome assembly GCA_026936325.1 of Platynereis dumerilii. NCBI lineage: Eukaryota > Metazoa > Annelida > Polychaeta > Phyllodocida > Nereididae > Platynereis > Platynereis dumerilii. The sequence goes on along the minus strand of JAPTHN010000016.1, from coordinate 9,442,093 downwards.
AGCAACTTGCCTAATCATTGGCAATAGATTGTTCAGCCCAAAGTGGTCAGGATTTTTTAGTTAGAAGGATGATTTTAATGACAGTCAAAAACATTACAGCTATGTTTATCACCTCAGTACAGATCAACGGGGCATTGGGACCCTTGGACATGAAAGTGCGGTGATAGCTGACTGTTTGACCCACCCAACGCATACTTTAAAAGGCATTTCTGGAACGAAAAATTTTCGAAATTTTTTCAGCTGAAATTTCAAGGTTTTCAAATTTGGACCCAAATATATATAAATATATAATTTTCATTTTTATTCTCTTTTAGAAATTAAACTTTTCATCACTCGGGGGCCACAAACAGGGTGATATACCGTATGCAGGCTGAAGGGAATTCTGGGCACAAACCAACTTTGCTCAGAGTTTAGTTTGAAGGGCCAGGGTCCTCAGGAAAAGCGTTCCTTCATTGAACTCCCTTTTTCAAGGACCGTCATTCGTAAGTACTGATATATTGATTTTTTTGCAAGACTGCTCAAGCTGTGCAGAGAAGGTTTATTTGGCATGTTTTAAGTGCTTCTAATTTTTTAATACTGTTAAAAAATAGCCATTTGTACATACAGTAGTGCTTGTAATGTATACGGCAGTGCTTATTGATTATAGAAATTGTTTGATGCTTCTCAAGTTGAAAGTTTTTGAGGATTTCAACTGAATGAGATTTTGTTTAAACAGTAAGGCTGAGTATATTTTCAGGAGTATGCTTGAAAGTCCATCCGGGGTTACGTAACTGCCAGTGAAATTGAGCAAATCATCGCAGACACATTGAAGCATTGCCCAAGAAGAAAAGAAGATCTAGGTACAAGGTTAAAAGCTTTATATTCTTCAAAGTGCCTTTTTGTTTGCCTATCGAAAATTCTATTGAATTGTTCATTTCAACATACCTGTGATCTCTTTATTCCCTATTTTTAGAATATGTTTACTTGTGCTTTACAGCAACCAAAAAAATTGAGGATGACTGGTGGAAAAAATCACAAGGATAGGCCTACCCTTATGTAATAAGAGTGCAAGCAGTCTAGCAAGATATGTCTTTAATAAATTTCTTTAATAAATTTTGGTTGTTAGGATGCATTTTGCTTCAAATAGTGTGTACACACAATTAGGGGGCGCCACATGTACCCCAAATAGAATTAATTCTGTTTTTCATGTTTGCTGGTGCTGCAATTATGTCATTTTTGGGACGCTAAACTTCAAACAGAAAATTAAGCACACCGCAGAAATTTGTTGTACCTCGGTAAACAGTGTCACATGTACGTAAGTAAATGGGTAATGTTTTGCCATTGGGTCAATGCTATACATCCTCAACCTAAATTGCTCGCGGAAACAAGGTATCCCCTCTGAAGAAGTGAAAACATATGAGGGCAAAATGATATTTGAGGGATACAAATGGTCGCAAATTGTCTTTGCTCATGGCTCTACCAGCAGTTCCATATGGGTCAAAATAATTGGTAAGTAAGTGAACCCCCCTCAAAATTGAACTTGAAGTGGCCTTGTGTTTCTCTTACTTGTAAAAAAGTCTGACCAATGCCTAATTGTGAGTCCATCAAAGAAAATTGGCAGACATCGCTATCCCACCCACCTTAAATATCGGCCTGTAGAACCAGTTGGTTTTTATCTCATTCGATGAGAATTCAGACTTAAGCAAGCAGGATGATAGAATTGATCCAATGGCAAAGCATCACCCATTTCACTTACTTACAAGTAGTACTGTCGTGATACACAAAAATAGCATTTTCTGATCGACCATTTTTAGCTTTCAGTTATGAAAGTTTGGCTGCTCATTTTAAAGCTGAATTCCATAAATTTGAGTTAATTACATCTGAGACTGCACTAATCTGATGTATAGACAAAGAGGAAAGGAGACATTGTAATAAAAATGTGTGTGCAATTGTAAAGATATTTGAGACATACAAGTAAAATGTAAAGATATTTGAGTTATAAAAGTAAATTGTAAGCATTTGTTAGTCATACAAATTGATTGTAAAGATATTTGAGATACAAAAGTTAGTAAGAAAAAGATATTTGAGGAGTAAAAGCTATAATTGTCGAAGATATCTGAAGTATAAAATTGTAAAGATATTTGGGGTGTAAAATTTAACTGTAAAATGTATTTGAGGTATACATACATGTTAATTGATTGTTGTTATATTTGAGGTATACAAGTTAGGTTTGATGTAGGCAGTTACATTGTATAAGTAGGTGGAGGTGGACAGTAGATTGTTAAAGAGATTGATGAGTTGGACTTTACATCCTGCATTTACATACATGTATGACCAAAAATGTAATATCCCTAAATATCCTGTGAAGTTCAGGTAAAATAGGCTGCCGTGTGATTCACACCACATGGTTCATCATTGTGAACCACATGAAAATAGTCCTGACATTGCTAAGTAAACAAAGGGCAGTGAAGTGATGAAGTCACAATGTTTTGTGATGAAAGAGAGGCTCTGATTGGTCAGTGTGATTGCTAAGGATATTCTTGGTTAAATGCCTTTGGAAATCACCATTATTCTTGATAGGATTATTGTGGGATATAAATAAAATTTAATGGGAGGGTCACGAGGGTGGTTCCCAAGTAATGAACCTCATTCAAAGACATTCATGTCACCTCTGCTGCAGAGTGAACACTTGTTTGCTGGACTCATGTTGTATTCTTCCGTGACCTGACATTAGAGCTCTTTGCAGATTGGCAGTCCACCAAAAAAATTCATTTTCTTATTCTCAATTTGCGAACTGGCTTGGCCATGTCATTGACACTTTTCTGTTGGTCTCCTAATCTTCTCGTTTGATGAAGAACCTTGAGCTATTTAATTTGTTCGTTTATTATCACCTATGCTGCTAGATATGATAAGCACTGAATGAATTGACTAACCATAACTGACACAAACAAAACCTGTTTAAGCCAGTGACATCACACGACCAAGTTGAAAGTTAATTTTGAAACTGTTTAGACCGCCAATCTGCAAACAGTTGTAATGAAGTTCATTGGACTGAACCACTCTCCCATTAAGTTTTATCATAAAACTTGATGAAATTTCATGTTCTAAACAGCCAATATAATTACGAAAAAGGTCTTCCTTTGTATTTGATCTTAGCTCATCAAAAACAGACTTTTGGCGGCCATTTTGCCTCATTACCTCGCTCAGTATGGAACTCCATTCAACAGAATTATCGCTGTTATCTTTGCAACCTGTTCATCCATGTCAAACTTATCAACTGAATCTCGTTAACTGACAACAATATAAAGCCTTTCACTAATCTCTTGGATATAAATTGCCAGGCAAAGAAATGTTAGTTATCATAACTAAAAGTCAGGTGGAAGACGTAGTGATAATGAACGGTTGAAGAATGTTGCCAAAAAAGAGAAGTGAAAACAAGACTCACAATTTTGTCTGAACTTTATTAACATAAGTAAGCCTATATAATATAATCTGAAGTGACTCCAATGTTTTATGGCAGAATAAAAATAATTTAAACACTTGCAACAGGTATGAACATTTTAACAAATAGATAGGAAAATACCTGAAATTTGTTGTGATTAAATTTTATTCAGCTACTTCAAATAGAAAAGTCCATTAGAAAAATTAGTCAGAACTTTCTGAACGTCCCTCGTATATTGACCAGAAGGAAAAGACTGGTGATTATAACGAACAACAAAAATCAAAAAAAAATTTGTTGAGACCAATACTGCTTGATACATATAATAATAGCCTCGGTTTATTGAAATGAAGTTAATTTTATCCGTTGTTGGTCAATTTTGTACCTTAAGGTTTGGCTTCAAGTTCAACAAAATAACGAATGGTCCAGCATGCCACATCTTGGCCAAGTACGTGTCATACTGAGCAAAATATCACAGTCAAATCCCTGCCTCAAGTCAAAGTATATTTTAAAAAAAAAACAATCTCACAATACTAAAAAATATCTTAAAAGGGCTTTGAGACTGTCAAAGCCTTTTGAAGATATTTTTTAGTAATTGAGAGTCCAGCAAATGGTTACTGAAGTCAATAAGTCAATGTAGGTTCAAAATTCTAAAAGTTTAATTATTATTGATCTTACAAGTTACAACTTTTAACCTTACCACCAGTTCCACCCCTTTGAATGTAAATTGCCCCTGACAGTAGTACTGGTGCAAAAGCTTCAGATGAATTCGGAAACGCATTGTATAGAATAATGGAAAGTGCCGATTGGTCATACCTGCTGCAATTGGCAAAATCATTCCACCTATCATTTGTGAATGTACAGAATCTTTGAGGCAATGAATACATACAAGTTTGACTGAGGGCACATGCTACCCACCATCTTAAAATTCTGTCAATGACATGTTTTGTTTTGTATAGCAGAATAAGGCCTGACATTAGACATTCTTCTTTCTTCGGGTTCTTCACCATCGGTAAAAACTGAAACATTTCTCGTGGTGTAACGGCAAAAACCGAGTGAGTTGCTCCAGGAAATGCACATACTCCCTTGTTGCGAAGAACGATATAGTGAAGAAGGGAAATGTCACCCACTTTAAATCGAATAGAAGCATCGACCCAGAATACTCCACTAACATCGTATCCTTTTAGAACTTCCTTTAAAAAAAATCATACATAAAATTGGTCTGAAATCTGCTACAAAATTCAAGAAAAAATTTGAACGAAACCCATCTTCAAGTATCATTTGTGAATCCCAAAATGAGAAAAAAAAATAGTGTGTACAATGGTTGATTGTTGATTTTTCATTAAGAAATGTTTAAAACAAGACACACAATCTAATTTCAGACATCACATTTCCAGCAATGTGCTTTCGCACAAACAGCCATATGATGCAACAGTTAATTCGCAGCACCTTGTGCAATTTCAGTTTAAATGGCACCTCAATGATATTGCACTCAGTAGTGAGCATGCAATAACTGTATTACATGAATATGACTGTATGCTATAGCAACTGACGGAGAAAGCATAACTGTGTAATATGAATGCAACTTAAGTAATACCATGGAAAATTATTGAATTCAATATAAACTGTTTAATATGACTTGCTTGTGGCTGCTATGACTATAGACTTGAATGCTTAACTGTGTAATAGGGATATGGGTTACTGCAACAACTATCAACATTAATGCTAACTGTATAGGCCCTGATATGACATAACTGTGTAAGTTGTAACATGAATACGACTATTTAAAGTAGTGCTATGGAAATTGATTGAATGCATAATATGACTTACTGCTATGACAAGTGGCTTGAATGCGTAACTGTGTAATATCTTGATATGCGGTGGATATTTCTCGAAGTCGAGAGTGCGGACATCAACATTGCACCATGTCAGCATCTGGAATTTGGGGAAAGGGAAAACAACAACAAAAACGATTTACACGAAAGCATAATACTGTCCAGTCTGAATATTTTACAGTGCACAGCAGATAAATATATGAACAGTGTTGAACACTTAATATTTATATAATTTGTTCTGCTAAATGCTTTTGTATTTTTATTAGATTTGACAGATTTGTCCCTGTTGAAATTCATAAGACGATAAAAATCGATGTCTATGAAACAATCAGGCTTTTAGGAATTTCTTTTTCATATTCCTGATTATCTACAATGCAAAAAAATGTCAGAAAAACTGACCGTTTGGTGCTGAGCTTCAGACATTCCCAAATCGTATATGACCAGCTTGACAGTTGGAAAATGAGTTTGAATGCTTTCTACCAGAACAGTGATTTCTTCACGATGACGAGGACCCGCAGCTGATACAAATACAAAGTCCTCTATATTACCTTTATCTATATGTAGTGGAACCGGCAGTAAAGTTGATAACAATGTTTTGTTTACTTCATAAAAGTAGGGGAGAGCGGGGCAGCATGAGCCACGGGGCACCATGAACCATGGCCCCTACAAAAAAAACGGCGAGATAGAACTGCTCGATAGGAAGACCATACATTCCTTTATTAGTGTAGAACTGGCTAGGGTAACAATCATAATCTTTCTTTTCAATGTAGGACCAAGAATTGAAAAAATACTTTTGACCAGTGAATTTGAGTGAAAAGTAAACATACTGAGCGGTGGAACTTTAACTTCTGGTACTTTAGCTATTTCCGGCATCGTCATAAAACTTAGTCTTCTTAGAGAAGGTAAGGCATGTGCTAGGATGATGTCATAACATTGATACTATGATAAACTGGAAAATGGTGATATGCACTAATATATGAAATTTCTAAATGGGGCACCATGAGCCACTTGGAGATAGGGCACCATGAGCCATTTTCTATAAAGTTTTAATGTACAATTAAAGCTTAATTGTAACAACAACTTTACTGTTGTAAGTCCAGAACTATAGTGCAAGACATCAGCAGCTGTTCAGGACACATTTGTGCTATTTCATAGAAAAATATATAAAATCCATCTGATCCATATTGTGGTGTATGCCAAGGGAAAATTTCAAGTAAAACATCTGGTTTATGAGTTATCAGTTCTTAACAGTTGAATGCAGAAGGATAATACATGTATGTAATCAGGCCCCCATGCCATGGCTCATGGTGCCCCAGGGTCAGGGCACGATGAGACGCTAGACTACATTTTTTGAAGACAATGTTTTGACTATTTAAGAATTAAGAATATAATGTAACAACACTTGATATTGTAGCCAAGAGGTCTTGTTATGATTATATAAAGCAACAAGCTATTTGCCATTTAAACTTTAGGTTCAGGAGCTTAATTTCGGAAAAGTGGCTCATGGTGCCCCGTTCTCCCCTATTCTCCATGCATTGACATGTTAATTGGAGGATAATAAACAAGATCGTCCATTTTGTCCAGGTTTGTACAGAGATTTCGATAAGGTGGGTTATGCATTTTGATCTTCTCAAACTTGGGAATTCCATCGAAGAAGAGGCTTCCAAAGAAGATCAGTGTTACGATGACCAGTATAGGTGCTTTCCCTCTATTTCCTGAAAAGTAGTATAATACAATCAGAATGTTATTATTTCACAAAAACTGTATTATTATTTGAACATTTGACAGTTAACAATAAACCTGCTTGAGGCTCAACATCCATGTTTTCACAATATTTCAGTCTTTATTTTTTGGAAAAATTCAGTCAAAAAATGTCTTAATTTCCTTAAATCTCTCAAATTTCTTTTATAGGGAATCTTCAAGGCTGCTTGCTCTTTGCGCATTTCATTTTCTGTGGTATATTTACACAAAAGTCATAAGTATAGTCAAGCAAAACTTGACTGGGTAAGGAGCCAGAACACATCATATTTTCAAGGCAATATTTATACACTCACCAGTAAAAGAAACGCAATACTTGATTTTAGCTCATATTTTTGTAAATAAATTTTTTTTTGCCAAAACGAAATTGACTGCCTTGTTTCTATCGTCGACAAGCATAATCGTACCAAAAATCATTAAACTGCGACCATTTCCTGTCTTTTATGAAATTTGAGATTTTGCAAAAACAGATACCTTACGTTTAACTTATATCCAAAAGGATGATGTCATTTGAAAGCCTGCCTAATAGATGACTAAAAGCCGAAAATTTGCTTCAGCATTTTTAGATTTTGCACGAAACTTTGAAAATTTGCGTTTCACAAAAGTTTGAAACAAGCAAAGAAAATAACTGAGTTTCATGCCTTTTGAATTGTGCAATTTTTATAAAATTTTCACAAGATATTTCCAATATGTCTCGTAGGTACAAGAAAAAAATGCAAGGCAAAAAATTGATTAAAAAAAATCTTCTATTACATTGAAGGCAACATTTTTAAAGTAAAAGTGACAATCGGTACATAAAACATTAAAATCCCAAAACTGAATTTACGATATCGCGAGATGTTTAGCATAGCTCGGCCCTGACGTGGACTTTCCTGATATTCTTGTAAAATAAGTTTCAGGTCCATATTTCTACACACATTTTTTTATTTCAGAATGCAAGTCTCACACCAGAAATATTCAACAGGTGGTGCTCAACTCCAGTCTACATAAATCAACCTGTATTATGCCCTCAATGGTTCAGTCATTGATGAGTCTGGCCTCCAGCACCCCCTGTAGGAAATGTCTAGAGTGAGACTCATGATCAGCAATTCAAGAAATTCATTTCAAAATATCGACCTGGAACTTTTTTATTGGAATATCAATTAAGTCCATGTCAGAGCAGAGATATCTACAACATCTCACGTTATCATAAATTCAGTTTTGGGAATTTAATGTTTAACGTAGTGATTTTTACTTTCAATTTTAAAATTTGGCCTTCAATATTCCGAAAAAAAATGTTCTAATCCATATTTTGCCTTGAATTTTTTTCTTGCATCTCTGAGACATGCTGGAAACATCTTGTGAAAATTTTATAAAAATAGCATAATTGAAAGGGCATGAAACTTGATAATTTTCTTTGCTGTGTTTCAAAATCAGTGAAACGCTAATTTTCAAGTTTTGTGTACTATCTTAAAATGAAGTCACTGAAGTGATTTTTTGGCTTTTGGTCATCTATTAGGCAGGTTTTCAAATGACATCATCCTTTTGGTTGAAATGGTCGCAGTTGAATAATTTTTGGTACGATTATGCTTGTCAACGATAGAATCAATGCCATTACTTTGATTTTGGCAAAAAAAATTGATTTGCAAAAATATGAGCCAAAAATCAAGTAGTGCGTTTCTTTTGCTGGTGAGTGTACATCATTAGATGGAATGTTTTATATTGACCCGAGTATTCTCCTGCATGCGGCACTCACGAAAATATGGTCTGACAGGAAGAATACTCGGGTAAATCTGTCTACAAGTGGACCGCTGTTACATTGCCACTTCTTTTTTCAGCCTTGGTGGATCAGAACATATGCTGTCATGTGTTCCACCTAGTGACTAGTGTGCTATTCCCGCGAGCTTCTGCTAGCGGTCCACATCCCAGCGAAGACATGAGATCATATGATGTCATAATGAGTTCGTTCACTAGTCATATTGATGATGTACCAGACATGATTGCACTGATATATCATGGTTAGCTTGTATTTTGTGATATCTTGAGAAAGGCCACTCTTTAGAACATCAAGATTTTACAGGATTAGATCATTGCAAGACTCTTTTGTGAGATACATTCAGTTGCTCAAGTTACGTCACAAAACACTCATAAAGTGAGCTTTTCTTGTATGCTCCTGATGACCAATCATTTATTTCTTATTTTGTGAGTTCGCAGCTTGTAAAGTCTGGGTGAAGTCATAAATGTATGTCAGACCCTGTCTACGAGTGGACTGCTCTTGCATTGCCACAGATCAGAACATATGCTGTCTTGTGTTGCCACCTAGTGACTAGTTTGCTATTCCGCGTGCTTCTGCTAGCATTTCAGTCTGAAGAACTTGCATAATTTTGTCTGAAAGAAACCGGGGCTGTTTCTGAGTGTGCTGATGGCCTTGTCTACTTCCTTAGAGAATGTGATTGCCGAGTCTGACATTGGTGTGTCTTGGTGGCTGAGTGGTTAGATGCTAACTTTGTAATTTTGAGGTCCTCGATTCGATTCCACTGCATAGCAGTACTTGACTGATAAATGTGCATACTGACAGTGAGCCACCAGGTGTCAGACATGCTGCAAAGTGGCCGAGTAAACGGAACTCAGGCTTAAAACTCCTACTTCATCTTTCTATGTGAGTGGGTGAGCAATCTGTATAGTTTTTTCCAGATGACAACTCTTGAAGCAGTAAAGCAAGACCGTCAGCACTGCTGGACTATTTTCATTGAATCGAGTCAAATAAGAAAAGGATTGCTCAAGCATACATGTCACAACTTCAATTTGTCCAGCTCAAAAATTTCTGACCTGTATCAACTCTTTGCAAGGGTTATTCTCTGTTTATATTTTTCATTATTTGGCATATATACACAAAATTGGTGGAGTTACAAAAACGTGCGTGTAAATTTAACGAGTTTGTCAACATGAAAAACGAGCATAGATACTCGTGTACATGTAATAAGTAGCACTGTTGTATGTGCTTGGTTGTTCATTTCTTCACCTGCCATTGCTGTCAGTTGAGGTGTCACCGGTTTCAGTTTTAGGGTCAAAATTAAGTTTAGATTTTTTTTAGCCAAATTAAGGATTGGAATGTTCGAAATTATATGAGAGCATATTATACATGGGGGTGATACTTCAGCTCATTCTATAAATATTTAGAGGTGGCACCTTGCCCTTGAAGTTTTGGAATGGATGGATGATTGGGGCTTTTGTCCTGTATAAATGCACTTGGTAGGCTAATCAGGATAGGAGGAGCGTCCGCGGCAATGAGGTGAAGGATGATTGAAACAGTCATCCAACATAGGCCAAGGTGACCCGGCAAGAGCTGGATTCAAACCCCAGCCCAGCAGGCTACCGCTAGATCAACCCTCCGCCACTGAAGTTTTGGAATAATTCAAACATGACCAAAAATGTCACATCAGTACTTTCCTAGCATTAACTTACCTTTTTCTGCAACTTGCTTCATAGCGTTGTATTCATCAGGAGGTAAATGACTGTCCAATACAGCGTTAGAGGCATTGAGGCAGGCCTTCATCTCAATGTTAGTTTTAGTTACATTTTTATGGCCTCGGTGAGTCGGTCTCGGTCGGTGACCTTTGTTATACTATTCACATTTAAATTGATGTCTTGTTTGGAGTATTTCAACCAGGGTCATGGTCCCACAACCACACAAATGGAATTCACTGTTGAATTGGTGCAAGCTCCATTGAACTGAGGTTCGAAACAAGTGATCACAACAAACAGTCAATGCCAAACAATGCTTAACAAGATAATCTTGCTTGCTGTTTTGTAACAGGACCCCTCAAAACACTGTCAGAGCACAGGAACAGAGCCAGGGAATTTTTGCTTTCTCCAAGTCAACGTTTGATCAAACAGGAAGTATAGTCAAGTCACTTTAAAAGTGGCTCCACCATGGACAGTTGGACACACGTGCTTCGTTGATATGCTTTATGATGCCTGATTTCATTTCCTTTTTAATTCCACCATGATTATGAAAAGTGTGTTGTTTGATATTCAATTTGTGCTTGTCAAAAGGTAAGGCTTGAATGTTATGAAATATGTTCTGTTACTCTCCCACCAGAAAATCCTTAAAATATTCTCCATTTTGGTTCTTTTATAATATCAAGTTCCATTATTATTTGAAATTGCACTTTGTAAAATACAATTGACACATTTTTCATAAAATAAAAAAGTTTATTACATCATGAGACCCTGAGTTACATAATGATTAAAATACAAATGTATTGAGAATTCTGTTAATTTTATTTTGTATTTTTATCAATGGAGCATTTATAAATATAATCAGTGTAATTTTTTTGGCATTTTTAAACAATATTAATCTCTGACAGAATTTAATCAGGAAAAGTATCTAATGTTACAAGTAGTTATATACATTCGATAAAACATGTCAAGAAAATAATAAAAGTGTCTCCTTAATTATGGAATTATGTATTCTGTGTATAAATTCAGAATCAACTGCCGGAGTCACTGGTGATATAGCATACTTATTAGGGGGCGACCATTTAATAATCAGGGTGGCTTGGTGTTTTCCTCAGTAGGAAATCATTTATTTCAAGGTTACGGCCAGATTAATTATTTTAAGCGCGAGAAGTACCCGAATATTCATTCCTAAATCTAGCCACACCTTGTTAAGGAAATCATAATTTATTATTCACCAAAACTGAGCAAGAAATAATTAATTCTAAAAAAGTTCCAAGCCCCCCCCCCCCTTGCAGGCTACAGTAGCCTGCTAAATCAATTGCGAGCGTGAGCGAGCAGGCTACAACATTTCAGAATTGGTGCTGCCTTTCTGGTCCTCGCTCACATGAATTTCTGAGGCAGCTCAGTCAGTTCTGCTGGGTTCTGCTGAGCGCGGACCTGACAGGCAGCAGCGCGGACTTTAGGGGCAGCAATTCTAGTGACCTCAATTCCAATTCGATACCCAATTCGACTTGAATTTCGTCAGTCTGCAGCCTCGCTCGCTCGCCTGCTTCAACAGCAGACTGTGTTCAGTCAGCCCCCCTTGAGATTACATGGTGGCCCCCTAGTGTAACAAGTAGTTATATACATTCGATAAAAAAGTTTCATGTAAATAATAAATCTGTTTTCTTGATTATGGAATTTTATATTCTGTCTATAATTATGAATAGATATAATTGTCAGAATCACTGGTAATATTGTATAGTTATTATGATTTCTCTCTATGCATATTACTTATAGCAGATGTAATATGCCTGTCCCGAAGGCACAACTTCTACCTTGGAGAACCCTGCTGCCTTCATCATTTCTTCCCCTTTTTCTATTCCCCAGGCCGTTCCGAGGCCGAGGCCATCTTCGTAAAGGGAGACCGCCATGCAGTGAAAAAGGGAGCACCCGTACCCCATCGCTCCATAACCGGCTGCAACATTTTTCTCCATGTCTGTCTTCATATTGATGTCAGCTATTAAAGCTGGACAACCGGGCTTGAGAATGCGTTGTGTGTCGCTCAAAAATACATCGGCTTTCGGGAGATCATGGACGACGTCAAAAACATAGACTAAGTCAAATCTTTTCGACCATTCCTCAGGCATGTTGCAGCAGTCCTGCACCTCAAAAAAGGCATTCCGTAGACCAAGATGTTTTGCCCTTTGTCTTGCCTCTCTTATAGCATCTTCCGATATATCATAGCCATACACTTTGGTGTTTGGAAATCGCTGGGCAAACTTTAACGGAACCACTCCGGAACTGCAGCCCAGGTCACACATTTCGATACCTTCCTCTAAAATTCAAAACAGAAGACTTTGATAAAAAGTACATACACAAATCTGTTTTTTGTTCATGTCATCCTGAATTTTACCTTTTCCAATTGAAAGTTCTCAATCTTGTTCACTGGTCCAAAAGTATGGAATTCTGAACCAAATGGCATGAAAAAACATTGACATATTAGGCCAATTTAAGAATAATTTTAAGAAATTCACGTTTATATTCACCTACAGAAAACTTTAAGTTGACATTGCATTGAACAGGTTTTCATAATTTGTACGCGTACGCCGTATACTCCGTATAGTTTTTTTCCTAAAAATGTTGTCAAATCACTAAATAGGGTACATACGTCTATTGGCAAACATGCTCTTCGAGTTTCTATGCCAATTTGTTTGGTAAACTCTTGAATAATATACATTGTATTTACTGATTATTGTGTAAAAGAAATTATTTGAAAAGATTTTAAAAAATCCTCAAATTTGCAAAACACTTTCTTCAAATCCCGAAAACAAAAACCCTTGGTGCAGCTGACATAAATGTAAATAATGATCTTGTTCCAAAATTTGCCATGATAAATACATTTACATTGACTGGTATTGCTGGACATTACATTAATTTTGACAATTAATGGGATTCACAGTTACCCACCTAATTTTTCCAGAAACCCTGGAAGATTTAAAGTTTCCCACCTAATTTTTCCAGAAACCCTGGAAGATTCAAAGTTTCCCACCTAGTTTTTCCAGTAACCCTGGAAGATTCAAAGTTTCCCACCTAGTTTTTCCAGTAACCCTGGAAGATTCAAAGTTTCCCACCTAGTTTTTCCAGTAATTCTTAAAGATTCAAAGTCACCCACCTAGGTTTTCCAGTAACCCTGGAAGATTCAAGGTTTCCCACCTAGTTTTTCCAGTAACCCTGGAAGATTCAAAGTTTCCCACCTAGTTTTTCCAGTAATTCTTAAAGATTCAAAGTTACCCACCTAGTTTTTCCAGTAACACTGTAAGATTCAAAATTTCCCACCTAGTTTTTCCAGTAATTCTTAAAGATTCAAAGTCACCCACCTAGTTTTTATGTATACATTGCCGACGGGCATTGTACTTTGGGAAAATTTGTCCGTCTGGCGGGCTGGTGGGCGGGCGTCCAGATAACGGGCGTCCAAGATGTGTATTGGGATTAATGCAAAAACTATGGCATGTACATATTTTATTTTTTGGACATTATTGTATCTGTCATCCTAGTTTTACCTTTTAAGGGTCTTATTCACATGAAATTAATACTTTTCTCAGAGTAATTGAAAAATGTGGAAAAATATTGTTTTGTGTATTGGGCATCATGCCAAAACTATGGCACGTATATTTTTGATTTTTGAGACATTATTGTATAATGAAAACAAAATCCTTGTAGTGTCTTTTAGGGGTCTAATCTCTCAAACATTAATACTTTTCTCAAAATTATTGAAAAAAATGTGAAAAATTTGCATATGGTATGTATTAAATATCCAAGGTTTGTCCTCTGGGGGTCTACGAAAATGCTCTAAGAAAAACTGACTGACGTAAATTCATTAAAAATGTGATAAATTACAAATTTTTCAAACCTGCATTGTTCAGTCAATTTTGCAGCTACTTCTATGAAATATCCCAGTTAGGTGTCTAAATTATAGCTCTTTAAACATCTCAACTCAGTTGGAATGTTTATCATATGATTGTTTTATGAAAAACAAAAACCAGAAATATCAGGATTTTTGCCAATTTGCCAACTTTTCTGTCTGAAACGCCAAGATAGGCCTAATCATGATTGAATTTAAAGCATATTATAGTTAAACATACAATAAAAGAATAAAAATAATAAAAGAAGCCACTGAAAGAATTTTGAAAATTTAAGATTTAAAAAGCAAAAAAATTGCTCAAATGTCCGCTTCCTCCACAATTTCATTTCTGATGTCATACTATGCTTTTGAATATTTAGCAAAATAAACATGACAGTGTATTACATCATCATGATGCTAAATTTGAGCTATATGAATCTTTTTAATTCATACCAGAGGTCAATATTTGCAAAATTTAATAAATATTACAGATTTTCAGATTATCACATATCAGTCAATTTTTGCATGGTAAGTCAAAAGTTCTACAAACATGTCTAAATTTTAATTTTTACTATTCTTTATCAAATGTTATCAATTGGAAATATATAAGTGCACTTTAAAGCATTAAAAAAGCAATGAAACATGCATTTGCTTGTTACTATTTAAAGATTTTGACACCTGAAATCTTAACCTTCTGTAACATGCCAAATAATTTTCTTTAATTACCTTGTATTCAGTGGTCTAATTCCTAAGCCTCTCTGTCTGATTTGTTCATATTTAATTTTCATGAAAAAAAAAATCAAAATAAAAGTAGGCTGACTTCTTTATTTTTTAAATTCAATATCACCAAGGTTAGATTTTAATCCATACTCTATTTCTGCAAATTTCAATATATATATATATAATTTTACATCTTAAGATATTATTTTGATAAATCTGTCATTTAGTTATTAATTCCAAGACTCATCCCAATGTATTTTAACATTTTGAAGAGAACAAATATCTTCATTGGTCAGGTAGGGGGTAGAGTATTTGTTGAATGGAGCCCTGGTGCCAGGGAGTCTGCATTACATAACATGATGTCAGAGGTTATTGTCTGCCCTGCTGATCCTCTTCCATGACCAAAACCAAGAGGGTGCCTACAATCAGTCACATAACATCCTCAACTTTCTAACAAAATTTCCCTTTTTAGAGATGCTTGCTTGCTTGCAAGCGGCATCTCTATTGTGGGAGGATGGCTCTGAAACTTATGACATCTGCCTTGGTCATGCTGTTTCATCTCTGTCATTAAAATTTTGCATACAGTCTCAATATAATTTTATCTTGCGTTGATAAACTTTTGGTGTCTTTCTGAGATGAAGAAATAAATACAGAAAACAAACAGGCTGAGTTTCTGCAGGTCAAAGGTCAATCACCAAAAGTAGGTCACAGGCCAGATACCCTCCAGCAGGTCTCACATGCCAGATACTCTCTGCAGGTCTCACATGCCAGATATCCTTGTGCAGATGACAGGCAAAGGGGTACAAACTATCATGGGCAGTCTATCTACAAGCATCTCTTAAAGTGCTTGCACATTATTTTTAAAGAAATGTGTCCAAACTGCAATGATTTCATCTTAGTTTTTTTAATTTGGAACATGAAATTAAATTTGAAATTTGAATCTCAACACTGCATGGGCCAAGTAGATGCTGAGATATGACTTTTGATTATCAAGCCCATGTGAGGCTTATGGGCTATGTAACATGTGCAACCAAAGGTTTGGTTACAGAATTGTACAAGAAGAAAAAAGTAATTATTTAACAATTTTACTTAAAACACATCCTTATGTTATCCGTGTGTCAGCAGTGCCATTAGTGTTATTTTGTGTAGACAGTTCAGGTATGGTTCTTTTGTTTTTTCTTTTCAGCTATTGTTATGCCCCCATTGTGTTACCCCCATGACCATGTTTAAACAACATTTATCCCATTTTAGTGCATGCTAATATTTTCAAATTTATCAGTTATTGATACAAATTAAGTTTAAATTTAAAATAGTAGGCCTAATGTTTTGTTTTTCTTAAAAAGTATGTATTATGGGCTTATACATCTTTTTAGTGTTAATACTAAAATAGATTGAATAGGTAGACAGCCTAGCCACTATTTCTGTTAGTCATAATCTTATTCGTAATTTATGACAGAAATGGGTAAATAGATAGATAGATAGAAAGATAGATTGATTAGACAGATAGATAGACAGTCAGATAAATAGATAAGTTTATTGTTTGATTGACTGATTGAATGATTGCTTAATTGATTTTTTGACTGACTGATCCAATATGAATCTCCTTGTGCAAAAATAATTTTTTATTTCATTAATAAGTTGCAGTATTTGTGTGTCACCATTACATGCAGATCTGAAGATAGGGAGAATAGTCAATTTTTAAATATTTATTGGATTAATAATTTTACTGTCAGAGAGGCTTCTTACACATCCCTGTATAAAAAATAAATTACGATTTTCCCCAATTAATACCCCTATTTTGCTCCAGAGCCATTTTTAGTGACCCCTATATGAAGTCTGTCAGGGAGAGAGAAAAAAGTCAAAATTGTGGAAAAAAGCTTCCCAAGCTATTAATTCAATGGGAAATGATAGTTTTTTCCTGGTTTTTTACATGAAGTCTCTGGAGATGCTTGTCGTGGAATTCAACTAAAGAAATAAGTCCTGAAGATACAAGCAATGCCGGAAAAGCATCACAATGCACATGTGTTGGCTGAAATTTTTAGCAGATTTGTCAATTGACTATAAATATTTCAGTCAGTTTTTGGTCTAAATTCACTAATAATCGATCGATTTTGAAAATTTAAAGTTCTCAGAGCATGTAAACAAATTTTCTAGTTGAATTAGACTATCAGTTTGGGATGCGAAAACGGTTATAAGTCTAAGACCGCTACGTTAAGCGTAAAGTAGATAGGGTGAGCAGGGCATCACCAATCTTGTCTTTTGAAAAAAAAAGAAGGTCTATAGGCCTAAATAACACAAAAATCAATTATCACAGTCACTCGAACGATTTTTTCATCAACGGGTGTTTGTTTTTTGCATATTCTGGAGCTGTATTCCCAGACTTAGCTTAGCTTCGCCATGATGCAGGCATTTTCAGGAATATGAAGCTCTTATCCCCCAAACAAATACAAGATAACCAGTAATCTTGAACACAATGATTGGCTGAAATATGGCAGGGCACTTGCAATCAGGTTTTGATTATTCAGTTTTTTTTCCATGTGCAGTACACCCCTGTTTTGATCTGTCACAAAATTGGCAGTAAACTATAATTAAAAGTTGTTAACTTGATTAAGAACATGTTTTTATACTAAAACTAATTCGAGGTATTGTCAGTATCATTAGATTTTATTAATCCATCAGTTTGAGGGAATTGGGAGCAACTAAAAGCAAAAATTAACCAGAAAAGTGCATGTCCCCCAGTTCAAAAGGTGTGTTTCCGCAACATAAAAAAAAAAAAATCCTACTGGCATAACATGTACGAAGGCCTGTTCAGCTGCTGATTAGCCGAGGGTATGCTGCTGCGCAGCCTATGTTTCCAGTAATCCTTGAAGATTCAAAGTTATCCACATAGTTTTTCCAGTGACACCGAAAGATTCAAAGTTATGTAATAGTTTTTCCAGTAAGTCTGGAAGATCCAAAGTTACCCACCAAGTTTTTCCAGTAATCCTGGAACCATTTTTATGTTACTGATCATGAAATCTTCAGAAAATGTGTGTTTCATGGTTGATTCCCTCCAATGATGAAGCAATGGATATTTAGAATATGGGAGTCCTGGAATGAACAATGTCACATCTATGGTAAATTGCTGATTGTTGTAACATGTCAAATTGTAGTTGTTTTTTTTTTTTTCATGCACAAAGGTTCTTCACCGTAAAATTTATGGTGACTGATAGCAATGGGCCAATGGCTGATCAATGAACTAGCCCTACACATGGTCAGGTGATTTATGTGACATTTGAGGAAAAGTATAGTCAAATATTAAAAGATAATTTATTTCAATTTTAACCTGTGTGCCTTTTAAAATATAAACATTTCCAATTCATAAATCACAAAAAATTGTATTCAAATTCATAAACCTATTATTATTGGGAAATTGGCTGGAAGATACTGCATTTTACCAACAGTATAATATAATTATAGATATAACAACCAATTAACTAAAATGAAAGTCACGTACCTTTCGGACCATCCAGCTTGAAACACTGCGTGATGTCATCACTAACACGTGCACACATTCCAATCATGAGACCGAAGTCAACGCAATTTGAAGAACTTGTCGAGGACAAAACTGGCACTCGATGTTCTGGAATGGAGAATTTTCCTTTCGATATGTCGACCACTCCGCCACATGTTACAATGCCAAGCCATTCTCTGATGTATCTGAAATCACCAAGAAGTAAAATGTGTATGTTTATACAGTGTATTTTGAGTTTTGACATAAGTAAATAGGCCTTAACATGCATTGTCCAAGATTCTTTTAGAACAGTGGCGGATCCAGACGGGGCGTTTTGGGGTTTTCAACCCTCCCCCCCTTTGGCCTGTAGATTTTAACCTTAAACAAGAAATTCTTTTTAAAAACAAAATTGTAGGAACCTTTGTATGAAATATGAGATTTCTTCAAACACATATTTTATTTTTATAATATTCTGTTGAATTGTTATGTATGTGCAGTTACATGTACCTCCAATGTACCTGCTGTGATTTCACATTTAGTTACATCATGATTAGGCTTGCCTAATTACACGTGTTACAACACAGACAGCAAACCATGCAATGAGAAGCCCTTTCATATTCTTTTTCATGAACATGAAATTTCTATTTCTATAACAACAAACTAATGCTGGGTTGCATATTTGGATTATTACACCTTTCATATGCTTATGAACATCACAGGAGTTGTGAGGAGTTGAATATATAATATTTTCATACAGTGTTGTTTGGCGACATCTATTATATCATCCCAAATCTTTATATACATATACAGTACTTCTATTTAACCAATTTTCTGAAGGAAATCCCTATGGGATATGCTCCAGGCGTGCTTTGGAGATGGTCCCCTATCACTCAACCAAGAACATGAACAGCAAGCACCTGCTCACTCAATCATGACCTTGATGCTATGGGGATTTAGCTACTTCCAAAACAAGAGGGGGCAATATATACTTGATCTTAAAATTGTACTCACAGACACCTCCTATGTGGCATTAACACTCTCCTAATATTGGAGGTCGATCAGGAAGGTACTCCTACCATAAGGAAAGTATCTCTGCAAGTCCAAATTCCCCTTGGCCCCCTCCAGAAACTCATGTAGCTACACCTCTGCAGTACACATAAATTGATGACAAAGCACTTTGCTGGTGCTTTATGGCCAATAAGTTAGGGACTTCCCATGTAAAGTATTTCTTCATTTGGAGTTTTTAACACAGATCTGAGATGGTCCCTACAAAAATTATTCTGATATTGTAAGTACCCCCCCTACTCCGCCATTCTAACATTTTCTGGATCTGCTCCTGTTAGTGCATGGATTAAAATGACTGATCCATAAGCAAGGCTCGAAAGGACATTTTCCCCTCGTTCCCTCTCTCATTCACCTTTGAATTCTCTTTCCCAGTGCAATTTTACTAAAATCTTACTTTTTAACTGTGCCTCCGTTCTTGATGCAGTTTTATGTCCCGTTGTCTGAGGGCCATTTTTAAAATTCCCTGTCCCTTGGTCATGTTTACTTTTGAATTTCCCTTTCTTTTGCAATTTTACGAAAATTATACTCTTGAGGCCCCTGTCGCTTTTTGATGGGGTTTTTTGTCCCTACGTCCCTCGGCCATTTTTATTTATTTCATGTTTTACTCATTTACACATGATGATATCGTGATAGTTGACACTGAGACTGGATGTGAATTTATTCTAGGACATCTTATTCCACAGGGGAAAATGATGTCATAAGTGTTTTGATGTCACGTTTCCCTATAGAATACTTTTCTTGGAAAAAAATTCACATAAATTTAGTCTTAGTGTCTACAATTACAAAATCATCCATGTATATATTTTTCATTATTTGTACACGAATTTGTGGAGGATATTGCAAAATATATACCTCAATCATCTGTTATCTGGAAATGATGTAAGCGCAGTTTACCTAGGATAGTGCCAGGCTGTATCATAAATGATGCTGCATGTCAATAACTAGGACATTACTTTACAACACATACATGTAATTTATAGTTTATAGACTCACAAAAATGAATAGTTACCTTTCCTTCAGGGCCAGCCCATCAGCAATTTCTTGGCTTGTGAGAGGTTTGCCAACCTTGATCATATGGTCAAATATACCCAATCTTAAACCAATTTCAACTCCCATAGCAATAAAAGATTGTTCATAAGCTTTGCTAAGCTTTTCAGTAAATTTGGTCGAGTCTTCAGATGCCATTTTACTGATTTTGTCAATACTGGTAAATGTCTTGTGATAGTATCTTGTCAATACTGGTAAATGTCTTGTGGAAATCCAAGTTGAACAATGTATCCCAAACTTTTGTCTAAAAAAGGCTGATTTCAGATAAATTACCTTCAGTATTTCAACTAAGTTTATTCCTAAAATCTCAGAACTGAGTTGCACAGCTTGTGAAGAAAAAAATCCAAATTGTATTTAAGGTCACTGAAATTTTTTAATAAAACTTAAAATTTGCTTCTACAGGACCTTGACAACTTATTGTTATAGAAATATCCCATCTGTATGAGACTGTGTCTCTGTTAGTCTTCAACCAGTGCAATCAAACAATATCAAAACAATTATCCACGTGCTTCCCATGCAGTTTCCAGCAGAAATGACATAGTCAGACAGAGGGAGCAACTTGATGCAACTCTTTTATGCCCCCTGGTAGACTCTGGTGAACTTATATGCACCTGTTATCCTTCATTATTTAGCCTTTGACTAATATGACTAATTGTTCAAACAAATGAGGCTATGAGCAAATGTTTGTTTACCTTTGAAAGTGGGACAGGCAGGTGAGTGACAACCTGACCCATATATTTGAAATATTTAACCACAGTGAGACTGAGTGACCCACATAATCGATGAACCTTGACATTTTATAAAAACAGGTGCAAATTTAATTCCTGCTGAAACGTGACTGGGGTGATCATTAGATATTCGGGGGGGGAGTAATTTTTTTTTTTGGGCATGCTGACTTAAAATAATGTTTTGCTCAATATACGAGGGGTTTCCCATAAGTTCTGTCCAACTAGTCATAACTTTTGCTAGATTTGATGTAGAAAAATTATATTTGGGTTAGATAATATTGACGTAATTTGCAAATTACTCCTGAAAAATTAGATCATAAAATTAAAAATAAATGCTTAATCTGTTGCCATTGAAACCAGAAGTCATGAAATGCGGCCCAAACTTTGTAGTACTCACTTAAAACGAAATGAACACTTGCTTGCATTATCTGTGTCCTGACATATTGAATTGAAGTATATTCATAATTTTTTTCTTGAAATATAATCAGTTAATTGTAAAATCATTAATAACAATGGAAACTGGTATTTTTGATACATCTCAGTTACTTTACCATCACTCATGTAGTTTCTCAGTTTTTTACGAGATGAGCAATTTTTTGGATATGGATGACATCATATGTACCTGTTACATTTTTTTTTTCATTTGAATTTGATAAAATTAGCAGAGAGAGTTGGACAGAAATTTTGGAAAACCCCTCGTACCGTCTATAAAAGGATTTAAGAAATTGTTGCACAATAAGGAACCGTTCAGAATTTATGACTGGGGGGGGGAGGGAGTTTTGGCCGATGGGGTACTAACTTTTCACACGTGTTTCAAGGCGGGGTTACTAAGTTTTGACAAGATGTCCAAGCGGGGTAAGAAAATTTAATAAATCAAATATGCCATAAAACACACATACACTGAGTTTATTTATGCTTTTTTAAGCGCAAAAGTCCGCAAATCTGCGAGCGTGACCGTCCAAGGGGCACATCTATGACATTATTGTGTGCATTGTTTTGTATGTCGAGGGGGGGGGAAGGTACCAAAAATCCGCATGAAACCTAAGGGTGGGGTACTAAAAATCTGCATGAATCTCAAGGGGGATATCAATTTTTGACCGTAAGTTCTGACAAAACTTCCACCCACCCCCTAGTTATAAATTCTGAACGGTCCCTTATTGTGCAATAATTTCTTAAAATTAAATAAAACAAACTCCAAGCTCGCAACCCCCTCCAATCCTCAGGATATAGATCTACTGATGGCACAGCCCAGTTTTTGACAGAAAGAGAAACGTGACCCAGAGAGGTCGCTTATGACAAGGTTCATGATTTGAGTCAGACATTTGGGACATTTTGATGATTTTGTTCCAAAATTTTATTTTTGAATTTCGGTCTGAAATAGCCTATCTTATGTAAAATTTCCCCAGGAATCTGAATCTGAAGTCAGAAATACAAAATCTTTCACCATTTTCATTCTACGGATGTTTTTATAACTTGTCAATTGGAACCTCGCATTTTTTGGAATATCTCTTACTTTCGCTGCAAAATATATCTCAGCTAGTGGTACTCAATTTTTGTCAACAAATAAGCTTAACACAGCACTAAACAACTGCTTATTTTCATCCTGTCACAACCAGGCACATTAGGGTGGTCCAAAAACACTTTTTTGTGAATTTCTCTGATTTGAATCTTGCATTTTAATCCTATATGGATAGAAGATGTTGTGTAAAAATTTCAGCAAAACAATTAATATTTAGGGGTGGTACAAAGCCGTTGAACTTTTAACATTTGATTGCCCATCTGCATACCTCAAAATCATCGGTATGTGCAAATCTTGCTACAACAGCGCATTATTTTGATCAAATAGCCTTTTTTTTAGTATGTCCAGGATGCCCAATCCAGTTTTGATATTCTTTCTGACTTACAAAGGATCGTAGCAAGTCAGCATAGATATTACATAGGTTAATTGTCAAGCCTTTTTGCCTAAAAACAGGCAAATATTTCACTTACTATAAATAATAAATAAAAGATAACCCCCAGTACAAGTCAGCATAGATATTACATAGGTTAATTGTCAAGCCTTTTTGCCTAAAAACAGGCAAATATTTCACTTACTATAAATAATAAATAAAAGATAACCCCCAGTCCCCAGCTATTACTTTGCCATGCCAATTTAATCATATACTAAAAAATCAGGAAAAAATATTCACTTCTGAGAAAGATAAGGGAAATTGATCAATTTTTCAGTTGCTTGAATGAGGAATTACCTTATAAACTTCTTGGGCTTTGTGCCACCTCTAAATATTAACCAATTTGGCGGAAATTTTGCATATGTTCGTTTTACTTATAAATGTGTTCATCAATTTCCACTTTCAAATTAGGGGTTTTAGAAAATTTGATTTTTCCCTTTGAAATGTGGACCACCCTGAGGCACATGAATGAGATGGGCGCCCTGTGCCCTTATACATTTTGTATTAATAAAGTGATTTTTGGCACGGCTGTCCAAGACAGCGACACTGAAATATAGAATGGAGGTAAAAGAAGACTGCAAAAATGACCAGTCACAGTAAAAAGTAATTGTCATGACTTACAAACATATTTTAGGTCAATCATGCATATTTTATATTGCCCTTACATTACTGACTGAGCCACAGATGGCTAAAATCCTTTAAAATTTGGTCACTAAAAAAACCCAAGCCATACTCTGGCCTCATATTGAACTTTCTAAACATAAACTTGTTGTAGCCAATATATCTGGGCACATCAAGTTCGATTTTGGTGACTTTCCAACAAAAATTGCAAGAGACTGGGTTTTTTTTTGCGACGCCATGTATTTTTTTCAGCTTTTCAAAATTTAGCAGACATCAGTTAGAAAATGCATTATTGAGACTCAATAAATATTAGCAGCGAATACTATCGTATTCTATATTAAATTTTGAAGATATTTACGTATCATACAAATTTCTATTGCAAAAAATGACAACACAGTGTGCTATCAAAGTCAGCAGCTTTACCTCAATCTGCAAAATTCTCAAAAAAATTGTCACCTGACGTTTAGTGGAATATCCTGTTAGTCTGAGTACATGTTTAGCTGAAATATCTCAAATTTACATTTTATTAGAAGCAAATAATATAGTGAATTATGTCAAGGTGAAATGAATTATATAGAAGTGTTACTTTCCAAGTTATAGCCCCTTACATATAAAATTTTGTCACCCTAAAATGTGCATTTTTTGCCTGTTTTCGGACATATTTTGCCCAATAACATGACTAAGGGATGAGATCTCTTCATTTCTGATGCCTTTATTGGAAAGTAGACAATTTTTGCCAGAAGGTAAGTTTAAAACCTTGTTCAAAAAATGAAAAATGAGCCTTCAGGATTTTTTTCAGTCAAATGTCCCAAATGTCTGACTCAAATCTTGAACCTTGTCATAAGTAGGACACCCTTTTTTGCTCTTGACTTCTTTACCTTTTTGCACTTCCTTTATCATCTTGTTGCTACACGACTGTCCTTGATAAAAGGGGCCACCATTTAATCTCAACCTGGGAGTTTTTTTAAAGTGAACAATTTTTGCACAGTTTTGGTGAAATAAATAAATTCTTTCTGGGCAGTCTTGCAATAAATAATTTCTGGTCGGGGTTTCTCTAAAGAAGGTGTTGTTTGATTTAGGAATGAATATTAGGCGACTTCGCGCACTTGAAATAAATAATTTCCCGACGAGGTAAACTGATTAGTAAATGGAATAGGCCTACATCGCAAAGATGCAAACTCAAGTTCTGAATATATTCCCAAAAGATTATGCATTCATATTTTTTACTTTGTTGAAAAAGCACATTTTAAAAGTAAGCATAACATATAATTGGTTTCATTAATTCATGGAAAGTATTAAATTGTGAGTGTTATCTAAATTCATTGACAAATTACAGTCGTCAGAGTTTCGATGAATGCAAATTCGAATAAATCTGATAGATCAACGGATATAAAAAGTGCAACCGTCTCAAGCCAAGCCAGTTCTGAGTTAAGGTCGTTTGCGAGGGTAGATTGATGAGGTAAGATGGAGCGAAAGTATACCCATGGATTCTCATATCATTAGAATCTCATGCGCGAGCTCTCTGTGCCAGGTCACTATGAATTTCTAATTATATTAAAATGACATTTTCTGACAGCCAATAACAGACACACTTTTCAGATATTAACAGGATGCTAAGGACACAGTTTCTGAACACTTTTCAGATACCAACATTGTTATTTTCAGTCATGCCTGATTGGCTGCAGAGCTTTGGAGTCGGAGTCAGGAGTTGGAATCGTGGAGTCAGGGGTTGGTGGGCGGAGTCGGAGTCAAAATTTGATCTTCAGGAGGAGTCGGAGTTGGGAGTCGGGCTCGAAAATGGAATAGGTGACTCGTGACTCCTAAATATTATTGATATAATTTAAAGAAACTCAAATACAAAAATTTGAAATGTAACCCAAATTTTACAAAAATCTTTCAAAAGAAGTTTTCATCTACAAAATCACGTGAAAATTTTGTAAAATTAATTTTTCTTCCCTGTTAACCATATAATATTTGCATGCAATAATTTCCGATAAGCGGAGTCGGCAGTCGGGAGTTGAAGTCAAATTAAGGAGACCTAGTCGGAGTCGCTTTTCAGAAAGCCAAAGGAGTTGGGATTCGAAGTCGGTTCACTTATTACCCGACTCAAAAGCCCTGATTGGCTGCCACAATACAGTTGGAAGATTTACAGCTTATGCTTAATTTATTAATTTTTAAACATAACATTGCCTTTCACTATTTTTACACTATTTTATTAAAAAATTATTGTTTTGCTTGTCATTCAATCTTTCACTTTTTCGCGGAAGCAAGCAAAATATGCTTGGAATGCATTTTCAAATGTTTTCAGTTCCACTTTGGTGAAACCTGCTGTTTTCATCAACTCAACAGCTTTCTCAACTCCCCAAGCTGCTCCGAGACCCATGCCATCAGATTCAAGGGAAACAGTCATGCAATGATAGAGGGAAAATCCATAAATGAAGGGGGAATACGGCACGGCAACATTATCTTCTACGTTCTTGTGCATGTTGATATCACTGATTGCAATTGTTGATGCACATCCTGGTTTGAGGCAACGATAGATCTCACACAAAAACTTTGCCGATTGCGGCACATCATGGACAACATCATACACGTGAATGTATTCCCATTTTTCTGACCAATCATCGGGCATGTTGCAGCAGTCCTGGTACTCAAAGTGGACGTTTGTCAATCCTAATTTGGCCGCCTTCTCTTCAGCAGTTGCGAGCGAATCTCTCGAAATGTCGTAGCCATACACCGTGCATTTTGGAAATGTCTGAGCATACTTCATTGCGATCACACCAGTACTGCATCCGAGGTCACACATTGTTATGCCAGATTCTGAAACAGATGCCGTTTTGATTTTAGAACATGTACTCATGTTGCTGTTTCCTCTTTCTAACCTAATTAGGAACTATATACATATATATAGCTATGCGTTGCATCCTAGTTAATCATAAAATCTTAAATTTTGGACTAGAAACCAATTCAATTACATTATAACATAGCCAGTATGCTGCATAAATGTATTAGACATCCTGATGTGAAATTACGCTATTAAATTACAAGCAATCAAAAGATTTGGCGAATCTAGTATAAAAAAGCACTAAAATTTACTAAAACTGCATAATATCCCAGAACACCTAAGTTAACTGATTCATTCCGAATCTTTTATGTGTATTACTCTTACTATAAGACCGCATACTGGCTTTGTGGCAAAGTTTGTTGTTTGCTCGATATATGAGAACTGGAAAAATGTAAATTAAAAAATCCTTAATTAGGTGAGTATGCGATGTCTATTGCTCACCCAGTTTTTCCAGCAGTCCAGGCACCATATTAATGCTCTTCATCATTTCTTCTTCGGTGTAAACCATCTCCATTGAAAAATCTCTCCATGGATGTAATGTTGGAAACTTGTCATACGGCAAACCTGAAGAGAAGACAACAACATTGATTGAGGGTAATTCCATGTCATTTCATCAAATTTCAGAAAATTTTCCCACTCGACCGACTCAGAATGCCTCCAAAATTTACCAGGATGAAGGTTTCTTGCCTAAAAGCACAAATCTCAAATAATGCTGTGATATCTTTAATAGTTTCTCTGAAAAAAATTCATGAAAAATTGGAGTTTTTTCCTGAAATTGTGTCAGAGATTTATTTTCTAGGTGTGTTTTAGTCGACCTTTAATTTATTAACAATTTTGGCTCATTGAATCATAATCACTAACTCTTAAGTTAAATTTGAAAAAATAAATTAGAATTTTTTTTTTCCTGTGTCATGACCAGTCGCCTTTAAATCACATGAAACATGATTCAATAACTTGTCTAAAATAACATTGAATGATTTACCCACCTTTCCTATAATGTACAATGCCATTAAAGGCCTTTTTGGATTCATTTTTTAAATATAGGCTACTATACCTTGTAAAATTTGGTCAGAAGTTGACCAATTTTACACATTTTCAGTTTTTCAGACCACATTTCTCCAAGAATATTTGTGTGGTTAGCTTGATACTGCACACATGTTTAGAAGTCATAGCAAAGATTCTTCGACCATGATATTAAATCTCCACTTGTTATATCGACAGAGAAATTTGGGGACAAAAATGTGAATAAACTGCAATTTTCAGATTTTTTCGACAACCTGTGAAATAGAGGCAAATTAATCGAGGTAGCTGAAACAATGCATTATTACACCTGGGCTACATTAAAAACATGTTGCCTAATAACAAGTCTCTAGGTTTTACACTGATTGAGTTACATGCCTTCAAATTTCTGGACAATTTCAGGAAAAAACTCCAATTTTTCATGAATTTTTTTCATAGAAATTATTAAAGATATCACTGTATTACTTGGGATTTGTGATTTTAGGCAAGAAACCTTCATCCTGGTCAATTTTGGAGGCATTCTGAGTCGGTCGAGTGGGAGCCATTTGTTGAATTGACACGGACTTACCCTTGATTGATTGATTAATTGATTGATTGATTGATACACTGTATTTATTCAGCAATACACTGATAGATTCAATTTACAATTATCATAGGCACAAATACACAACATACACTGTAAAGTTTGAATTCTGAGTTATCTCAAATGATTGAGTGAGGTGGTTGCACAATTCCTTTTACAGTATCAGACGAAAGTTTAGACCGCGTCAATATTTTGCCAATATAAGGGAAATTCCGTGCTCAGCCGAAGAATTTCTGCATGGATTCTCTTGCCTATGTATCAGGGATGTCCTACAATAGAGAAAACTTCAACTATTTTTATCACTTACTTGAAGATGTGAGATAAACAAAAATTTCAGGTGGTCTAAACTTACGGTCTGATGCTACTTACATCCAAAAAGGCCTTTAATGGCATTGTATATTATAGGAAAGGTGGGTAAATCATTCAATGTTATTTTAGACAAGTTATTGAATCATGTTTCATGTGATTTAAAGGCGACTGGTCATGACACAGGAAAAAAAAAATTCTAATTTATTTTTTCAAATTTAACTTAAGAGTTAGTGATTATGATTCAATGAGCCAAAATTGTTAATAAATTAAAGGTCGACTAAAACACACCTAGAAAATAAATCTCTGACACATTTTCATCCTTCTAATGGAGTATGAATACACTTGACACCCAGCCATAGTGCAAAAATGGTGTTTTCCCTAGGTTTTGTCGAACAGGCACCCATTTCAAGTATCATAAAACAATGACCGGGGTGTTTACATTTACCTCAGCATGTGTCCTGATAAAATCAAACGACACTTACAATGAAACTACATCCACGTTTATGGAAGGCATAAATCTGGCTCATTCGTTTCACATAACGTTTCAATACACTATCCCGAGTAGCGTCTGTAATTTTGTCTGTACTGTGGAAAAAGAACAAAGTGTGTTTATTTCATCAGGACACACACTCAGGTGAATGAAAACTCTCTTTTCACTGTTTTATGATGCTTCAAATAGTTGTCTCTTAGACAAAACGCAGGAAAAAACACCATTTTTGCAGTATGACTGGGTGTCAAGCGTATTCATTCTCCATTATTAGGATGAAAATGTGTCAGACATTTATTTTCTTGATGCTTTTTTATTTACCTTTCATTTATTAACAATTTTGGCCCCTTAAATTGAATTTGAAAAAAAAATTAAAATAAATTTTTTTTCCTGTGTCACGACTGATTGCCTTTAAATCACATGAGACATGATTGAATAACTTGTCAAAAGTAACATTGAATGATTTACCCACCTTTGCTCTAATGTACAATGCCATTGAAGGCCTTTTTGGATGTAAGTAGCATCAGACCGTAAGTTTAGACCACCTGAAATTTTTGTTTATCACACATATTCAAGTAAGTGATAAAAATAGTTGAAATTTTCTCTATTGTAGAACTTCTCTGATACATAGGCAAGAGAATCCATGCAGAAACTCTTCAGCTGAGCACGGAATTTCCCTTTAATATATTGACAAAATATTGACGCGGTCTAAACTTTCGTCTGATACTGTATGTCACAAGAGATATGCCCTCCACCAACTGGCTGCAGGATGGCACTGTTTACAGTGTAGGCCTACATTGGTAAAAGACAGCTCAACATTTTGGAAATTTTTGACTGAGATCAAACATTCTAATAAGTTGTTCTAAAATATAAGATGAATCGTTAACATAAAATTTATTAAGAATCAGAGCCGTTTATCTTAAGAACAGCAGTGAAAGTTCTTTGGGTATTCACGAAAAGAGTAAAAGACCATATTGTTGTTTGTCAAAACAACATAAGAAATGAAGAATATTTACTGAAATTATAACCACTTTCGGACCCTCCCTGTTAAAAATTGGTTTTGCACACTACGTACCTGTTGGACCATCCAACTTGAAGCACTCCAGGAGCTCCTCTGTGACCCCGGCACAAACGCTGACGGCCCAACCAAAATTTGCGGCATTTTGAGAGCTCGTTGTGGACAATACAGGCACTCTGTGTGCTGGTATGGAAAATTTTTCATCTGCCACATCCACGATCCCACCCACAGCCATCAGTCCAAGCCATTCTCTGACTATCTGAAGAAAGAAGAGGGAAATAAGGACTGGTTATAGTCTGACGTATCTGAAGAAAGAAGAGGGAAATAAGGACTGGTTATAATCTGACGTATCTGAAGAAAGAAGAGGGAAATAAGGACTGGTTATAATCTGACGTATCTGAAGAAAGAAGAGGGAAATAAGGACTGGTTATAATCTGACGTATCTGAAGAAAAAAGAGGGAAATAAGGACTGGTGTGGTAAACCCAAATTTATCTTTCATAAATAGGGCCTGAAATTTATACGTCTGTCAACATTTTGCTACACACGAAAAAAAAAATCTCACCAGCTAGATATAATGCATATTGCATGTCAAAGTACAGGGTAGTAAGGTAGTATTCTTTAACTTTTTTGAATGAAACTTCCTTCTATGAATAAAACTCCACTGACACGTTGATTGTTGAAAGACATTGGCCCAGCCTGGTGCATAGTTATTTGGCTATAAAATATTTTTCTGAACGAGGAAATTGCACATAAAATGCAGATAGCGAGTTGCCAATCAATTAATTTACTGAAATTTTCTCGTAAATTGCAAATAACTTACCAGTTTTTTATATTAAGATCATGCAATCAACAGATTCTAGTTAAGGGTTGTTTTTCAATCGGGGTACGCTCTGGAAAGTCACACGATATCAAAAATACCAGAAATACCATGCATATATGTGGAAAAAACGTTACACAGAATGATTAAACATACTGAGACGGACCTACAGTAACGAAAAAATTATTCAAATCGGTTGATAACAGTCCGAAAAAAATTCATTTGTGTCATTTTGACCAAAATTGACTGTCTCATTTGCAAATTAGGCAAAAATCGCTTCAGATTTTTTAGTCCTGACCTAACAGTAAGTTTTAACAATTGTGAATATGCGTTCAACATGGTCCTAAGAGTTCAACATTAGAATTACATGCAGCAACTATGATTAGTCTCTTCAGAATCCTGCATTGAACACATGAAGGTCAATTCCGTCAAATGTTGTCCTCTCCGAAATAGGGTCAGCAAAACAGCAATAACATTAAATTAAAAGTATTTTTATTTTATAGAAATACTCCTTCAATAGATTAGACAAAGTTTTGGTAAGTGTTTCACTTCAGTTGTACCAACTGCACAATGCTCGTCGCAGAAAACACCAAAAACAGCTTTCGTCAAATAAACTGTCCTCTCCGAAAAATGCTGTCCTCTCCCAAAATGTCTATTTTCCTTGACACACACAAAGTTCTTGGCCAAAATTAAGCAAGTAAGATGATTTTTCATTGTCAGATATAAATCTATCCACTCAGCACAAGCCCATACAACTGGGTGTTCTATACGTCCAGTAATAGAGGGATGAGCAGAATATTGCCTTTGGTCGAATTATCAAAAAGTCAAATAAAAAAAAATTCAGAATACTGGTAGCCCTAAAATTTTCAGAAATCCACGGCACGGTATATAGCAACAGAAAAAAATCAATTTGGCCAGAAAAGAAAGACCTTTATTTTTGACCCCCGTGAGACAAAACTATGTACCCCGATTGAAAAACAACCCTTAAAAGTGATGGATGACTTCGATGGTACTGCCTCTTGATGCAGAACTCTCTTGATATATATTAAGAACCCACAGCTGAAAAAAGGTTCTAAATTTTGTTAATGGTCCAACTGAATTGAAAAGGTTCAATAGGCCTACTGATGGGAAGGCTCTATGATGGAACCCTAGATGCTCCCAACTTGAGAGAAAGGGGTTCCATGTATCGTGGGAGTTCAGTGCAGCTGGACTATCTAAGTGTTGTTTTTGTCTGCCATTAGAACCTTTTTAAAAGTTGAATAATAAACATACCTTTTCTTAAAAAGTAAAATTATGATCTCTCATCACCACTGCGCGTGAGATAAGCAAAGATCACGGGTATCTTTATGGCTGTATTTTATCAGCATTATTTTTTAATTTATACTTTTTTTTCACCTGTCTTTTTCAAGCTGGAGATATCTGACTGATTATGATACAAGGTTCAGTGGAACAGCCGTACAAAAAACTACAATATTAACTAAATGCGGTGAAATACAGTACGTGATTGAAAAATCAGGTCAGAGGTTTGAGTAGATGTGAGTGTATAAAAAGAACTTTTTAAAACGTGACAAGTACAAAAATGTCAAGCAATTTCACAAGAAGTGACTGTTCACCTTTTTAAACTTTTCCATTCGTTTTGAAGTCTTGTATTTATGCAAACAATGATAAAACAAGCTACAAGGAATTTCAAGTAAGGGAAAAGTTGGGGTAAGTGGGGCAAGTAGGGGGCAAGTGGGGGAAGAGGGGGCAAGTGTGGGTAGCAGGGGCAAATCATGAGGGCAAAATGGGGCATAACTTATATTGCGGGGATAAGCAAAGGGAGCAGGGGCGGGGCATATTATGAGGTTATACCATGGGTGGAGGCTCTAAATAGCCCATTCAGGTGCTGATGAGACGTGAAATTCAAACAAACAAACCATGGGTGGGGGCAGTATATCCCTGGTATAGTCACCCAAGATCCAGTATATCCGGGGGCGAGGGTGAATATACCAGGCATACTGCCTCAACGCATGGTATAACCTTTTTATCCCTTGTTTAGCCATCTTCAATCCTGAATGAACAGGATATTTTGATGGGGCAGCTTGTAAAAATGACAGTTTTCATAAATTTTGCGAGCTGATCGATCAGCAAAAAAAGGCAAAAATAAATTTGGACAGACAGGAATCTAGACTACTATACGTTAAACTTTTTTCAGAGATGGAAAAAAAAAACACAATTTTTTGTGACGATGAAGGCAATATTCTTAAAATCATATTAAATTGACCCGCATGCAATTTTAAAATAAAAAAACAATATGGATGAAAGCACGAGATGTTCCAGTTTATTGAGTCCAGACTCGGACTAAACAGATGCACCAGTAGAAAAGTTCCAGGTCCATTGTTCCAAGTAAAGTTTCTCATTTCAGAATACAAATGTCATTCTAAAATGTTCCTACAGGGGGTGTTGTAGTCTAGGACTACAATAATTCCAGATATTTTGCCACTCCAATTTCTTTTTGTGTATAAATGTTATTAGCCAAGCAAAATAGGCAGAAAACAAGTGTTTTATTCTGGAAGTATCAATGTGATTATGAGTAATGCTAATTTTACCCTCACCATTTTCTTAACACACTTTAGCGATAACGACTGAGTTCTCATAAGAGCAACAGAAAAAGTTGATTTAAATGACTGAATGATGCAATAACTAAAAATGATTAAACATATCTGTGAAGACCACAAGCTTCGACAATAACCAATAACAGTCTCCAGGATGCAGTTTGCCCACCACTGGCATTAATACAAGCAGTGATTCTGTTTTCAAGTAAATCTATTGCTCTTACGGGGTGAGGGTCTCTATTGTCATTGCCCAATTGGGTTTATGTAACTTTTTTTCGCCTATTTTGGTTGGCTTACAACATATTCTCCCTATTTCGATTTGATAATAAACTTTTTTACACAGAAAGAAATAGGAGTGGAAAAATTGCTGGAATTGTTATAGTCCTAGACTACAGCACCATCTGTAGGAACTTTTTGGAATGACATTTCAATTTTTGAAATGAGAAACTTTACTTGGAACAGTGGATCTGGAACTTTCTTTTTTTGGCTTATCTGTTTAGTCCGTGTCTGGACTCAATAAACTGGAACATCTTGCCCTTTGATCCACATCGTTTTTATTTTATTCTAAAATTGCATACAAGACATGTTAATTTTATTTTAAGAATATTGCCTTCGTTGTCGCAAAAAATTGAGTTAAACTGTGAATTTTACTAAGAAAAAATTGTGGCAATTCTTAGACAACATAGTGAAATTGTCTGAAAATTGTATTTTAAAAGCTCAATTCTAAGTGCCCGAACCATAGTGATTTTGTGCTACATTTTGAAACGTTCAAAATACAGTTGCTGTGCTAATTAATTTTTCGGATTTTATTGACTCTTTGCGCATTCTTTAAAATGGTGAATTTATTTTTGGTGTAACTTGTTGGTAAGGTCATATTTTATTACAGAAACTGAAATTTGATAAACAAGTCAAAAGGCAGAATGAATTTTGGCACAAAGACACTAGTTGATCTAAGGATCAATACCATATAAATTGTTTTGTCCAAAAAAATTTCTTTGCAAAATTATAAGCCAAAATTGTGCGTTTCTTTTGCTGGTGAGTGTATATTGGTTAGTAATGTAGTATTTTAATGTGCAGATGTGTGATCATGATCATGATATTATTCAGAGATTCCAGTAATGGCCAAAAACAATAGGAAAATTGCCTCTTTCCTTTCGTCGGTTCACCAGACAGTGAACTGGCCATTGCATCTTTTTTCCATTCCTTTTTCTCTCTTTTTTTCTGTAATCATTTTGGTCACTGGGCTAACAAGTCCAATAACAGGAGCAAATCAATTCAGTTATGGTCTCCCAATATTCGATATTCATGCAAACCTTTTACTTCGACACAGATACATTGTGTAGATAACATAGATTATATATAATTTATGCCACAGACACGTTGTCAAGCTATAACACGTTTCACACTTATGTACCATGAAAATATCGTTTTGCTTATCATTGAAAATTCACTTTTCGCGGAAGCAAGCAAAATTAGCTTGGAATGAATGTTCAAATGTTTTCAGTTCCACTTTGGTGAAGCCAGCTGCTTTCATCATTTCTGTAGCTTTCTCGACTCCCCAAGCTGCTCCAAGACCCATACCATCAGCCGCAAGGGAGACCGTCATGCAATGAAAGAGGGAGATTCCATAAACCAAGGGCGCATAAGGCACTGTGACGTTATTGGCAACATTCTTGTGCATGTTGATATCGACGATCGTTGACGCGAACCCCGGTTTGAGGCAGCGGTAGATCTCGCTCAGAAACTTGGCAGACTGTGGCACGTCGTGAACGACATCATACACGTGAATGTACTCCCATTTTTCTGACCAATCAGCAGGCATGTTGCAACAATCCTGGTACTCAAAGTGGACGTTCGTCAAGCCCAATTTGGCAGCCTTTTCTTTTGCAAATGTGAGCGAATCTTTGGAGATGTCATAGCCGTACACTGTGCTTTTTGGAAATTTCTGGGCGAACTTCAGCGTGATCACGCCAGTACTGCATCCAAGGTCACACATTGTTATGCCATTTTCTGAAACAAATTTGTAAAAAATTTAGAACCTTTACCAGAGATTTATGTGATGTCTCTCAAGCACATTCGAGAGAAATAGTTTGCATATATGGAAGTTAGACCATGATGTTTTGACGAGAGGTGTCAGAACTTTAATTTGCAGCAGTAAACTTTGCAGCCACCAGATTCCAGAGACACACCTTCCATTACCAAACTTCTACGACTGTCTATGACTTCTATAAATGCCTCATAGCGAATGTAAAGTAACTGTCAAGATAAATACATTTAATTTTTTTTTTTTTAACCTTACAGCTCTTTGCAGATTAGCGGTCCAGCGGGTCCAAAATAGGCAGTTACCTGTTAGTCTTCCTGTAATCCTAATCTGCTTGTAAAAGTGTTTAGTTTGTTTAGTGACACATCACATATATCCTGCTAGGTATATGACAAATGCAGACAAATCTAATAAACGGTAAGTGACATTTGAAAACAAATCAGTGACATCATCAGGCCAAGTTGAACGTTCACTTAGAAACTGTTATGATCCGCTAGTCTGCAAAGAGCAATAAACTGCTCTCCCAAGAAAGATTCAATGCTATAGCTGCTTGCCCAATTGGACATTGTACTTGTTGCTTACAGAATTCTGAAATTTGACAAAGCTTTAAGTGCAAGTTGTTTACACAAACAAAGGATAGGGAAAATTAGATGAAATGACACATTGCTAGAAAACAAATATTGTAAATTTATATATGCTAGGGGAACTGGGGCACTTTGGGACATGGGGCACAATAGGGCAGTGGGCTTTTCTTGGTTCCTGACAAGGTTTATGACATGGTAGAGCATCAAATTTTGTAAATTTTCATCCTGATGCTTCTATCCTATTATCGGCAAATTATAGACACATGCAGAAGGATTGTGACAAAAAGATTGTTTTGCGACTATTCAACTAAATTCAGAGGGGTTCAGCATTGAGCAAAATCAGTGGATATGAAAAGCGTCCTAATATGCCCCGGTTGCCCCTATATGCATTGTTGAATACCACAGAACATCTTCAAATAGCAGTCAAAAGTATGTGAAACATGCTTGCATGTGAAAGACTGTGTGTCTTTGGAAATAGATGGTCACGCAGTGTTGATACATGGTAGAGTTCAATACAGGGACAATTTTATATAATTGCATGGACAGAGTTTAATTCAATGGGAAGCAATAAGCATGAAATTCCATTAAATGAAGTGGAATTCCATCCCCATGCAACCTTCTTTTTTTTTCAAAATTATTTTGGCGACCTGTTTATACATACCCTTAGAAGTTCTGATTTAGCTTTATGTCGTGCATAGCCGAAAGTTGTCAGGTACACTGTAAAATTTGAAGTTTTGAGTTAGGGCAGATTCCACGAAAAGTGCTCTCAGAGGGTACCTTAAACTTTCCAACCCTTTTGTTATCTCTCTGTAGCTTCCTGAAGCAAGTAAACCTATTACTTAGTACATCTGTGAGCTAATGAATAAATATCATTAAAATAATCCTCAAACATGTAGCTTTTTGTTCTTAAAAAGATATTTTTTTATCCCTCATGAGGACATTTTTGGATGACCAAACTTACTGGTGATCAGACGTGCTTACTTTGGCACTCTGTGGAATCAGCTAAAACCAATTCAGGAAAATGTAATGATGTGTGATTGATAAAACACATCTTGAAAATTAATTTGGAACTAGTTTTAATTGTGTTGGTCATCATAAAACCTGAAAAAAAATGAAAAATAAAAAAGACTGCTAATGTAACTCGATTCCATCACAGGACACTGAGGTTGCATTAGCAACTTTTACATGGGAATTTTTCTGTGTTCTTGCAACTTTTGCAAATTTCGAACGTGAAATTATAAAATTGTATTGAAAAATCTGTCTTATTTGCCTATATACATCACCAAAAACATAAACAGCTGTGTGCAGTAGCTGTTTTTGTATTGCTAATGTAACTGCAATTTCGCATCTATCCATTTCATAGTGTTACATTAGCAAAATCTGTCTATATTAATTACGTTAAGGAACACATGATTTGATCTCACATTTTTTCTGAACTGAAAACAAGGTCTCCCAGGAGCAGGCCAGGGGTGGTACCATGCTGGTGTTTTCATTTATATTGCAGTGGTATCAGCATAAACAAATTCCGTCCTCCATCATTTAGCGTTGTTACATTAGCACAAGGCCAAAATTTTTTTTGTGTAGCCAGCTATCCCTAGGCAAAGCACCCTGAGAAAATTTGAGAAGCTACAAATAAATTATGTCTGGCCTTATCCATCTTTGTGCTAATGTAACTTGTGGTAAGTCATTTTGCTGCTTTTCGTGGAATCTGCCTTAGCTCAAATGATTGAGTGAGATGGTTACACAATTTGTTTGAGCCATGATAGCTTGCTGTTTTGAATTATGATAATCTTTATGTTGTTTTAACTTGCAAACAACAAGCCATATTGGCTCAAAGGAATTGTGCAACCATCTCACTCAATCAATTAAGCTAACTCAAAATTCAAAATTTACAGTGTATGAAATCAGATCTTCCACAAATTTCCTTGTAAAAGTTATTTTAAAACATGGGAATGATTTTTAGATAGACACAATATCTAAAAGTAGATTTAACCCCATCTCTTACATCAGGCACTTTGAACTCAATGCAGTAGGACAGACTTAGCCAGACTCATTTTTAGAGAAAATTCTAACCAGATTTACTACAATATTGCCACACTACCACGGATAAGACCTTATAATGTCTACCACATTATTATACAGGGCGGCAGGGCCTGTTGGTCGAGAAAGGCCAAATCTAATTCTCGAGGAAATTTAATGAGGCAATAATAATTTTGAGCATATACTTATACATTTTTGCCTAAATTCACTTTAAATGAAGACCTAATATATATTTTTTTAAAGATCAAGATGGCAACCTTGCCCCCCCCCCCCCATTCGTCCCGTTCCGGCACACGGGGCCACATACTTTTTTAACATGTTAAAAATGACAGATGACATGAAATGTGAAGTTGCCATTTTATTCGTTTACATAAACTCTAAAAAATGTCGGGACAAAATTGGGTTTTTAGATCCATTAAAAATCTATGTTGGTTTTGCATTGAAATTTGGTTTTTTCAAAAAACCATTTTGAATCTAAAAAACCAATTTTGTCCCGACATTTTTTAGAGTGTATTATTAGTTATGCGACGACCTCATTCCTCACCGAGTTTTTCCAGAAGTCCAGGCACCATATCAATGCTCCTCATCATTTCTTCTTCCGTGTAAATTATGTTCATTGAATATTCTCTCCACGGATGAAACATCGGGAACTTGGCATACGACAAACCTGCAGAAAACATTGAATTTATGATATCATTATTATTGATTTATGTTTGACAGGGTAGAATTAATGCTGGTTCCTGAATGATTGATGAAGAGCCTTGCAATATTTTACCATATTGCATGGCAGATATTGTGCAAAATGTTCAATATGTAAATGATTGTGTGGACCTCATCTATAGAGGAATATTGAAAATCTGTGATTATGTAACATCACCAGAACCTAATTTGCATATATTCACCACAAATTTGTTCAATTGATACCAGTTTTCTTAACAATTTGGAAATGGTTGAAAACGTCCATGAAATTTTGGAAATGAAGTTGGCACTTTTCATGAAAAAAATAATTAATTAATTGTGTGATTGGCCTATTTATTATCAAGTCTGGATTGGGTTAATCTTGTGTACCGCTGTCCCTCGGCCATTTTATACTTTTGAATTCCCTGTTCTCCACATCCAGAGTCTCATTACAGGAATTTGCGTTGAAGTTGATTTGCTGGCTTTCATTGAGCAGTGCTCCAGCGAAATTTGAATTTTCAATATTGCGTTAAAACTAGCAAGATAAATCTCAAAATTTTTGCCCTAGTAAGACGGCATATTACATATGAAACAATACTCACTATGCATGGAGCCCAGAAATGGAGACTAATTGAGTAATTGCATTTTAAAAAATACATTACATGACGTATGGAAGCCTACATGACGTGTGGTAGCAACCCTGTTCATTCCAATGATTAATCTCAACTGCTGTACACAGCTATCAACATACTTAGCTGAAAATCAAACTGGCAAACCCAAGTGTGGAAGACACATTATAACTGTGAAATACAGTCATTTTGTATCTTGTTGGCAATAATCTGGTATTCTGTGGCACTAAAACGTTGATTGGCTGACAAGTGACTTAGGATTATGAGCTTGACTGACACCTGCAAAGTGTGGCCATATCTGAACTTCTCAGACCGCATTTTGACAAGCTTCTGAGAAGATCGTTTCAGTGGATTCATAGATGGTCAGATATAATTGAAGCCAATGAAGGTTTAAACCGAAATATGAAGGAAAGAAAGGAAGAACATCAGATAGATAGATATAGATAGATAGATAGATAGTTAATATCTAGATATATTCTGCACCAAAATTTGTAGGCCAATCATGTAGCAGGAGATCAGTCACATGACACACCAATAAATAATGATATTGGTGTCTTAAAAGTGTTATTGGCTAGTAGAGAGTGATATTGGCGTGCCCCTATGATCTCAGCAGCAACAATGCACTTAATTGCCTGTTACTTAAGGGAGGGCCTGGGTAGGAGGAAATCTAACTTCTTGAAATGTCAATCTATCATTTTATAAATATGCTCATTGTAAAAATTGGGAAAAATTAAGCATATTTCATATAAAAAAATTAAGTATCTTTAAAAAAACCAGTATTTTACAAATATGTATAAGTCTGAAAATTGTGGTGCAGAATATAACAAATAGTGGATGTTGTGTCGACCAATATTGAGTTTTATTGGCCTTAGCAGGTAATATTGGTCTCGGCCTGCGGCCTCGACCAATATTACTGCTTCGGCCAATAAAACTCAATATTGGTCTCCTCACCATCCACTATCTATATAATATTTATAGATAGATGGGAAGATAGAAAGATAGATTGATTGATAAATAGAAAGATAGATTGACAGATAGATTGATAGATAGATAAATAGATAGATAGATATCCTATCCTATCCTAGATAGATAAATAGATAGTTAAATAGATAGATAAATAGATAGTTAAATAGATAGTTAAATAGATAGATAGATAGATAGTTAAATAGATAGTTAAATAGATAGATAGATAGATAGATAGATAGATAGATAGATAGATAGATAGATAGATAGACAGATTGATTTGTTGATTGATTGAATGATTGATTGATTGAATGATTGATTGATTGACAGAGAGATAGATAAATAGATAGATAGACACAATAAAGAACAGAACAGTAAATTATTAAAATAAGTAACCAATCTTTATAAATTCATCTTCAATAGTTGGCTAATTGCTCGAACATTCATATATCGCGGTCTGGCATGGTCAAATGTGGTCCAATTGAATCATGCATATGTGGGCCTGCAGCTATTACAGTTTTGGTGCGTTCAAGTTTGCAATTTGCAGATATAAGCTGATAAAAACAGTGTCTTTTCACAGCTTCTTTGAGCACATAAAGCTGAATGGATTTTGGTCACAAATGAGTAGTTTTCTACCATACGTCATGTGCAGCCAAATTGCTTGGTTCTGGAGGCCACAAAGTCTAATTCTGTGCGAATTCCTGTAATACAATCTGTCTTCGAAACAGTGGCTCTTACTGTTAATCACCAGTGGCGTAGCTAGTGGAGGGGGGGGGGCAGGTGGGGGGGCAAGTTGCCCCCTCCAGACAACTTTTTGGGGAAAAATGGGGAAATGGACAAGAAAAATGGGGAAATGGGCCAAAACGGGGAAATTGAGAAAAAAATGTGAAATTTGGGAAAATGAAGGGGAAAAGATGGGAAAATGGGGAATAAAAGGGGAAAACAGTGAGGAAAAAATAACAGAAAGGGCAAAAGACGTTTTTGGGAAATCCTGTTGAAATTCTAGCGGAAAATATTTGAAACTTCGAAGTATGACTACTTGACAAAGACCACAGGAACCGGTAGGAGATACTTGTATATTGCATATTAGTGAGAAAATTTAGGTATTTATTATCTATCTAAATAGTACTAGTTATGTATAACCAGTTGGTCTGCATGGTCCGAATGATTTAACTTACGAGTTTAAGAAGTCTTAATAATATTTTTGGCTTTTGGCCAGCAGCAACAAACAAGAACAAAGAACTTTTTGAGATCAATTTGAAGAATGAACAAGGGAAAATGCTGATGATGAACTGGAACATGTGAAATTTATGTGGAATTGGAATTCAAAAATAAAATTCACTTGGCACAGCTTGATGGAGTCAAACAGGAATTTTAAGACCTAATTTATTTATTTTAATGGCTGTCAATGAATTTAATTTTTTTTAATTTTTTCCCAGCTTATTGCTCATGCTCAAAACGTTTTCTTCTCAAAAAGGTCAACGGCATTTTCATGGATGTGTCTGCTTGCCTTGATTTCTTTATCTGAATACAGGTCTACAGATTCCATGTTTGATGCATAATGAATGACACAAAGGATTCTTTTTCATGACAGATCAAGCTCTAGTTTATAAAATTTCGCTCCTTTTTCTAAAGAAGTTTTGATTTGAGCGCAACAACATTAAAAACACACATCTATCTATCACACAAAATTATGTCCTACTCTATATGCTAGCAACTTTTTCTATTATTTAACAAATTGCTATAACTAGCATCATCATATTAGAATTGTTTTTGATGCTTTATTTGAGATTTCAATAAAGTTTGTCAAAAGTTCAGAACCGTGTCGAATGTATGCTATGTTGTCGATAACATTTTGGGGAAATCCAGGGTCATTTGCCCCCCCAGAGAAAAATCCTAGCTATGCCACTGTTAATCACTAATTTGTTTGTATAGCAAATAGTGTACGGATGTATGCTTTATACAAAGTAAGCATTATAATTTCTTCTGATTATCTGCAGAATGTGTTTATCCACAGACAGATCAAATTTCTAGTTAGAGTGACTCAAATGCTGTTACAGTAGACGAATGACGAGTACTTACATTCAGCTGCTAGTGGCCATCAATGACCTCACTAAAGCCCCTATCAAATACACTGATATGAGGTGCTAATTTGTCATAAGGCAACATGTGACCTCATTGATGAGTGGTATGACTTGGTCAATGACTCTGATAAATAACATAGGAAGTATAGGCTATGGCTCACTGGCTGCTATACACGTTATAGAGTTAACATGGCATGGATAGGGCTATGACACTGCAAGAAACATTTCAGTACAATTCTGTAAGCACTGGTTTTTCGTCTACTGTAAATGCAATTATGTATGACTAT
Organism: Platynereis dumerilii; assembly: GCA_026936325.1. Taxonomy (NCBI): domain Eukaryota; kingdom Metazoa; phylum Annelida; class Polychaeta; order Phyllodocida; family Nereididae; genus Platynereis; species Platynereis dumerilii. Next base: position 9,399,155 of record JAPTHN010000016.1, on the reverse strand, counting down.
GAAGAACATTCTTTTTTCACTATTTGACCAGCTACATGTAAAACCACTTTCTCAGTTAAAAGTAACCAACAAATTTAATTCACCACAATAATGATTGGGGTTTTACTTCGTCAATTCAGACTAAACCAAACTCGGACGACTTCAGCATGATGATGAAACGAGTGACACCTGTGACCCTCAAGGGATTTGCAGCCATTTAGGGGTGCATACTTCATCCAGCTGGGTGGTGTAGTGGTTAAGGTTCCGCGCGCGCCTGAGCAGGGGAACACTGTTCGTGCGCAGGGGGGAGGAAAAAGAAAAAAGAGGGGGAGGAGAAAAGGGGGGAGAGGAAAAGGGGGAAGAAAGGGGGAGAAGGGGAGAGAAAGTGGAAAAAAGAAGAAAAAACTAAGAGAAAACCTTACTTGGCAAGCCATGGGTTCTTGTTGAGCAATTTTTTTTTTATTTGAGCCACTTCTCAGGTTATAAAAAACATATATTCACATGGTATTTGCACAATAAAAAACAAATATTCACATGGTTGCTTTCACAATATAGAAGGCTTTTTTAAATTTTGCAAAAATATTTTATATTTGTTAGTAGTAAGATTTATAAAATGTAATTGGCATCAAAATTGCTCAGAAATGAAGCTGAGCCAGCATAACGGCATTCTAGCGCAAGCAAGAGTCTTCAATTGGGCAGTGCAAACTGCTTGAGCTCCTCACTTTTCTTTTTGGTAGAATATCACTTTGATCTTTTTTGCTTTATTAGTAAAACAGCTGTATTTTCTGAATCTTTAAAATGAGTCAACATATGAAATAAAGGGATACGTAACCATGTCAGACACTCTTAAAGTATTAATAATACAATGAACATCAGTAAAATTGCAGTTGTTAACTCTGCATTCTGAATTAAGTTTTCCTGCAAAAGAACCAATTTGCTCATATCATATATAGTATATAACCGTGGATCTTGTAAAAAAAAAAAAACTTATGAAAACCCGATTCAGTGAATGCTCTCCAAAATGCAAGAGTTCACTTTAGACTCCTGCATAATACTTTTAAAACGGTGTCTAAAATGTGCTGAAAAAATATCTGAAAATACCAAAAAATCGTACTTCATTACCCAAAAACCGCAAATATTCTTCCAATTATTGCAAAAGCATTCTGTGGTCTTTAAGCAAAATTTATAATTATATAAAAAAATGTATGAAGATACGAGCAAAAATAGGAATAAAACTACTTATTTTCCTATTTTGTAAATATATCTAGGATTCTATGAGATATTTTTCCCTTCTTGAGACGAAATCTCAGTGACAATTGTTGAGAGATTTTTATTTGCTTCAATTTCTGGAAATGATATTGTACAAGAGAAGCTTCATAATGTTATACAATGGAAGACGTTTATATAATATCATATGAAACTTTTTGAAAAAAAGTCATACACTAAAATGTTTGCAAATTTTAATTTGACTCCATAAAGACAAAAAAAATATCTCAGTTTTTTTACACATACTACAGTAGTAATTTATTAATTATTATGGAAATATGTAAAAGCAAAGTTAGGTTTTAATAGAATATGCTAGTTGGCCCACTTCCGTTGTAAGCCTACTCAGAGTTCTCTAAACAAGAAAATTAACAGTACTTTTTTTGCGGTTTTCCACGGACTATTTTCTGACCTCCACCTACCCCTATTCCAGTGGCGGATCCAGACAGGGTAGTCTAGGGGATGTCATTTCAGCACTAGTGAGCCTGAACAGGCGTTGTTTCAGCCTTCACAGGCCCGCATTGCTCCATATTTTCTTCAAATTTTATTTCTATCTCATTGGTCTGGGGGGGGGGGCTTAGCCCCCCCCCCCCTGGATCCACCACTGCCTCCCCCCTCCTTCGAAAATTCCTGGATCCACCCCTGTTGAGTGACCCACTTATTGTGGTAAAAATAACAAAGGTTGTCACACTGCACCTATTTGGCCCATTTTGAGCATGTAATTCGTGTTTTTAATTTTAAATTACTATGAAGTATTTACCTCATCTCTGGCTGTACATTCACCTTGTTGTCTGAAAATCCCGATTTTTTTCCTTTGACCTGATTTTTACAATTTTTACTTTAAAGCAACTATTTTACATGCTGCGCAAAGCTTGCAAAGTGTTGATTTTATTATTTATGATGTTGGCCCCCTAGTGTCAGCTTGTGTCACTAAGCTCCATCTGGTGTGCAAAGTTGGTGTCTCTTCAGAAACAAATAGAACAACAGAATGAAGGATAAAGTATGCCTACTGCATTTAGAACAACCTTTCTTTATTTAAAACAGCTTTTCTATAATAATTAGTCACAGTGTGCCCCATAATAATAATCAATTCAATTATTAAAAACATTCATGCATGCTTTATTTTCGCACAATCTTCCCCCAGCAATCTTCCCCCTGATCTTCCCCCAAGATTCTCAAGATTGCTCAACATTTGTATCAACTTGTCAATATTTGTCAACATTTGTCAAGATAGTCTCAACTTTGTCTCATTATTCTCAATATTTCTCAAGATGGTCAACATTTGTCTCAAAATTCTCTCAACTTATTCATTATCATGTCAACAAATGGTGTCAATATCTTCCCCCCTCAAAATTAGGTGGAAACGTGGGGCGGACTAAGCGCGCGCTCCGCTGAAGGTCTTTGCCTGCATGGGTTCGACTCCCGGTTGGGGAACCCGAAATTTTCAGTGTACCTTTATGAGCAAAATCCCAGCTGGATGTCGTTCGGATGAGACGTTAAATTGGCGGCCCCTTGTATCAGTGTCTGTGCTGGGCAAGTAAAAGATCCCTCACATGGGGTAAACGTGTAACATGTTGAGGACTCCTGCTCTCTCTCTCATTTCATCAATCAACCCTCGTGAGCACCCAGAACTGGGCTTAGAGGGCTGCACTTACCATATCTATCTATCTATCCAGTTGTGCGGGACCAGGAGCGGGAGTCACACCCGGTCCCTTAGAGCCTAACTGGATTCAAGTCTGCACACTTAACTATGGTTTTACATGGAACCTTTGAGGGTTCTATAAGCTGGTATAGATAAGGAGCCCTAAAAGGTTAAATATTCAATTTTTAAAAAGGTTCCAACAGCAAACAACAGATAATCCAGCTGCACTGGACTCTCACAATGGGAACCCTTTTATTTCTGTCAATGAAGTTGGGAGCATACAGATCCATCATGGAGCCTTCCCACCAGTATAGGACCTTTTCAATTCAGTTGACGTCAACAACATTTTTTCGCTGTGGGTTCTTTATATATAGGCTACGTTAAAGAAACTTTTGCGTTAAGATTGGGCCCTCTATCCATTAGGTCATAGCATTATATTTTTACATACCCTGTGGACCATCCAACTTGAAGCACTCCATGAGACCGTCAGTGACCCCAGCACAGATGCTGCTCAACCAACTGAAATTTGCCGAATTTTCAGGGCTTGTTGAGGATAATACAGGCACTCTGTGGGGTGGTATGGAAAATTTTCCATCTGCGACATCCACTATACCACCTGTGGTCATGAGTCCAAGCCATTCTCTTACATATCTGAATAAAGAGGAATGTATGATAGCCAATATAGATAGATGGATTGATAGATGGATTGGTAGATAGATAGATAGATAGATAGATAGATAGATAGATAGATAGATAGATAGACAGATAGATAGATAGATAGATAGATAGATAGATAGATAGATAGATAGATAGATAGATAGATAGATAGATAGATAGATAGATAGACAGGCCTAGATCAAAAGATAGATCGATAGATAGGTCGATATATAGTTATAGATCACTCAATAGATTGATAGAAAGATGTGTAGAACTGTAGATACAATGTCGATAGATGGACAGACACAGAGATATCTTAATAGATAGATACGTCAGTAGATCAACAGATCGATAGATATAATGGGCAGTTAGACTGCAATCTGCTTGATGCAAAAAGTTTTCCTTCTTCCAAAAAATCGATAAATTTATTGATAGATCGACTGATATATTTATGGATAAATATGTGTAGATAGATGGACAATACCTTTCCTTGAATCCCATGCCCTTGGCAATTTCGTCACTGCTCTGAGATTTATCTGTTTTGATTAAGTAATCAATTATTCCCAGTCTGGTCCCAAGTTCGAGTCCCATTGCTAGGAAGCTGTTGTTAAGAACTGTAAATATCTTGCCCGCAAAGGTTGGTGCGTCTTCAGCCATTGTGAGTTTTGATGAATGTGTCTTCAAAATCAATGTAATATATGTCTGTGATATGATCAGATTTTTGTGAGAGCTTGCTGCAAGTTGTCAATAGAAATGTATATATGTACAACTGCCCAACAGGTGAATGAGCTTTTATAGCATGCCAGCATCAACTGGCATGCATGCCAAATATACAATATTTGCATGGAATATTGCACCGAATAAAATTGGCAGAGCTTTTCATCTAATCATGCAAGTGAATTTATAAGGAATATTTTTAGCAAATCAAATTCAGCCAGTATGATTGAAGGCGTGACTTCATATTTCTTATTAAAGTGTATGTGTATTTTATAGCTATAACATTATTCTATATTACAACACTGTCTATCAATGGGGTCCAGGGCTAGGTTGCAGTAAGTCCATATAGGTTAATATCATATGGCTAGCGGAAATACTCGCTTCTCATTGGCCGACAGCCGTGCAATATTCTACGATATTGCACGCATTATATTGCACGCTCATTTTAACATGTGAAAGATTGGACGGACCTGAGAGGAAGCACCATATTTCAGTGCTGCTGCAACCACAAGCAGAGAAAAAGATTGTGTTTTTTCATTTTACTAAAAAATGCAATGCAGCGCAACGGAGGCAGTTAGAAAGCTGGTTTTTGCGGCAAAAGATGCGTCTATTAAAGGGCTATTAGGATATAAACTTTTTGTACTGATTATATTATTTGTTTCATCAGAATAAAGCAATAAGTGACCGAAAAATAGCGTTTTTGCCGATTTTTCAGTGATTTTTTGGTGTATTGAGGTCAAAAGTCTGCTATAAAGTTTCAGAAAAAAATCGAAAAAAATATCTATCATCAAGTATATAATTTTTGGATTCCTAAAGTGTGAAAAAAAATTTTGTGAGTGAAATAGTTATTGATTTCTGATGAGATACATTTTAAATATGTAGTTCAAAAGAAACACAGACTTGCGGCAGCACAAGATTGTTTCTTGGTTTTAGTAAAAAATGAATCACCACCCAGTAAAGGAAATAGATAGGAAAATGATTTTGGTGGCAAAATATGTATTTTAAAGGGCTGAGTGGATATCGACTTTTTGTAATGTTTATTTTATTATTTTCAGTCAGTACGCCTATAAAGGATTAAGAGGCCGAAAAAACCTTTTCCCCCCAGTTTCAGTGACTTTGTTGTGTTAAGAGATCTAAAGTCTGCCAAAAAAAATAATAAAAGGAATTTAAAGAAGACCCATCATCAAGTATATCATTCCACAAGAGAGTAGCCTTTTTTTTGGGTGAAATATTTATTGAATTTTGATGAGATACATTTAAAATGTGGGTCAAAAGAAACAAAAAAAAAGAGTCTAGACATCAGAATTCCAGCCCTTTTATTTGCATTTGTCACGAAAAAACCATATGATATAACAGTTATTGCACATCACCTCGTGCAATATCAGTTTTTATGGCACCTCGGTGACTAATATTGCACTCGGGCTGCGCCCTCGTGCAATATTAGTCACCTCGGTGCCATAAAAACTGATATTGCACTCGGTGCTGTGCGATAACTGTATAATATCAACTGTATATTACAAGTTTCAGTGTCTTCGGTCCAGATTCAATTTGTCCGTGGATGTGGCGGTCCATCCATCATGGAGGGAGGTGGTCCAATATATCAATACGTGCTGCTTTCCGATTATGCCAAATTTTTTGCCAAAAATTATAGAAAAGGTGTGAAAAACTGAGAACCTTTTTTTTTAGTTTTATCGACTTCACTGGTCAACAAACTACCTGAGAAAAAATACCTCTATAAACCTTATACGAGCATGCTGATTCCAAATCTGAAATCAGAATTTCTCCAGAACGTCTAGATTTTGAGATATGGCCATGCCAATATTTGGCAATGATCAGGCGTGAGAGCAATTTGTGTGTAAAATAAATGCACTCTACACTGTTGAATACTGGAAAGTAAGCATATCTTAGTATTTAAATAAGTTATTTTAAGATGTTGAATCAATATATAGCCAAAATATTTCAATCAGACAGGTCCAGATGAAAAAAATTTGAGGGTGACAGGCTCCAGAAATGGGCGATTTTTTGCAAAATTGTTATTGTTCAATATATTATTCCCATTTGGAGATATGAAAATGGCTAATGTGCAACTCCTGCTGATAAATTATAGTTTCTGAGTGTAAGAAAAACATATCTAAGTAATTTCTTATGATGATTGGATTTTTTATGAAGAATATAAAAAAAAATGAAGAAAAATGAGATGCAATAAATTTGAAATTAAAATGTTGTGTTTCGAAAGGTCAGGTGATGCAGATATAATTCCAAATACCACACTCTAATGCAACTACACTGCCCACAGAGCCAGCCTCAGCCACTGTATAGATCAGTGCCTAAAATTAGACATGGTTTTAATTGTTTTTCATACCGTTTTGCTCAAACCAACAATTTCTGTCAAGAAGAAATCAAATTGCGGAGAATTAAATCATCAAATTTGCAACAATTTATGTGGTTCACATTACCCCTTCTTTAATGATGATCAAGCAGTCCCTTCAGAGCCTCAGCTATTGGAGGTGGAGTGTGGTTTGACATAACTTTGGGCATAAATATTATACATTCTCCTGAGCATTTGAAAATGGACTTTCAAAATCAGATATGGAAAAGCATAAATTTTCTGAATATTTTTTTCATCAAATTTGTTAATAGAAAATTATCAATAGGCTACATCTTTTTGGACAAAGTAGGCCCTTAGCAGCTCAAAAATTGGTTTTAATTACCGGCTGTAGCACCTCATACAAAATGTTCATATCTTGAAATAGTTATAAACCAACCAGATGTTACTTAGTAAAAATCGCCTATTTCTGGCACCTCTTGCCCTCAAATATTTGTAGTTGGAGAAGTCTGAGTAAACAATTAGGTCATATTTTGATTCAGGATATTAAAATCATCTCTACAAATGCTAAAATAATTTCTAAATCTAAATTTTAATAGCTTGGAACACATTTCTTTTATATGCGAATTGCTCTCACGCCTGCTTGTTTGCCAAATATTGACATAGGCATTACTCAAAATCTAGACGTTCTGGAGCAATTCTGATTTCAGATTTGGAATACCACCATACAACCATTTGGTCTTATTATAATGTTAGTAATTTTTTGCATTATTTTTCTTCTTATCATTCTTTTTTTATCCGGTTGAAGCTGCAAATCATATATTGATAATGAGGCATAGCTCAGCACACACTGGCACAGTGTAACAATAAGCTACAATAATACTAAATGAGGTGTTAATAGTAACTAGCCTACATTGGACAAATTATAGTAACTACATGATAAAAAACTCAGGACACAGATTGGTCTGGCCGTGAGTGCACAAAGTTAACGTGACAAGTATGTACCCAATGTCAACACTAGAAGTGATAGTTCACCTTTTCAATCATTTATCACCTGGTTGGCTGTGAATAGCACTATTTACAGTCAAAATATCAGGGCCTACGTTATTGTAAATAGGATTGTGACGTCACATCCATTGTTGCTCCATGGTGACTTCACATTTTTGTAATGGCAGAAGGTAGTCTCTGTTTATATAATATTATGTTGTCTCATGTAGCATGCGAACTTGAATTTGGCACTGATTCTATAGGCTGAGAAAAACCACTGCATGAACTTAGAGCAATGCAAATAATTAACCTTATTAGAACTAAGTCGTGAGTAGTCCTGCAGTGCATTTTTGTGACGTCACGCCAATTTAGGCCATTGTTATGGTTGCATCAAGAATGTAAACAAGTCAGAATGGACTGCCGTCATCAAAAATTGCCGAAAATTGGGAAAAAAACTGCCCCAAAACATCGTGAAAATGTGATATTACTATTGCAAAATCGCTAATCTAAACACAGGTAAGTGTATTTCTGATGTGGTACTTCTTGAAGCTGAGGAATCTGGCTAAACACCAGTTCGCATGTTGGATGAGACAAACTGTAATTGAAAATTTGTGGTAAAACCAGGTGATAAAAACAAAACAACCACGCGTCAGGGCACTTTGTACAATATCACTCGCTGTTGTGTGAATTGATATCACTCTCGCCCTGCGGGCTAAAGTGATATTAATTCACACAACAGCTCGTGATATTGTTACTCAGTGACCCTGACTTGGGTTGTTTTGTTATATTCTCTTTGTTTTGAGGTATTGAACATCCATGCAATATACACTCACCAGCAAAAGAAACGCAACACTTGATTTTTGCTTTTGGATCATTCTAAACTATTTTCAAGAAATCCTATCTTAGAAAGTTCACGAGTATCGAGCCACCTTAAAAACGGCCTGATGTGCCACAGTTCCTCCTAGTTAATGATTTTTCTGATCTATGTCATGTTTTTTAATGGCAATTGTTTGTAACAGTCTCATCATACACTCACCAGCAAAAGAAACGCAACACTTGATTTTTGCCTATATTTTTGCAAATAATTTTTTTTGGACAAAACAAATTACATAGCAGTGATTCTTAGATCAATGAGTTTCTTATTGCCAAAAATCACTCAGCTGTGACTATTTCCTGTCTACTTTTTGACTTGTTTATCACATTTCAATTTTTTCAATAAAAGGTGACCTTAGCAACAAATAACGCCAAAAATAAAGGCGCCACCGTAAAGAATGTCCAAATAGACACTAAAAGCTGAAAAATTTGCGTGGTAACTCTATTTTAGAATTTTACATGACAATTTGAAAATTAGAGTTTTGCAGAATTCGAAATGTAGCAGACAAAATCATTGTGGTTTGGGCCCTTAGAATTGAGCTTTTTTAATGAAATTTTCAGGTAATTTCACTATGATGTTAACGAACTGCCATACATTTTTTCAAAGTAAAATTTAAGTTTAAAAACATTTTATTGCGGCGATTAAGGCCATATTCTTAAAATCACATTGACATGGCCTGCATACAATTTTAAGATAAAAAAACAAAATGCATCAAAGCGCGAGATGTTTCTGACTATTGAGTCCAGACATGGACTGAACAGATATGCCAGTAAACAAGTTCCAGGTCGATAGTTCCAATTAAATTTTTTCACTTCAGACTTATAGTGTCATTCTGCACATTTCCTACAGAGGGGGCTGTAGTCTAGGGCCATGATTATTTTACTGAAGTAACCACATTGATGTTGATAACTGCAAATGCACATTTCATTTAATGAAGACAAAATTTTAAAAGGTAACATTTTCAAAAACAAATTCTTATGAGACCGTTATGAATCATTAGGTCATTTACTAGTATCTGTTTTCAAGTAAATTTCTTGCCCATTTGAGATCTTTGTTGTCTTTGGTCATTTGGGTTTATAAAATGTTAAGGGTTGAAACAGCATTACTCATTATCACATTGATACTTCCAGAAAGTAACACTTGTTTTCTGCCTATTTTGTTGGCAAGCAACATTTTGTTCAGAAAGAAATAACAGTGGAAAAATTGGAGTCCTAGACTACAGCCCCCTCTGTAGGCAATTTGCAGAATAACATTATAAGTGTGAAATGAAAAAATTTACTTGGAACTATCGACCTGGAACTTTTTTATTGGCATATCTGTTCAGTCCATGTCTGGACTCAATAGTCAGAAACATCTCGCGCTTTGATGCATTTTGTTTTTTAATCTTAAAATTGCATGCAGGCCATGTCAATGTGATTTTAAGAATATGGCTTTAATCGCCGCAATAAAATGTTTTTAAACTCGAATTTTACTTTGAAAAAAACTATGGCAGTTCGTTAACATCAAAGTGAAATTGCCTGAAAATTTCATTAAAAAAGCTCAATTCTAAGGGCCCAAACCACAATGATTTTGTCTGCTACATTTCGAATTCTGCAAAACTCTAATTTTCAAATTGTCCTGTAAAATTCAAAAATAGAGTTACCACGCTAATTTTTCGGCTTTTACTGTCTCTTTGGACATTCTTTACAGTAGCGCCTTTATTTTTGGCATTATTTGTTGCTAAGGTCACCTTTTATTGAAAAAATTGAAATGGGATAAACAAGTCAAAAAGTAGACAGGAAATAGTCACAGCTGAGTGATTTTTGGCAATAAGACACTCATTGATCTAAGAATCACTGCTATGTAATTTGTTTTGTCCAAAAAAAATTATTTGCAAAAATATAGGCAAAAATCAAGTGTTGCGTTTCTTTTGCTGGTGAGTGTATGATGAGACTGTTACAAACAATTGCCATTAAAAAACATGACATAGATCAGAAAAATCATTAACTAGGAGGAACTGGGGCACATCAGGCCGTTTTTAAGGTGGCTCGATACTCGTGAACTTTCTAAGATAGGATTTCTTGAAAATAGTTTAGAATGATCCAAAATATAGTTTATAGCAAGGATATGTAAAAATAATGTGGTCGCAGGCTTTTTTTTCAAAATATTTGAGGTTATGTACAAGAATGTCAGTCCACACAATCCTGGAAAACTCAATTTTTTTCTTTACTTTTTTACTGTGAAGTTTGCCCTGCCATTCAGTGGTCATGCATCCCATGTTATGCAATGAAGTATGAACTTAAAGAAGACAATTTTATGGAACTGCTGATTATAATTTCAGGGATATATATTTAGGTAAAAGGACTTTCCAAGGGGCCCGGAACAAGAGTTTTGATTTTGACAATTTTAACTTTTTTTATAAACCATGATGCTAAAAAAAAATGGCTAGATAGGATTTCTTATTTCTTTGCCATTTACTTCCAAAAGTAGTGAGGAACAATATTATACATATCAGAAGTGTCCCTACCGCGCTGGAAATTGAGATAAAAATTTATTTATATCCCAAAGTCATTTTTGAGAAATTAGACTTGCTTGCCGTAAATTACTTGTAAAATTTTCTGTTAAAGAATAAAGTTGAAACCTTGTCAGATTGCAGTCCTTTTCATAGCGCATCTGATGCTCCAAACTAGAAGTCTCTAACCCTAACAGAAGTGGCCCAAATGTCAAACGAAGCGGCCGTCATACGAAAATATAGAACACCAAAAAAGCAGCTCACAGAGCTCAAAATACTGCTGTTGCTATGGTGACGTCGCCACTGCTCTGCCATGAGTAGCGAGCCACCTTAAGTGTTATAAAGCGGTGGTGATTTGGCTCACCTGCCCCTGCAAAATCCCCTCCACTGACCAAGATTTTACCATAAAAAAACTAAAAATTTCGCAAAATTTCGCAATAAAATAAAGCATGGCTGTAAAAGTGTAAAAGGATTCCTCCCTTCTATCATTGGTCTAATGTACTTCTTCTGATGGACAAGCATCCATGATAACTGCAAATTTTGGCATTTATATATTTTTAGCATGCAGGGTGGCTCTACAGTGAGTTGAAATAACGAGTATTCTTTTTCGGTGTCACTGGTGTTACCCTAAAAAATGGTCTATAATTCTACAATTTTCAAAAACCGCCTCAGTCATAGGATATGTCCTGTTTACAGAGATCAATCTTTGGCAACACCTGTTCAAATCGTTGCATCACTGTGGGAGCAATTGGTATTTCAGAGCAAATTGTCACTGGTGTTACCGTCACTGTGGCTAATCAAAAATGGCAAACACTGGTGTCCAATGGTAACACCAGTTGTATATGGTGGCAGAAAATCCAATAAATTTTTTTTATTTTAATGGGAAATATTTCAAACAAATATTAATTTGGTCACTGGTTTCACTTTGAGTCTACAGTGTTCTTAGCTTGTACTGTAACGCCAGTGACAGTTTTGTCTTAGTTATTGTGGAATGACCTGAATATTGAAGAACACCTGTCTACAAGTGGACCTCTGTTACATTGCCACTTCATTTTCCAGCCTTGGCAGATCAAAACATACGCTGTCATGTGTTGCCACCTAGTGATTGGTGTGCTATTCCGCGAGCTCCTGTGAGCAGTCCCCATCATTTCAGTCTGAGGAACTCATAACTTTGTGTATTGCTCTATTGCGTATCACAGTTTCTCAATTGCGCAAGATAGAAAAATTGAAAAACTAAATGAAAGAGCTCTAAGGCTAGTCTGTAATGATCACATCAGCACATATAATGACTTACTTGCAAAAACTGGCAAAACAATGTTACATGTAACTTACAAAAACAATTTAGCAGAATTTGTTTACAGGGTTCTAAATGAGTTAGCAGCTCCGAATGATAGTTCTTTTTTCCAAAAGCAAGTATGTCCATACAACATGCAGGATAACAATAAGTTGATCCAACCTAAATTTTATACAATTCAATATGGTTAAAGGTCAATCAGATACCAAGGTCCCTCATTATGGAATATTCTGCCATCTCATGTTAAATTTTCTGAAGATATTTGCTCTTTCAAGACTGCAATAAGGAAAAACAATGTATTTATGAATTGTGAATGTGGATCATTTATTTTATGCTTAAGAAATACCCTCTAGATGAATCTAAGTAATCAATTTCATTTATCATTTTGTATATAATTTCACATCATTTCATCTTATTGTGTTATTTTAACTGTCGGCTAAAAGCTTTGCAGCTTGTGTTATTCTTTTACTGTTCATCACCGACGTTAAATAAAGTTTTATCTTATCTTATCTTATCTTATCTTATATACAATTTTGTCTGGAAGAAACCGGGGCTGTTTCTGAGTGTGTTGATGGCCTTGTCTTCTTCCTGGGAGAATGTGATTGCCAAGTCTGACTCTGCTATACATCAATGTTAAATAGAAATTTTGTGAATGTGCAATGAAATTGGAACTACTTCTTGGGACAGCAATGCTGTATCATACAAAATCAACTTTTATGCCAGGTGGCAACAGCATGCAGTTCTCATTTTCACCAGACTGGAAGAACTTCCTGACTGCCCCCTCCGCTCAGTATGGATCCACCACTGGTCAGGTCATTTGCAGTTTTATCATTGATGACTCTCATCTAAATGTTTCTACTTATTTGGGTAAAAAAATCATGGTGTAAGTTGATATCCAGATAGTCCCCAGCTAGGATTCAAGACCTAATTTTCACCGGAGATCAACTGAGTGAAAAATAATAATTCAAGCCATTTGGAAATTGGTGAAAATATTTTGTTTATATTATAAAGCAAAATGTTTAAAATAGGCCTAAATTTATTGGAAATATTCTATGGTTATCTCTTTAAAATGAAATTTTAGTCATTTAGTATGCATATATATTTTTGGATGAATTAAGTTTTGTAAAAAAATGTTAGTTAAGGTTGAGCTGATGGATGGTCCAAGGATCTTCTGGATCTGCAACACGGTTTGTGGATGAATGTGTCAGTCCGATTAGGTTGCTGGTGCAGTAGCCGTATTTGTTTGGTGGGTCATCATTTTCTATAACTTTTTATTTTATTATTTTCCATTTGTCCGAGATCTTCATCAGGAAGAGCCTCGGCCGAAGTTTCTCTCTTGCTGACCTGTAACAAAATGTAAAAGTTGAAAAGTAGTATGTCGTTTTCCTTCAGTACATAAAATTTCAGGCCAACCAACCAAGCACTTTCTCTCTTAGCTTCTCTTTATTTTAGCTCAGCATTGCATGATTTGCACAAGCGTCAAGGGAGTACAGGTCGAGGGTGGAGATGCAGGTAAGGAAACCCATTCAGCCTCATAACTTCTAATTGTGTGCCTTGGGTATTCACACATGCATTACGATTTACAAGGTATATTGGCTGGCTATCCAATGCTTGTGTACTTGTTTCATCATAATTTTCTTTTGTTCAAATGCATATCCTCACTCCTGCTAAACATGTTGTAAAATATATCAGGCACAGTGAGACAGCAGACAGGACACATTTAGACAGAGATCCTGCAAACGCACTGAAAGGAGTGTGGAATTGTTTCATCAATTGTTTCCTTAAAAAATTTAAATTAGCAATTATTCCCGCTCACTGTGCCCCGCTCTCCCTGGGCAACAGGTGTCTTATGGTCTGGCCTGATTTACAGTGTCTATAAAGCCTGAGCATTTGGACATGGTCTATAAGATAACTGAAGTACAAAAATTAACGCTTTACAATTTCAGTTACAAGAATGGCACCGTGCAGTAAGGAATTTACTTAAGATCAGGTTGCTTATCTGCTGAACCGAGCACGGTTGGTGAAATCAGTGCATAATATTAAGTTCATGATGTTGCGATAAACACTGAACTGATGCATTACTTACAGCTCACCTTGACCATCCATATGTATTCCCATCAGATCCACCAGTTTAATCTCCTTCCTCTGGTTTCCCCTCTCCCATCTCTTCCTCCTCAGCCTCTTCTTCCTCATCATGCTGTTCATTCTCCTCGATATCAAAATCATCAAGCTCCTCATCCTCCTCATGCTCCCCATGCTCTTCTTCCATTTCCTCCGTGGTTGTTGGTGTTGGCATTGGTGTTGGCGTTGGTGTTGGTGTTGGTGCTGGTGTTGGTACTGGTGTTGGTACTGGTGTCAGCTCATCCTCATCCTCTTCCTCCTCTTCTTCTTCTTCTTCTTCTTCCTCCTCTTCCTCCTCCTCCTCCTCTTCTTCTTCCTCCTCTTCTTCCTCTTCTTCTTCCTCCTCTGCCACCTCTTCTTCATCCAACATTCTTCTTGTTCGTCTGGCAAACCCTACTCCTCCTGCACCTTCTGCTCCTCCTCCTTCACTCAGCAACGCAAGGACCACAAAGGCCAACATGAATAGACCGAACTTCATTCTGAAAAATATAAATGACATCACAGCTTGTAGTTAATTTACATATATTGCAATGCTAGAATAGAGTCATCTCTGACATCACAGTTCAACAGCATAGAAAAAAAAACTTGAGATTCCACGTAAGTATGACAAGGACTGTAACATGGTGCTTGTTGTTGATTTACTCTTATGCTTTTTGGACCAACCTCATATTATTCTTTTCACAAAATTATATATTGGATGGGGTGAGGCAGGCGGCAGCCACTCGCAATCTCCAAAATCTGGGAAATTTTAATTTGATTACGAATAAATGAAATCTGGATTAAGACATTCGGGCAAACTCCGTTCACCCTCCCAAAAAGTTTGCGTAGAGTACGCCTATGATATTAGTAAATAACCTACCCTGTATGTTGCAGCATTTTAGGTAACAAAATGGCAGAAGGCGATGTCTTGAACGAGTGACAAATGTAGTCTGAACACATGTTTTTCTGTGTGTACCATGTAACTGACTGACGGCAGCATAAACTGACTGTGAAATTGAGATAATTTCTTTGCTGTCGTGTAAATTGCCAAGGATAATACCTTTCGTTAAAAGTGCACATAATTATGCAGCATAATTTATGTGATATGCATTGTACAGTGTGCACCAGGTGTATAGGAAAATACTTGCAATTTTAGACTCTTTAAAACTTTGGTTGCTTAAACACTCTAAAAAATTTAGGACTAAAGAAGCTTTTTTAAAATAGTGACTCGTCATTGAGTGGTTTTATGAGACACCCATGGTGGTTCGCGCATTTAAATTTGGTTTATCAGGTCATTTTCTAAGCAAGCATTAAGCATGCTGATTCCACTTGTTTCATATGAAATCTACCAAATTTTTTTTCCCCATTAATTACAATGGTCATATTTATAAAATGATAAACTGACCACAGCGAGCTTGAACAAACTTTGGGGTTAAAAAAATTGACCAAGAAAACGATTAGCGCAATGATGTAGAGGAAGGTCAGACGAACATTTTGATGTATCAAACGAAAAAATCTGTTGGGAATTTTTTGAGATATTTGAGTTTTAGATTTTTTATTTATCACACCCTATTCTTAGCATGTAATCTCCATGTAATAGTGATCAAAACTGTCAAGTTTTCTTGTTAGGTAATATCTAAGATAAAAGTCATTATTCAGAAGTAAAAATATGCAGTCATTGTCTCTGCAGAAAGTATGTACCACTTCATCCAGACTGACAGGGTGTGATAAACCTATAACAGCTAAAATTTCTGGCTAAAGGCCTGAGAAAATGTTTGCAATACCAGGTTGTGTTAGTTACATAATTCTGGTAAATAATTTTAGCAAATTTGGTCTCATCACCTCATTGTAACAGGCTTTGTTGAGTTTTTTGTGCATTTTATCACACATTTTGCCACCGTGAAACAAGCATTTCACAACAATGTAAAAGGATAGACAAAGTTGAGTAAATTATCAGAGAATGTATGCATAGAATGTTTGTAAGTATCTGCTTCACTATGAAGTTGAATCCCCTGATATTACATGAAAAGCCTTTGCAATTGGACAAAAAGACAAAAATAAGATTAAAAGCTATAAATAAACAGTGATATTCATACTTAATGTATTTTGAGTACTTAAAATGGATGTTTGGTGATTAATGTTGATGTAGGTTATCTGGCATCCAAAATCAACCAATCTTTAATTGTATAGAACAACAAAAATAGCATAAATTCAATAAATTATGTGAAAATGTAGTTAATACAAACATGAAAAACTATTGCACATTAAGACTGAAATGTCAAACTATTTTACTCCATACTTAACTAAATGCTTCCAAACAATCTATCTTTGCGTTTTCTGATGATTCACTCAACATTGGCTACACTTTACATGGTTGCAAAAGTACTTGTTTCGCAGTCGTGAAATTTCTTAAAAAACACTTAAAAACCTCAATAAAACACCATAGAGTTCAAAAGTGAGGTGGATTCTACTACAATTGTTCACCAGATTAATGAAACTGAGGACAAGCTGGAAATAAACATATTTTATAAATTTTCTGAGAAATGTTAACTGTTGTAGGTTTATCACACTCTGTCAGTCTGAATGCGGTGGTATGTACTTGCTCTTGTGGCAATGACTTCATATTTTTACTTCTGAATAATGACTTTTATCTTAGAAATTACCTAACAGGAAAAATGGGCAGTTTTGATCATTTTTAGATGGAGATTCCATGCTAACAATAGGGTGTGATAAATAAAAAGTTTAAAACTCAAATATCTCAAAAAATTCCCAACAGATTTTTTCGTTTGATACATCAAAATGTTCGCCTGATCTTCCTCTACATCACTGCGCTAATTGTTTTCTTGGTCAATTTTTTTAACCCCAAAGTTTGTTCAAGCTCGCTGTGTGACCTTTCAAGAAGTTAGATTTCCTCCTACCCAGGCCTTCCCTAAAAAGTACCTAATAGGCAATTAAACAATTAGGTGCATTGTTGCTGCTAAGGGAGGGGCACGCCAATATCACTCTTAACACACCAAAAACACTTTTAAGACATCAACATCATTCTTTATTGGCGTTTCATGTGACTGATCTCCTGCTACATGATTGGCCTAGTATTATAATTCTCCAGTATGTTTGTGATTGTGAGATATAGGTCTATACCTGTACAACGGCAATTACCAAACCATTTATAAAAGAAGGCACAACTGTACTTCTTCTTATCTTGTTTACGTCCCACCTGTTTTTCTAAGGCGAACCTCCTTCTGGAGTTAAAATGTTTGTTGAAATCACAATAAAACAGTCAATTAATGCTTCCCTCTGTGGCAATGTGACGGCTCTACTTCTGTACAGGGGCATAATTTTCGCAGAAAATGTGGGGGGGGGGGGCGGAGGACATGGCAGTCTCAGGGTCGGAATCGGTCGACTGATCCGTGAATAACTAAGTCAGTCAGACCTTTTTACAATCTTGAATTCCGAACTGTTATATTGCATGGTAACCTGCTAAAACAGAAGGGTGGGAGAGTCAGGGAGACATGTCTCTTAGAACAGCGCCCTACCTAATTTAGCTCAAGGGCCATTACACAACAGTGACAGCACATTTTGTTTTCACAAAAAGTGGGGGGGGGGACATTTCATATATTGTCCCCCAGGGTCAAAGATGTGGGGGGAGACATGTCCCCCCCCGCCCCCCACCAAATTACGCCCATAAACTGTATGGGAATGAGGTTTTGAAGCAGCATGTCTCTTTCCATGTGACCTTCCCATCTAGTTTTCTGTCTATACTTCTCTAAAAATGCAAAAAGAAACAATACAATAATGCATATTAAATACAGATGGATATCAGTCCAGATATTTTTCATCTGTATTTTCTGTGTCATATATATTTTGCCAAAAAGTCAATCTCTGTTTCACATATCACTATATGTGTATGATGCGAGATACAGGAACAGTTTTATAATTATCACTGCAGTTCAGCTTGCTGAAGCAGTGATATAGTTTTCCTTGGAAAGAAAACTTACACACTTTGGAAATTTCTTGACAGTGCTGCTTCACCCTACAGTCACTTACAACATTCCCCTTTCAATATGTTTCCCAAGATGCCCCATTTCAATGTGTAGGCTTACAAAATGTATTGTCACTAACTTCACTTTTCCATAAATGGGTAAAATAATTGTGATTTTCCCTGAATATTTCTCCACTGTCATTTCCTCCATGGTCCTAATTCTGCCCCCTCCTTTTTCATACACCCCCTCTTACCTCAATCATGAATATAAAGCCAGCCCCTTTTCCAGGACTGCCCAATCAGGGCTGCAAATGGCTCATTACCATAAAGCCTGTCACATGGTTTTGTTTACATCAGCACAGGTGGCATGCAGTAGGACTTTATACCGAACTCCACCTGGTGGAAATGTTTGTAAACAGGTTTGGGACAAAATCTGTGCTGAGAAAAAAAATCTCCAATGTCAATCTATTTCATTACGTTTTCAGCTTTTACATTTACTTCTTTAGACTTAACTGGCACTAAGTTTTTTCATCTATTGTGGCAATAAATGGCAAACTAGGAATTTACTAATTTAGGCTATTTTAGCAATACTTTTTCAAAAATCTGTCTTTTGAGTCAATGACATATATATATCACATAGACCCCTTTTATTTAAGTAAATTATAAAATATATTCTATAAATATACTACAGTAGATCACTATAGATAATAAAACACAAATTTAAATTTTTTTATTTCAATCATTGCATTCTCAGTACACTTTTTTAATTTTAAAAAACTAGCATAAAACCCGTGAAGACATGAATCCTACTATTAATAGTATCAAGCCATATTTTGCAAAAAGAAATAAATAAAAGTTTTATTGTTTGTTACCTGATCACATAAGGGGGAGATCATTTAATAACCGGGGGGGGGACGCTTGGACTTGGAGTTTCTTTGAAATAAATAATTTCTTGCTCAATTTTGGTGAAATAAATAAATAAGTTTTGGCCCTCCACAATCGAAACATGGCAATGCTGCTAGTAAAACTGAAAGACAGAAAGTGTGACACCAACTGAAGAATGCAAGTCAAAACACCAAAGAATTAACTTATAAATAGATATATTCTCTCTTGAATTTTTCACATTTCACTACTTTTCTTGATAAACCATTGATTGTATCACTTCTTGGGGGATTCATTATTTTGTTCAGTCAGACTAAGTTCTTAGTTCAATTTATCAATTAGGCTTCCACAGCTCTATGTGTCAATTTTGAAACACACACAACTGACAGTATATTTTAAGCTACGCTTGATACAAGGCTGAATGACAAGAAGCAGCAGTACTTCATTGGCTCCGTCCAAGAAGGCGTGTAAAATAACTGCAGTGAATCACACACTGCAAGCAGTTTGTATGAGAGGCACTGCACCTAATAGCTGCAGTGTATCCCGTACCCATTAGTATTACGTACGCTTTTCCTATGCCCCTATCATGTTGACGTCTAGTTTACTAAGGCACTCTTTGTCGCTGAACTTGCTTCATATTTTTTAGTTCGGATTTGTTACCAAAAAATCCTTTCAAATCCACCCAACTGTGAATGGTCCTTTTGAGCAAATTATCTGTTTTACTTCATGGTTCACACATGAGATCATCAGATGGTCATAACTTTGGTTTTTTATCGGTTCCACTTGCATTTTTAGTAGCAGAAATAGTCAAATGCTTCAGATAAATTCTCTCACTACTTGTCAACCTGAAAACTAATTAGAAAAATGTAGTTTTTTTAGTAATTGATACAAGGGGTGTCCAAATTTCTTTAACAAATAGATGATTTACATATATTACACTGAAACTGACAAAACTCATGTTTCCGTGTCTGACGGCCACACTGAAAATATTTCAAGACCTGACTTACTACATTTTGACTAGGTGGTCAAAGAGGCTAACTTATGTGTGTCGAAATGTCTAAGAAAAATTCAGCATTAGTCAAAATGTCTAACACGGTTACTGTCGGTTAGTCAAAGCTTATTGCACAAGAAGAGCTCTAGGACAATTGAAGATGGTCATGCGTCATGAACTGGTAAAAACAAAATTTTAAATAGAACATTGCTGCTACGTCTAAAATGATATCTTTAATATATTTGATATTATTGGAAAGCAAATATTCTCTAGTTTACATACCCGTTGTCGGTTTCAAAAAAACTTCACCCAGTAAAATGATATTCATGACAAAGTGGAAGCATGTCAGGAAGTTTCAGGGGTGGAGCCAGAGTCGGATTGGCGGAGTCGGATTGGCAATACGAGTATTATGAAATGAAGAAATCAGCCTCTCTACACTATCCTGCTCAAATTTTATTTTGCCAGAAAGCTATTTCAGTTTATGTGCTGTGCATCATTCAGATATCTTTTTTGGGGATTTGTGTGCACTTCCCACATAAAATTAAGCAAATTGTCCTTGCAAATCCAACATTAATCTAGACGGAGCACATAGCAAATGATGTGATTGATGGAACTAAACCATTTTAATCTTGGTTAGGAGCAAAATCCCAGCTTGTGGTTAATCAGATGAGGTGTAAATCTGAGGCTCCTTGTATCAGAGTCTTTGCTGGGCAAGTAAAAGATCCCTCACATGGAGGTAGATCTGCAACATGTTGCAGAGTCACGTCCTGTCTCCTACCTCATCTAAAAAAAACTTTGTGAGTAACCAGAACAGGCCTTAGAGGGGCTGCACATATGAAATCTATCATCTGAATCTATATCTAACCATCTTATGAATACCAATCCCCAACTACTGTCATTAGTTGATCCACTGACTATAGCTGTCTTCCAGAAGAATACTTACGTCAATATGTCATATGTGTGATGACCTACTCACATTAGGATGTCCAGAACATGTACAGGGTAAAGGAAATGTATTTTTTCTTAATGTTTTTTTGCGATTCCACTCAGAAACAATTCAAGAATTTTTTAAGTGAAAAAAAGTGCAGTTTTGCAGCACTTGAGGATTTCATGTAGACAAATTTGATTTATGCAATATTTGTTGATATGCGTGCTTATAAAGCAACTTCTTATGAACATTTCGCAACAAACCTCATTGTAATTGGTAAAGTAATAAGAAAGTTACAGGTGTTTTGGTAAAAAGTCGCAATTTCGGGAAAAGCCCTTTCAAATGTCTATATCTCGGAAAGTATAAAGATAATGAAGTTCTGTTTGAAGTGGGGAATAGAGAATTGTGTGATAGAATATAACAAAATGGGACATTTTTGACCCGTAACGCAAAATGGACCAGTTCAAGACGCATGACCAGATCCAATCCATCCTCAAAATAAGAGTTGGAACCATGTCTAATTGGACTAGAGAGCTGCTTTTGGTGTAATTTTTTTCGGTGATCATGCACCAATTTAAGTCTTGATTTTAAAAAATCCAATTGAATTTCTTTGCCTGCTAATATAATCAATGCAGGTCATTCACCAACATAGTTTTCCACTATGGAACTTTTCATCATCCGGACTGTCATCATGGAGGACTAGGGATGGGTACCAATAACTATTGTACCATGCGTCGGTACTACCGAAATACAGGTCCATAATAATCAATCCAGCTTGTGTGTATAAGGGGCCGACCATATGATCTTTGGGGGGGGGGGCTATGGATATTTGGTGAAAAAAAAGATTGTTTCCCACTTGACACTGAAAAAAAAAGTTTGTTCAGCACTTGGAAATAAAAAAAAAAGTTTGTTTTCATTTGTAGCTAGGGTACCGTAATGTGAAAATTCCAATAAAAAAGTTTATCGCGAGTGCGCATGCGAAAAAATTGTTCGTCGACGCGACGTGAACGAAAAAAAAAGTTCGTCCCGGGGGTAAAGTCCATAGCCCCCCCCCCAAACTATCGTGTGGTCGGCCCCTAACGTAGTGCTTCAGGGCAATTTCCTATCAAAACATCATGGCCGTCATTGAGCAAAGAAGTCCGTTTTGCAATTGCAAAATAATTATTATTGGCATATCCATATTCTTTCGATCTCATATTATGCAATATACTTGGATGGATCAACAAAAACAACTTGGGTCCAGATTTCGAATTCTTCATCCACCCTTTGGCAAGTTTTTGACATGGTCCATCGGACCCCATGGGATGGCCAATTGGTCCCCATAGTTGGGGACCGATGAGCCACTGTCTTTATTGAGAGAAAATGTCTTTTTTCAACTTTCTCCTTTGGATGATCTATGTGAATCTTATGTATCATTTTATAGATAAATTTACTGGCCAAAAGGGTCCACAGTAAGAATCTTGTATAGATCTGAAGCAGAAATCAGTCAGATTTTAGATTTACTTTACTTTTCTCACACCTCATAAATTAGTTTACAAGTATAAATATATTCAAATGTTATTTGTAATATCTATAACTATATATGACTTAAGGGAGCCTCTGGATGGCCGGGGGTATGGGGGACAGGGAATTCAAAAGTAAAATGACCCAGGGACAGGGGGACACAAAACCCCATCCAGAGCCTCGTTTAGTTTATGCAGCAGAATTTGCGCCATCATGCTTCTCCCGCTTGATTCCTTCTTTCATCTTGCTTATTATATAACCAAACACAATCCGCCATGTTTGTTCCACTTCTGCTGTGAACACGTCCTGGAGTGATTCCTTCATGCCAAACCTGATAGCCGGCCAGAGTCTCTGGAAGAAAAACCAAAGTTGTACTGTTACAGGTATTCTGCATGGTTGACAGTCATGTAGTCGAGGTTGGGACATCCGAGGCCGAGGCATGAGCCTCCGAGACTGAAGCGAGGCCGAGGCCGTCAAAATGTGGAGATCTTAGGGAGGGGATTTTTGGTGAAAAAAAAATTGTTTGCCGCATAACAACAAAAAAAGTTTGTTCAGCGGACTTCAGCCCCATCAAAACTGCTACTTGCCAAACAATCATGTAAAGTTCTGAATCTTCATGTATGTTTCGTCAGTTTTGCAAAAAATAAAATCTATCTATGAAAATGAAAAACTTTGCGATAAAAAGGAACAGCTCTTATCGGCCAGCCCTGTAATGGGCAATGGGACAATCAAAAAATTAAATTAAACAATTAGAGGCATTTGGGAGGGTTTTGCAATTAAGGGGCTATAATTAATTAAAATAATAATTATTATGGTTTGTTGGCCATGATAGCAGTTATGCTTACCGACAAGTAGTGAGGTTTGACATGATACCCAGCATGCATTTGCCCGAGAGTGATAAGAATCGTCGAAAGTAAGGCCGAGTCCTCCAGACACTCGACAGCTGCCCCTAAAGCTTCCATGACAACAGACGCATGTTTTTTCAGCAGATATTCATCCATTGTGACATCATCACTCAACATGGCTCCATCGTGGGCAGCCAGATTGAGAAATAAGTGTTTGACATCTTTATCCAATTTGAATAATCTGAAAAAAATAACAGGTCAGACTTTGATATTGGAGACACTTTATTTCACGTTCTTGATTTAAGAATTGTAATTCATCAAAACAGCATAGGGGAGAGCGGGGCACCATGAGCCGCTTTTCTCATTTTGCGCTCCTAGTTGCTTTGTACTATAATCATTGCAAGACCTCTTGGCTACAATATTCAGTTTTGTTACATTATATTCTTAATCTTTAAATGGACCAAACATTGTCTTTACATTATATATGGTCTTCCTATCGAGCAGTTCTATGACGTCATTGATTTTGTATGGCTCATGGTTTCCCGTGGCTCATGGTGCCCCGTGGCTCATGGTGCCCCGCACTACCCTACTGAGGAGATGCTGTTTATGAAAATTGACTAATATATTTTTCCCAGATGGGGAATCGAACCTCTTCAGAATTTACGACTGGGGGGTTTCGCCCGAAGGGGTGTCAACTTTTTCACACGCATTTCAAGGGGGAGCAAATTTTTTAAAGGTCTAAAAAAATTTAAAACGTGTCTAAAAATCTGTAAGCGCAACCATTCAAGCATCAAAATCAGCCATTAGTTCCCAAAAGGCCTATTAGATGTGTCAAGCTCATCTTTACATAATCTAAAATATAAAACACTTTACTTACCTTGTGAAAATGATCATTCCGGTCTCCTGCATGTCGTCCGACATGAGTTCCCAAGTTGTTCTCACAATCTGCATTTGTCTCTCTGTCAATTTCCTTTTCAGTTGCTCATCTTTGACATCTCTCAATTGAGAAACTGCACAGCCCATGATTTTTACTTAATTAACTTACATTCAACTATATAATTAGTGTAGCGCAGGGCTCATCCGTTTCTGTAAAAAATTTAATATGAACACACAGAATGCGCTGTATGATTTGATACAATACGTAGAATCTGTGAAGTTTTTAAAATCAGGTGGATTAGATTCGGCAAGAAGATTTAGTCTCTCATTCATCCAAAATATGTTTTACTTTAGAATTTGTGTTTTAGGTTTATCCGTTTCTGTGAATTTTAGCCTCTCATACATCCAAAACAGTTAGTGAAGCGTTGCCATAATCCATTTCATTTGAGGCTCAGTCTCTCATGTCCGAAATGCTGCTTTAATAAATATGTGGAAGTGGGTTCTAACACTTCATTTAAATTTTCTTTCCTTCGACCGCTGACAAACACAGATCCTCTTAGAAATGAAATCTTCCTCTAAAATGTGATGTCTCCATCCTTTTGAGGACCCAGCCAGCACCTTAATGCAGAAATGAAGATGAGGAGAATGACACATTAGGCTTATAGGATGGCCACAGTGTCCGCTTGGCCAATAGCCGCTAATGACTCTGGCAGGCCCAAGGCAAAATGCACCTTTCTTTCTAATATAAATGCATCTGTTGTCATTAATAGAATTAAGCTCCCTTCATCTTTTATCATATTGGTCAATGATGATGTTAAGGGAGCGACCATTTAATTTACAGGTGGCTTGGAGTCTAGCTTTGGCGGGAAATTATTTATTTCACGGTAACGGTCATAGTAATTATTTATTTCAAGAACGCATAGTCGTCTGGTATTCATTCCCAAATAAAGCCGCACCTTGTAATGAAAAGCCCTCACCAGAAATTATTTATTTCAAGACTGGCCAAAAAGAATTTATTTATTTCACCAAAACAGAGTAATAAATTATTTATTTAAAAAAAAAAATCCAAGCCCCCCCCCCCTTTAGATGAAATGGTGGCCCCCTAAATGTTCGATCCTTTTTGTTTAAAAATTTTAAACTGGCTCAGAAATTCCTATCATAATTTAAATTAGAATGTCCAGACAAAGAAAATGAAAAAACAAGGTAACATTTTAACTAACAGCAAACGATTCTATTTCTCTGGTTGGTTAATGAACTTTTGAGCTTTTTTAGGACTACACTGCTATTCCTTCAAATGCTGCTGTATTAAAGGCAGTTCTGTGTATTTCATCCAAATTTTCGGCATGGCCTAATGGTTACAGCAGTTGATTTTGAATCCAATGGCCTGAGAGGACGTGGGTTCGAATCCCACTCCTGGAACTCAACTTTACAGAATACCTAGACAGTTGTACAGAGTAGCAGAATTGCAAAATTGAATACATAATTGAATCAAAAAAGTAACCTAAGTGAATATAGAATAATGGGGTCGGTCTGCAGTATAACAAATAAAAATAAAATAACAACAACAAAAGAAACAGAATAGATATATATAGAGTCAAACAGCATTACATAGGAAAACACAACATTGGAAAAACACAACAAAAAAAAAAAAAAAAAAAAGCTGTAAAGAAAAACAAACAAACAGGAACAGATGGTCCGAGCCCATGGGACCTAAAATGGAGGTGGGTTGTATCCAACGTTCTATGTTGGAGCAACTGAAAGACCCTGGACATCTCTGAATGAATAGAGTATGTGCCAGACTCCCAGCCTTATCATCTCATACATCATACAGTGTACGGCGATAACCAACACAGAAGATTGTACCTAGTACAAGTGCAGCCCCCTCAAAAATGAGGTTGAGCTACCCGGCGATCCGTGGTATACCAGCACAACGAGAGAAGAAGAGAAGAAGGCATAAGGCTTCCAAGAAAATATATCAAGGAAAAAAAAATTTTTTTTTCAGGGGGGCACTGTATTTTTTTTATAGTAAGAATGCTATTTTTAGCTTAAAATATGAAGAAAAAGTTCAAAAAAGGGCCGAGGGATGAGTTTTAATGGTAGAAAGGCAAATGAGGTGTCAAATGAAAGCAGAGAAGCAGTGCTACAAGATGGTGCAGGCGCTTTTTTTGAAATTTTAATTTTAATCCCTGTTCCATGGGGTTTTAGTTGAAACTGAGCCATTTTTGGCATCTTTATTGGGAATAAAAAAATACTCAGACCAAAATTCAAAAAAGCGCCTCCAGGATCATATAGTGCTATTTATCTTCTTTCATTTGACAACTTATTTGCATTTCTACTATTAAAATTCATCCCTCGGCCTCTATTTTAGTGTTTTTATCAGATTTTAAGCTAAAAATAGCATTTTTTCCTATTAAAAGATGCAGTGACACCCCGAAAATTTTTTTTTCCCTGACATGTTTTAGTAGACTCCTGATGCCGAAAATTTGGAGTAAAACTGCACAATTGCCTTTAATTGAGCATCATTTAAGAGCATTTCAGTTCTGTCCAAAAGAGCTGAAAAGTGCATTAACCAACCAGAGTTATTTTATTTTTATCACACACCCTTTGGGTGTGTGGCAGTGTAAAATTTGCCATTATAACATTGATGCTAGACATTTTTACTTTCATGATTAATGGTTAGGACAGAGGGCAGCAGCACCTAGCTCTGTTACTCTCCTCAAGGCCACTAGGGAATTGACCCAATTTTAAGGCTTAAATGCTTGAGTGACCACAATGATCACTCTCAGTTTTGTCTCAGTTGCTCTCCAAGCAACATTGCTTAGCAGAACTTTGCATTTACTGCATTGGCAACCTTTTACATGTTCAAGGTGCCAACTCGGTTTACCTTGGGAGAACATGTGGTTGGCCATTGCATTGCATCATGAACCCCATTTTGGGAAAGAAAGGTTTTTTTATCTACAAAGAATAAATCATCTTTTGAACATAGCTTTGACTTGATTGTCATTTTCCTGCTGTAACAGGTACTTTGATCTATTTTGACGTCAGGGGATGTAAGTGTGATGTCAGGGAACATCAGTGTGATGTCACAGACGTTACACTGACGTCAGGGGAGGTCAGAATGCCCCCTGGGCAGTCACTATTGCATGACCAGCATGGGAAGGGGTGGGGGCAGAGGCACAATGGATCAAAGGGCTCATAAGTCAATCAATGGACATCTTAGGATGCTTAGGTTTATTTATTGACATTATATGAGCGCAGCCATGGCTGCCGAAGGCAGCCATGAGCGAAGCTCACTTAGCACAAGGACAGCTCATTCTGTGTGGTGCTCCTGTCTTCAGTGACTGCCTGAACAGGAAGTGCCTGTAGTTACCATAAAAGTGGAGCTAGTAGTTTAGTCA
This sequence comes from Platynereis dumerilii, assembly GCA_026936325.1. Classification (NCBI taxonomy): domain Eukaryota; kingdom Metazoa; phylum Annelida; class Polychaeta; order Phyllodocida; family Nereididae; genus Platynereis; species Platynereis dumerilii. Next base: position 9,371,420 of record JAPTHN010000016.1, on the reverse strand, counting down.
GAGTTTAGTTTGGTAAATAATTAAAATATCTCAAATATCTTCCAAAATAGCTTTAAAATTTCAGTCTTGTCGTATAACAACCTCCAATGACATATTTCAGGGATTTAAATCAATATGTGTATCAACATCGGAAATAATTGTTTCCATACCTCTGATTGTAGGAAGTGACTGAAAATTAAAAGTCAACACAAAAGTTAATGACTTAAATGGCTCACCAAGTAAGAAATCATAACAACACTTAAGGTTACATAATCTTCATTAACTATCAACAAATTATGTAACAGTCTAATATTCGCGAAGCGAAATTTAGCACAAGAAAGGTTTCAAAAATCTGTTCAGTGATGGCCTCAACATCAATGGTCGACAGCAGGAAATTAGGTCAAGTGGGACCAGCTCCTTATCAATGATTTAGTTTCAAATTTAACAAAACATGACATGTTCATATCCAAAAGTGTCTTAAAAATTCAATCTTCTCCATTAATATTCCCTGTATCTATTATTTTTATGGAATAGTTCATTATAAGCCTTGACATGCTAAATTAAATCATTAACATGTGATTCATTTCACTTCAAAACAGACAACAAGAAAACATAACAAAATTAAAGTTACATAATCTTTGTCAACTGATGATTATGTAACAGTGAGCAATTAATCTACATGTAGATCATGTTATTGTTTTTATTATCTCTATTATGTAATAACAACAATCTAGCATAGACTATAATTTGGCAGCTTTCAGTGTAGTCTTCCTTTTTACTATTTAGCTGATTATCTATCAATTCTATTCATTCTTAATCCTATTTATTTGCTATCCTATCTATCTATCTATCTATCTATCTATCTATATATTCTATTTTTGATCTATTTTATTTTTCTTATAGTTTCTAAATTTCTCTCTATTTTTCTATATATCCGTCTTTCAATTTCTTTGAAACAGTAACGTAACTGCCTTTCATACATTAAATATGAAATAAATTTAATGAAAGTTATAAGTCCTAAAAAAACTTTTTAAGAGCTGCGCGAAATTCATGGCTGTGCCATTTACATATTATAGACACAGCATGTATTGCTTAGCCACAATGAGATAAATTTACATGACTTTGAGCATGAAAATAAATATTTGATAAGAAAATTTAAAGAAGAAACTTCAACAGTGACTCGGAAAACATATTTACCAAATATTAACTATAGTGTGATAGATATATTATTTTGGAGAAAAGGACTGGTATGTCACCGTATGTGGCATATGGACAAAGACACAGTTAGCGGATTACAATGTCCTGAAGGCCTTTATTACATGTATTGTCTCGCAAGCCAGTGCGTAGCAACTCGAGTATCCTTAATTTTCATGACTGCAACAATGGCAGATTTTGTCATGTAGCCTATAATATTAGGGGTGTACCGAAGCTGGATTCGGTATTCGGTTCGGCCGAATATTTGACCCCCAGGCTCGGTCCGGTTATTCGGCTGTCCAAGTTCGGCCCCACCTGGCCGAGAAATTAATTGTACCAATCAAAAAAGCAGTTAGCAAGAATGCGCACACTCACTGCCATTGTGATTGATGCAAAATTTCTGGTCCAACTCTCCAAGCGAAGTAATTCATCAATTTTAAGCAGCAATCAATATCCAAAAGTTTGGAAATATAATAGCAGTCATACAATTGACATATAGGCCCTATATGTCAGTGCATTTTTTAACATAGTAATGCCCCAGTCTCACGGCACGTTACAGAGAACTTTTTTACCACTGAGGGGTAGCTTGAGTTGAATTCTAGGAAAAAAATGACCATCCTGGCGACATACAATGTTTATAAAACCATTACATAATTAATTAAAAGCATATCACGGCGGGGTTCTTTTTGTTCACTGCAGGGAAGAAAAGTTGTACGCCGTCCCCAAAAGTTCGCCGGGGGAAAGGAATTTCCTCCTCCTGAGGGATACTTTTATATCGCCCCGAGATATAAAAAGTACCACTCAGGGAACCTATAACTGCCCCTCAGGGAACCTGTTTCACCGCGGCGGGATGTCAAAAACTGCCGGCGAGGCTTCAAATGTCCCCCCAGGGAAAGGAAAGGTCCCCGCGGGGGCAGGAAAGGTCCCCGCGGGGGCAGGAGAGGTCGCCTAAGGGGCAGGGGATGTCCTTATATTCCGCCGGAGATGTTTTTGAGACGTTCTCACTGAAAAAATCCACGCCGGACATCCAAAAATCAAGAAAATTTTGGGCTCTGTTCCGCCGTCATGAAAAAAAAGTTTGTACCTGTTGAATCTTTTTTGACATCCACGGCGCAGTTTTTCCATTTCTAGGAGCCCCTGAGGGGAACAAAAACTTCCCCTGGGGGGATGTGAAAAGTCGACAGTGGATCACCCAAATTCATCCAAATTACCAGGAAATACTTCGACGCCGATTTAAATAGTTCTCCGTAAAGTGCCGTGAGACTGGGGCATAACCAAATGGTCTCCCAGTGGACAGATTTGGTCTCCCAGTCAATGCCAAAATTGTGTCACTGGGAGACCAATTTTGCCAGATACTCTCATTAATTTCGCATTTGGTTTGTCATGATTTGTAGTTTTTGGGTGTGTTTCAAAGCTACTTCTGCTTATTTGAACGTAATTTTTCTGAATTCTATTTTTTATAAATAAAAAATTTGTATTGTTAATATATAGCAAAATCCTATATTAGCGTCCAAAGAACCTTTTGCAAGCATTTTATTACAAGTATCTTATAAATGCTGATCGATCGATGTTGCTACGAAGTTCCGTCTGTCTCCCAGTCGAAAATACTTAAAAAATGCTCTGCTATATGTACATGTACATCGTATGTAGCTAACTGCTTTACATTGAAGCATTTATTGGAGAATTCAATCTTAATTAAACCCTGAGTACTGATTAACTGCCTCCATCAATCATGTGGAGGGGGAGGGGGTTGTTGCAGCACTGCCTTTGTTTTCTCCTTAATCTTAGAATGATAGCTTCCATCAAGGTATTAGGCATTAAAGACTGAGTGATGATCCCTGTAGCTTCCTGCATTAAGCTAAAATGTGCCAAAGAAAAGCTAGACTGCATTAGATCCCAAGCTCATCATAAGATCTCACAGTAAAACTCACACAAACTATGAAGGTGTAGTCGTACTTTTCACTTCCTTATTTTGTTTGAAGTCCTTCATGAAGATGTGGTTTCTCATCTGAATCAGTTGCTCCTTGAAAATAGATTTAGAAATAAAAGTCATTGCTGTATTAATTGTGCTATCATACTTACAATAATTAAAATGTATATATTATGTACACACATTTGATTTGGTGTAATCCAATTGTTGTCCTGACTACATCTCTGTTTAACAGTGACTTTTAGTCAATCCATTAAGATGCAAAGTGCTAAAACTAGTAAAAGGAAGCAGGGGGTGATTGTAGGTGACATAATTACAGAATAACTGAGTAATTACCACTCAAGGAAAGTTATGTGATACAAATGACCTTGTTATTTCCAGGAAAATAGCTTTCAGGAACAACAAAATTCAGAAAAAATTTAGTAAAGATGTAGGCCTACTAAATGTGTATAGCAACTCGCCTTCTCCTAGTACAGCAATAATCACCAAAATGAAAATCCCCGTGAATTTGTCTTCTAAGGTGAAATTTCTGTGAAATTCACTTTTAAACTAACCCGATATTAGGAATATACAATAATTTGATAAACACTACGTGAGCGTTGAAATTGAAAAGGCCATCAAACATGAGGAAAATATCAACTTGAAACAGCGCAGCAGAATTATGAACTGCTATAATATATAATCATTTTACTTTTTGACATCTCTACTATAGCATGTTATTTCACAACTAAACTGAATTAAATAACCTGTCAAGCCATGCAGATCATGATAGGGGCACATGGTCATTATTGTTTCTTGAGCCCACATGGACATCACAATCATATGGCCATTTCACCTCAACCCCTATCATTGATTCCATATATAAACACCAATGATCCAAGAATATTCATCAATCCTTCGAATTTAGGAATTGCATCCAGAACAACCTGGTAAGTGAAAAAATATATATGGTTTTAATGATATTATGCTTTAAATATGCATTGTAATTACACATATTAGCGTTGTTTTGACACTTCTTGAGGAAGCCATAAATTAACATTTTCATCTTCATCCTCAAGTTGTACTGAGAAAATAATTCACTACAAAGTATTTCAGCACAATTAATTCATCACTTTATTCGTATAGACCAACTAGGTATCATTTTCAGCTACAGTTTAAAAGGATCTTGAGTGCCATTGTGTTTTCTGCATTACAATATCTTCTGAATGATTTCCCAACATTCAACTCATAAGTTTGACAGAAGCAGAATACCAGAAGAGCATTGTCAATTTGTCACTGAAACTGTACTATGTATATCAATTTCAGTTAAAAGACCATCATGCCTGCCAAAGGATCCAAGAGAAAGTCCACATCAGCTGCATCTGCAAATGCAGCAGCTGAAACTCAAATGAATGATGACAAAAGGAGAAGAACTGTTGAACCAAAAGCTGAAAAGGTAAAACTGAAATAGATAATAGAGTAATACAAGATATATGTCCCTTTGTGGAATTATGTAGTCTTGCCTTGCTGTACCAGTTCAATACCAATCTTACAGCCTTTCACTTTGTTAAAGAAAAAGCGAGGACCAGTTCACTGTGAAAAAAGCACCTAATGACTCATGATAGCCAAAGAGGTGTCATCTTCTCTACTTTCAACATGAGAAACATAGAGGCTGTTTGATTAGTTATGATCAATAGAAGGCCATTTGACTTGTCATAACTGATTTTAGAGTGAAAATCAGATGCATAATCCTTTCGTTTGACTGTCAACAACAAGCGGGATAAGTCTCCTTATATCAAATTAACATTGAAAGTATTTGGTATAATCATGACAAATCATCAGCAAGATGACACACCAAGTGCCATTTTCACAGTGCAACAGTCCGCTCTTTTTCTTTATCAAAGTGGAAGGCTGTAATGAAACTGACTCACAGTGTAAAGAGATTATTCAATTTTGAAAAGTGTGAATCAAAAAATGAATGTTATCACTTTAGAAAATAAGCTAACAAATCCAAACTTGCACTTTTTCAGCCCAAGAAGTTGAGAGATTATGTCGATTTCGATGAAGAAGGTCCGGAAGAGAGGTTCTTCCCAGTAGCAGTTGTTGGGATAGGATGTCGTATGCCAGGCAAAGTCAATTCACCAAAAGACTTCTTGAGAGTTATGGAAGAGAAGGAAGATGTCATCTGTGATATTCCGGCTGATCGATGGGATGTCGAGAAGTACTGGCACCCTGATCCCCACACAGTTGGAACCCATGCTAACAAGAGAGCGGGCTTTGTGGAAAATGTGCATGATTTTGATCACACCTTCTTCAATGTGTCTCCTAGAGAAGCTGCCAACATGGATGTAGAACAAAGAGCCCTCTTAGAAGTCACCCAAGAGGCTCTTGATGATGCTGGATTGCCACAAGATAAAATCCCTCACACGACTGGAGTGTATATTGGTTGCGGTCTCATGGATCACGGTTTCACAGTCATCGAAGATGCTAAATGTATGAATGCATACACTCACACAGGCACGGCTCATTCTGTAGCTGCTAACAGGGTGTCATTTGCTTACAACATTAGAGGACCAAGTGTTGCAATTGATACAGCTTGTGCAGCATCTCTAACAGCTATGCATTATGGATGTTTTGGCTTGTGGAACAAGGAGTGCCCTGTCGCGATTGTAGGAGGAATCAACACTCTCATTGTACCGGAGGTCACAGTAGGATTCAATGCTCTTGGAGTACTGGCACCAGATGGAAAGAGCTGTCCATTTTCGGCTAATGCTCAAGGATACGTGAGGAGTGAAGGAACCGGTGTTGTCATCTTGAAACCTCTTCATGAAGCAATCAAGAACAAGGACCACATCTACTGCACAATCAGAGGCACATGGTTGGCTGCCAATGGATACAGTCTTAGCATCACTATGCCTTCAATTGATGCCCAAGCTGAGTTGATGAAGACCTGTTACACCGTGTTCGGTCTCAACATGAACCAAGTTGATTTCGTTGAAGCTCATGGCACCGGAACCCCTGTTGGTGATCCTATGGAGGCTGAGGCCATTGCAAGAGCTTTCTGCATTGACAACAAAGAAAGGAAGAAGCCTTTGCCAGTTGGATCATCCAAAAGCAACTTTGGCCACTTGGAGTGTGCTGCTGGTATGGTCCAGGTCATCAAAGCTGCTCTCATGTGCCAGAATCGAACCATCTACCCTAATATCAACTTTGGTGAAGTCAACCCTGGAATCGACTTAGACGCCTGGAATATCTATGTCCCTGAAGATGAAGAGAAGTACAAAGAAAACAAAGCCTTCAGAATGGGAGTCAACACTTTTGGATTTGGCGGTGCATTGGCTCACATGATCTTTGAGGAGTATGTTCCAACTGAGGAGCAAACGCATAAGCCTGGATCTGCAGGGTGGAAATTTGGATCCAACGACAAAGGACGCAAGATTCCTATTCCTTTCTCGGCTAAATCTGGAGCAGCCCTGAAGGCTTATTCAGCTTCCTGGCAGTCTTTCCAGAGCGATTGTGATGCAGAAGAAGTGGCCAATTGGCTAGCAACCCGCCGCACCCATTACAACACTCGCATGGTGGTGTTTGCAGATTCTCATGATGATCTCAATGGAAAGCTTGAAAGTTACATTCAAAAGGAAGTTAATGATGAAGTAGTTGAAGGAACATTACCAATCCACCAAGAAGACAGGCCTATCTGCTACATATTTCCAGGACAGGTAAGTGTAATGCCTTGCTGTGTATTTAAAAATCCTCTTATTAGTATTAATTTGAAAATAATTTTCTTTGTTTCAAGTATAATAATTCTGATATTTACTTGATTTTACAGGGCCAACAATCCTTTGACATGGGCAGGACTCTTTATAAGGATGAGAAAGTCTTCAGAAGGGCAATTGATGCTTGTGATTACCACTACAAGAAACTCACAGGAAAATCCTTCCTACACACATACAACTTGTTCATCGAACTCGATCCAACAAAGAAGTACAATCCAGATGTCGTGAATGAGATCCAGGTTTCTCAACCTGCTATTCTCTTCCTGCAGGTGTGTAAAGGTTTTTGTATGTTGTTTCGTACTTGAATTTTACTTGAAGGCTACAGTATAACCATCATGAAATGGCTCGTCAGTTTGGATCGACGCTAATTTATCGATCTATAGGCCATGGCGATCTTGGTAGATATGGAGTGATCATTCTAGAGAGATCTGTTGTGATCTGTATCTATTAATCAAAATTAATATTAATAACTTCACTTTCTGTGCCAAATAACTTCTGGGTATGTTTCCTAAATCAATATGTTCAATTGTTAGATGGATTTCATCTGTTCTTTTGACTTATAATTCTAAATAATTGACGTAATTGATTTTCACTAAAAGTGGGTTAGTAGATCACTACAGATAGATTATATATCATCTCAGATCACTACATATCATTCTTTTTCTGGACCGCTCTGGATCACTACGGATCACTATGTTAAGCCACTTTTATTCATTGAATTGTTGACTCATGTTGCTATTTCTCTGTTTCAGGTTGGATTGTATCATCTGTTTGAACAATGGGGCGTTAAGCCAACAGCAATGGTTGGACACAGTCTTGGAGAGGTTGCAGCAGCTTATGCATCAGGAGCACTCAGTCTGAAGGAGGCAATCTTGGTTCAAGTGGCAAGAGCTGAGCAACAGGTCAAGTTAGATGGCACAGGATCCATGGCAGCCATGAGGGTGTCAGCTGAAGAAGCTCAGGAACTATGCAAGAATTATGAAGATCTCTATGTGGCCTGTGTCAATGCTCATGAATCTGTAACTATCGCTGGAAGCAAGCCAGTCATCAAGCAGATCTGCGAAGACCAACCGGGCCAAGCAAAGGAATTGAGAGTGAAATGTGCCTTCCACACTCCCCACATGGACCCGCTCTATGATGAATTCATGAGGGCCACCAAAGGCAAGCTGGGCAATGGTACAGCATTCAAGTCCAACTGGTATTCCACAGTGACAGGAGACAAATACACCGGACCCGCGACAGCTCAGTACTTCTGGGATAACATCAGAAGCTGTGTCCAATTTCTCGGAGCAGTTAAGGGCGTGATGCGAGACTATCAAAATGTATTGTTTGTGGAATTGGCTGGCTCTGCCACGTTGCTTTCATGTGTGAGATCGATGGCGAAAGCAGAAGACTACACTCCATCTGGTATGGTGGCAACAGGCCAGCGAAACAAAGATGATCGTATTTCTACACTCCGAGGACTGGCCACTCTCTACACCATGGGCATTGACATTGACTGGAACAATGTGCTTGGAGACTGTGGACATTGGATGGTTCTTCCAAAGTATGCTTGGCAACATCAGACCTTCAGGTATGAAGCAGAGGGCATGAGATCAAGAAGGCTCAATCTGGAAGACAGAAGTTACAAGGGCTTGCACGGAGTTGTCCGCCTTGAGCAGCTTCCATTCCTCAGGGATCATGTCATCAAGGGCAAAACAGTGTTCCCCAAAGCTGGATTCATCGAATACATGATGCAGAGCCATTTTGATGAAGACACAGTTCCTTCCCTGAAAAACATCAAGTTCAAGCCAGAACTGCTCGACATTCCTGAAGAAGTTGACTGCAATGGTGAAATTCCAGAAAGAAAGGTATTGCATTTGGCAACATCCCAAATCCAAGGAGGACATCGTATGGAAGTCTCATGTGATGGGGAAGTGTACGCTGAAGCAGATGTGATCAACAAAAACAACCCGGTGGCTCCTTCTATCGACCTTGAAGCAGTAAAGGCCAGATGTAACAATGCCATGTCTGCTGATGACTTCTACCTCAGATATGCAGAAATGGGAATTGACTATGCTGATTACATGAGGTTCCGAGCTGTCTCCAGAGCCTACATTGGTGACGGTGAGGCATTGGCTTATTTGCAGCCGCAAGTTGATCGCTGGGAGAGGATCAACACTATCAACTTAACCTCTGCTTTCATCCTTGCATTAGCAGCACAGATTGACCACACGACACCTCTTACACCAACATCAATTGATGCTATCAATATGTTTGTTCCCAAGACACCAAGGAAGACAGAGACCATTGTGTATGTTCGACTGACAAGCAGTGACTCAATGGGCATCACAGCTGACATCTACTTGTTTGATGAGGAAGGAAACATGATTGCTGAAGTGATTAACTTCACTGACAAGAACCTTACTGACTCAACTACAAAGGATGTTGATCTCACTGAGTGTGTTTACAAAACAGAATATCAACCTGTCAAGGCCTGTCTCCCACCAACAAGTTCCATGACAGACTTCTTCAGCAAGCGGAATCTGCAGAAGCTGTATCCCCACGAGATGGCATCAATAGACATTGCTGAGCGTTACAGTCAAAATGTGAAGGAAGTGTGTGCTGCATATGCTAAACTTGCCATTTCTCAAGTTCCGTCATCTGAATGGCACCAGAAGTGCGAGTTGTATGGCAAGCGTCTCACCAACATGGCGAACACAATCCCGACCAATCTCAACACACTTGAAGAAATTCATGCCGCAATTGCCCATGTCGATGAAGCCTGTCCTGAGTATTACCAAGAAACTAGGATGGTCAAGAGGATGGGTGACATTTTGGCTGAAACATTAAAGGATCCTCGTGGCGCTTTGACAGAACTCTTCAAAGAAGACATGATGGCTGCCTACTTCATTGATTCCATCTCAACCAGAATCTACTACCGCACCCTTGGGGATAGCATCAGGAAGGCCGTAAACGAAGCTCTGAAACAGAAGAAGATTGTTCGCATTGCTGAAGTAGGAGGCAGACTTGGTGGATTGACTCAGTACATCTTGCCTTGCATAGAAGACCTCATCAATGAAGGAAAAGTTGAATATTGCTTCACTGACATCAACATTGCCTTCTTCCATCTTGTCGAAGAAAGACTAGCCAGCTTCCCAACGATCAGATATCAGCAATTCGACCCTGAGAGAGATATCGTTTCTCAGAACATCACTCCCAACTCCTTTGATTTGGTTGTGTGCCTTGACACCCTCCACTGTACAGAGAATGCAGTTAAGTGTACTGCTCACATCCGGGACATGATTTGTGAGGATGGATGGCTGATGACCATGGAATCAACCAACAACCACAACACTCCTGAAATCATCTTTGGATCCTTCGATCTCTGCTGGGTGTTCGAAGATGACCGAGGAGACCGCTGTTGGCTCTCACAAAAAGGATGGTCAGATGTTATGACTGATGCAGGATTCAGTGATGTTGTGGCAGTGTCAACTCCCAATGAGTTCTACCATTCATTGATTGTTGGAAGGAAAACTGATATGCAACTTCAATATCAGTTGGAAAGCAGCGAGGACCTCATGGAAACTGAAGGTGCACCTATGTGGGTTCTTGTTCATCACAATGATACAGACATGGCTGACATCATCAAGCCTCACTTGGACAACAATATAAAATTGGTATCGGTCAAAAACTCGAAGAACGTTGAAAAACTGGCAGCAGAGCATCATGGCCCAATGATGGTTGTTTACTTGTGGAAAGAGGAGGACACTGACTTCAGCAACTTGTTATCAGTCATCAGCACATGTCAGTCATTTGAAAATCCAGACTCCAGGTTGTATGTGGTAATGAGTGGTTTTGAAGACCACATGTCTCCAAATACCTCTGCAGCCATTGGACTGATGAGATCAGCTGCAAATGAAATGAAGTCAAACATGGCACTGTACCATATTACTGTTGAAGGAAACTTGAAGGACCATGCCAAATCTCTTGCCAGTTGCATACAGAGTTCCAACCACACTGACCGAGAGATGGTATTAAGGAATGATTCTGTCTTTGTCCCAAGAGTAATCCGTCAAGCCTGGAATACTCCAGTGCCTCTTGATTCCGCAGATTGGAAATTAGAAGCAGCTACAAGCGATGATTCTCCACTTGACAAGTTGGACTTCCACAAATATGATAGCCACATACCAGGACCAAATGAGGTGCAAATCACCGTTGAAGCTTCAACTGTCACCGGTATTGAGAGAGAAAGGCTACTTCAGAGTGCAGAGGGTGCTGGAACTGTCAAGTGTACTGGACCAGGAGTTACTTCAATCAAACCTGGGGACAAGGTCATTTTCTTTGCTGAAAACTGTACATCTTCATCAATAACCCTTCCAGCTTCTCAGGTTTATGCCATGCCCAGAGGCTACAGCTCATCAGACATTGTTGGAAATGCAAGTGCCTTCCGTGCTGCACATTATGCCTTGTTACAACGTGGCCAGCTTGAAGCAGGTGAAAAGGTCCTTATTAATTCTGCTGCAAGTTCAGTTGGCCAAGCCGCAATCATTCTGGCCAAGAAGGCTGGTGCAAGTCATATTGCATGCACAGTTAACAACATTCAACAGAAAGCTTTCTTAAAAAAGCTTTATGGTCTCAGTGATGTCAGGATAAAGCATGATGATGAAGATGAAAGAAGTGAACAAATGGATGTAGCTTTCAATATAGGAGAGATTGCCAGTATAGAGGACACCCTTGAACATCTGTCAGTTGGTGGACGACTTTGTCAGATCAGCGATGGAATCACAGATGACAAACTAAAAGTTGTGATGGCTTGTTTGGCGAGCAACATCTCATTCCACTGGATTGACATGAAGGACCTTGAACAAAACGGTCAAAAGCAAATGAGGGAGGTAACTGAGAATGTCCTGCAGTTACTCAACAACAGAGAAATTAAAACCATACCTAAAAATGTTTACCAAGTGGAAGACTTCAAGCAAGCTCTTGTCAAAGAAGGATGTAACACAATTGGACGAGTAGTCTTGGAAATACCTCATGGCTTCAAGCCTGCTCAAGTTGAACCAGCATTACAACTGTTTTCGAGTGATGAACTGTATGTGGTAACTGGTAGTGATTGTGACATTCATCTAGAAGTTGCCAAGTGGATGGTACAGAAGGGAGTTCGCCATATTGCTTTAGTGAAAGGTACCAGCTATTCTTCATGGTTTGACAAGTCTGCCATTGCAGAGATTGAGAAGCTAGGAGTGACCGTCTACAAGGTTAAGGCAGATCTCAGCAAAAGAAAAGATGTAGAGGATATCTTCCACATGTTGTCTCGCAAGGGAGCACCAAACTTTAAGGTGACTGGTGTATTCCATCTCGCTGGTTCAGTAGAATACCGAGACATTGAATCATTGTCAACTGAAGACATCAAGTCAGCAATGAGTGAAAGGGCAGTAAGTGCAAGATTACTCCATGAAGTCACAAAGGAAATGAAATTAAACCTCGATCACTTTGTCATGCTCTCTTCATCCAAGGCAGCTTGGGGCAATCCAGCTCTTGTGCCACTCTGTTCATCATCAGCATACCTGGACGCCCTGGCCCAAGAACGTCAACAGCAAGGTCTGCCTGCTCTTTCCATTCAAGCTGGCTGGTTGAGAGGAGCTGGTTGTTTGAACAACAGACACAAGTTGGCTGAATTGTCAAACTTCAGCAGAGGTTCAAGTCTGCACATCAAGGAATTCTTGGCTATTCTTCACAAGGTCTTGGGAAAGCATGATTTACCAGCTGTCCTAATGGTTGCCAATGAGGTAATTAATATTATATAAGTGACTCCTACTTTGGAATAACATGTATACGATATTTATATGGCTTATTGGAAACTTTATTAGCATTTTATGTATTAGCAACATTTCTTACATAATATAATATTTTTGCAGGATTGGGATGCGGTTTCTGAATTTGCGAGCAAAGACAGTCTCATGTTCCGACATTATGCTTCATCCTCAGGGAAAAGAAGAGGTAAGGTTTATCATTTATGCTGGAATATTTATAAGTCTTCTTAAGTTGATTGTCTCTTCAAATTGAAGTTTTTTGGGTTAAAATAAAGAGTTAAAAATCTTTGCTCACACTCCTAAAATATGAAGTGACCCACGTGTATATTAATTTAATTTGATATGATTTTTAGCAAATGATAGCACTGGAATATCAGACAGACTCATATTTATATATATGTAAATTTTATTTATAAATATACATATATATGCAAGTCAATCCAAATTATTGTAGTAAATGTCTTACCTTCTGCTTTTTAGATGGCAAAGACCTTTCAAGAGATGACTTGGAGAAGAAAGTCATCGATAAACTTGCTAATCTCCTCATGATGGCGGCTGATGATGTAGACACTGCTCAACCCATGATCCATTACGGAGTGGACTCCCTCATCTCTCTGGACATCACAAACTGGATGAGGAAGGAATTCAACCTCCAGATCAACCAGATGGACATCTTGGAAGGAATGACAACTGCAACACTTATTGAACAGGCTTTTGCATAATGATCCATTATTGTAAAAAAAAATTTCCTGGACTGTCGAATATTTTAAGTGAGCTTTGTTTATGTGATACACAATAACCCAATTTTTAAGAACGCCATTTCGCGAGATCATATTTTCGCTACATGCATTCTATTATAATAAATGCCTGATAACATACACTGAACAAAATTTCCTCCTTTTTTTGTTTTAAAAATTCCGTTTATACTCACGCCTGATGGTTTGCACGTTATTACAACCAATATCAGGTCTATCACTGCAGTATAAGCTCTTCTTACCTGCAATATTTCATGCTTATGTAATATGCTTGAGGCCCATGATGCCCTATATGTACAACCTTTACACAATAGTCATCAAAGAACTGTGATCACAAAGCAAAGGTATATCTGATACAGTTGTGTGCAAAAAAATAGTAGTTCGCTAAAAATAAATGCATGTAATATTCATAATAATTTTCTTTAACTTTTTCGTATGTTTGAGGGCACTGTCCAATAGAAATGCATCATATGAATATGCATTTATGGATATTCTGACCCAGTCTGACTGATTCATGATACTTGGTACATGGTCTCAGGAATTTAATAGCCAGCATTTTCACTGGAGATGTCTTTGTTATCACTAAAATGTCCACACCCTTTGATTATAAATTTCAAAACTTTATGATGTTTCTACAAAGTAATTTTACGAATATATAGCTAAGGGTGACAAGTTTTAAAGGTCTGCAATCATAACAATACATCAACACAGACATTGATACAAGGGGCCGCCAATTTAATGTCTCATCAGAACGACATCCAGCTGGGAATTTTTCTTATGAAAATTTCGGTTTCCCCAACCGGAGGAACCCATGCAGGCAAAGACCTTCAGCGGGCATCTTAACCACCTAGCCACCCAGCTTTATTTATATGTCATAAAAATCCATATACACATATACCCTAAAATAGTTAAAATACAAGATTTTAATAATTTGACAAATTATTAAGAATTTTAGAATACAAAATATTTAGTAGCATAAATACTGAACAGAAATAAAACTAATGTTACTTTAAAACATAGACAACTTACCTCATCATCCACCACCAGGCCAGTTGGTAAATCATCCTTTCCTAAGACCTTGTGAAGAATAGCCAAGAATTCTCCTATGTGCAGACTTGAACCTCTGCTGAAGTTGGTCAACTCAGCCAATTTGTGTCTGTTGTTCAAACAACCAGCTCCTCTCAACCAGCCAGCTTGAAGAGATAGAGCAGGAAGATCTTGCTGTCGATGTTCTTGGGCCAGGGCGTCCAGGTATGCTGATGATGAACAGAGTGGTGCAAGAGCTGGATTGCCCCAAGCTGCCTTGGATGAAGAGAGCATGACAAAGTGATTGAGGTTCAACTTGATCTCCTTGGTTACTTCATGGAGTAACCTTGCACTTACTGCCCTCTCATACATTGCTGATTTGATGTCTTCAGTTGACAACGATTCAATGCCTCGGTGTTCCACTGAACCAACGAGATGGAATACATCAGTCACCTCTGGAGCTCCTTTGCAAATAACACAGTGGTGTAACTGGGGGGTCTCGAGCACCCAATGGCACCCACTATACTAATTGTTAATATTATGTTGGGCACGTACCCCCCCCCCCCCATTGCCCCCCTGCAGAGATGCCACTTAGATAACATATGGATATGGAAGATATCTTTCACATCTTTTCTTTTGCCTCTAGATCTGCCTTAACCTTGTAGACTGTCGCTCCTAGCTTCTCAATCTCTGCAATTGTAGACTTGTCTAACCATGAAGGGACTATATATAAACCTTTTCTAAGAAAGTTTTCCAGTCAATATTGTTAACTGTGTGTGCATGCAATATGACTTGCACCAGCCTTCCTGGCTAGAATAATTGCAGTTTGGCCAACAGAACTTGCAGCAGAATTAATAAGGACCTTTTCACCTGCGGCAAGCTGACCACTTGGCAACAAGGCATAATTGCAGCACGGAAGACTAGCCTCTGGGCCTGGCATCAACTTGAGAAGTTGGAACTGTAATTGATGAGGAAGTACAGTTTCTAGCAAAGAAAATGACATCGTCTCCAGGGATTGATTGAAGTGATTCCTGGTTCAGTACACCTAACAGTTCCAGCACCCTCCGCACTCTGAAGCTGCCTTTCTTCTTCAATACCACTAACAGTTGAAGCTTCAATCATGATTTGTACCTCATTTGGTCCTGGTATGTGGCTCTCATACTTGTGAAGTCCAATTTGATGTCCTCCTTGGATTGGGATGTTGTCAAATGCAATACCTTTCTTTCTGGAATTTCACCATTGCAATCAACTTCTTCGGGAATACCAAGCAGTTCTTTGAACTTGATGTTCTTCAATGAAGGAACTGTAACATCATCAAAATGGCTCTGCATCATGTATTCAATGAATCCAGCTTTGGTGAATACAGTTTTTGGTTCATGTGATCAACACCAGAGGACGACAGTAGGCACATGACTGAAACTTACTCCATGAAGTGGAAGATGTCTGCAAAACTGTGGCACCATGTAAGTGATGTAAGCAACATAAAACTGCTTTGAGTCTCTTGGAAGGTTTGAGTTTTTTTTTTAATGAATGATTTCTTGCTTATTTCTGGTTAAATTCTTTTGGGTTGTCTTGCACTAAATAATTTTAGCCAGGGGTATTTCTCCGCAAGGTGTTGCTTGATCCAGGAATGAATATTCGGGGACTTTGCGAGCTTGAAATAAATAATTATTGCCATTGTTACCAAATTAAAAAATAAATAATTTCCCGTCAAGAAAACTCCAGCCCCCCCCCCTTATTAAATTGTCCTCCCCCAATTACAAACGCAATTTTTTTTTTTGGACCAGACTAAAAACTGGTTTCTAAATCAAACAACACCTTTTTAAGAAATATCCCTACCTGAAGTTATTTATTTCAAGACTACCAGGAAAGAAATTAATGATTTCACCAAAACTTGCCAAGCATTGCTTAATTTAAAAAAGAACTCCATGCCCCTCTTTCGAGATCTAATGTAGCCCCCTAAACTATCTTTTACTACACTAATTTGTTGTTGATAGTCCCAGATATGCTCTTTGGGAAACATCAACAGTCACTTTGTCAATTGTATGAGGGCCTTCAGGGTATTTAATTTATACATGATATACCAGTAGCTATACATGATATACCAGTAGCTATACATGATATACCAGTAGCTATACATGATATACCAGTACCTTAAGTCCTACCATATCTTTGGTCATTAATGATCCTGGGGTTGATCCTCCATTAGGTCAAATAATTTATGAATGTGCGATTGCTTTTGCATTTTATTCTCCGATGTTTAAATTCAGTTAAAACGGTCAAACTTGTGCTTCAGTTTTCACAGACAGTAATGACTCCCTACAGGCACATTTTACTGCTGAAAAAGTAGATTTTTTCTGCAGCGTTTAAATTACGGTTATCATACATGTATGAACACATTTAGCTTCCGAATGGTATGACCCCCAAAAGGCACATTTAGGCAATTTACATGCACCGTTATGTAGAGCTATAAGGATTGCACAATGCTATACATGCAGAGTTGGTCTTGTTAATTTTAAATGAGCAACTGCATGAGTAAGGTAATTGCACTGGGTTAAATGAGCCCCCCTCTCATAAAACATCCATGGCATATATTAAACAAATGCCGCTCCCAAAAGGCCCAACTTGATTAAAAGTCATACAAGTGTCAAAACTCATGAATGCTTGTTTATACATGCAGTGTCTTGCAACAGCTCACCTCAGATCTTCGTGGGCCAGAGTAGCACAAGTTGTGCAAGATCAGATGAATTACTGCAGTCAACAAATTACGAATACTTAGGGGCAGCCATCCAGGGGAGGCTTGGAGTTTTCCTCGGCGAGAAATTATTCATTTCACTGTAGCAGCGGCAGTAATTATTTATTTCAAGCATGCAAAGTCCCTGAATATTCATTCCAAACTCAAGCAACACCTAGCAAAAATTATATCCATTTCCAGACTGCCCAAAATGTATTTAATTCACCAAAACTGAGCAAGAAATTATTTATTTCACGTAAACTCCAAGCACCCGCCCCCTGGATATCAAATGGTTGCCTCTGGCAAAAATCTTGAGTCGGTTTACGTTAGTGATGCAGACCGGACCACCTATTAGAGGGTGGTCCGGTATTTTCAAAAGTGGTCCGGTCCTGGTCTGGTCCAGGGTGAGGTGGTCCGATTTTGTTACTGGACCGGTCCATCGGCATTTATAAAATTATGATAAAAATGAGGGTTCAAACAAGCTTTATGATATGAATTTAATTTTTAGATATGACGAAATTCGTGCGATAACCTTCATGACATGAAAAATCACTCGACCGGTCCGGACCTGCACTTTACCGGTCCGGTCTGGCACTGGACCGGTTTTTTGTAGGTGGTCCGATATTTTGGCGGTCCAGGGCTGGACCGCGGACCGGACCGGTCCAAAGCGGTCCGGTCTGCATCACTAGTTTACGTGATCGAGCTAGATAGTTGCACAATTCCTTTGTTGTCTTAAGTTATTACGATATGTCCAATTGTCCATTGTCATGACTTAAAACAACAAGGTATGTTATATTAGAATTGTGCAACCATCCAGCGCGATCACGTAAACCCACTCAAAATCCGAATTTCACAGTGTGGGTGCATTTGAACCATTTTCGTTCTTCAGGCACTCACTGTTGAGACCATCACTGCACAGATTGTACATGTTCATTGTTCAGTAACCACTTTTTGTTGTAAGTTTGCCAGCAAAATGATCTCGGCGCCACAAATATAATGATAATTTACTTTAATTCAATGTCCAAAGACCATCTTGCACGTATATATACATTTATAAGAATCACAAAATTCAAAGATCTCAGACTACAGTGGTACCTGCGTTGTAAGACCCCCTCTTGTAAGACTGACTTGACTTATGTGGCTGCCTTCCTAAGGCACTAAGAGCATTTTTAGTGCATGTTGCACCCTGACAATAGACCGCACACCCAAGAGAGATCGCTTCATGACCGCAGAAGGGGCGGTCTTATAACGCAGGGACCACTGTACTGTTTAAATACGCATTGTTGATTCCCCACGTCAAAACCAAATGTTGGTTGCAGGATTGGGGATGAATTAAACATGATTTTTCTTCTATTCTGTCTTGATGATGCCAGACGGGCAGACAGCCAAGGATATTGCCGGAGGATACATGCACCAGTGCAAAATGTGATGGCTTTCTTCTGCAGAAAACTTCCACTGTTTCATTGAACGAATATTGAACTGGGTGGCCAAGTGGCTTGGGTGCCCGCCTGCTCCGCTGAAGGTCTTTGCTTGCATGGCATCAAACCCCAGATGGGGAACCCAAAATTTTCAGTGTACCTTCATGAGCAAAATCCCAGCTGGATGTCGTTCGGATGAGACGTTAAATTGGTGGCCCCTTGTATCAGTGTCTATGCTGGGCAAGTAAAGGATCCTTCACATGGGGTAAATGTGTAACATGTTGACTCTCGCTCTCTCTCCCATCTCATCATTCAACTCTGGCGAGTGCCCAGAACTTGGCTCAGAGGGCCGCACTTACCTTATCTATCCAATAAAGTATCTATCTATCTGAACTGCTTTAGCCTCATTCAGTTTTTCATGTGGCTCACAACGTTTAGATCTTTAAGAGAAAACAATATCACACTGTTGTTTACAGCCAATTTCATAATTGTAGACACT
Source organism: Platynereis dumerilii (assembly GCA_026936325.1). Classification (NCBI taxonomy): domain Eukaryota; kingdom Metazoa; phylum Annelida; class Polychaeta; order Phyllodocida; family Nereididae; genus Platynereis; species Platynereis dumerilii. Next base: position 9,352,335 of record JAPTHN010000016.1, on the reverse strand, counting down.
GAGTCTGAACGTGAATTTTTATTCTAGGACATGTGTTCTGCGGGGAAATGGAACTCTGCCCCATAGAGTGACTTGCACATTTAGACTCAGTATATAACCCTGTCTACAATTATAGAAAATCATCTGTAATATGTAGTTGCTGCTTTTTCAGCAAACAACTCATTTTTATATCAGGATAAATTAAAGGCATATATGGCAACTTTGAGGTACTTGAGATATGATTGTATGTACCATCAGTGGCGTATTTAGGGGCGGATCCAGACAGGGTAGTCTTGGGGCCCCCGACGTTATATCAGCATTTGCGGACCCGAGTTGTGCATATTTACTTCAAACTTCCATCTCAGTGGTCCCCCCCACCTGCATCTGCCACTGGATAGAGCCAATTTTACTGCCATCTTTTTCATTTCTTTCGCTTTAACAATGTGTCTCCCTCCAGACACTGGCAGACAGCCAAGGCCGCTTAAACGTTAAAGAGTATTGACCTGCAAGGAAAGCGATCAATGCTCTCATGAAAAATTTCACATAAAATGGTCTCTTTTCAACACTCATGTTTTGCTTATGAATCTAAATGTTAAATATATGAAAGCCCAATACTCATCTTTACTGCGAAGTCTAAATGTACATGGTGCACTTTCTATTTTCTTAATTTAATCTAAAAGTATGTGTGCATTTGAGGAGACTTATATCAAAATTACTGTTTCCGTGAGAAACATGATAACAGACGGGACATGATAAGTGGCCGATCTTTGGGGCCTTGGGGCAAAAAATCCCCTCTCCCTATTATTTGTATAGATACTTGAAAGGAAAAATAGCATTTTTAAGAAATATGTGCCGACGTGGGCCGCGAATGCCAAAATGACGCCTTCAGTCACCTGTTGCATTAAGTTCACTCACAGGAATATAAATATGCTATGTACAATTGCAATTGAGTTATACTTGAATGGCAACATGAGGTTGTAAATAGGAAATTCATACAAAAACATTCGGGAGCACATGGAGAGCACCCTCAGAAAATCTCTTCCTCCGAGTTCCCACACAATTTTGTCTGTGTCAAAAAGAAACAAAGCAAGGCTTCTGAATAATCACAGGTGGTACCATAACAACCTGAAAAACACACACTGCATTCTGTCATTTTCTCAGCATGTGTGCAATTGTCTTTTGACAGAAGTTATTTTGGAACACAATCTTGGAATACAAAAACTATTAGAATACAAATAAATAAAAAATATACTGTTGTTGAACTGCACTCAATATGAACTGAGAGGATTTAAGCGGGTTAATTTAATTGGTAGCACTCTGGACATCAAATTGCTAGGTGATGGGTTTGATTCCTTCTTCGGTGGGATCACCTGAGCCTATTTGCAAGACAGCAGTTTCAATCATCTTTCGGGCAATTCCGTAAAGTCTGATTTACAGATTTGACACTGTAGCAGCTTATGTAGCTGTACCATTACACTTCAGCTATTTCATTGTTGAATAGGGATGAGGCCAGGTAATAGAGGTATCAAACAAGCTATCGACCAGAGCTACAAGTGCAACAGGAGCTGAGCTACAAAGCAAAATGTCACCGTGTCGGACGTACTCACACGATGTACATCTGACACGATGACTTTTTAAAATAGCTCAGTTCCTGTTGCACTTGGTGCCTTGGTTGATTGCTTGTCTGATACCCCTATTACCTGGCCTCATACCTGGATAACAATGAAATAGCTGAGGAATACTGGTAGGGCTACACATTGGTACACAAGCTGCTAATGTGTCAAATTTGTAAATCAGACTTTGCGGAATTGCTCTTTCACATGTTTGCTGTGTCCAGCACCTGTCCTAACTAGCATATAAAATGCACAAATACAGGACATACAAGGCCCAATCATCTGTCAATCAACTACTGATTCATTGAATATGAAGTGTTACAAATAGAATACATTAGCAATGTCATTTACGAGTATAAACCACTTTATTCATCATTCAGACAAAACCGTTTCACACACAGATTGGAAAATATTTTCAGCCACATGTGTTTGCCTTTTGTAAACATGACTAATTAGCTGGTGCCAAGACAGTTGATGATCAACAATCTGGACATTTTGAACAATGCAAGATGACTTGTGTAAAACAGACAAGAGAAATGTCAGCTGGTGTCCGTAAAACAGACTAAAGTAACATCAGCTGGTTTCTTTAAAACAGACAAAAGTAACATAACGTTACCCGGGGACCATAAGGGCGTATCTACAAACAGGATACCCGGGGACCATTAGGGCATATATTAAGCTATAGCGCCTGTAAAACAAAATGGAAGTGACGTCAGCTGATGTCTACAGAACCGACAAAAGTAACATCAGCTTCTGACAGTAAAACAGACAAAAGTAATGTCAGCAGGTGTCCATAAAACAGACAAAAGTAAGATGTCAGCTGGTGTTTGTAAAACAGTTACATGTAATATCAGCTTGTGTCTGTAAAACAGACAAAAGCAATATTCAAACTCCAAGTATAAAATCAGAGAAAACATTGCGCTCCATGTCATCACTCATTGTTGACATTTTTTCAATCAAAATACACATGTTGGATTTTCGCAATCATCAATTGCTTCAGTCATTTAGTGCAAACATTTCACTTAATCTATAGGCAGGCCTACTATGAAATCTGTACGAACATCAACTAAAGATCATCTTGTCTGTTTTACACTTACTCTTTGGGACAATTCCGTAAAGTCTGATTTACAGATTTGACACTATAGCAGCTTGTGTACCAATGTGTAGACCTACCATTACACCTCAGCAATCTCATTGTTGAACAGGGATGAGGCCAGGTAATAGGGGTGTCGGACAAATCATCAACCAAAGCTCCAAGTGCAACAGGAGCTGAGCTACAAGGCAAAATGTCATCTTGTCTGACATGCTTACCCGCAGTATAACCCGTTTAACAATGAAATAGCTGAGGTGTAATGGTGGGGCTACACAAGCTGCTAAAGTGTCAAATCTGTAAATCGGACTTTACGCAATTGCACTTTTGCAGAGCACGCTATGTTCAGTACTCCAAAGTCACTTTTGAACCAATTGTTGTTTTACAATAACATTGAAAAATTCACAAAACCATCTTGAAACATTGCACTGTCAATGCTATTAAAGTTTATCCACTATCATCCACACTTGACTCCAGCACTCTATCAAAATACAGTGAAATATAAACAGACCCATTACCATAAAACTTGCATTGATATAAACATGACATTGTATGCACACCAATATCAGAACATACAACTTATGACAAATCATGACAAGTAGAAGTACAGCGATAATAAGGGCATTGGATACGACATAGGATGAGTGGATATAATTATCTTTATAATAACATAGGTTATTTAAATTTTTTATGAGTAATTCCAGTAAAGACATTGATTTACGAGGATGAACATTCTTGAAATTACAAGCAAAGACATGGATGGATGTTAACAGAAAATTCCAATGATTCATTCAACAAAGATCAAATGAAATAAAGGACCCTTGTAATTTTCCTTGAAAGTTCCTTATTTTTTTAAGACAATGTTGATCAAAATGACTACAAGGTTGTTATTCCCAAATACCTAGATGCCAAAGTATCTAATAAGTAGTAACAAGTGCTCTTGGAAATGTCAACTTACTGTTTGGATACATGTATACCATATCCATGATGTGACTTTGGATGACTTTCCAGTGGCAAAGGTGATAAAGTATGAACTTCTGGAAAAAGTACAATAGGGGCACTTTTGGGATATTTTGTAAGGGATACTGGCAAAGCATGTTTAGTACTTTGGCTGGGAAAAGCTCTATTTTGCCAAGGAGGCATGAGCATTTTTGCACCTCTAAATACACTGTTGCTCATAAATATGGAATACTTCAACATTCTCCATTAAAATTGATAACTTTAGCAACTTCTTCTGGAGCACATAATGGTCTTATTCAATGGTAACTGCTTCCATTGACCACTAGAGGGAACATACTGTCGTTTAAAACGCATGCTGTAGCGTTGACCCAAAGAAAAGTTACAGCAACTCAAAATATTGAAATTCAGGGGGGGTTTTTTAAGGTGAGGTGTATTCAACCAAAAATCAAAAATTCTTGTAAAAAATGCAGTTGAGTGATTAGGGCAGATGACTTGACCTATTCAATGGACCATACTAGCATTCTAACTCTGGAATTTACTTTAATTTGGAATCTTTTTTTCTAAAAAAGGTATTCCATATTTATGAGCAGGAATGTAATAACAAGGGTTTTGCATATCAGGCAAAGAAGAGCTGAGTGGAGAGTTCTACAACTTTATACAACTAAGATACTTTTGTTGTGGAAATTCTATGAACCTTCATGAACCAACAATTGCAATTAACTTTGCAAGTGCAAGCACTCAGACGGGTAAGAAAAGGTGTTGAAGACAAGGCCATTAAAGTTTACTATGTGTGAGTTTCCATATGTGTCTTTGGCGATGAAATTGCCTCTAAATAACCCACACCGGTGCTGATGGAGCGTAAAACACAAACTCACTCAATTTGGCAATGAAAATGGGTTAATATGGCTCTGGTGACATAGGGTGCACTTTTTATTTTTCCCTCCAAATTATGAAATAAACATTCTCTGATCAATGAATATAGTTTTACATTCCTGTTTTCCTAGCAAATGATACATGGAATAAGAACTACGATTAACACTCTGCATCGTGAAATGATAAGGTATAATTGACCTATGATTGGCCAATGCATCGACTCTGAAGAAGGGAAGTTTAAAAAAGCATTGTATCTGAGGATATTGTTATTCACATTGAATTTTGTCTTTTCATTTCAATGTCTTTACTGAAAATTGTCATTTCAGTTAAACGAATAGGAGAGCATTAATATGAGATCATAAAATTGTAAAAAAAAAAAATAATACATATATGAAATTTTAAAAATGATTTAAAACAACAATTTCAATATCATTTTCACTATTATGAATTAAGTCATGAAGGAAAAAAAACATTATTTTTTTATCAGTGTTACATGAGATTTCATTGACCAATAAGACATAAACATACTGATTACAATGCACAATTGACTTACCAGCATAATACATGGCAAGAAGACATGTAACAATCATAATTGAACACTCAACATTGTTTATAAAAATCAATACAACCATATGATAATTGCAGGGTATGTAATTGTAATAATTGTAATACTTCTAAGTATATAAATGTATACTTGTAGGATGAGCAAATAATATATATTCAAACTGACAATAGTAATTAGGGGAGTGAATCAACATTTCAGTTTGACTTTTGAACAAATATCACAACAGATTAGTCATGTTTGACTATATGACACAATTTTTCACTTCAAGGACACTAAATGAACAATGTAATCAATGGCACAATTAAACATTTTTGAGTGGTGCAAGGAAAATATTAAGTTGAAAACATAAACATCATATTTTCTCAAACAGCAGACAAGGGGCTAAATCTTTACGCTCACCCCCATAAGAGTTTTGGGTCAAGCGTTTATGAATTTAAAAAACTAATTCATCATATTTGCTTTTTCATCTTATACGAGTGGGTTATTTCCATAAGTAATTCCTGGAAATATGGTACTCTCATTGACCGGAACATATCGTATACATTGATAGAAATCGATGTGATCGATATGATCATAATTAATGAACCAGCATTTCCATTTCACAACTAATTCTGGCAAACAGACCGAAACAAAAGAACTGAAAGAGTAAGTGTGGGACCATAGGTTTAATGACCACAGAGGGAATATCTGATTTACGAACCGAGGGCTTTGCCCGATGTGTTATAAACACATAATTCCTGATCCCATGGTGAATAACCAGCTCATACCATGAGACAAACACTCAAACATTCAAACATGGGACAATGGGTGGACAACAAAGAATTTATTATTGCAAATTGAAATATTGGCATATGATAGGCTGAGAGAGGTGTCAAATGGTATAATATTTATTATACCATCCAACACATCTGTCAACCAATCACAAGCTGGTATTTCATTGTGATGAAATCCATATTCTTTGTTTACTTATTCTGCAAACTTTATATGTTTTAGTGTTTGCCTCATGGTAAAAGCCAGTTATTCACCGTAGGATCAGGAACGTGTGTTGGAGCGCACGGTTGGTAAATCATATATCCCCTTTCTCTAGTTGAAGACTTTATGTCAATTTTGATATGATAATTTTATTAATTTAGGACAGAAGCGTGAAGAAACATTATTTGTTTACCCATGCTCAACCTGAAAGGATATTGATGTGTACTCAGCAGCTTTAATAATTATTCAACTAAATCTCTCACATCACAGCTTTGGAATGAAGCAAATTGCAAACATGAAAAACACATGGCTATGAAAACGATAATAAGCTAAAATGCTATGCGGCAAGTTCCTCACATACTTTTCAAACTGTTGCAATATATTATCACCAAGCGCAAAAAATAAGCAATTCTTTGAAGTTTAGACAGATAGACGAAGTTCTTAAATATTTTAAAAAAAACTTTAAAACTCAAAGTGGAATTTACAGAAGTATAACTAATATTTTTCACCTTGTATTCTGTGTAGAAAAATTAAAGTAAAGATAATGAATCTGAGTTACAATGTAGTTTTTCAGTCTTTGATACATATATATATGTGACACATTGGTCAGTTTCTTTCTTCAGAGTATTTTTCAGCAACAAATATAGTAAATTTCCACATATCATTGTGTTCCATGCACAATTTGCACATAGCCATATCAAAGCAGTTGTATCAAGCAATGTAAAGAAAAATGTTTAAAATTTCACAAAACAAGCTACTGTCCATATGTTGTGTTGATACATGCTGTTTGGTATCAATAGAATCTCAACTTGATCTGTAAAGTAAAATACCAAATAATGAAAAACAGACTGTTCAATGGCTTCATCCATTGCAAACTGATATATGTACAAAATTGATATTTGGTCGACTTTTCAGTCTTGCTGTCTCAGACAGGTCTTAGCAGTTGAAGTTCTCAATCATTCAACCTAGAACACATTTGGTTAAAAATGATACAAGCATGGTTTAGACAAACTTCCCAGTGGGCATTCTGACCTCACCTGATGTAAACTGACGTCAGGATAACATCTGTGACGTCATGCTGACGTCCCCTGACGTCAAAATAGGTCAAATTGCCTACAGAGTTACAAATTATTGGGTTTTACATTGGTTGTAACATTATAGGCTACTCCGCCTGTGATGTGTTCAATTAAGTAAAACCTATTTAAACTCAGACAGCATTTTAAGGGGCATTAAGCCATAATATCATAACAGCATCTTTGATGTGAAATTTGAGTAAATCTAGAATGATTCACGCCTCATTTAAACATTTTAAACACCAAGTAAAGCAAGTCCAAAGCCTTTAAGCACAATTTTTGATGAAAGAAAACAACGTTATATCACCGGGGGCACAAAGTGTATATTTTTCACACTTTTCAGATTTTTCACACGTCACCTAATTTTGTGGAGTATCGTTATTGTAACAGGAGGCTAACAAATACATAGATGCAGTTCTGACGGCACACCTCTGTAGATTTAATGAGCATAACGCATCATATAGCAGGGCGAAAAGCATTAGAGAATACGTAACCATATAATGAAAGAAAATGAGCACACAAGGTATCATAAGGACTCCTATATTAACATCATATTTTCCGCTGTATACTGAAATCATGCCATATTTCATGAAAAGAACCACACAATGATCAAAAGGTATTTCAGAGTATTGTGTTCCAGCATATCATGCCATATAGAAATACACCGTATCATTTGTTTGAGTTTTTGTCAGAACCAAATATATATATGTGTATACATGGCGGTTCGAGCATCTGAATGAAAGCATACAAGGCATTTATAGAACACAGATTTGTCTTTGTATCTAAATGAGTTCATGATAAATATCAGTTTTGTTGTTGTAGTTGTTGTTAAAAAATCAATGCGGAGATCATTCCACAGGATAAGGCGTGAGAATATAGGAGTTAGTGCTAGTTGCCATAGCCCTCCGAAGCGGGCGATGACATGTGATATAGACCAAGGGCACCAGGGCAACCTGAATATAAGTCAACCAAGTGGCAACTGTAACAAAAACATAAGGCACACTGCGAGTCTTATCCAGAGCATACCAGAGACACACTATGACATATGGCACCCAGGTCAGGTCGAAGATTATCGTCACAATCACAAAAACTCTAGTCAGTCGTTCGTTTCGCTCCGTCCGCAGGTTGAGGTACCTGCCGGTTATATGGGGTTGGTTCTGTTGCCCAATTGCTAAAGGGTTTGTAGCAGCTCTAGCAAATCCATTGAGAAGATTGTTGGCAGCAGCGAAGCCTCCTCCCGCCCCGGGTCCAAAGAAGGCCCAGTTGTCGCTACGAGCGGGTTGGTAGAGCACCGGGCGCATCTTACGGTGGGACCGCAAGAAACGGAATATTCGCACATACAAAAATATGATGATGGAAAGGATCATTATAAATATGAGTACAAATCCAAGAGTGTCATTGTCCCTGTAGTATCGATGCTCCAGCGTACAGCGGGCCTCCATCGGGATGAATTTGTAGGTACCTAATCCAAACACTGGTGGGAAGGCCAGCAGAAAAGCGATGGCCCAACCTGTCAAGACTACCACCAGGCATATGAGCCCTCGTAACTTCCTGCTGTGGAACCGGTGGTGAATTACAGATAAGTGCCTGTCCAGGGCGAGGATAAGGAGAGCAAAGAGACCTCCGAACATGAAGAATGTGAAAGTGAAGGCCAGAAGGATACAGCCTGCTCTGCCATACTGCCATGTGGAACCGTGGACCACGCTCGCTAGCACGAAGGGCAGGCACACGATGGATCGCAGCAGGTCCGCGAGGGACAGATTGATTATGTAGTAATAGGGAGCCCTGTGCAACTTCCGGTCTTTAACAATGGAGAAGATGACACAGGCATTCTCCAGCACTCCGGCTGTGATAACCACCACCAAGGAGACTGATTTGAGCACCGTAGCCACTGCGCTGTCATCTGGCTGGTGGTGACGCAGCTCCGGGGTAGTCGATGCTGGTGTGTTTTCCGCCATAACCCATTCACCAGGCGACAGTTTTCCAAGGGTTATGATCCCTCAGTCGCTGCGAGAAATAATCCGTATGTTAGTGACCATCTCCTGTATTGGAAGTTACGGCTACATGTCCTTGGGCCTCGGGAGCCTCAGACGACGGCAGTCGCTTTGTGTGTCTCTTCCTCCTTTGTTGTGTCACTATGTGAAGCCTTCGCAGCTGATGCAGATGCTGCTGCTCTTCCTACTGCTGCTGCTGCTGTTGCTGCTGCTGCTGCTGCCGCTGCTTGCCAGTCCACGTAAATGCTAAGCAGTCCAGCTGATATTATCAAGGTGATGTGGCCAGAGATGCTGGTGTTGCCATTGACGACAGAATGCTGGCGCACAGGCCTTATCACACCCCCAAGCAGGGACGTGTCTGCCTTGGCTTAGGCCATAATGAATTGCAACTAGGATGGCCACCGGCTTATTATGTCGATGTAATATGGGGCCGTGCAAGCCGCAGCTGCTGGATCCTGCAGTTGCAGTGGTGGCTGGCGGGCTGAGGCAAGGCTCTGGTGGAGGAAGCAGGTTGGGTGAGGTTGCATGAAACAGGCTGAATCAAGCCGAATCAAGCTGGAGCATGAGGGAGTAGAGCTATAGCAGACTGAGGCACTCAGAGGCTAAAGGAGAACCAACAACTGCTTTTGGAGGCTTTTGGAGGCTTTTTGGAGGCTTTTGGAGGCTTTAGGAGACAGTTGCATCACACTGTGCTCTGTGAGTGTCTGGCTAAAGCACAGTCTCGTTGCTTGCATGAGGTACATGTACATTGCTGGTGTTAAGTGTAGACTGTAGAGACTTACATCACACGTTGGCAGAGATAGCTCACATCCATTGAATGCATACATGTAGCTGGAACAGTCAATGAGCCTCACAGCTCACATTGGCAAAACACAACTCACACCTCACTCAATGTTCATTGCATGCTCTGCAGCTGCTGAACTGATTGAACTGTTGTCATTAGCTGCAGCATGTAGCAAAAAAGCGTCATTCAAGCACAACTGCAATCAGCAGGGCCCAGCACAATCAGCATCAAACCTGCATAGACAGTACTGCACACACACTGCATCTGACTGCATCATCAACAACAACAAAAGCGTCAAGTTCTGCAGGACTGCAGGCAGGTCTGCAGGCCTGCAGCTGCTGCGGTGTTTTGTATTTATACATGTCACGTAGCAAAGTAGAACTGCTAGCTTCCTTCTACTTCCGGGATGCAGTTACTGCAAAGATCCCGGGCAAATAGCCTGCCAACCTTGGAGCCTCCGATCGATTGCCGCTTCACCAAAAAACCCCACTGCTATCATTTGCAGTCCATTTCGAGGCACTGTGTGACTTGGCCATTTGCATCCAGATCCACATTGACAAGCCCCTGTCAATGAACTGGACTGGGAGACAAACACTAACCTCATGCCTGACTACATTTGGTGCAGTTACTTGGAGCAACAATTTGGACAACAATTTGGAGCAACCAATTGAGGCAACCACCAGGTCCAACCAATTGAAGAGCAAAAGTGATCAATCAATCGAGGTGCTACCATTTGAAGCAACCATCAGGTCTAACCAACTCATCATCAACTATTTGGTGCTACCAATAAAATCAACCATTTGGCACAGCTATTAATTATTTTTTGTGCCACCAAAAATTATTGCAAGCAAATAGGGTAGATCCACATTGACAAGCCCCTGTCAATGAACTCGACTGGAACAAACTGGAGAAACTAATTGAGGCGACCATCAGGTCCAACCTTCTGAGGAGTCAATTAATGACCAACCATGCATATGTTTTGTCATAAAAAAAACACATATAAGTCAATTTCCAAATAATTGAGTGGCTGCTGATTACCACAACAAATCATAAGTTCATCTGATTCACTAGTCTATATATCATTGTTTACCAGTTTCTACCACCAAGGACCACGTTTTATGATATTCCATTTGCTCTGCTATATCGTCTAGCTCTCCACAAGGCCAAACATATAATCTAATGCATATGATACTATTTATGGTAACCATGACAGAAATTCTGAACGATTATATGCTGATGCAAAAAGTCAGATCAAAATGTCACAGAACTTGGGATAATTACTTTTCCTGGAAAAAGCCAAAATATGATGGTTGGGGATTATGTAGAATGCTCTGTGGTTATTTGTCTGACATAAAAATCCTGGCTGAAACTCCACAGATTCAGAGTTATTTCAATTCTGCCACCAAATTTCAAAATCTGAGTTATACAGAATTTTGAGATTAAGTTCTTTGACGAAAATCAAATTCTCAACTCAAGCAGAATAATTATTCAGGATAACTTTGTAGACGTCTGGATGTATGGTTAGAAAGAATGTCAAATGTGCACATTGCTTATTTTGTAGAAATGTTATACAAAGAAATACAGATCTTTCTAGACCACAAGTACATGCACATCACTTCTTTGAATCTCCAACATAGCTACTTCTATGAAAAGACAAAATACTTTTTTGACGAAATACAATTTTATACAGACATCATTGGACAAAAACAATGCAATGTCAGTGTATGTTTGTAGTCTTCTGACAAAGGGATAAATATAATCACAACAAAGAGTTTTGCCTTATTTACCTGAACTAAGTCTAAATCAGAGCCGCAGATAATATTTCCTCGAAGTGTTACAGAATTCCTAGTGAATATTTCTCCCAAGTCTTCATGTAGATTACTCGAGCGAATTGTCTTAATGAGTTTAAATTTAGATATCTTATAAAATGAAATCACTGAAGAAAAGAGGCACAATATGGAGAAGAATGCATGGTAAGTAACAATGCCTCGTGGCAAGAAAAATCTATTACAAACCTAAAATAATGAATGGAATTGAACCTTACCAAAGATTGAGTAATATTATAATTATAGAACAATTTTCTGGGTGAAATGAGTGAAAATCTGAATTTTTGTTCTCAAATCCCAGGTAAGGGTATTAATCGAAATGTTAATGATCATGCCATGCAGAACTCTGTGGAAATACCCCTTCAATATCATATTTCAAGTAAACCACACCTTTTGGGCAACAATGTCATGCTCATGACAAAGATAAAGGAAACTCAAAACTAATGATATTATGCACATATTCTAATGCAACTCCTGTATCATATGCAAGAAGAACAATGTCTATTTTGCCTGAATAGAATTTACCGTACTGATACATCCGTATGAGCAGCAAAGATGGAAAAAGACAAAACTATCAATCTGCATAAAAAAACTGCATGTGTTAAATACAATCTTAATCAAACACAATAGAATCATACTTTATCAATTGCCAAGGTTTCAGCAAAGATTATTTGAATATATAACTTTTTTGGCTGATAATGTTAGTACAAAAACTCAAATGCTCCTTCCAAGGAACAAATTTCAATTTTGGTATCAATTCCCATTGTTTTTGAAACATGGTCTTAGGAAAAGGTTGACGGATCTACCCTCTTTGCCTTTATTCTTGTTCAACGATATATGCTATTTATTCAGTCTGGTGAAAAGGAGAACTGCGTGCTGCATGCTGCCACCTGGCACAAAAGTTGATTTTGTATGCTACAGCATTGCTGTCCCAAGAAATAGTTCCAATTTCATTGCACATTCACAAAATTTCTATTCAACATTGATGTATACCAGAGTCAAACTCGTCAATCACATTCTCTAAGGAAGTAGACAAGGCCATCAGCACACTCAGAAACAGCCCCGGTGTCTTCCAGACAAAATTGTGTGTGTTCCTCTGATTGAAATGATGTGGACGCTCGCAGGAGCTTGCTGAATCGCACACTAATCACTATGTGGCAACACAAGACAGCATATGTTCCGATCTACCAAGGCTGGAAAAAGAAGTGGCAATGTAAGAGCAGTCCACTTGTAGACAGCTATTAATTGTTAAGTCAAAAGAACTAAGGTATTTTCGATTGTCAGTTATAAGATATACTTAAGGATTTCATGCAGCTAATTTATTTATAAATCGAAATGTAGGTCATGCGCAATTCAGTGAATTACTCCTTCGAGGTAAGCTACATGAACCCCTTTTGTACAGCAAAGCAATTCAGTTGCTCACGTAACAAAAAAATTAATTGAGGAAATACAACACTAATATGATAAATTATATAACACATAGATTCTGATTATTCCTGTGACATAGCAAGCCACATCACCGCAATACTCCAGAGAATTACGAGCAATTATTACTACGCCTACACCAATGATAAGAATAGGAGAAAAAACCACACAAATCTCCATGAGATACATTAAACTTTAAATCCAACCGAATCGTATGACCTTATACAAGTTATACTGTGTTGCACCGCGTATTCCAGGCAACCAGTCATCAGGATCCATTGCAAGTGTAGTTGCAAAATCCCAGTCAAGACCATTAGCATTTTTATTGAGTCCTTATCCCTTGTGTTGATCAATAAACTAAATCTGAAAAAAGTTCCGCCAGGTCCTCCTCTGAATCTTGATATATATGTCATGCTGGATAATTTTCTTTGATATATCATTCGCCGATCATTATTATCCAAGCCGCGTATTCTCACCCCATACTCATCTTGTGCTCGTGTTTATGTTTCCAAGCAATTTCCCACCTAATACTCACACTTCATCACTATAAAGCAGACCCATTGCCTGGTAGCTAATTTCCTCATCACCCCATCTTACCACGTTTATTTGTATTTTTATGGTAGATTGTCCCCTCTGATGCCTCATTCATTGTCTCTGCTAATGAGTGAATAGAATAGAATAGGATTCATAGAAAAGAAAAGAAAAGAATAGAATGGAATCAGGGATGCATCAAAAGAAGCTTCGAATGATTTTGGATGCTTGAAGAAGATGAACCTAGCACAGACAAGAATTGTGTCTCTTCACAAATTTATCTGAAGTTAAATAACAATGAATAATAGGTTCAGATAATTTTTTAGAATAGAAACTATTGGTCTCAACTGTCATTCAAATCTATCACACTCCAGCAAATCTGCATGAATTAACCACATACAGGAAAGTTGTTGATATGACATAAGAGGACATGAATTTTTGCTCCACTTGTATATGATATGGACCACACATTCTGGCCTTCTATTTTTGTTCCTTCCTCTTCCTGATACCCAGTTCTCACGGCACGTTACGGAGAACTTTTTTACCACTGAGGGGTAGCTTGAGTAGAATTCTAGAAAAAAATGACCATCCCGGTGACATACAATGTTTATAAAACCATTTTATAATTAATTAAAAGCATATCACGGCGGGATAAGATAGTAAATCGGCGGGATAACATCATATCCCTGCGGGAAAGATCTAAATGCCTGGTGTCAAAAACTGCCGGCGAGGCTGCAAATGTCCCCCCAGGGGCAGGAGAGGTACCCGCAGGGGCAGCAGAGGTCCCCTCAGGGGCAGGGGATGTCCTAATATCCCGCCGGAGATGTTTTTGAGACGTTCTCACTGAAAAAATCCCGCTTGACATCCAAAAATCAATAAAATTTTGGACTCTGTTCCGCCGTCATGAAAAAAAAGTTTGAACCTGTTGAATCTTTTTTGACATCCACGGCGCAGTTTTTCCATTTCTAGGAACCCCTGAGGGGAACAAAAACTACCCCTGGAGGGATGTGAAAAGTCAACGGCGGATCACCCAAATTCATCCAAATTACCAGGAAATACCATCACGCCGATGCCTAAACTGCTCCATAACGTGCCGTGAGACTGGGGCATTAGATAAGCTAGTTTAGTAGCCTAAAATAACATACATGCCAACCATAAACTAACGCCTATGCATGCAGAGCAACCCTGCATGTTAACTCATGCATTGTATTTTAAGCAGAACATGTCAGCTGCGCCATGTCATTTGGCTACTCTCCCAATGATCCTTGGGATGATCTGTCATGCTCAAAAGCGTAAAAGGCCAACATTCATGTCTTTCTGCAGCATGTTCCGTCTGTCTGTCAGCCAACAAATTGATGAATGACCTGCTCTGTGCCATTTAGCAAAAAAACTGGTAACAGAACCAAAATGGATGAGTTCTGAAGTCGCAACAAGTGAAAGTCACTAAAGTTAGGACTCCTGCTTTTCAATTCTATAATGGGGCATGTAGATGTGGATAGATAGATAGATAGATAGATAGATAGATAGATAGATAGATAGATAGATAGATAGATAGATAGATAGATAGATAGATAGATAGATAGATAGATAGATAGAATAGATGCCTACTCAGATATTGGCCTCTTCTTTTTTTCAGCTATCTTCATATTTTGATATTTTGTCATGAAAACAAGATAACACATCAGTTTTTTCCAAATAACTGAAATGCTGATGATTACCACAACTAACAGCAATTGTCCCTTATTAACTGAAACAGTTGTCATTGTCAATGTGTAGAATAATTTGGTTATTAATGAATTCATCATTATATAGATCAAATTGCATACCAGTTCATGCCACCAAGGACCAATCTATATGACATTTTGTCTGCTTAAGGTGACTCAACCGTGGTACACTGCACATACTTCTGAGCAGCCTGGTTGCCTGACAACATAGCGTCACCACTGCTGCAGGCCCTGAAAAAGTTGTGACGTTACCATTTTCTGCTGTCTTTTTTTTAACAGCATGGCAGCCAGTAATTTGTTATTTAAATGAGATCTAATGCAGCTAGAAGGATAATTTTTTTTTTTTTTATGAATGCAGTAACAACTACTCTATGCTTATTCAAATTTTCAGCTTCTCGTCTTTATCAAAAGAATTTTCTCAACTAATTTTAGTCAACTGTGTCTAAAATTGTCTTTATTTCTTTAAATTGACATTGGCATAGTCATGGTACTGCAGTAAAAAAACGACTTGGTGAATTTTTTTTTTTTTTTTGGACATTTGTTTGACAATAACCTGTTTATGATATATGCAAATTTTAAAAAAAATCTGTATGATCGTTTTCCAAAAATTTGATTACTGCCAAAATTGATGCATGCAAAATCTGTAGTTAATTAGTGTGTTGGTGCCCTTTGAGCTCTTACAGAAAAAAGTATTTTAACCTTTTTCTTCAAATTTATGGCAAATGTATTGGTTTACATCCATGGGAACACATTTCCGACATTTTTGTGTGACAAATGCATGTAATGCTTTATTCTGTGGTACATAACCAAAAACTCTTTTAAGCAGTCATCAGGCCAAACATGCTGTTACCATGGCAACCAAACGAGTCGGTGAAATTTTTTTATTTTTCATTTTTGGAATGTATGGGTCCCATAGACTACCTGTGTAAAATTTTAGAAAAATCTGTATGATCAAACTACCACGCTTGAGTCACCTTAACTATAATGTCTAGTCCTCCACAAGGCCACACATATATATTCTGATGCATATACAGTAACCATGACAGAAATTCTGAACGATTACTAAATTGACTCATGAAGTCAGATCAAAATGTCACAGAACTTGAACTAATTACTTGTCCTTGAAAAAGCCAAAATCGAAGGTTTGCGGATAACGTAGAATGATATGGTTATTCTACCCACTCAAAAATCTAGGCTTAACCTTCACAGATTCCAAATAATTACTATTCTGTCACAAAATTGCCAAATCTAAGTTATACAGAATCTAGTGAGATTTAGTTCTTTGACAAATATCACAATCTTAACTCAAGCAGAATTCGGGATAATTGCTTCTCAGAAGGAAGGCCAAAATCTAAATTGTGTAGACGTCTGGATGGATTCTAAGAAAGATTGTCAAACTTTCATATAGCACATTTCAGAGAAGTTCAATTTGATATAAATCCAACACAGTCACTTCTTAGGAGAAAACCAAAAAGTGCAATAATAGAATACTCTTTCCATGAAACTATAGCATCATATAAGTAATTGAATAATGTAGAATTCTGTGTAATTTCTGTACATCAGGCCTAAATCTGAAAATCAGATAATCACTTCCACGAAAAGATACCACAAACAACATCGCCTTATTGGTATAGGCCTACTCCATCAACGATGAGATGCACTTGTAACAAGAAAAGTACCCTTAAAAAAGGGTACTGTACCGATCTTATCATGAACCTGAGGGTATGTGGCATGTAATAAAAGGTTTTAATGTCTTAAAGTAGCCATTTCTATTAAATAAATACCCTTGGAAAATCTCAAAAGCCCCTCCCCTTGTTTCATGAAAATATTACATAGCCAAGGATGTGTAAAGAAAAAAAAAGAAAAAATTCTGATATGTAAAACTACCTGTTTGGATTAGTTTGTTAATTGCTACATGCATAGTGTACATGACTATACATGTTTTACAGTACTAATAGTGTGTGATGTCCGACCGGAAAAATACTTCCCCCCCCCCCACAAAAAAAATCATGAATCTGCCACTGGTTTGCTGTGTCCATGCACTGGAACTTCGCGTCATTGCAGCGTAATGCGCCGAAGAGGTTTTTGCGAAGTTAATATTGCAAGTAGAGCAAAATGAATAAGTGAATTGAATTTGGAGGAGTTTAATTGATATATGCAGGTTTTTAAATTTTCAAAATCGGATGTTTATTAAGGTTTTTAGGCCAAGTTTTGCGTTGAAAATTCATGTAAATATCGCCAGAGAGATTCCCTAACCTTGATGAATCGATGTACTGTAAAGTATACTTATATGTAAGTTTTTTACAGGTAAAGACATCGATACAAAACCAGGACTACCTGAACTCAGTCTAAATCAAAATGGCAGATCACATTTTCTGAAAGTGTTCAGACCTTACGGAATTTGAAGCAATTGATTCTCCAAAAAATGTGGATTTAAGATTTTTGGCACAAATTAACTTAAAAAGTGAAATTGCAATGAAATGAAATCACTGAAGAAAAATATCACAATATGAGCTGCCAAGAATGCCAGATAATCAAACCTTTTAAATGACAAGAAAAATCTGATTAAAACCTTTAATAATTTCTGGACTTGAAATCTCGAAGAGGCTCAGCAATATTATGGTTATAGAACAGTTGTCAAGATGATTGGAGTCAAGATCTGAAATTCTATAATAAAATCCTGACTCCTGAGTGCAGATATATTTCTGAATGTCAAAAATTATTGCAAGCAGAACTATGTTAAATTACTCTATATTACTATATATTACATTTAAAATTAAAAACCATCACTTACTGGCACCTATGCAACTCTCATGAAAAAAAGTAGTGGAAATCAAAAACTTTAAGTAAAAGTAAGACACATAGATTCTAACTATTACTCCTCCTGTGAGACATGTTGGAAGCAAAATTTCACTTAAATAGATTTGTGCTCTTTTACCATTCTGTTACTTCCATGAGCAATAAAGATGAGAAAGGACTGAACGATCATTCTGATTCAGTATACTGCATACGTTAAAGGCAACCTGTATCAAACACAAAATAAAAGTGCATACCCTAACCTTATGCGGCAACATTGGATTGTGTGTAACAAAAGAACTTAAGATCTTTCAGATTTGCAGTAATAAAACATGGATGGATGGATGATTGGGGCTTTAAGTCCTGTATTTATGCACTTGGTAGGCTAATTAGGACAGGAGGAGGACACGACAATGAGGCGAAGGATGGTTGAAACAGCCATCCAACATAGGCCCAGGTGACCCGGCAAGAGCAGGATTCGAACCCCGGACCCAGCGATTGGCAGCCCAGCACGTTACCACTACACCAACCCTCCCGCACAGTAATAAAACATGATGCCCTAGAAGGCTTGCAGCATTTATTTAGAAATCAAAATGTAGGTCATGAGAATTCTATAAATTACTCTTCTGGAGTAAACCACACCTTTTGTGTGACAATGCTATTCAATTATTCACACAGCAAAATAAATTAAGCAAGGAAATACAAAGATATAAGTAATACATCAGGCTGCATATAAAATGTGAATCTCGAGTTAGCTTAAATGATTGAGTGATATGGTTGAACAATTCACTTGAGCTAACATAGCTTGTTGTTTTAAATTGTTTTACAGTGAATGACACTAAACAACAAGAAATAACAGTAGTTCAGTGCTTCACACTGTATAGTGCCAACAGAAGATCTTAGTGTAGAAATTCTCAAGTCTTTTAGTAACAAAGTATCTTTTTAAGCAAAAATCTATAAAATAGGTCACTCAAATTCCATGGAAACGACTCCTTCGGCAAAAGGAGTAGAATCTAAACCGCACCTTAGGGGCAATAACTTGCCTCCCACGACAAGAACAGGGAAAAAACAAAACAATAAAACTGCATTAATATCAGCCGTTAAACATTAAATATAACGGAACCATATGGCCTCATATTGTATTGCACTGGACAACCAGTCATAATGATCAACTGTGAGTGCAGTTGCAATATGCCAAAATCCCAGTCGAAGACATTAGCATTTTTATTGAGTCTTATCCCTTTCAAGAAACAGTTAAGCCAGCTTCTCCTTTATACCATTGCCTCTATAGGACATTTTCTTGATATATATGTCAGGCTGTCTTTGATATCATTCGCAGGTCATACTTATCCAAGTCTCATATTCAACCCATACTCATCTTGTGCTCTTGTTTATGTTTCCAGGCAATTTCCGACCTAATCCTCTCACTTTATCACCATAAAGCAGACCTAATAAGCCAAGTCAATTTCCCCATCAATGCATCTTACTATGTTTAATTGCACTTTTAAGGCAGAATTTCCTGTCTAAAACCACATTCTTTGTCTCTGCTTAAGAGCGAATGGTTCTGATAGAATAGAATAGAATAGAATAGAAAAGAATAGAATAGAATAGAATAGAATAGAATGAGGTCTTCATTAAGCTTTGGATGATTAAGGGTAATCTTGATGAAGATGAATGAAACTCTATAGACAAAGAGTTGTGTCTCATCAGAAATTTATCAAATGCTTAACAACAATGAATAATAGGTTCAGATAATTTTGTATATATTAGAAACTATTTTGGCTTCAACCATCAAGCTAAGTTAATGCTCTAGCCTAACCTTGATAACCCTTGCAAATGCATGAAAGTTGTTGAGATAATATGAGATAACATATATGCTTTATTACATATGTCAGATGACAAAATAATTGTATTTTCTTTCCATTCTAACCTAACCTCAGATAAGCTGATCTACCAGGCTAAATATGACCAACCGTCGAACCATGAGCTAAATACATGCATGAAGAACAACCCTTTATGTCAAATCAGCTCAGCTGCACCATGCCATTTTGGCTACTCTATCCCAGTAATCCATTTGATGATTTGTCATGCTCAAAAGCACAAAAGGCTCCACATTCATGTTTTTCTGCAGCATGTTCCGTCTATCAGTCAGCCAATAAATTTATGAATGACCTGCTCTGTGACATAAATTTAGCAAAAAAAAAACTAGCAACAGAGAAAATAGATGAGATCTGAAGTTTAAACAAGTGAAATTAATGTTTGGATTTGGGGACTCCTGCGTTTCAAATCTTTAATGAGGCACGTGGGTGTATATACCTCAATACAGACAAAAAGAGATGAAAAATACTAAATGCAAGTACAAAACAGGAATCATCCAATTAACAATCAATCGCAAATGCCTTAGAAACGAAATATCACAAAGTATTCCAATTATTTGTATACAAACAGCAATATTTACCTCCATAGGAAAAGTATCACATACACTTTATGATGGTTGTACTGTAGGCCCATATTTAATGATCTGGGCTTCATTTTCTGTTTGAGCCTTGTGTTGGATCTAACAAGTTGAGTATTCTCACCAGTTTACTAGCTCTGCATAAACTGCACAAAATGTTGTGATATGGACCTCCAGTTCCTCCCATGCCCAGAAAGCCTGAAGGTCCAAGCAGACACAAACCAAACTAGGGTTGATGTTGTCGTCCATCATCCCATTTGGCTCTGGAATTATTAAGGGTTGTCCCAGGAGCACAACACAGTACTATGCATAATTCAGAGTGTCTGAGTGTAGCAACAAACTGCATATAGAACGCAGAGACGGTCCAAAATGAAATGCGATGTTATGAAACTAACAAAGTTAGGTGTTGTAGAGTGATTATGTTGCTATTTTTGTATTGGATCACAAATGTCATTTTAGTTTTGCACAGTTTTGCCAGTAGGTTTAGGACAAAATAAGTAGAGTTCTGTTCCCTCAGTCAATCTATGGATGCTGTTGGATATTATTAATTTGTTGTTTGCCTGCCAGCCACATATTCACCTTCCGGAAGATAGGTGTATTAGGATGAAGTGAAGCTGTGCCCTGATTCAGCTGTCTCAGGAAGGTAAATCATGTGTCTGCCAAAGGCAAAAAAATAAATTAAGAATATATCCAACATTATAGAACAATTCAAGTTTCTGTGTAACTTATACAAATATAAATTAGGTCTAAATCTGAACGTCAGATAATCACTTCTGCGAAAGAGTACCACCAACTTACATTTGCTTTTGTCGTGTATTGTACCTGTATTTTCATGTATTGTACTTGCGTAAGTTGGAAATAAATATTCATTCATTCATTCAAACAGCTTTATTAGTTAGTATATATTCCTAGAACAAAGAAACCTAATTATAAACCACAATTTTGTCTGACTTACCAGCACTTACTTTAAGTCAGAGCCACACATGGCATTTTCTGGGAACTAATAGAATCCCCAGTGATAATTTCTCAGAAATCAAGATTTAGATCTGTGGAGCAAATTCCCTTATGAATTGAAATTGGAACGTCATTAAACTTTTTTTTTATTATATGAACTGCTAAGAATGCCAGGTAATTATGCTCATGACACAGAAATCTATTTAGGGGACGACCATTTAATAATCAGTGGGGGCTTGGAGTTTTCCTCGGCGAGAAATTATTTATTTAAGGGAAATGGCAGCCGTAAATATTTATTACAAGAATGATGTCCCCGAATATTCATTCCTAAAACAGGCATCACCTTCTTAAGAAAAAACCCCACCAGAAATTATTATTTCAAGACAGCCCAGAAAGAATTTATTTCTTTCACCAAAATTGAGCTATTAAAACAATTTTTTATTTCGAAAAAAACTCCTCCCTCGACATTGAATGGTGGCCCCCTAAAAACATTGCAAAATTGAAGAAATGGACCTGAACAAACTCTATTGCGATAGTTGACATAAATCTAAATGCAGGTCAAGCAAAATTTTGCGAAGATATACACCTATGAAAAGAACACAATTTAGACACTTCAGCAAAGCCTTCAGTGATTATGTCAGACACACCCACAAAGCTGACCAATGAACAGGCCTTCAAGCATGTTATGCAAATGAGGACGATAACGTCTATTCAAGCGTTTTCCATCAGTGGTACAGATCAATTCTAACTGCAATAGATAGATCTCTCCGCGATCTTTAAAATGATAGGTGTTAGGTCTCTGAGGACCCAATAGTCTCCGCGCAAATTGCCGGTAAAGTTTTGAAGTGGAGAGGAATCCTGGACGCTGATTGGCCTAGACGCTCGTGACGTAAATCAATGATAATATGCGGCGCTGGTAGGATTCGTCTAGGGTAGATTATCTGGGTGAATTTAGACAGCAACTTGTGGGAAATTAGGATGGACAAAAGTTGAGAAAATCTCTAAATAGGTCAAGCAGAAGTCTGCAAAATTAGTACAAATGACAATGAAAGTGGAATCTATAAACCACACCTCAGAGAAATATGGGTTATCACTTGAGCTCAACTGCCTCCCAGAACAGGAATGGAGAAAAAAAAACATCACAACTGCCTAACTATCAGACTATCAGCCTTTATATACATTAAATATAGCAGAACCACATGACCTTATACTGTATTGCATCGGGCTACCAGTCATCATGATCAATTGCAAGTGTAGTTGCAAAATCCTAGTCAAGACCATTAGCATTTTTATTGAGTCCTTATCCCTTTCTTGAAACAGTTCCGATGGCTTCTCCTCTATACCAATGCTTCAATAGGAAATCTTGATATGAATCTTGATATATATGTCATGCTGGATACACTCTAAAAAATGTCGGGACAAAATTGGTTTTTTAGATTCAAAATGGTTTTTTGAAAAACCAAATTTCAATGCAAAACCAACATGGATTCTTTAAAAAACCAAATTTAAATGCCAAACCAATACAACATGGATTTTTAAAAAAATCCATGTTGCTCTTTTTCATCGAAATTTGGTTTTTCAAAAAAATATTTTGAATCTAAAAAACTAATTTTGTCCCGACATTTTTTAGAGTGTAATTTTCATTGATATATCATTTGCCGATCATTATTATCCAAACCTCGTATTCTCACCCCATACTCATCTTGTGCTCGTGTTTATGTTTCTAATCAATTTCCCACCTAATACTCTCACTTCATCACCATAAGGCAGACCCATTGCCCTCTAAGCCAGGCCAATTTCCCCATCATGGCATCTTACTATGTTTAATTGCATTTTCATGACAAAATTGTCCCCTCTAATACCTCATTCATTGTCTCTGTTGAATAGAATAGAATAGAATAGAATAGAATAGAATAGAATAGAATAGAATAGAATCAGGGATGCATCAAAAGAAGCTTTCAATGATTTGGGATTCTTGATGAAGATGAACCTAGCATATCAGACAATGTGTCTCATCAAAAACGTATCTGAAGTTTTAAATAACAATGAATAATAGGTTCAGAGAATTTTTTAGAATAGAAACTATTTGTCTCAACTATCATTCAAATCTATCACACTCCAGCAAATCTGCATGGATAAACCACATACAGGAAAATTGTTGATATGACATAAGAGGACATGCATTTGTGCTCCACTTGCATATAATGTCAGCCACACATTCTACCTTTCTTTTGTGTTCCTCCCCTTTCCTTGGATAAGCTAGTTTAACAGCCTAAATATAACCTACATACCAACCATAAACTAACGCCTATACACGCAGAGCAACCCTGCATGTTAAACCATCTTATTTTTAGTAGAACATGTCAGCTGCGCCATGTCATTTTGGCTACTCTCCCAGTGATCCTTTGGATGATCTGTCATGCTCAGAAGCATGAAAGGCCAACATTCAAGTCTTTCTCCAGCATGCTCCGCCTGTCTGTCAGCCATCAAATTGATGAATGACATGCTCTGTGCCATTTAGCAAAATAACTGGCAACAGAACAGAAAATAGATGAGTTCTGTAGTCGCAACAAGTGAAAGCCACTAAGGTTAGGACTCTGGGACTCCTGCTTTTCAGTTCTATAATGGGGCATGTGGATGTGGATAGATCGATAGATTGATGGACCGATAGATAGATAGATAGATAGATGGATAGATAGATAGATAGATAGATAGATAGATAGATAGATAGATAGATAGATAGATAGATAGATAGATAGATAGATAGATAGATATCTGCCTAGTCAGATTTGGGCTTCTTTTTTTTTCTGAGAAGTAATTACAGCTATTTCATATTTTTATATTTTGTCATGAAAACAAGATAACACATCAGTTATTTCCAAATAACTGAAATGCTGATGATTACCACAACTAACAACAATTTTCCCGTATTAACTGAAACAGGTGTCATTGTCAATGTGTAGAATAATTTGGTTATTAATGAATTCATCATTATACAATTGTATACCAGTTCATGCCATCAAGGACCAATGTATATGACATTTTGTCTGCTTAACTATAATGTCTAGTCCTCCACAAGGCCACACATATATATTCTGATGCATATCATACAGTAACCATGACAGAAATTCTGAACGATTACTAAATTGACTCATGAAGTCAGATCAAAATGTCGCAGAACTCGTAATAATTACTTCTCCATGAAAGAGTCAAAATCGAAGGTTTGCGGATAATGTAGAATGCTCTATGGTTATTTGTCTAACTCTAAAATCTAGGCTAAACCTTCACAGATTCTGAATAATTACTATTCTGTCACAAAATTTCCAAATCTAAGTTATACAGAATCTAGTGAGATTTAGTTCTTTGACAAATATCACAATCTTAACTCAAGCAGAATTTGGGATAATTGCTTCTCAGAAGGAAGGCCAAAATCTAAATTGTGTAGACGTCTGGATGGATTCTAAGAAAGATTGTCAAACTTGAATATTGCACATTTCAGAGAAGTTCAATTTGATATAAAGAAATACAGATCTTTCTTTACCACACAGATGTTTGCATCACTTCTTTGAATCTCTTTCTAGTAAAACCGTTACTAAATCCAACACAGTCACTTCTTAAGAGAAAACCAAAAAGTGCAATAATAGAATACTCTTTCCATGAAACTATAGCATCATATAAGTAATTGGATAATGTAGAATTCTGCGTAATTTCTGTACATCAGGCCTAAATCTGAAAATCAGATAATGACTTCCACGAAAAGATACCACAAACAACATCGCCAAAGTATGCCTACTAGAGTATTTCTGTCGGCATGTCAGTTGTCCTATCTCAATTTGTCATTAGCAAACGCCTTGCTACTCTATTTTGACTGCATATTTCTGGACCAAAATCACTGTGAACATGTTTCTGGTGTTCATAAGGGCATGCACATATTGCCAGACTGCCAGTTTTGCACTGGCCCCTACAACGATTTTTACTGTAATTATACCTATATACATTAGCATCACCCTGTCATTAGCATCATGTCAAAAATGGCTTATTGCCTTTATCTCACAAAAATTTTGTTGCAGGTGACCGGAATTGAAATCAGTTGAATATATATTATCAATAAATGTTTCAACAGACTATTAAATAACATTTTTGCATTTGCCTTGCATCTGATATGCTTAGTATGAAGTTTGATTCTTCTCTGAAACTACTAACCAAATATGGGGTGCCAGCAACATTTTACCATTGTCTAGCATCTGAAATATGGTTTAGCAAAGACATTGGGCACTGGAGGGAGTAGTGGAGATCATCTTTATTATTCAGGATCCAAACTATTGATGAAAAGAGTATTTTTGTTTGTTTTTGTAAATCTCTGGTTCAAGGATTTGTTCTATCTCAATAACTATTCGTCATAGAGACCTGAAATATAGCTCATTGTGTGCAGAATAGCCACTTTCCTATTTGTTGGTTATACATTATTCAGCTCTAAATGGTACAGATTTCAAGTTACAGGCATGATGCTAATGACACACATATTTGGTATTTTAATTGATCAAAATGCAGTTTCTCAAAAATAATTGCCATTAGAGACCTGGAACTTGCCCAAAATGTGCCAGCCACATGCCTAATCATTGGCAATAGATTGTTTAGCCCCAAATGGCCAGGATTTTTTAGTTAGAAGTGTGATTTTAATGACAGTCGAAAAACATTACATCTATGTTTATCACCTCAGTACAGATCAGCGGGGCATTTCGACCCTTGGACATGAAAGTGCAGTGATAGCTGGTTGCTTGACCCACCCAACGCAAACTTTAAAAGGCATTTCTGGAGCGAAAAATTTTCGAAATTTTTCAGCTGAAATTTCAAGGTTTTCAAATTTTGACCCATAGGCCTACTCCATCAACGATGAGATGCACTTGTAAAAGCCAGGACTTACCTGAACTCAGTCTAAATCAGAGTGGCAGATCACATTTTCTGAAAGTGTTCAGGCCTTACGGAATTTGAAGCAATTCATTCTCCAAAAAATGTGGATCTAAGATTTTTGGCACAAATTAACTTAAAAAGTGAAATTGCACTGAAATGAAATCACTGAAGAAAAATGTCACAATATGAGCTGCCTAGAATGCCTGATAATCAAACCTTTTAAATGACAAGAAAATCTGATTAAAAACCTTTAATAATTTCTGGACTTGAAATCTCGATGAGACTCAGCAATATTATGGTTATAGAATAGTTGTCAAGATGATTAGAGTCAAGATCTGAAATTTTATTATAAAATCCTGACACCTGAGTGCAGATATTATTCTGAATGTCAAAAATTATGCCAAGCAGAACTATGCTAAATCACTCCTTCGACATTACATTGAAAATTAAAAACTACCCCTTGGGGGCACCTATGTAACCCTCTTGATAGAAATAGGGGAAATCCAAAACTTTGGATATGACACATAGAATATCTTTTACCATTCTGATACTTCCATGAGCAATAAAGGTGAGAAAGGACAGAACGATCATTCTGATTCAGAAACTGCATAATGTTAAAGACAATCTGTATCAAACACAAAAGAACCATACATACCCTAACCTTATGCGGCAACATTGGATTGTGTGAAACAAAGGAACTTCAGATCTTTCAGATTTGCAGTAATAAAACGTGGATGGATGGATGATTGGGGCTTTACGTGCTGTATTTATGCACTTGGTAGGCTAAATTAGGACAGGAGGAGAACATGACAATGAGGCATCCAACATAGGCCCAGGTGACCCGGCAAGAGCAGGATTCGAACCCTGGACCCAGCGATTGGCAGCCCAGCACGCTACCACTACACCAACCCTCCCCCCCCCCAGTAATAAAACATGATGCCCTAGAACCCCAGAAGGCTTGCAGCATTTATTTACAAACCGAAATGTAGGTCATGCAGAATTCTATAAATTACTCTTCTGGAGTAAACCACACCTTTTGCGTGACAATGCTATTCAATTATTCACACAGCAAAATAAATTAAGCAAGGAAATACAAAGATATAAGTGATGCATCAGGTTGCATGTAAAAAGGTGAATCTTGAGTTAGTTTAAATGATTGAGTGATATGGTTGAGTAATTCACTTGAGCTAACATAGCTTGTTGTTTTAAATTGTTTTACAGTGAATAACACTAGACAACAAGAAATAACAGCAGTTCAGTGTTTTACACTGTATAGTCTGCCAACAGAAGATCTTAGTGTACCGTAATTCTCAAGTCTTTTAGTAACAAAGTATCTTTTTAAGCAAAAATCTATAAAATAGGTCACTCAGAATTCCATGGAAACGACTCCTTCGGCAATAGGAGTAGAATCTAAACCGCACCTTAGGCGCAATAACTTGCCTCCCACGACAAGAACAGGGAAAAAACAAAACAATAAAACTGCATTATTATCAGCCATTAAACATTAAATATAACAGAACCATATGACCTCATATTGTATTGCACTGGCCAACCAGTCATAACGATAAATTGCGAGTGCAGTTGCAAAATGCCACAATCCCAGTCGAAGACATTAGCATTTTTATTGAGTTTTGTCCCCTTCAAGAGACAATTCAGCCAGCTTCTCCTTTATACCATTGCCTCAATATGACATCTTCTTGATATATATGTCAGGCTGTCTTTGATATAATTTGCAGGTCATACTTATCCAAGTCTCATATTCAACCCATACTCATCTTGTGCTCTTGTTTATGTTTCCAGACAATTTCCGACCTAATCCTCTCACTTTATCACCATAAAGCAGACCTAATAAGCCAAGTCAATTTCCCCATCAATGCATCTTACTATGTTTAATTGCACTTTTATGGCAGAATTTCCAGTCTAAAACCTCATTCTTTGTCTCTGCTTAAGAGCGAATGGTTCTGATAGAATAGAATAGAATAGAATAGAACAAAACAGAATAGAACAGAATTAGGTCTTCATTAAGCTTTGGATGATTAAGGGTAATCTTGATGAAGATGAATGAAACTCTATAGACAAAGAGTTGTGTCTCATCAGAAATTTATCAAATGCTTAACAACAATGAATAATAGGTTAAGATAATTTTGTATATTAGAAACTACTTTAGCCTCTACCAACAAGCTAAGTTAATGCTCTAGCCTAACCTTGATAACCCTTGCAAATGCATGAAGTTGTTGAGATAAGATGAGATAACATATATGCTATTACAGATGTCAGATGACAAAATAATTGTATTTTCTTGCCATTCTAACCTAACCTCAGATAAGCTGATCTACCAGGCTATATATGACCAACCGTCCAACCATGAGCTAAATACATGCATGAAGAACTACCCTGTATGTCAAATCAGCTCAGCTGCACCATGCCATTTTGGCTACTCTATCCCAGTAATCCTTCAGATGATTTTTCATGCTCAAAAGCACAAAAGGCTCCACATTCATGTTTTTCTGCAGGATGTTCCGTCTATCAGTCAGCCAATAAATTAATTAATGACCTGACATAAATTCAGCAAAAAAAAAACTAGCAACAGAGAAAATAGATGAGATCTGAAGTTTAAACAAGTGAAATTTATGTTTGGATTTGGGGACTCCTGCGTTTCAAATCTTTAATGAGGCACGTGGGAGTAATATACTTTAATACAGACAAAAGGAGACGAAAAATACTAAATGCAAGTGCAAAACAGGAATCATCCAATTAACAATCAATCGCAAATGCCTTAGAAACGAAATATCACAAAGTATTCCAATTATTTGTATACAAACAGCAATATTTACCTCCATAGGAAAAGTATCACATACACTTTATGATGGTTGTACTGTAGGCCCATATTTAATGATCTGGGCTTCATTTTCTGTTTGAACCTTGTGTTGAATCTGACAAGTTGAGTATTCCCACCAGTTTACTAGCTCTGCATAAACTGCACAAAATGTTGTGATAAGGACCTCCAGTTCCTCCCATGCCCAGGAAGCCGAAGGTCCAAGCAGACGCAAACCAAACTAGGGTTGATGTTGTCGTCCATCATCCCATTTGGCTCTGAGTTATTAAGGGTTGTCCCAGGAGCACAATACAGTACTATGCATAATTCAGAGTGTCTGTGTGTTGCAACAAACTGCATAGAATGCAGAGACGGTCCAAAATGAAATGTGATGTTATGAAACGAACAAAGTTAGGTGTTGTAGAGTGATTATGTAGCTATTTTTGCATTGGATCACAAATGGCATTTTAGTTTAGCACAGTTTTGCCAGTAGGTAAAGGACAAAATATGTAGAAATCTGTCCCCTCAGGTCCATATATGGATACTGTTGGATATTATTAATTTGTTGTTTGCCTGCCAGCCACATATTTTACCTTCCGAAAGATAGGTGTATTATGGCGAAGTGAAGCTGTGCCCTGATTCAACTATCTCAGGAAGGTAAATCATGTGTCTGCCAAAGGGCAGATTTCACGAAAAAGCTGCAAAATGACTTACCACAACTCGTCCACAAGTTACATTAGCACTATACTGATAAGGCCAGACATAATCGATTCGTAGATTCTCAGATTTTCTCAGGGTGCTTCTCAGGATAGCTGCATGGCAGGACAAAAAAAACTGAAATCTAAATCTTTTATTGTGTCAATCCATTAAATAAAATCATGGGTAAACAGTCTTTTCTGTTGGATTGGTAGGTCAGAGTGGCTAAAAATATGGCCTTGTGCTAATGTAACAACTATGAATGATGGAGGACGGAATTTTTTATGCTGATCCTACTGCAATATAAATGAAGTCACCAGCAGGCTACCACCCATGGCCTGCTCTTGGGAGACCTGGCTTTCAGTTCAGAACACATTTGAGATCTAATCATGTGTTTTTTAACATAATTTATATGTACACATTTTGCTAATGTAACACTATGAAATGGACGGATGCAAAATTTCAGTTACCTTAGCAATAAAGAAACAGGTACCACACCCAGTTGTTTATGTTTTTGGTGATGTATATAGGCAAATAAGACACGTATTCACTAAAATATTATAATTTCATGTTTGAAATTGGCTTAAGTAGCGATAACACAGAAAAATGTGCATGTAAAAGTTGCTAATGTAACCTCAGTGTCCTGGGACGGAATCAAGTTACATTAGCAGTCTTCTTTTATTTTTCATTTTTTTCAAGTTTTATAATGACCAAGACAATTAAAAATGGTTCCAAAATAATCTTCAAGATGTTTTTTATCAATCACATATTATTACATTTTCCTAAATTGGTTTTAGCAGATTCCACAGAGTGCCAAAGTAAGCATGTCTGATCACCAGTAAGTTTGGTCGTCCAAAATTGTCCTCATGAGGCATAAAAATATCTTTTTAAGAGGAAACAGCTACATATCTGAGGAATATTTTATTGATATTTATTCATTACCTCAGATGTCACAGACGTACTGAGTATAATAATAATAATATAATATGGATTTATATAGTGCTAATTTCAGTAAACTGCTCATCAGCGTTTACTTGCTTCAGGAAGCAACAGGGAGATAACAAAAGGGTTGGAAAGTTTAAGGTACCTTTTAAGAGCACTTTTCGTGAAATCTGCCCTAGGCAAAAAAATGAATTAAGAATATATCCAACATCATAGAACAATTCAGAATTCTGTGTAACTTATACGAATATAAATCAGATGTAAATCTGTACATCAGATAATCACTTCTGCGAAAGAGTATCAGCAACTAAATAGCTTTATTAGTTAGTATATATTCCTAGAACAAAGAGCCTCATTATAAACCACAATTTCGTCTGACTTAGCTGCACTTAGTTTAAGTCAGAGCCACATATGGCATTTTCTGGGAACTAATAGAATCCCCAGTGATAATTTTTCCGAAATCAAGATTTAGATCTGTGGAGCAAATTCCCTTATGAATTGAAATTGGAACGTCATTAAACTTTTTTTATTATATGAACTGCTAAGAATGCCAGGTAATTATGCTCATGACATAGAAATCTATTTAGGGGACACCCATTTAATAATCAGTTGGGGCTTGGAGTTTTCCTCAGCGAGAAATTATTTATTTAAGGGAAATGGCAGCCGTAAATATTTATTTCAAGAACAAGAATGATGTCCCCGAATATTCATTCCTAAAACAGGCATCACCTTCTTAAGAAAAAACCCCACCAGATATTATTATTTCAAGACAGCCCAGAAAGAATTATTTCTTTCACCAAAATTGAGCAAAAACATTGCAGAATTGAAAAAATGGACCTGAACAAAATCTAATGCGATAGTAAACATAAATCTAAATGTAGGTCAAGCAAAATTTTGCAAAGATACACAGATGAAAAGGACACATTTAAACAACACCTTGTGGGAAATTAGGATGGTTCCTATCACAAAAGTTGAGAAAATCTCTAAAGGTCAAGCAGAGTATGCAGAAGTGTGCAAAATTAGTACTATGACAATGACAATGAAAGTAGAATCTATAAACCACACCTCAGAGGAACTTGGCTATCACTTGAGCTCACCTGCCTCCCAGAACAGGAATGGAGAAAAGCAAAACATCATAACTGCATTACTATCAGACTATCAGCCTTTATAAAATATAGCAGAACTACATGACCTTATACTGTATTGCATCGAGCAAACCAGTCATCATGATCAATTGCAAGTGTAGTTGCAAAAACCCAGTCTAAGATATTAGCATCTTTATTGAGTCCTTATCCATTTCACAAAACAATGCTGCCTGCTTCTCCTCCATGGACACCATTGCCTCAATAGGAAATCTTGATATATATGTCAGGCCGGATTATTTTCTTTGATAAATCATTCGCCGATCATTATTATCCGAGTCTCGTATTCACCCCGTACTCGTCTTGTGCTCTTGTTTATGTCTCCAAGCAAATTCCCAACCTAATACTCTCACTTTATCACCATAAAGCAGACCCATTACCCACTAAGTCAGACCAATGCATCAATGCATCTTACTAACATTTAATTTCATTTTTATGACAGAACGTCCAGCCTAAATCCTCATTCATTGTCTCTACTTATGAGTGAATATAACAGAATAGAATAGCATAGACTAGAATAGACTCTAGAGACTAGAATAGAATAGAATGACGGCTCCATTAAAAGAAGCTTTGAATGACTAAGGACTCTTGATGAGGATGAATTTACCATGATATCAGACAAGAATTATGTCTCAACAGAAATTTCTTAAAAGTTAAACATAATTTAGTAGAATAGAAACTTTCTTGGTCTCAACTATCATGCTTATCTATTACACTCCAGCAAAATCTAGATAAACTGCATACAAGAAAGTTGTTGATATGAGACAGGATGACATGCATTTATGATCCACTTGAATGTCTTGTTAGTCCACATATTCTTCCCTTCTCTTTCGTTCTACCCTCACCTCAGATAAGCTATAGTTTAACAGCCTGAAAATAACCTACATGCTAACCGTAAACAAACCACCATGCATGTGGAGCAAGCCAGCATGTCAACTCACCGTATTTCCAGCTCAACATTTTTCTCTTTCTGCAGCATGTTCCGTCTGTTTGTCTACAGCAAATTTATAAATGACCAGCACAGTGTTTTTTTTTGTTTTTTTTTTAACTTTCAAAAATAGATGACTTCTGAAGCCACAATAGATGTCATTAAATGAGTTCTGAAGCCCTAATAGATGTCATTAAACTTTTATGTCCATTATACACTGATAGATAGATAGATAATTCACCCGCATTACTGTCATTAGATTCTGACTTTTTAATTATCCACAATTCTCGAATGTTTTTGTCAACATTTTTAAACAAAATTACGAAGAAGCTGCTGATTACCACAACTAATCATAACTGTCTCTGATTAACAGACACACCTGCTATTGTCATTATTTATAATAATTTAGTTATGCATGATGTCATCACTAGTCTACATGTATATAGTTGTTACCAGTTTCTACAACCAAGGACCACCAAGGACCAATTATTATGCCATTTCACTTGCTCTGCTATAATGTCTTGTCTAGCCCTCAACAAGGCCAAACATGTAATCTAATGCATCACTGTAAATTTTGAATTTCAAGTT
This sequence comes from Platynereis dumerilii, assembly GCA_026936325.1. Classification (NCBI taxonomy): domain Eukaryota; kingdom Metazoa; phylum Annelida; class Polychaeta; order Phyllodocida; family Nereididae; genus Platynereis; species Platynereis dumerilii. Next base: position 9,318,699 of record JAPTHN010000016.1, on the reverse strand, counting down.
AGCTTAATTGATTGAGTGAGATGTTGCACAATTCCTTTGAGCCAAGATAGCTTGTTATTTTCAAGTTATAACAACATACAGATTATCATAACTCAAAACAGCAAGCTATCATGGCTCAAACAAATTGTGCAACCATCTCACTCAATAATTTGAGCTAACTCAGAATTTCAGAATTTACAGTGTAAATATGTAAATATGACAGAAATTCGGAGCGATTACTATTCTGACTCATGAAGTCAGATCAAAATGTCACAGAACCTGGGATAATTACTTCTCCTAGGAAAAGTCCAAAATCTGATGGTTGGGGATAATGTAGAATGCTCTATGGTTATTTGCCTGACATAAAATATCTCAGCTAAACCTTCACAGATTCGAAGTAATTACAATTCTGTCACAAAATTGCCAAATCTAAGTTAAATACAGAATCGAGTGAGATTTAGTTCTTCGACAAATATCACAATTTTGACTAAAGCAGGATTAAGTAGGATGATTGCTCCTCAGAAAGACATCCAAAATCTTAATTGTGTCTGGATGAATGGTCGGAAAGATTGTCAAACCTACACATTGAAAATTTCACAATATTTCATTTGACATCAAGAAATAAAGATCTTTTTATATCACACAGGTGTTCATATCACTTCTTTGTGTCTCTTTAGACTGAAACTGTTATGACATCAAACACAGTCACTTCTAAGATGAAAATGTGCAATAATAGCATACTCTTTCGATAAAATCTATAATATTATAGAATTCTGTTTAACTTCTGTATATCAGGGCAAAATCTGAACATCAGATTATCACTTCAAGAAAAGGTACCACAAACAATCGCAACTCATTACTATCATAGACCTACTGTCTAGATGTACTTCAATGATGAGGTATAATTGTAAACCAGAATTTTATTACCTGAACTAAATCTCAATCAGAGAAGCAGATAAAATTTTCTGAGAATTTTCTGCAAATGTAAAGACCTTACAGAATTCCCAGCAATTAATTCTCCAAAATTTGGATGTAAGACTTCTGGCACAAATTTCCTTAACGAATTGGAATCAGAACAAAATATGAAATCACTGAAGAAAAAAGTCACATTATGAGCTGCCCAGAATGCCTGATAATCACACCTTTTAAATGACAAAGCAAGTCGGTCGTACAACAGGGAGTCTAATGCAGGTACCACAGTCATATAATTGTGTACTATAAGCAAACGAGTTATAAATTTACTACCACGTGTGACAAGATTGGAAAAAGACTAAAATGTCAATCTGCCATGAAGAGAACTGCAAGTGTCAAACGCAATAGAACCATTACATGACCTAATTTTGTACTGCAATATGGTATTGTATGAAACAAAAGAACCCAAGATCGTTCAGATTCTCAGTAATACGACATCCCTAAGGTCCCAACATTTATTTATAAATCGAAAATGTAGGTCATGTAGAATTCTGTGAATTACTCCCTTGAGGTAAACCACAGCTTTTTTCTGAGTAACCAATACTAACCATGTATCTTTTTGTACAAAAATCTGTAATATAGGTCACTAAGAATTCTGTGAAATTACTCCTTTGGCAATGTGAGTAGAATCTAAACTGCACCTTAGAGGAATTGGGGCAATTACTTGCCTCCCACGACAAGAACAGGGAAAAAACAAAACAATAAAATAGCATTAATATCAGCCTTTACACATAAAATATAACAGAACCATATGACCTTATATTGTATTGCACCTGGCAACCAGCCATAATGATCAAGTGCAAGTGTAGTTGCAAAATGCCAAAATCCCAGTCGAAAACATCAGTCCTTATCCCTTTCAGGCACAGTTCTACAAGCTTCTCTTCTATATTGTTGCTTCTATAGGAAATCTAGATATATATGTCAGGCCGGATAACTTTCTTTGATGTATCATTCCAAGACCCATAATTATCCAAGTCTCGTATTCACCCATTCTCATCTTGTGCTCTTGTTCATGTTTCCAAGCAATTTCCAACCTAATACTCTCACTTTATCACCATAAAGCAGACCCATTGCACACTAAGCCAGGCCAATTTCCCCATCCCCGCGCCTTACCATGTTTAATTGCACCTTTATGGCAGAATCCCCCATCTAAAACCTCATTCATTGTCTCTGCTTATGAGCGAATTGAATAGATAGAATAGAATAGAGTAGAATAGAATAGAGGACTTCATCTGGCTTTGGATGATTAAGGTTAATCTTGATAAAGACGACTTACCCGGAAAAAAATTGCCCCTGATGAATAAGATATTTATCAAGACACAGATGAATCAAATTGATACATTAAAGAATTTTGTCATTAAAATAAAAAATGTTTTGGTCTTAATAGTCAAGTTGATACAATTTGAATGTATGCTACATATAAAATGATTATTACAAGAGAAAAAAGAGAAAAAATTGTCTGTTGAATTACAAAGAGTTGAGATCCCAGAACCTGACCTGGCAAAGGGCAGAGGAAGTAAAATAAAATAAACCAGAGTCAGGTGTAAGGTCAGTAAGGAGGTGTAAGACTTATATTAGGACTCACATGTGACGTTAAGGCCTTTAAGGACGTCCAACCTTCCATCTCCTCCCACACATAGTATGTCCTGGCCAAACCCAGATATATATGACCAACAGTTTACATATTATATAGCTAATTTGTTGAAGTATTTACACTTCAACTGAATACAGTTTACTACTACCATTACAAAAAGATAACACACTTCTGACTTTGTCTTTCTACCCTAACCGTAGATGAGCTGGTTTAACAACCTAAAATATAACCAACCTGCCAACCATAAACACACTACCATGCATGTCGGGCAACCCTGCATGTCAACTCACCATGTTTTTAGCTGAACATGCACAGCTGCATCATGTGATTAAGACTACTCTATCCCAGTAATCCTTTAGATGATCTGTCTTGCTCAAAAGCGTAAAAGGCTCAACAATCAAGTCTTTTTGCAGCACGTTCCGTCTGTCTGTCTGCAAAAAATTGATGAATGACCTGCTCGGTGACATTTGGCAAAAAAGCTGCCAGCAGAACGGAATATTGATGAGTTCTGAAGTCGCAACAAGTGAAAGTCACTAAAGTTAGGACTCCGTGAGTTTCAATTCTATAATGGGGCACATTGTCATAATGGCGGAGATAGGTAGATAGATAGGTAGATAGATAGGTAGATAGATAGGTAGATAGATAGGTAGATAGATAGGTAGATAGATAGATAGATAGATAGATAGATAGATAGATAGATAGATAGATAGATAGATAGATAGATAGATTTGGTCTCATTGTATGCTTCTTTTTCAGGAAGCTAATGCAGATTCCAGGAAAATTAATCATTTGTAGTACAAACAAAAATCATCCGAACGCTCCGCTGGCCACAATGAAAACAGATTAGGGACTACTAAATAGAGTATCTTAAATCGCATAGGCCTAGCCAAGGGCCAATATTTAATTTCCTGACAGTATTTTCTGCCTGAGGCAGGGCCGTATTAACCTATGGGCAAACGGGGCACTTGCCCCGGGCCCATGACCTCAGGGGGGTCCATGATGAAGCTGAAAAGAGTTGTGACAGTAAAGAAAGTGTGTCGGGTAACTGGCGCATAAATGTACTTTTCAGATTTTTAGAGCGTTTTTGAGACGCAAGGGGCCCATCGGAAACAGTTTGCCCCGGGCCCAGAAATGCGCTAATACGGCCCTGGCCTGAGGGCCATGTAAAATAATTGTACATCATATATAATCATACAGTATATAATAATTCTCAACGCTTTACTTGCTCAGCATAAAATGTTATGACAAGGGCCCCCAGTTTCTCCTATGCCTAGAAGGCCTGATGGTATAAGCAGAGCTCCACGCAGCAGACACTACCAAAGCAAACTAGGGTTGATGCTGTAGTCCATCATCCCATTTGGCTCTGGAATTATTAAGGGTTGTCCCAGGAGCACAACACAGGACTATGCATAATTCAGAGCGTCTGTGTGTGTAGCAACAAACTGCATAGCCAAAGATAAGGTCCAAAAATGAAATGTGATGTTATGGAATGGGCAAGGTCAGTTTTTGTGGAGAGGCTGGAGAAATATAATTGCTATTTTTGTATAGACCACACCTCCCCAGCCTCCCCACCTTTCAGAAATATAATATTTTGACCTGTAATGTAATCATCTCCTTTTGTGGTGCAGCCTGCTTGTTAGTTATTTTGGAACCAGGATTCCAGGTCACTATAGGGCACGTGTTGCCATGGGCAACTGTCCACAATTTGTCAGTTTGTAATGGGTACTGAATATTTTCTTGAGCTTTTAATGGGTACTATCTTGAGTATCTTCACTATCTTTTATTTACTTCACTTTCCTGTCGAATGTTGCCTTAAACTTCTCTTTACATGAACCTCCCACGACAAGAACAGGGAAAAAACAAAACAATAAAACAGCATTAATATCAGTCTTTACACATAAAATATAACAGAACCATATGACCTTATATTGCATTGCACCTGGCAACCAGCCATAATGATTAATTGCAAGTGTAGTTGCAAAATGCCAAAATCTCACTCGAAGACATTAGCATTTTTATTGAGTCCTTATCCCTTTCGCGAAGCAGTTCTACCAGCTTCTCCTCTATACCGTTGCTTCTATAGGAAATGTTGATATATATGTCGGGCCGGATAATTTTCTTTGATGTATCATTCACAGATCATAATCATCCAAGTCTCGTATTCACCCCATACTCATCTTGTGCTCTTGTTTATGTTTCCAAGCAATTTCCGACCTAATACTCTCACTTTATCACCATAAAGCAGACCAATTGCACACTAAGCCAGGCCAATTTCCCCATCACCGCGCCTTACCATGTTTAATTGCACTTTTATGGTAGAATTTCCAATCTAAAACCTCATTTATTGTCTCTGCTTATGAGCGAATAGAATAGAATAGAATAGAATAGAATCTCTTCATTCGGCTTTGGATGATTAAGGTTAATCTTGATGAAGACAACTTACTGGAAAAAATTGCCCCTGATGAATAAGATATTTATCAAGACATAGATGAATCAAATTGATACATTGAAGAATTTTGTCATTAAAATAGAAAATGTTTTGGTCTTAATAGTCAAGTTGACACAATGTGAGTGTATATGATATCCCTGCCCAACCAAGATATAGGCCGACAGTTTATATATAATAATTTGTTAAAGTATATATACACTTCACCTGAATACTGTATACTAATACCATTACAAAAAGATTACACACTTCTGCCTTTGCCTTTCTACCCTAACCGTAGATGAGCTGGTTTACAGTAGACAAATGACGAGTACTTACATTCAGCTGCTGGTCGCCATCAGTGACCTCACTAAAGCCCCTATCAAATACATTGATATGAAGTGCTAAGGTGTCATAAGGCAACGTGTGACCTCATTGATGAGTGGTTTGACTTGGTCAGTGACTCTGATTAATAACATTAGAAGTATAGGATATGACTCACTGGCTGCTTACACGTCATTGAGTTTAACATGGCATGGATAGGGCTATGACACTGCAAGGAACATTTCAGTCCAATTCTGTAAGCACTTGAAGTTTGTCTACTGTAACAACCTAAAATATAACCAACCTGCCTACCATAAACACACTACCATGCATGTCGGGCAACCCTGCATGTCAACTCTCCGTATTTTTAGCTCAACATGCACAGCTGCACCGTGTGATCACGACTACTCTATCCCAGTAATCCTTTGGATGATCTGTCTTTCTCAAAAGCGTAAAAGGCTCAACATTCATGTCCTTTTGCAGCATTTTCCGTGTGTCGGTCTGCAACAAATTGATGAATGGCCTGCTCTGTGACATTTGGCAAAAAAAGCTAGAAGCAGAACAGAAAATTGATGAGTTCTGAAGTCGCAACAAGTGAAAGTCACTAAACTTTGGACTTCCCGAGCTTCATTTCCATAATCGGGCACATAGTGGTGCAAAAAAATTGATAGATAGATAGATAGATAGATAGATAGATAGATAGATAGATAGATAGATAGATAGATAGATAGATAGATAGATAGATAGATAGATAGATCTATGCATTAGGTATCATTGTGTGCTCTTCTTTTTTCAGGAAGCTCATGCAGATTCCAGGAAAATTAATCATCTGTAGTGCAAACAAAAATCATACAAATGCTCTGCTGGGCACCATGAAAACAGATTAGGGACTATACTATATACATTTCCTTGAGGTTCCATGTAAATTATATACAATAATAAACAATTCTAACCACTTTACTTGCTCAGCATAAAATGTTATGACAAGGGCCCCCAGTTTCTCCTATGCCTAGAAGGCCTGATGGTATTATTTTTTTTCATAATCATAAGCAGAGCTCCACGCAGCAGACACTACCAAAGCAAACTAGGGTTGATGCTGTAGTCCATCATCCCATTTGGCTCTGGAATTATTAAGGGTTGTCCCAGGAGCACAACACAGGACTATGCATAATTCAGAGCGTCTGTGTGTGTAGCAACAAACTGCATAGCCAAAGATAAGGTCCAAAAATGAAATGTGATGTTATGGAATGGGCAAGGTCAGTTTTTGTGGAGAGGCTGCAGATATATACTTGCTATTTTTGTATAGACCACTAAGGGCGCTTTAGTTTAGCACTGTTTATTGATGGGTTAGTAAGTCTAAAAGACCCATATAATACAGTTGATCTAATGAATCTAAAGAGCCTGAATTGACTCTCTTACAAGTAAGTCAATCAACAGACAATGTTGGATATTAAACTGCACCCTCATTGGGAGAATACACACAATCAGGGACAGAAAAATTGGGAATGGGAGGATATCACCACCCCCCCCCCTCACCTTTCAGAAATTTTCTTTTTTTTTTCATAATCATACTTTTCACCTAAGTGACCTCTTTTTGTGGTGCAGCCTACATGTGAGTTATTTTGGAACCAGGATTCCAGGTCACTATAGGGCATGTGTTGCCATGGGCAACTGTCCACAATTTGTCAGTTTGTAATGGGTACTGAATATTTTCTTGAGCTTTTAATGGGTACTATCTTCACTATCTTTACTTCACCATGGAATTGTATAACTTCACTTTCCTGTCGAATGTTGCCTAATTATAAATTAAAACTTCTCCTTTCATTAGTTGTTCAGGTGTATACGTATGGTCAGTCCTCATTCAGATTTCTATATGGAGAGTACAGTGTGACCGAAAAACAAATCTTAATTTCAAATTGCATACCACTTCATTTAAGTGGTAAAATAAATATGTGCTAAAATTTTCGAAAATTCCTCCATGTCTAAGTTACTGCCCAAAATTTACATAAATGCCTTTTTGGATAATTGCGGTTATAAATAAACATAAACTTGTATAAACTGTATATGCTTAAAAAAGACATTATTACTGCAGTTACTCCACCCCAGGAACCAGGAAATTACCTTCTGAAAATGTGCCAGGCTTGATAGATAGATAGATAGATAGACAGATAGATAGATAGATAGATAGATAGATAGATAGATAGATAGATAGATAGATAGATAGATAGATAGATAATAGATAGATAGATATATTAAGTCCAGCCCTCCAAGCCCAGTTCTGGGAGCTCATGAAGGTTGATTAATGAGATGGGAGAGAGCGGGGAGTCCTCAAAATATCACACATTTACACCATGTGAGGGATCTTTTACTTCCCCAGCATAGACGCTGATACAAGGGGCCCCCAATTCAACGTCTCATCTGAACAGCATCCAGCTGGGATTTTGCTAATGAAGGTACACTGAAAATTTTGGGTTCCCCACCCAGGATTTGTACCCATGCAGGCAAAGACCTTCAGCTGAGCAGGCAGGCACCTAAGCCACTTGGCCACCATCTCTCTATTGTGAGATATTATGAGATATACTTTTTCATGTTTATATTTTTTTGCTCTAAGATGAAACGTAAAAGCACAGCTGAATAAACGAGAGTAGCAAAGTAACCCAGTTGCACCCAAAAAGAACTATTAAGGATTTGCATAATGTTATGGCATGGATTTTGTTAATGGAAGTCCCTAATTTATGGAGAGTGCCTAGTTTCCAACAAACAGAACATAAGATAATCACATTTGCCTGTTTCTGCTAAAGAGAAGGAAACCCAACTTGAACCTTTTTACCTTTTTCTGTCTGAAAAGGCATTGATTTTACTTGTTCTTTTGAATATCTTCTTCCTGAGTTGATTTTGGGTTGCCCTTGCCTTGCAATTTCTCTATTTGGAAATGTGAAGATCAATTACACAACAACTATAAAATAGAATATGATGTTAAAAGGCATAATCCTTACTGAAACCCCTCAGTTTCTAGGGGCCTATAAGGGCCCGTGGATCTCCGGCGGCCCGCGGATCTTCGGCGGCCCACGGATCTTCGGCGGCCCGCGCACCTCCCGCCCAAAAAGTTTTGACTCTTCGGGCCTTGCTAGTGACAGACCCCCCCAATTTACATGGGCTATTTCGACCACTGACTGTTATAGTGCAAACAAACAACCAATTTATGAATATGAAACTTCGACTCCTGCTGCAGCTGCCATTATTATCTCTAGCTACTTGTATGTATGCTACAATTGCCATTGCTACCTCTATTTCTATTTCGACTAGAGTAGGGCGGGGCAAGAAGCCCGGGTTAGGCGAGAGACCCCCCAGGGTTATATCCAAACTTACATTTTTGGTGCTTTTTCTTATTGATAGGATTGCAGCTAGAGGCTTTTCAGGTGACGTCACAAATTTTCAGGGCAGACAGCACAAAACCATAGTAGAAATTAAAGAAACAAAAAAATGTGCATGGTTTTTGTAACTTTGACTAATTCTTTGAAAGGGGTTGTAAGATATAACTTAGGATATTTTTAAAAGTATAATGGATATCTACATTGCTTCCCTTTATGCCCATCACATAAATATGATTTGGATCATGTTTTTTGCATTTTAGTTCAAAATATAGAGGTCAAACTAAAATATGTGGGTTTGGGCGAGAGGTCCCACATGATATGGGGCATGATGCCCCCTTCACTTGGAAGTCAAGGCTGCTTCAGGAACCATTTAATAATGTGTACTTCACCTTAAATCTTGATGGAATAGCTAATTAAAAACAATTTGGCCAAAATTGAAACTGTTTAAAAAAAAAAAATAAGGTATAAACAGAAAAATTCTGCAATTCAGAAAAAGTGAATAGAATGCCTTAAATATGATAGAAGAACCCCAAGAAATAACTTCTAAGCTGAATGCGCTTGCAAAAAAAAAAATGCCATGGATATATAATAGGAGGCTTCTTGCCCGATGGGTGGGGTAAAGAGCCATTTTCAATTTTTTTACAAAAATGGCCATAACTCCTTTATTAAAATTGGTACACATTTGTTCCACTAGTTATTACTAGAGACAAGTGATCCCTTCCTGACGGCTGAGCACTCAAATAATTGCCCATAAAAAGTAGGTCAAATCGCACCTCAAAGCAGCTACGGACAGTTTAGTCCATGCTCGAATATAAGGGGGGGGGGGCTGCATGCCCCGCCCTACTCTACAACTGCCATTACTACCTCTATTTCAATTATCTTCAATTGCCATTACTACCGCTACTTTTTTTATGCTATGATCATATAGTATGAAAGTTATGTTATTTCTTCTTCTACTTTTTATGTGACGTCTAACTCTATTTAGTAAGTTTATATCTATATGTCTACTACCTCTTCAACAGCCAGTATAGGCCTGCTTCTTACCTTCACTTTTATAATTATGTACTAGGCCTACGTCTTCTTTTTCTAAAACAACAGCTGCTGTTACCACTTCTACAGCCATGGCCGTAAGTTTATGCTCAGTTGCTATGCTTCACTGTGGGGCTATCATTGTGACTGATCATAACAAAAGAAATACTTGCCCAATCTTCACCAAACTTTCAGGAATGATAGTATGTATAAAGTGGCAGGGATTCTGATAAAAAATATGACTGGAATAAAGTTACATAATAACTGTGAGGAAAAATACTAAATTTAATGAATTTTGAACATATAATCAGTTCTGATGCCATGTCATTTGCATGATAGTTATAGTCACCAAAGTCTCTGGCAGCATTGGGCAAACACCAAATGAAGTATTCATGACAAAATCACAATCAAATATGCAGCTTTTACGTTGGTTCATCGGGGTTTGCTAGCAGTGTTTTTATTTGGAAAAATTGGTTATTTCTCAAGAAAGAAAGAAGTAGGAAAACTTTTTTCTTCTGATGAAATGTAATTTGTTTCATCAAATTCAACATAAACAGAGAGCGTTTGACACAATTTCCTTTTCAGATAAGAAGGTCTCTATCTTCCTACTCCTATTTACAAATTTGTCATAACTAAAGAAAACATAGGCTGCGCAGCAGCAAACCTTCAGCGAATAACACCTTTAGAAGATTACAATAATATCATAAAATTGGTGCGTTTACGAAATTGCTTATAGGCATGCAATAGCGGTCGAGTAGTGGCCTTCCATTATCTCTATTTTTCCAATGATTCATAAAGTGTTATACGCATCAAAAAGCACTGCTAAATTAATCGCATAGGTGATTTGTTTAGAAAAACGCATTACTGTATATGCAATAGTGGGGAAGTTTTGGCTCCGATATAAAAAAAATTCTTTTAAATATTTTTTCTCAATATTACAAAAACTATAGAATAGCCATCTGTCAGACCATGAAAAGGCACAACTAGACCATACAAGCCATATGTGTACCAAACTTCATCCATGTATATGGAATAGTGACCGGATGTTGGGCCAGAAACAAAAAGAATAATTTTTATGTTTTTTTCAATATTTGAAAAAGTATATAATATTTTCCATCAGACCTTTCAAAAGGCACAACTAGACCATATTGACCATATGTGTACCGAAGTTTATCCATGTACATGCAATAGTGATCGAGTCTTAGCCCAAAAAACAAAAAAAATATGTTTTTATGTCTTTTCTCATTTTTTCAGAAAGTATAGAATATCTGTCAATTAGACCATCAAAAGGCACAACTAGACCATATAGGCCACGTGTGTACCATATTTCATCCATGCACATGCAATAGTGACCGAGCCTTGGCCCGGAAACGAAAAAAAAAAATGTTTATATTTTGTTAATTATTTCAAAAAGTATTTAAGATCTATTCATCAGACCATCAAAAGGCACAACTAGACCATACAGGCTAGATGTGTACCAAATTTCATCCCCATACATTCAATAGAGGCCGAGTGCCGGGCCGGAAACGATCTATCCGCCCGCCGCCCGACCGCCCGCCCGGCGGACGGACAGCATTTTTACCCAAGTGATTACGATACCTTCTTCGAACTTCGTTCGCTGAAGGTAAAAAATGCTTCTAGTAAAACCCGATGAACAAAAAATTAAAGCATGCATTTGATTGTAATTTTGTCATGAATTCCTAATTTGATGTGTACCTAATACATCCAGACACTTTGGTGACTGCTACCATCAAGGAAATAAGATATAGCATCAGAATTGATTTTATGCTTATATTCAAACAAATTTTATATTTTGCCTCGCCATTACTATTCTATGTCATTTAAAGCTACAATTTCTATCATAACACATGCTACTGTGCACAGGTTATAATTCCTGACAGTATTGTGAAGATTGGTCAAGTATTTGCTATATCGCGATTGGTCACAATGATAGCCCCATAGTGAAGCATAGCAACTGAGCATAAACTTACGGCCATGGCTGTACTTTTGCAAATACAAGTTATACAACTGCAACCAACCAATATTATGGAACAAAGCAACCTCAAAATAAGCTTGTCAGTCATAGTTGTCAACACAAAATTGAGTTTTGCATTTATCTCTGTCTAAATCTAATCATACCCAATCAGTCTCAGTCTCATACTAATAGCTCTTTTCTTTACAACACTTTCAGGAGCACCTTGCTGAAGAGAAGCATTTGTTCTGCCTTGATAGCTTCTGGAGACTGATGGAGAGGCAAACCCTTTGTTGTGAATTACCCTATGTAACATCACGTCCTTTGTTGACATGAGGGGCTAAAGGGTGGCTTATCTTTTTCCAGGACTTGCCCCTTTTAACCCCCAGGACACTGAGCCAAAGTTTCCACTTAGTCAATTCACCCCGTGTCAGGATGATACATAGATTTAAAAGTTTTCTTATAAACTCTTCTCAATTTCTTGTCAGTGTCACACAGTGTGGGGCCTGTTGCCATTATGAAGAAGCAATTTCTTAAAGCCATCTATAAAGCCTGCTGTGCAACTCCATCAGAATATTAATGTCTTTTACAAAGTCATCCAAAAGCTGTCATTTATAAAGCTGATATTGTCAAAAAATGTTCTACAGTGATGGAAATAGATTAAGAAATATTGATTATTTCATGAAGTAGAGTGAAAGAGTATGAAGGCTGTTGTGCACATTGGAATTGCTAAATTTAGAGTTCATTCTACAGCCATGGAAATACAAGTGAAACAAAAAATGGAATCATACACTGCTTTGCAGCCATGGGCGGCCATACTAATCTTTGAGAGACATGATGTATCAGTGCCAGGAAATGGCTTCAGTGCACTGGTCAATATACTAGCATATGACAAATCAAAGAAATGCCCAAGACAAGTGTGTTTTGATATATTTGTCACAGATTCCATCCAATTTGACAGTTGATCATGAAAAATATTTTCTCAAAATTCACAGTTATTGTTGGGTTCCGTTGGTTCTGTAAGTTTTAGATTCTCATCTACTTCTATCTTATGTCTAACTGCTAAAAGCACAAATAGTAACAAACAATGTATACAGTTTATGATCACTCCTGTTGATGTGTGTTAATTAGAATTTGTCATGTGATTTTGGAATTGGCTCCCACTAGTTATGCATTTCTTCAAAATATGCAAATAGGAAAAAATGATTTGCATGCCACAACATTATAAAAATAAGTGAGATGTACAAGGTCAACTATTGAATTTGCACCATATCTGTGTGTTATTTGCTAAATGACCCTGCTTCTGCAATCTCCAAATTCGAATTTCATATGCTTGTATTGTCTATAGCGTATTATTGGAAATCATGCATGTGTTTGCAGCGCTTTGACCTCAAGAGCAAAAACAGCATAAGGGTGAGGCTGTCATAGAGATAACACAGCAGACCCCATGACAGTAAAAACACAAGAAAACACATGAAATGACAATTAATGTGACAGCAAATCTCTTTGTAACCTGTAGTTGACAGCAAGAAACCTGGAATTCAACATTTCATTCAGTGCACTAACACCCATCAAGCTTAATTACATTTGCTCACAAAGGGTGCAATGACCTGAATAATATTATATTTCATAAATATATTCTACATCATCAAGGTGTTGAAGGTCCAGTATACTGTGTGCGTTTTGACATTAATTTTAAGAAAATAGGTATCATTTATGTGGGGTTGTTCAGAGTGATTGACTGGGTGTGGTGTTGAATTGACATCATTGGTACACACGAAGAAGGCTATGGTATACAAATATATAGCTGTTGGAATCTGGTGAGAAACAAATTGTATACAATGGTCCCCGTGTTATATGACTAGCTCTTCAGCAGTCATGATGCAGTCCCTCCTCTGGTGCAAAATTCACTTAAAATACATGTACTACATGTACTGCATGAGGAAGGCGGTCACATAAGACAAGTCGGCCTTAAGACCTACAACAGGAGGTCATACAATTTGATGAAAGTGCAGGGACCACTTTACTGATTTGCAGCACTTCCAACAAGCCAAAAAAGCCAGGCTGTTTCAGAAGACACAAAACCTCTAACAAAAGCAAAAAAAAGAAACACATGAAGTGACAATTAATACGGCAGCAAATCTCTTTGTAACCTACAGTTGATAGTAAGAAAATAGGAATTCAACATTTCATTCAGTGCATGAACACCCATCAAGCTTAATTACATTTCTTCACATAGGGTGCAATGACCTGAATAATATTACATTTCATAAATATATTTGGAGCTCATCAGGGTGTTGAAGGCTACCAGGCAGGGGCGTATCTAGAAATGGCCAGAGGGGGGCCATTACATGGGGTGAATACGGGGCGCTCCGCGGCTTTTCCTATCTCTTCCATGTTAATTTTTGGCCTGAGGGGGGGGGGGCCACGCCACTGCTACCAGGTAATATAATTATACTGTGTGTGGCTCAACATTTATTTGGAAAAATACGGGTGTATAAAACATTCCAGACCTGATAAATATCTGGAACCCTTAAAGAGATGGCTATGCTCTACCCATACGTATGCCTTCACTATATTTTAAAAAGTCCAATGGAGATAGATAGATTGATGGATACAGTAAGTGCAGCCCTCTGAGCCCAGCTCCGGGCGCTCACCAGGGTTGATTGAAGAGAGAGAGCGGGAGTTTTCAACATGTCACACAGAACAGACCCAGAACATACACTCCTGCTCATAAATATGGAATACTTTTTTTGGAAAAAAAGTGTGAAATTAAATTACATTTCAGAGTGTGAATGTAAGCAAGGTCCATTGTAAAGGTCAAGTCATCTTCTCTAATCATTCTCTAAAAGCCTCAACTACATTTTTTGCAAGAATTTTTAATTTTTGGTTGAATGAACATCACCCTAGAACAACCCCTGCATTTCCACATTTCGTGCTGCTGTAACTTTTCTCCCTTGTGTTGAGATTAATTATAAGACATTGTTTGTATCTAAGCTTACTATAAATGACAACACTCAAGAAGCTTCCTTCTGGATATAATCTTGTTCCAATAGTAAAACTGCATGCTGAACTACTCACTAAATATATCTCAAAATTATAAACCACTGAAACCTCATAAATGCTCTCAACAAAAACAAGATGAAAGAATCAGCAAGCCATATGACCAGTGTGAACTGTGATGTCAAAATGGTCAATGGATGATAACAGTAACCACACCTGAGCCTCTCTGATTTGCTCTACATCTTTCATATTTGGCTTCCTTAAAATATGCTAATTAAAAGTAACAGGCGAGTAGTATTACTGGAACCAGCAATATACAAATTCTTAATTTCATTATTATTTTATTATAACCTTAATCATTTCAATTGATATCATGCATAAATTTGCAATCTTCCTGATAAAGTAGTGAATTTCTGTAGTGGACATATAACCAAGGAAGGAACTGTTTACTCTTCATCCTCATCTTCATCCTCATCCTCATCTTCATCCTCATCTTCATCCTCATCTTCATCCTCATCCTCATCATCATCCTCATCTTCATCCTCATCTTCATCCTCATCCTCATCATCATCATCATCTTCATCCTCATCTTCATCCTCATCTTCATCCTCATCTTCATCATCATCCTCATCATCATCCTCATCATCATCATCATCTTCATCCTCATCATCATCCTCATCATCATCTTCATCCTCATCTTCATCCTCATCTTCATCCTCATCTTCATCATCATCCTCATCATCATCCTCATCATCATCATCATCTTCATCCTCATCATCATCTTCATCCTCATCTTCATCATCATCTTCATCCTCATCTTCATCATCATCATCATCCTCATCTTCATCCTCATCTTCATCATCATCCTCATCTTCATCCTCATCTTCATCATCCTCATCTTCATCATCTTCATCCTCATCTTCATCCTCATCTTCATCCTCATCTTCATCCTCATCTTCATCCTCATCTTCATCCTCATCTTCATCCTCATCTTCATGGGCGTCCTCTACATTCTGGATGGCTTCATCCTCAGCTGGGGCTTCCTCAACCATCTGTTGCTCAGCGGCACTGAAATGAGTTTATAGATTTGAAAATGTACATCATCTGCAGACATTGTAGGTGAATAAAATGTTTCAAATGAAAAAGGCAATTTAACTCATAAGTAGTAATCATTTCCACAAAAAATACTCACACAAAAGCCACAAGGAGAGCAGCGAAGAGAGCGAAAATCAGGGAGAACTTCATTGTTCCTTGTTAGTTGTGTCCGTTCCGAGTCTGCAGCTTGGATGACTTTGTGATGAGGAGCTCTGACTTTATAGTAACCCTTTGAGTAACAGGTGTAACTTTAATCCAGAATTGGTATTGTTATAATGCCAGCTGCTGGCTGCAATCCATGGGACATGTCATCAGACTGAATTTGAATAATTATTGGTTAACTTCATGCATAGTATGTTTCAAAGATTATAATGATGATATTCCAAAGAGTATATTCCAAAATTCAAGTGCAAGCCCTCAAAATATATCACTGGTTTATTATTTATGGTTACATATGTGTTGTCTCAATGTATACATTATCAAATTGAAAATCCCACCCCATATCTTTTTAATTTTCAGCATAATTATATTATTTCATAAAAGATATTAAGTTGAATTACCCAGTAATATGTTACGAAGTTATCAGTGTACTGTTTTAATGTCTGATTTCCGAAGTTGAGGAACCAAAGAGACCTGGGACATGCTTCACACATTCCAATTTAACTCCATGACAATAAAATGAATTTCATATCAATTTGTAAGTGGGTGAATACAAAAACAAATTAGCAATCCTTAATGGATTTGGGTTTGCAATACATCAGTCTTTACATTTCACATTAATTTCACATGTGTATTTCTTGTGGCCTTAAGTTATTTTCTCTGTCTTTTGTTTTTGTCTACCAATACGAAATATCAATGTTTTAAATTAATCAGTTTAGCTGCTTTCTTGACCATTTTGATAGGCCAGTTTTCAAATGCCAAAATTTTGGAACAAATCATGCATTGCAAATTGGCAAATTAAAGGACAAACGAAATATGTGACATATGCCATGGATTACGTGTGATCCTCTTTGGGGGATGAAGTCATACATTTGAAATCGAACAGCAAATCATTATATACAACTCTGGAAAGTACATCTTTTACCAAAAGGGAGAATATAAAATGGCACCCTTCTCAGATTCAAGCATCCAAGCTGCAGACTCGGAACAGACACAACTAAGAACCAACAATGAGGTTCTCTCTGATTTTTGCTCTCTTCGCTGCTCTCCTTGTGGCTTTTGTGTGAGTATGATATTATGTACCTTTAATTTTTTATATAATAGGTAGATTTTGCATTACGTGTTATAATAACTATGGTCATTCGTTTAATGATGCTTGCTTACCATTCCAGACTTGCTGAGGAAAACGCTGCAGCACTGGCTGCTCCTGAAGCTGAGAAGAAAGTAGAAAATGTTGCGGAAGAAAAGAAAGAAGAAGAAAAGGAAGAAGAAAAGGAGAAAGAGGAGAAGAAAGAGGAGGAGAAAGAGGAGGAGAAAAAAGAAGATGAGAAAGAAGACGAGGAAGAAGAAGATGATGATGACGATGATGAAGAAGAAAATGAGGATGATGATGAAGATGAGGAGGAAGATGAGGATGATGATGAAGACGATGATGAAGATGAGGATGATGATGATGAGGATGAAGATGAGGATGATGATGAAGATGAGGATGATGATGAGGATGAAGATGAGGATGAGGATGAAGATGAGGATGATGATGAAGATGAGGATGATGATGAGGATGAAGATGAGGATGATGATGAGGATGAAGATGAGGATGAAGATGAGGATGATGATGAGGATGATGAGGATGATGAGGATGAAGATGAGGATGAAGATGATGAAGAGTAAACTGTTCTTTTGCCAATCATGAGTGGAGGCCTATATAGGCTATAGCCATACTCACTACATTTTGCCAAAATCAAACATTTATACATGAGATGAATTACATTAAAGTTTTTAATTTTAATTTGTTGTTGGTGACATTTTGTAAGAAATCTGATAGTAATCAAATTGCTAGATTGAGGAGTTATGCCATAAAGCAGCCACATACTAGGTTTTGGGTGAACCCTTGTGTCTCAAATTATTTGCAATTATGGAAAAAGTACACAAAAACTACCAACTGATCTCATAATGACCTCAACATTTACATTGTCATATTCAACAGAAAAGAGAACCATAATTTTGAATATGGATGAATTTATCACTAACAAATCAACAATAGCAACACTGCACCAACACAATGAGATGCATTGGGTCACCTACCAAACCTGAAATTCTTTGTGTATAGATCTCTCACATGAAAGTGGTTATTAAATCCAAAGTTCCAAAGATGAAAGAGAAGAGACCTTTTATATATATCAAGCAGAGCCTTTGCGAAAATTAATGATGCAAGATGAAAAGACCATTATATATATATATATGTCACAAAACACATTTTGCTTAAACAATAATAAGACACAAACATTACTCTTGAAACAATTTCAAAATTAATTCCAAAATTTTGCTAGAATGGATGGGCTTTATGTCTTGTATTTATGTACTTTGGCAATTCAAGCCATTTTTGAAGCCTTATATAATCAATTAAAGGTTATACATCGTTGTGGGTGGATCCTAGGACGACAAGGCACTCGTTTTCTACGCCGAATCGCTCGTAATTAGTGCCCAAGCAACCCCCAATGAGGAAGAGGATTGTGTCGGCGAGTTGTGAGGAGCCTCGGTGAAGTTCCATTGCTTCATTATTAAACTAGCCTCGCCCAAGGAGCCTGTTGCTTCGCCAAAGCAGCCTGTAGCCTCGTCCAGGCACCTCACAAATACTCAATTACGCCCAAGCAAACAGCTGTTTCGGTGAGGCACACAGCTGTTTTGGCGTTTCATCAGAATCTTTGCGTCGGCGAGTTGTGCTGTTGCGTTGCCGAAGTTGTATTGACTCAATGATAAAGTAGCCTCGCCCAAGCAGTCTCTAGCCTCGCCCAAGCAATCTGTAGCTACCTTCGCACAAGCACTTTGGGGGTCTTTCAGGTCTTTTGCATCATGAGTCTTTGCTTTGTCAAGATTCAACAGGTTGAATCTTTGGTGAAGCAAATTCTTGCTTCACCAACCTGTCACGTGATTTCTAGGAACTTTTGGTGAGGAAGTTTAAGATGCGCCGTGGACGAAATTATCGTCGCCGAATTGTTGAAAGTAGTTTAATTATCTCCTACTTTCCTGGAAAAGTAAGAATCGCCGTGGCAAGAAACCCATGATATGTCTCCGTGTGAACTAGGCATGAGCTTACACAGCTACCTTCTCATCTAACAGACAAAAATGCATGTTAGAACCCGAAAGAATTGTTTATGCTTGCCGCTAGCAAACTTACAAAACTATTGCTTCATGCATGCATTCAAACTTTCAAAGCAACCCACAGTTGATGCTTCACCAGACAGGCTTTACAAGGCTTGGTACTCATCCACTCTCTGACGATCTGATAAAAACTTTTCACTGGCTGGCATTTCATTACGGATGGTTGTTGGAAACACAAACATAGAAAGCACAGCAGCAAACCTCCAGCGAACAACTTCACATCACCAAATACGGGGATTCCATTGCAAGCGAAAGTGATGAAAAGACAAGACTGCGCTGGCAATGGAATTGTCACATTTGACAATGTGTGTTGAGGAATTTGTAGGACAAACATTTCTAAGCAGATCTCAAGGTGATACTATATTGATGTTTTGGCTGACAATGATCCATGCATTCTGCCCAATACTGCCATTTGACCTCAAATTCAGTATTCCTTTTTTTTAAAGTGTTATATATGTAGCTAGAGAGAATGCATCAAGCCAAGGGATAATGTTTTCAATATTGCAGTATAAGCTTTGGGTGGCCATTGCCCAAAGTTACAGAGGCCAGGATATGCAACACAAACTGACAGATTTCTTGATTTGAACAGAATTATCTATAAATGACAGTCAAAATAATTGATATGTGATGTCAGAAAAGATTGCATGTCGTACGTATTAATAAAGGTGTCTATTTCTTGAGATATAGGCTGCAGTAATACTTAATTAAACTGGACGGATAGAGCAAAAGATGAAAAATTCTGTCAAAATGTCAAATTGGGGTGCCAGATACTCCACGAGTCCATGATAAGATGTAATAGAAAGGTGATACTGATGTACATGTGCCATGCACTGCGGCTCCTTGAAGGACTCCAATATTAAAAGATAGTAATCATAGTATCCTCCTTTCACAGTGAATGGATGATTGGGGCGTTACTACCTGTAGTTGTGCATTTGGTATGTAGGCCTATTAGGACACAGGGAGGACAAAGCAAACAGGCAAAGGATTATAGAAGCTGCTGTCCAACATACATTGTAAGTCCAGGTGACCCGGCCAGAGTGGGAATCCAATCCAGGACCTAGCTATTGGCAGCCCAATACGCCACTGACTGAGGGTACCCTCCCCCTATCATTTTGCAAGCAGGAGAAGGAGATGTAGTATAGTAGACAAATAGATAGATATGGTAGGGGAGAGCGGGGCATGATGGGCACCTTAACTTTGAAGGTCCACCATGTCATTACTATGCCAACAAAGATTACTATTTGTTGCTGACTGGTTTTGCATAAGGTTCTACTTTAAGCATAGAAAATCTTGTTTCGCTCAATGAAATAGTGTTTGAGTTATAAGCACTTTTAAGTTTTTGACAGGTGCCCATCATGCCCCGCAAGGGTGGGGCATGATGGGCACCTTGTTGGGGCATGATGGGCAGCTTCAAATGTTGATCAATACTTATGGCATTATAGTTGTAAACTGAAATAATTCCAATATTCTTAATAAGAAAACTTGCATTACATGATAAATGGTAGTTATTGAACCATCTCAGCAAACCATAATCACTTTTTCATCTAAAAATGCAGGTAACAATCCAAAAACGTAAATTTTAACTTCATAAAAGGTGATTTGGCACACAAATTATGTTCTTAATTCTGTACCTGATGTAGTAAATAAGATAATACCAATAGATATTGAAATGGGCAGTATTGTCCATTCTTGCCAATCTTCAACTTTTGTATTGCAGGAAATACATACGATTAGTTTACATGGGGCCTGGGCCCATCATGCCCCAATCAAGAGACCCATCATGCCCCAAACTTCATTTTTCATAAATGCCCTCAGACACCAGTTTCCAAGAATAAAGTCAAATCAAAGAGTTTTCATGCAGAATGTTGAGATATCTCTTTGTGAAAGTAAAACAAGACAGCTGTTAAAATATCACATACGCATCATCACAACGCACTTGGAAAATCAGGGAAAAATGTTGTTAGGGCTTCAAAATCCCAGAAAGGGCAATAGGGTAAATGTGGGTAATATCACGCACATAGTGCGTGGTATTACACTGCAGTGTTTCTATATGGGTACCAGGCCTGAAGTATAATAACTATCATGACCAAAAGTAAAGCTTTTGATTGATATAGAACTCAGGGGTCAAGAAAATATCAAATTCCATCGAAAAACAGCTTCTTATAGCACTTTGCACATAGTTAAAACAACTAGGGTCATTTAACCTTTTCTGTGGGTAATATCACGCACTTTTGTTTAATATCACGCAGCAGTAGGTGTTATATGACGCAATTTGAGGTTATATGACTCAGGTTGATTGCCTGACTATCTATTCATCTATCCAACACCAGTAAATTGTTTATCAGTCAGTCTGTGTTCCTGACCATAGCTTTCTATCGATATGTATATCTATCTATCTATCTATCTATCTATCTATCTATCTATCTATCTATCTATCTATCCATCTATCTATCTATCTATCTATTCACAGGTGTAGAAACCAGGGAGGTGCGGGGGGGCACCCTGGTAAATTGACATTGAATTCAGGGGCAAAGAAATTTGGGAAGACTGCTCCCAGAATAAATCACCTACCCTATGCCTAATATATCTATCCATCTATCTTTCTAGATATCTAGTGGAATAAGTGATAAGTTTATATTGTTTTTCGGAGTTTGCGCTCTGCATGAATGCATGGGGACTTGAGTATTATATCATATGAAAAAACCCTCCTGCAGTAAAATGAAATCCCAAACTTATAAAGTGTGGAACTATTGTTGGAGAAATTTTAAAAGCAAAAAGGTTTGTAGGCCTAATACTTCCAAATAGGGCTGCAGGTTGAGCAGAATCCTGGCCATTTCTAGTGGGGGGGAGGGAGAGTGGGGTTCAAAGGCATCCGCTCCCTGTAAAATAAATGCATTTTTCGGCCAAACTCTAGATGGGGGGGGCAACATTTTAGGGTACGTAACACATTTAGGGCAAATTGAGTGGAATAATCATATCAGATTTTGTTTTAGATTATATAAGGAAATTCAATGCCAGAAAGGGGGGGGGATAGATTTGGTAGAGAATCAGGAAAAACAAATTCACTTCTACAACACATCTTCAAAATTTCCTTAAAATTTGAAACAAATTGTCTCTCATTCTAAAGGGAGGTGTTTCCTTGTCAGACACTTTAAATAGCCATCAGTTATCCATATTATTGACCAAGTATCATTTGGTGCCCATGAAAGATTATAATTA
Source organism: Platynereis dumerilii (assembly GCA_026936325.1). Classification (NCBI taxonomy): domain Eukaryota; kingdom Metazoa; phylum Annelida; class Polychaeta; order Phyllodocida; family Nereididae; genus Platynereis; species Platynereis dumerilii. The sequence continues at coordinate 9,296,392 of JAPTHN010000016.1, read as the reverse complement.
GAGCTGAAGACATTCATCATCTAATCAAATACATGAGAGTTGATTTTGCTGAAATACATGCAGCGAATTTTCCGTAGTCATGAAGATCGGGTAAAAATCCAGTTTTTTTCCAATTTGCGTAAGAAATTTAAGATTTTAAATAATTTTGGAATCAATAAAATGGAGTTAGTGTCTTCAGCTTATCATATACCAAAAATCCATGCTCAAAGCCTGATTAAACTAACCGTTACTAATGAATAATGAGGCGCAGTGGGTAGGAGTATGCAACTGAAATGAAGGTTGGAAGCATCTTTAAACTTTGGCTGCAGAGATTTGAAAAAAGATGCGTGATATTACCCCCAATGTGCGTCATATTACCCCAAAAATGCGTCATATTACCCCAAAAATGCGTCATATTACCCCCTGAACATGAGTGATATTACCCCTGGTCTTTACCCATTACATTTTAATGCATACCAGTGACATAATCAATGCAAACATTCTGTGTAATAATTTTTTGAAATCCTGTGTCATGCCTTTCTTACATCTTTGGTCCACATTGAGTATATCACTTAAAAAGCAGCCACTATTACATATCATTTAGATTCAGGAAACTGTATAAAAAAGGCATAAATATTGACAGAAAACTACTAAATTGCTTGGAACCTATCTGCAATATTGTCAGTGCCACATACAAGCTTAAGAGGTTATCAGGCGAAGTTACCTGATTCATTTGCACAATTTTTTACCTAAACCACTTGTGATTTCTTCCATGCCTGTTCTTTAAATGGCAATTAAGTTAGGTGTGTGATATTACCCACATGCGTGATATTACCCACTCTTACCCTATCTGCTAAAGCATTGGTATCTGAACCATGTAATTTTTTCTCCAATAATGGCTCGCAAAAGGTATTCTAAACAACAAACATCAGCTTTTTCCAATGTTAAACTTTGGAGTTAAAGCCCAAACTCATCATACCCCGGGGGGGGGGGGCATCATGCCCCGTCCTCCCCTAAGTTCAGCCCTCTAAGCCCAGTTCTGGGTGCTCACGAGGGTTAATGGATGAGATGGGAGAGAGGGCAGGAGTCCTCGACATATATGTTACACATTTACCCCATGTTAGGGATCTTTTACTTGTCCAGCATAGACACTGATACAAGGGGCTGCCAATTTAACGTCTCATCCAAACGACATCCAGCTAGTATTTTGCTCATGAAGGAACACTGAAAATTTTAGGGTCGTATTAGCTGTAGTTGTCTGTGTACCAAGGTATAAATAATAGTTACATCAAAGTGGTATCATCAGTTATCACAGCTGTAACATCATATGTGACAGTGAACGCCCTGTAACATCATATGTGACAGTAAAGGCCCAGTAAATGGGGGAAATTGTTTCACCATAAAAGGCCATCAAATGATGAACTGGACATCTGGGACAGTTACTTGTTAATCTTTGTCGTTGTGGCATCTGCATGCCTGGCTAATACAAGCAAATCCACTGCTGTAACTCCCAAGATAGGGCAATGTACCAAAATGGACATGTTCAATAGTTCAATGCCCTAGACTGCTCTGCTGAAGCTGCTAAAGCCAAAGCATTGCCCTGGCAACAGAGTTCATGAATTAAGCAGGTCAGCCACCTCTTGTAGGTCATAGCCTATTCATTCATCTTTGTGCATGGGGTAACTTCAAATTAGTTTCTGCCAGGCCAAGGCCGGCCAATCCGCCCGGTGCACAGAGCCAATTAAAATACTTCCGAGGAAGAATCAGGTATAACGTATAAGGAGAATGAAAAACATAAGCCTATGATAATTTGAATTATTGAATATGCCTATAACATGTAGATCTCTAATTTTCTATATGCTGATGCCAGGAATTGGATGAGGAGTTAGTGCCATGCTTAGTTGTAAATGTTGTGATTACGGCTTCCTATTGCAGGATACCGGGTTCAATTCCAGCTTTTGCCACCTCGCCTGCACCTATGTTGGATGGCTGCTTCACTCATCCTTCCCTTCATTGCGATGAGCACACTGCCTCTTTTCCTGGTATGCCTTCCAACGTACATAAATACAGATCATAAAGCCCTGTCATCAATCCATCCTTTCTGCCAGCAATTACAATTGTAATTGAAATTGTTTCAAGAGGAGTGTATGTGTCTTATCTTGTAAACAAAACGTGTTTTTGTTTGCATGCCATATATAGGTCCTACATAAAATGTTCCTTTCATCTTGTATCGTTAATTTTCGCATAGGCTCCTGATATATATATATAAAAGGTCTTTTCTCTTTCATCTTTGGATCTTTGGATTTAATAACCAGATACACAAAGAATTTCAGGTTGGGTAGGTGGTTCAATGAATCTCACCATGCTGCGCTTAAAGCAGCGCTTTTCTTGTGGTGCTAGTATGTACTCGTATCCTACATCAAGCCAAGTAGCTCCACCTCCTACTTTTTTTAAGCGGAGAGAGATGCATTTGTTTGTGACCCCCAACCCCTGTATGACGATGAGATGATGTCAGTGCAGTGTTAATAATGATGTTTTGTTAGTACCTAAATTCATCCGTTTTCTAAATTATGCTTCACTTTTCTATTCAACATTAATAAACATTACAAATAAAATGTTTACGGCATTATAAGATCAGCTGGTAGTTTCTGGGTACTTTTTCCATAATTGCAAATAATTTGAGACACAAGCGGTCACCCAAAACCTAGTATGTGAGTATGTGACTGCTTTATGACATACATAACTCCTCACTGCACAAATTTGATTACATTTGGATTTGTTACAAACTGTTTCTGTCTTTATTTGATTGTAATGTTGATCTTACTTGTCCATGCTCTACAGCGGGAGTAGCATACCCATAACACCCCCTTTTTACAATGCATTAAATCATGCATTAAAAATTCGAATTCAATTTTAAAACTTTTTAAATGTAATTTATTTCATGTACAAATATTTTGTTTAGGAAGAATGTAGTGAGTCACTAAGTATGGCAAAAGGCCTGTGCTTGTGATAGCTCAAAGAACTGTTTATTCTTCATCATCTTCATCATCGGTATCAAGTCAACTAGTAACCATGCCAACTGGTAACCAAACCAACTGGTAACCAACCAACTAGTAACCAACCAACTGGTAACCAAAAACCCTACCAACTGGTAACCATCCATTTTTTGTGGGTTACCAAGTCGTAACCACGGATTTCAATTAATTTCATGGCCATACCAACTAGTAACCACCAAATTCTTACTAACTACCAAGTCGTAACCAAAACTAAATAAGATTTAAACCCAAGAAATCTCTGTAAATTTAATGAATAAATAATAACACATGTTTGTTCTAAGATAAATTATCCAAATATAACTATATAAATCTAAATATTTATAATTACAATGATAAAATAAAATATTGGAGATAGTAAGTTGGTAACTGTTGGTTACTAGTTGGTTCACTCTGAATTTCCCTGGTTACCAGTTGGCAAGAGCCACTGGTTACGAGTTGGTAAACAATTTTCTTTTTATGGTTACTAGTTGGCCATGGCCTGTTCATTACTGAGTGTCATGGTTACTAGTTGGTCAGTAAAAATCAAAAGTGGTTACGAGTTGGTGTGGTTACCACTTGGCATGGTTACTAGTTGACCTGTATTCTCATCATCATCCTCATCATCATCCTCATCATCTTCATCCTCATCTTCATCATCATCATCCTAATCTTCATCCTCATCATCATCCTCATCTTCATCATCATCTTCATCCTAATCATCATCCTCATCTTCATCATCATCTTCATCCTCATCATCATCCTCATCTTCATCCTCATCTTCATCCTCGTCATCATCCTCATCATCATCCTCATCATCCTCATCTTCATCATCATCATCTTCATCCTCATCCTCATCATCATCCTCATCTTCATCATCATCATCTTCATCATCATCGTCATCTTCATTCTCATCTTCATCTTCCTCATCATCATCATCCTCCTCATCATCATCATCCTCATCATCATCTTCTTCTTCATCATCATCCTCATCTTCATCCTCATCTTCATCATCATCATTCTCCTTATCATCCTCATTTTCTTCTTCATCATCATCCTCATCATCATCGTCATCATCATCATTTTCCTCATCATCCTCATTTTCTTCTTCATCATCATCGTCATCATCTTCTTCCTCATCTTCTTCTTTCTCCTCCTCTTTCTCCTTTTCTTCTTCCTTTTCTTCTTCTTTCTTTTCTTCTTCTTTCTTTTCTTCTTCTTTCTTTTCTTCTTCTTTCTTTTCTTCTTCTTTCTTTTCTTCTTCTTTCTTTTCTTCCACAACATTTTCTACTTTCTTCTCAGCTTCAGGAGTGGCCTGTGCTGCTGCATTTTCCTCAGCAACTCTGGAATGGTAAGAATCATTAAACACATAAGTTATTAAATGCAAAATCTACCAATTATATGAAAGATGGAAAGTTCATAATATCATACTCACACAAAAGCCACAAGGAGAGCAGCGAAGAGAGCAAAAATCACAGAGAACCTCATGGTTGGTTGTTAGTTGTGGCTGTTCCGAGTCTGCAGCTTGGATGCTTGGATCTCAGAAGGGTCCCATTTTATATTCTCCCTTTTGGCAACAGATGCATTTTCCAAAGTTGTGTATAACAATTGCTGTTTAATTTCAAATAGATGATGACTTCATCCCCCCTGAGAGGATCACACATAATCCATGGCATATGTCACTTATTTTGTTTGTCCTTGGATTCGCCAATTTGCAATGCATGATTTCTTCAACACATTTGGCATTTAAAAAATGGCCCATCGAGGGGTGCAGGCCTAAGTTGATTGATTGAGAATATTGAGACTTGGAAGACAAAAATAATAGACAGAGAAAATTAGTTATGGCCACAAGAAATGCACATATAAGGTGTGAAGTTAGTGTGAAATGTATAATATGGCAAGCCCAAATCTAATAAGGATTGCTCATTTGTATTTTAAAAAATTCACCCAATTACACATTGATATAAAAAATGTTGTTTTGTTGTCATGGAGTAACATTGGAAAATGTGAAAAATTACCCAGTTCACTTTAATTCCTCAACTTTGCAAAGAGCATGACAATCAAACATTAAAACTATTAAAACACTGATGACCTTTCATATTCATTTTACATTTAGTTATTTATGGAATGATTTGGGGTGGGATTTTCAAATTGATAATAATAGTGTATTGTCTCAATGTAGGTATATATTCTCATAATATATACCTAAACTGAGACATTACAATACATATACAGCAATTCATAATAAACCAGTGATATATTTCGAGGGCTTGAATTTGAAGTTTGGAATATACTCATCAAAATATCATCATTTTAATCCTTGAGACACACCATGCATGAAGTTAACCAATAATTTCACAAGTTATTTAAATTAAGTCTGATGACACATCCAATGGATTGCAGCTAGCAGCTGGCATTATGACAATACCAATTTGGGATTAAAGTTACACCTGTTACTCAAAGGGTTGGTATAAATTCGGACCTCTTCATGACAACATCATTCCAAGCTGCAGACTCGGAACGGACACAACTAACAACCAACAATGAGGTTCTCTCTGATTTTCGCTCTCTTCGCTGCTCTCCTTGTGGCTTTTGTGTGAGTATTTTCGTTGAAATGATTAATTCTTACATTTTATTTTCCATTTGAAATATTTTATTCATCTGCAATGTCTGCTGTCGATGTACATTTTCAAATCTGTATACTCATTTCAGTGCCGCTGAGCAACAGATGGTTGAGGAAGCCCCAGCTGAGGATGAAGCCATCCAGAATGTAGAGGACGCCCATGAAGATGAGGATGAAGATGAGGATGATGATGAAGATGAGAATGAGGATGAGGATGAAGAGGAAGATGATGAGGATGAAGATGATGATGAAGATGAGGATGAAGATGATGATGATGAAGATGAGGATGATGATGATGATGATGAAGATGAGGATGAAGATGATGATGAAGATGAGGATGAAGATGAGGATGATGATGAGGATGAAGATGATGATGAAGATGAGGATGAAGATGAGGATGAAGATGAGGATGAAGATGATGATGAAGATGAGGATGATGATGATGAAGATGAGGATGAAGATGAGGATGATGATGATGATGAAGAGGAAGATGATGAGGATGAAGATGATGATGAAGATGAGGATGAAGATGATGATGAAGATGATGATGAAGATGAGGATGATGATGGGGATGAAGATGAGGATGAAGATGATGATGAGGATGAAGATGATGAGGATGAAGATGATGATGAAGATGAGGATGATGATGAGGATGAAGATGAGGATGAAGATGATGATGAGGAAGATGATGAAGATGATGATGAAGATGAGGATGATGATGAAGATGAGGATGATGATGAGGATGAAGATGAGGATGATGATGAGGATGAAGATGAGGATGAAGATGATGATGAAGATGAGGATGAAGATGATGATGAGGAAGATGATGAAGATGAGGATGAAGATGATGATGAAGATGAGGATGAAGATGATGATGAGGAAGATGATGATGAGGATGATGAGGATGAAGAGTAGACAGTGTCTCCTTCGATTATATGTCCACTGTAGAAACTCACTACTTTATTAAGAAGATTGCAAATTTTGCATGATATCAAATGAAATGGTTAAGGTTATAATAAAATTATAATAAAATTAAGAATTTGTTTAGTTCTGGTTTCAGTGAGACTGCTCACCAGTTACTTTTAATTTGCACATTTTAAGGAAGCAAGTGTAAAAGATGTAGAGCAAATCAGAGTGGCTCAGGTCACCGTGTAAACATAGTTTTAGGAATTGGACAAGGCCATCACCAACTGTTGGGACTGTCCAGTGCCAGTCCTGGTTTCTTCCAGAAAAAGTTATGTGAGTTCCTCACACTATGTCTCATTTGACCACTTGTTGATGCTCGCGAATTGACCATATAGGTGGCGGCCCATCGGCTAAAAAAATTGTATGCAAGATTACAGCACTTGTTCCAATGGTGGAACTGAACTGTTGGAAATGAAAGAGGGGTCAACTAGTAGACTGCATGTAGAGTCAATTGCAGACCTGTGAATGTGATCAACAGCTCAGGCCACATCAAATGGTGTAATCAATGCAGAAATCAAAGCTTAAATATATATATATACATATCATATAATTATTTAATTATAAGATTATATAATTATACAATAGCAACAAAATAGCCCAAACTGACTCTTATAAGATTGGATAAGATACGATAAGTACAAAATGTACTAGGATAGCATCAAGTCAAGAGATCAGTAGTGTTTTCGAAGTTGCAGTATAAGTTGCAAAATTTGATGATTAGATGTTATCCGCTGAAGGTTTGCTACAATGCAGTCTACGTTTGTGTTCCTACAACCATCCGTGATGAAATACCAGTCTGAAAAGTTTTTATCATCAGAACACTGCAGAATCTTGTAGTGGATGAATACCAAGCCTAGCTTGCAAGTAGCTTGCATCGCTGTGGAATGTGGATTGCTTTGAATACATAGGAACAATAAGTATGCACTTAAGAACAGCTATGCATTATTATATTATTATGTAGACCTATATAATAGCCAAAAATAATTGGATCAAATCAGTAACAATTAACACATTAATTTTCGTCAAGAAAATCAGTGATTAAAAAAAAAAAACACTAACTTTTTAGATACACTTACCAGCAAAAGAAACGCAACACTTGATTTTGGCTTATAATTTTGCAAAGAAATTTTTTTGGACAAAACTAATTATATGGTATTGAACCTAAGATCAACTAGTGTCTTTGTGCCAAAAATCATTCAGCTGTGACCATTTCATGTCTGCCTTTTGACTTGTTTATCACATTTCAGTTTTTGTAATAAAATATGACCTTAGCAACAAGTTAAACCAAAAATAAAGGTGCCATTTTAAATAATGGCTAAACAGATGATAATAGCTGAAAAATTAGTGCAGCAGCACTGTTTTTGAATTTTACAGGACAATTTGAAAATTGGAGTTTTGCACATTTCAAAATGTAGCAGACAAAATCTCTATGGTTCGGGCCATTAGAATTGAGCTTTTTTAATACAATTTTCAGACAATTTCACAATGTTGTCTAAGAATTGCCACAATTTTTTTCAGAGCAAAATTCAGAGTTTAACACAATTTTTTGCGACGACGAAGGCAATATTCTTAAAATCACGTTAAAATGACTTGCATACAATTTTTAAATAAAAAAACAATATGGATCAAGGCACGAGATGTTCCAGATTATTGAGTCCAGACACGGACTAAACAGATACGCCAGCAAAAAAGTTCCAGGTCTGTACTTCTAAGTAAAATTTCTCATTTTAGAATTCTGAAAAGTCCCTACAGGGGGTGCTGTGGTCTAGGACTCCAATAATTCCAGCAGCCCGGGGGGGGGGGGGGGTAGTCACTCTGAAAGGGTGTATCTCGAGGCACCGCTTGATGGTTTAGGTTTTTTGGCCTGCTTGGATTAAAATGGTTTTGGTTTTTTGACAATTCTGATTAATTTGGTTCTGGTTTTTGCAACCCCAACATGTTTGGAACCTTTAGAATCGGCTTCAAAAGTGGATTAAACCATGAAGATTAAATTGGTTACCAAAAACTTTTTTGAAGGATTAAAATGGTTTGTGGTTTTGACGTAGTTTCCGGATTAAAATGGTTCTGGTTTTATAAATTGCCGTGGCGCATCCATATGCTAAAGTCCGCGAAGTACCCCCCCCCCCCCGGCCTGGGGGTCCAGCAGTTTTGCCACTATCACTTTTTTCTTTATAAAGAAAAATTTTGATTTAAAGATTAGCCTATTCAATGAGCATATAGTCCTAGCTATAACCAGATCTAGTAAATAGCCTAATGTGCAAGTTTAAGCTGCTCTTTAGTGACTCAGTTACTTGGTTGTGCAACTTGCTTAAAGTTGAGAAAGAAAAAAATCCATGATTGCCAATTTGCCAGCTATAGGGTTGCATTAAAGCCTGCATAATTAATTTAGCATGACATAAAATAAAGAGAACATGATACAAGCCTGGGTAACATAAACCACCTGTACCTGCCACTGTGCCACATCACATGGCAAGTGTCCCTTTAAAGTTCTTGAGAAGTTTGCATGCAATGACAGTTTGGCGGTTTGTTCCGCTAGAGTGCGCACCTGCGTAGCAAAGCGAATTCGCCCCTCACTCATCCGGGCATTCAGTTTAAAATCTCAGAGTAGGAGAGAGTTGACCGGTGTGTTAGGAAACGCTGGTTAATTGCAAAATTGTTGGATTATTTGAGTGTTTTCAGGTGATTTGAAGCAACAGACATTTACCTGAAGTTGTTGCGAAGGAGTGGAGCAGCGTTACACAAGGCATAGCCGAGTATTTAATGGTTAAATCGATCTTTAATTGCAAATTCAGAATGGGCTGTGCAGTAAGCTCAGACGAGCGGGCTGCCATCGAAAGATCAAAGACAATCGACAAATCTTTAAGACAGGATGGAGAAAAAGCCTCCAGAGAGGTCAAGCTTCTGTTATTAGGTAGATATCTACTCGATTTACTTCGTGTCTAAATGTCATAGTCGTGCATTCTCTGGAATTGATTAAAATCGTCTTTGTTTTTCTGTTGCAAATGACGCTGTGTAACAAAAATGGCGGCGATTTGATTATTAACAGATCGTCTCCAAATGTGACATGTGTTGCACTCATGGTTGTTACTTGTGACTGTCCTCTGATTTATTGAACATAATACAACAGTAAAATGGACAGTAGACCATTTTCGTGCCATATCAACACCTTATAAGGTTGCTAGCACCATTGGACTACTTGCATGTATTTTGTGAACCAGTAAAAACAAACAAAATAGCAGGTGCACAACTTGCCTCATGAAGATGTGTATTGAATGAGTTTTCATGCCATGGCATGTATTTGTGTGGACAAACAACCGGTTTAATTCTGCATTAATTTTTTCCAGGGGCTGGAGAGTCTGGGAAAAGTACCATTGTGAAACAGATGAAGTAAGTTCATTGTCAAATTGATAAAAAAGAAGTAAAATTTTCGATTCAAAAATAGTTTTGAGTCTGGAGATTCAAATAATGATTATATCTAAAGAAAAGAGTGTTATCTAAAGATAGATTTCGTAGATTCAATTTAGACTTTTCTGTGACTGTGAGGCGCTGACAAATACGATCCGAGAGATAAGAATTTCTGTAAAATTTTTAACAATTGACACTGGTCATGCATGACATAGGTCCTATTGAGTTAAACACATAGGCCTAATTGGTTTTTAATATGTTTTACAAAAGATATTTTTATGTTTATTAATTACGGCTGATTCCCTGAGGATTTCCATAATTCTTTTAGGCTTAATTGGTGGAAATTGAATGTGCTTCAACATTTCTTCAAAATTTTTAGCAAGCAGTTATTCAAGAATATTAATCTTGGATTGTCAACCGAAATAATTCCATTGAAGTTATGAATTGCTTATGATTGATGTTGCTTTCACCTTTTCCTTTCAGGATTATTCATGAAAAAGGTTATACCCAGGAGGAATGCCTACAGTATAAGCCAGTGGTCTATAGCAACACCATACAGAGTATGATTGCTATCATTAGAGCCATGGGCAACTTGCGAATTGATTTCGGCCATGGTGACAGAGCTGTAAGTCATAGCGTTTTTTTTTAATGCTCTTTTGAACACTTTGATGTTTAGTTATGAATTAATTAGTGATCATTATCAACACGATAAGGACGCATTTAACATAGGTGGAATAATGTGAAGGAATTTTGAGATCTGGTGCTGTAAGCCTGAAAGGTGACCATGCTGTTTGTAGCAATGTTTGATTTTAATTCTTTCGTGGTTGATTTGTTTTCATGTGATTTTAAAATTTTTGTCATTATTTTGTTATTCAAGCTTTCAAATTTTTAAGCATCAGCTACTACTAGCTGATCGCTTCTTACAATCGTCGTTTTCGTCGCAGGCAGGCTGTTACCACACAACGTCCATGATTTCTCTATTAATCTGACGAGTGAACCAACCAAATTACTCCTGGACCTTTATTAGCACCTAACCACGAGACAGTGTTATATTCCGGACATACGAGCGCATATATCCTCTTATTCAGGCCATTTTATTTCTCTCCCCATCCCGCACAACCTTCTCCGTCCGCCATTTTTTCTTGACTGGAAGCGGGTGACGTCGGCCAACTTCGGCGTCTGACGAAGACACCCGAAGTATCAAATGCTTTTTTTTTTTCGGTTCTCATTTGCCGATTTTAAATATTTCTTCATTTGCACACTAACTTGACACCTACTACGACCATTTGCACTCCTGTTTTCATAATTTGCGGTCATTTATTGAAAAAAAAAAAAAAAATGGTCAGCCAATCAGGTCACGGCATTTCGCTGGATTCCAATATGGAGGACAAGAGGAACAACACTTTGTGTTTGCAGACAGATTTCAGCTGGAATGATCATATATGGCCTTAAACATGACTGCGAGGTATTTAAACTTATGAAGTTAGGTGTAATTGGCATTGTACTATACCGTCTGACCGACTGCCTTGTCAATACAGCAAAATAAAGCTGACAACCCGATTATCGCTCGTTATGAACGAGCGTCATTTGCGTGTCAATGGGACTTGCTAAAAAGCGGGTAGAAAAAAACGGGGTAGCGGGTGGGCGCAAAATAAACACAGGGAACAATAGGAAGCACTCAGAACAAACAGAGGGTTATTCTATGGATGTCCAGTAGAACAACATACCTGTCTACCCGCTCCTATTTTACCCCTCTACCTCCACTACTTGCAATCAGCTGGTAATCAGGCAATTAGCACCTTTTTTTTATACAAGAAGAAAACAAGAATAAATATCTTGAAAGTTGATTGCACTTTGATCAATCATAAATGCTGCAAGTGGCAATTGACAAATGATCTGTCTAAGGCTCTCTTCAATGGCAATTTGCTTTTTTGGAAAAGGTTCACTTGCTTTTGAATTAGGGACCGTTCAGAATTTATGACTGGGGGGGGTGGGAGTTTTGGCCGAGGGGGTAATAACTTTTCACACGTGATTCAAGGGGGGGGGCATTAATTTTTGACAACACTTCGAAGGGGGGGGTAAGAAATTTTAACAAAGAAAAAATGTTATAAATCACGCATAAACTCACTCTATCTAGATTATTTTACGCGCAAAAGTCCGCGAAATGACACAAATCTGTATGCGTGACTTTGTATAACAGTACATATATGTGTGTATTGCTCTGTATGTCGAGGGGGGGGGGAGGGTACTAAAAAAACACATGAAACCTAAGGATGGGGTACTAAAATTTTGCATGAAACTCAAGGGGGGGGGTATCAATTTTTGACGGGAAGTTCTGACAAAACTCCCACACCCCCCCCCAGTCATAAATTCTGAACGGTCCCTAATCTATAGATAGACTTATATACCTATCTTTAATAGGAAATTTAATGTCGTTTTTTTCTAAGCATTGATGTTAAAAAAATACTGCCAAACAGCCACTAAATTGCCAAGATTAAAAAAGCGGAGAATCTCAGCATTCCAAAATGGGGTCTGCCATTTCTGTACACCGAATGGCCATGTAACTGTGAACAATCAATTCTAGGCCTCTCAGGTAGCGGAAAATGCAGCAGAAGTAATGTAGCGGGTGAAGCTACTATATATAGGGGTAGCGGCCACTGTTGTATCAGTGTCTAGACTGTGTTGTATCAGTGCCATCCGCTACCCGCTACTCTCCAGCCCGCTTTTTAGCAAGTCCCCGTGTCAATGCAGCAGTGACAGTTGGTATCTTCAATGTAATCAATTAGAGAAACATCAAATCATGCAAATTGCAATTCTGGAAGGTTCCTAAGCTTTGTTTTACCCCCAGTTTCCTAAATTGCCATTAAGGAACAATAAATAGGGTGATGCTGACAGGTGTCAAAGCTGATTGCACTTCACAATGTAACTTGATAATAGACCTTCCCCAACCATTGACTGATTAGAATTGTCTGATTGAGGGATTGAAATCAATTGATAAATAAATAACCAGGTTACACAGAATGAAATTCAAATTCCTGTAGAATCCTGCCACAACAGTAGTTTTGCCTCCTATCATTTTATCTTTCACATTTCAAGCAATATTTATTTCTGCAGCTGATGCTTTACATGCTATGCATGGTATTTTTGATCACATAATTTGTGTTCTTTTGTATGTCTACTGCAATATTTGGAATTAATTAGGGCTTCATTATTACATTACCAGGTACTTTGTGAACTTTGCAAAATGCTGAATGAATTGCAATTAGCAAGGTTAGCTTCTTATTGCATTGCATCTTTAACACCTCATAGCAGATAGCAATTGCATTTGCTTGGTTCAATGTATATTGCAATTAAGGAATGCTGACAAATGCTATGTATCTATGATATCCATTGTCCAGATAAATAGACTATAGTTGAGTAGGGGTTTTCAAGAAGTTAGAAATTTGTCTACTTGCACAATATGTAACACGATAATTGATTGGTTTTGATTAAAACAGTTTATGACCTTCTCATTTCACTTATTCTGACTTTATCATATGAAAAATGCAAGTGCATTCTGTGATAATCTGCATGAATTCCACACTTGAGAAGTTGTATGAGACTAGAATCACTATCTAGATCCTTAAGGTTGAACTTTGAAGGGGGAGGTTTTATTGGTGTTTCTCTGCGGCATTTGGCTCCTGTGCATACATGCTATATAGCATCTCTTAAACTCGATTGTTTATATTTGTAAGGTGATTTAAAAGTTAAAAGCACTTGATTAACTGTTCCTCTAGTACAGTGTATTACCAGTCTGGGAAATTACCATCTCGTGATGACAATTGCAATTACAGCTAAGTCCTGGCCCTGACAGGATGAATGAGTGTTTGGGGTTGATCAGTTGGGTATCAAAAGGAAGTCTGATCTCTGTGCACCCATCCTCATCACACAGCAGCATGACAGTAGTGGGACATATTCTATCCCATTTCGCAAGGTACCGCTAAGTCATCAGCAGCTGATGACAATTTCCCAATTTCTCTGGAGCCTTCGGGTTCTTTTCCTCATTATGTAATGGATAAGCCTGCCAAAATTTATGGAGTTAGTTGATACTGTGATACAACTTTATACCAAGTTTGGAAATGATAGTAGCAGCAGTTTATTTTAAATAGCCTGTCAAAGATGATTTTGAGCACTGCTTGAGTCATGGCTGGGCCATGACACTTTGAGAAGGTCATGGGAGAGAGATGACAGTGCTGGGGTGAGTGTCATGTGGGGCTGAAGACATTGGTTGTCATGAGCAGATGGTAATTTCCCTGACTGATTACTCGTAGTGGTCAATCTAATTTTCACATTGAGAAAATTTGAGGGTTGTTTTCTAAATCACTTATAAACATGATAAATTGGAACTAATATGATAAATTAGGCCTAAAAAATAAGTTATATCATTACAAGTTTACGACCATATATTTGCTGCAGGTTGACTTTCCCATGATATAGATATTGTAAACCAAATTCCATCATGTAACTGACTTTTAGATCTTGAATTTGGGAGCTTTGCCAAAATACTTTGGGTTTCGTGTCCAATGGTGTAAATAGTTCTGTATAATTCCCTTCATTGAGACATTGACTGAGCATTTGCGTATATATAGATATCATCTTGCATTTGATTGTTCAGAAGTCAAATAACCTATAACTTTGGTGTTTTTAGATTTATCAAAATTTCGCTTTGTTGATCGGTTAAAAATTGGTAGTGTTCGTCGTTAGTGCCTTTATCGTCAATCTGATTGGTTTGTTAACTTTCTCATGTTTCTCGTAGCTTTGCAAAAGGTACAACTATGTTTTATCACAGAGCATTGCTATTCAGCTGTTCAGGACATATTTTGTAATTGGCTTATCGATAGTGTTGGAAGCTGCATGGTCCTGGGTTCAGTTACGCTGTTCCAGACTCATAATACTTTTTTCTTGAAATTTATGTCACTTCAAGAATCTTCTCAGCTGCTCGGAGTATAACTCTCCTACTCCATGTACTCTGCTCAATAGAATTCAGGCTGCAGGATCTTCAGAAAACCCGGTTTACAGAGAAACTCTCACTTAGGAAACTCACTTGACTGGCTGACAGCTGTTTGTTTCAATTTGTAGTCCATTTTGTTGATAAGTCGTAGATAACATTATTTAGATGCTTTCAGAAATTCCTGTTGATATTATTGCCTTTGAGGCTTTTATCACATGTCAGGTGTGACATATATGATGTATATCAGGTACACCTGACACTACAAATTAGTTTATTTCGGGGCTCAATATGTTCGATTCTCATGTGTTCATTGTTGAGTAAATTAGTTGTAAAATAGTGTCCCTTGTGGCTAATGCTAATATAGATCAAGAATTTTTGATAAAATAATGGATTTAACATTGTTGCATAGCATTGGTAAATTGAAGAGATAAAATAGTATTTGCTGGACAAATTTTATTCTGTCATCGGTCATATGACTGGTCAGTGGTCAGTGCTTGAAACAAACAGTCTCAAGGTCAGTGACTCAGTGTTCCCCAAGAACTTGTGATAAACAATATTTGGTTATTATTTACAGAGCAACACTTGCTTTTAAAGCTTGATATGTATTTCTTTTTCTCAAAAACCACAAATATCTTTCTTACAAGAACAAACAAGCAAGAAAGTGGTTTTCCTTTTAAAATAACCTTTCTGGTTTGATTAGGTTGTTTTGGAATCTTTCAATTCTATTTATATCGCCCCACAGTTCAATATAAACACGTTTGTGTTAATTCAATTTATCACAACTAAAAGAAATGTTAATGTGATGCTAATCTGTGCTAATCTAAAACCTACAGACTGAGATAAATTCACTCGATTCAGTAGTTTAAGTGTATAGGGATCAGCGATTCAGCATATAAACAGCATACAGACTGTGCTGTGTATATAATCGTGATAATTGAGTAGTAACACACTAGAGAGAGTGTAGAATTAACTCAGCCAAAAACTGGCAGTATACTAGGGATATCAATTTTCACTCCGTCCAATCATGTGTTCATTAGGTCACAATAATTTGATGTATATCATGTATATAGTTTAATTCACTTTTACATGTCATCCTATATATTCTAGTTGAATTTTGTTGTTTTCTTGTTGATTTTGCTTCGCTGATGTTCACAATTTGTTTTAAAAACAACCAGTTTTTGGTAGTAAGCTTGTTTGCTGGTCAACTCTTGAGACCAAGGTTTGATACTCGACCCTGCAACTCTGACCTGTTAGCTGGCCAGGGTTAGGGGGAGGGTTGTTCTATAGTGGTAGCGTGGGACTGCCAATCGCTGGGTCCAGGGTTCAGATGCAGCTCTTGCAGGGTCACCTGGGTCTATGTTGGATGGCTGTTTCAATCATCCTTCACCTCATTGCCGTGTCCTCTTCCCGTCCTAATTAGCCTACCAAGTGCATAAATACATGATGTAAAGCCCCAATTATCCACCCATCCACCAAGGTTCGATACCTGACTACAACTCTGACCTGTTTGATGACGAAGGTTAGATAGGTTATTCGCCATGTGCTGAGAATGTACTTTGTTTCATTACTAAGTGATGATGTATTGCTACAGATCTGTACGTGTTCCTTCTGAACAACGTTATCATTTTGAAATGTGTTTCATTAATCACTTTAATCCACCTGTCCATGATATATGACTTAAGACTCTTATCAGCTCAATGTTATTTAATGAACGATAAGTGCTTTAAACATTGGTTTTAGTGGCAATTACTGCATTTTCCGTTTTCTTTGAAGGTCCGTTATGTAAGCCTGATCTTGCAAGCTTGGGCTTTTGCACTTGTGGTCACCTGAATTTGGCACTGCTTTCGTGACGGGGTCGATGAACTTGCTACTGTATTATCATATTTAAATTGTATAAGGATGATTTAGGTCATATATTTTGAAGGTATTTATATATATACAAGAGATTCTAAACCTGCAAAAGCTAACTACAGGGAGCCTGAGTGCTGAGTAGCTGAAAAATAGGCTCAAAATTAGTATTGATATATATGGCAATTTTGCATACCGGTATATCTGTATATGTAATTAATCATGCTAATAATAATGTCAATATTTTTATCTCAATCTTCACATTATGTCTCGTGTCTTATAATTCCATGAGTTGTCACCTTGGTTAAAGGAGGATGTTTAGCTCTATAGCTCAGGTGGCACTGCGTGGCAGTACCCTCAGCTTCCAAGCACTGGTCCTGGGTTCAATTCCTGGCCTGGCTGGGTCACTTTGACTTTTATTAGACAGCTGTTTCAATCCTTCCTTATCAGCTTATCCATGTTATCCGTGTTACCTCATTGCCATGTCGTCCTCCTCCTGTCCTAATTCATGTAATTACTGGAGTGTCTAAGTACAGGATGTACAGCCCCAATCATCCTTCAATCTGCCCTTGAGTGTTGAGCATTTCCATGTTTCTAACGTCATTGAGTCTAAAAAGTTGGAATTTCGACAAGATAATTATGGTGGTTCTGGTGTAAGATTGTGGACATCTGAGATGGTGTATAGTTGTGTAACACAGATTCTGGTGAGCAGAGCTAGTTAGTTGAGTAACCGGGTATCTGGCAGACAAGAGCTCAAAATACCAAGTGAGGTTAAGCCGTCTTGTGTAACGCAGCTTGTTAGGAGTTAATTGGTTTCAAAGCAGGTCGCTGTGGTAATCGCATGTTCTGACTTTAGAAACAGATTGTCATATGTGTATGGCATAGTTGTTACTTAAAAATGACAGGTGTGATGCTCCGCTGCTTTTTTCCAACACATAAAATACTGCCACCCCCATGCATGATATTATGAAATATGTTTACCATATCTTGCTGATTAGAATGAATGTAGAGGTTGTGTCCAGTGGACAAAATCAAGGCACCAATGGCCTTTACTGTTTACTTGTGGAATTGAACTTGATAATGTTCAATGTTCATGTGCCTAAAGTCAAGACATTTTATTTTGGCAGTAAGTTTTTAGCCAATAAAAGAATACATGATTAAGTCTGAGGTTTAATTTTTGGTTTGTCAAGGTAAGTACACCATGACCAAGCATGATTTGGACTAAATTGATGTCCTCTGACCCCCCAGCTCCATCATGCAGGCAATCACAATGCTAAATTACTGCTGCTCTTTAGCACATTTAGAGCTATTTTTAGCCTTCTGTTGTGATGTCATCAGCATTGTTGGCTCTATGACATCACTGAAACAAATGGTGATGTCACAACAACAGCAATAGAAGCAGTAGAAGAAAATGGCTTCTTGAGCTGTGTTGACAGCAATGTTATTCTAATGGGACTACCCCAAAACCAGGGCTACAACATGCCAATACTTCCAAATGTTTATGAAACTGTTTGGTCAAGGTGTCAGGAACAGGAGTAGACAAGTATTTTTGTCAAGAGTAAGGTATGTTTTCAATTATCAGCCAAAAACTTTCTGCCAAAATAAAATGTCTTGACTTTAGCTGTTTCGTTAAACATGTTAAACATTAAATGCTTCAGAAAACGGTTCAATTGCAGACATTAACATTTTTCTTATATTGTATCTTATTATATTTAGACTCATTGTCAATACTGACTGGACTATTTTTTGAAGGCTTGTCATTAAAGTTGACAGTTCTGACATTTAACATATTTTAATACAATTCTTATACATGTATCTTGAAGTTTGTTGAATATTGCAAACGTTTTGAAAGTTGGTTTTGGTTAATCATCTGTGTCAATTTGGTGTTGTAGGTTTGTCATTTTCTCCTTGTGAGTAGTAAATATTATGCAGTTATGTATGTGCTTCAAATTTCTTACAAGCTATGGTACTTAGTAATTCTAAACTACCCCATGTTGTGATCGAACAGAAGTGTCAAAATCTAGAACAGCGGCTGTCATCCAACATCTGAACTTGCTGAAAAATTCTGTTGATTGAAAGTTCAACATAAGCACTTTGTATGATAAAGAGAGTGAAACTTCTTTAGACTTTTCCCATAGGTGTGGGCCATTGTGTTTCACAAAGTGAATAAGTGACATGAACCCCATTTATCTTGAAAGGCATTGGAAATTTTGGGAGAACTAATATTTTTTGCTTAAGAAATGATGTATATTTTGAGGAAAAGATAGCATAACAGAACTGAATATGATCATTCTTTTTTGCTAAAGCTTGTTGAGGAAGACGATGTGGCTATAGTTTACTGTTGAACAACATGTGATGCATAGTAAACAGTTACCAAATTATTTATGTACACTATACAGAGGCCACTCTTTATTTTGATTTTGGATATCCTGAATTATGATATGAAATGTTTCCTAATATCTATGAGCCTTTTGGTGATCAGGTGATGTTTAGTATGTTGAGAATAACTGCTTCTTTGCGATCTTTCCGTGTGGCATACACTTAAAGCAGAGTTATTAGGTATACCCGGGCTAATGATATTCGAAGTTCTCAAAAAGAAATTACTGTTTTGCTTTACTTGTCACTTAAACTGGTCTCGGTCAATAAATCATAAATGTTTTTGAATGACTTCAAGTGCCAAGTTCACCGAGCAATTAATTTAGTCAAGAAAGTATGAAGAAACCCTGATACTGTATATCTGAGGTCAGTGAACTTAACTTTTAGTTTTGTTACTTCTTGTCCTTGACGACATGCTCCGGAGATCTTCTAAAATAAACAAATGAAATTGATACTGGTTTGTTTTTTAAAGTGTATAGATATGGAATCATCTGGAGCATTGACAATCTGTCTATTGACCAGTCAGGGAAATTACCAGCATATGAGGACAATTGCAATTCCAGCCAGGTCCTGGCCCTGACAGGGTGATTGAGTGTGTGGGGTTGATCAGTTGGGTCTCAAAAGAAAGCCTGATCTCTTTGCAGCCATCCTCACCACACAGCAGCATGTCAGTTGCGGGACTTAATTCTATCCAATTTCACGAAATACTGCCAAGTCACCAGCAGCTGATGACAATTTCCTAATTTCTCTGGAGCCTTCGGGTTCTTTTCCTCATTATGTAATGGATAGGTCTGCCAAAATTCATAGAGTTAGTTGACACTGTGATACAACTTTATACCAAGTTTGGAAGTGATAGTTGCAGTAGTTCTTTTTAAATGGCCAGTCAAAGATGATTTTGAGCACTGCCCAAGTCATGGCTAGGCCATGACACTGTGAGAGTGTCATGGGAGGGTGATGACAGTGCTAGGGTGATTGTCATGTGGGGCTGAGGACATCGATTGTCATCAGCTGGTGATAATTTCCCTGACTGTTGACTAATGTCCATAATTTAGGAACTGTAAATTCGGGATAAGATAGTTAGCGTGGTTAGGCCTTTGTTAATGTTAATTAATGAAATACTCTATATTAGGGTGGCCCTTAAAAAAAAAAGTTTGAAATTTATATGGGCCACCCCCTCAAATGATGCCTTTTATGGTAAAAACAGCTCGTGCAAAATCTCATTCAAATCGGTTAACATTTAGAGGTGGCCCACGAGCCTTGAAATTCTTGCATTTCAGTCATGATTTCGAGTGTTCGCCGATCCGCGGTATTCTATAACTAAGCCATTTTACATCATACTGCAGCATAATTATATTTTTTGAACAGGGCTGAATGAGAGCTTCATTTTGAATACCAACTTGGATGGTCGATGACAATTCTTCATGAACCCCGAGAGCCATACGTCATGAGTTCTTTTAAAAATTGTTTGTTTGGATATATGATGTCTCCGAATTCAATCAGGAGGCAATAACCCTTAACCAGACCTTATAAAATGGACTATCAGTGAGGGCAGCTGACTGTTCTGATCAATGTTTAAGGAAAATAATGAAAAAAGCCTGTCGTGGTTTGGGGTATGAATAATTTCACAAAGGCCGTCATAATTTTGAAAAATGTACGTAAGGAGTCAATGTGTGAATTGTCAATGTGCTGGTTTTGACAAAAAAATTAACAGCAAGATCAAATTTTCCCATATTCTTTCATCAAAATTTATGATTATCCAACAGGACAGTTGGTGATTGTTGTCCCATGGGGCCAGGAGGGCTAATTCTGTGTCAGATTTATGGTATATCTTGTTAAATTTTCTTTCACAAATTTGCTACTGATTTGAATCTGGTTGTTCATTACGCCTGACTGGAAAGTCCCTTGTCAAGTTGTACCATAAAAACTGCTAGAACAGTAAGTGACATGCAGGTTTTGTTCAGGTCTGCCAAATATTTGCAAGATATTCTGACATGGAATTATTCACGTGTTATACAAAAAGGCAAAATAATTAACATTGACGTCGTTGCAGGAAAAATTTCAAAGAGTGACTTTGATATAATTCCCTAAGAATGCATTGTGGGAGTGTTGTTAGTTCAGTTAGGAGTGCTCTGGGCTTCCAAACACTGGGTTTACAGGTGATTTCATTAGTACACGATTCTTAGGTTCTAGACCCACCAAATACATGTCATTTTTGGTTAATCTGATTGGTTTAGAAACAACAGAACGTCACACACTTGATTTATCAAACGTAGTATGTGCTGGTTTAGCATTGATTCCTCACAGCCAAGTGTGAATGACAAGAATCGCATGGTAATGAAATCGCCTGTAATCTAAAATTGGCAGTCAATTGAACCCATATTCAATTTCACAGCAGTTTCAATCATGCTGTTCATACTTGTCCTGTCCTAATAATAAGCCAAAAAACTACATAAATGTCGGATATAAAGACCTAATCATTATATTACTAAGGTATTTTAATCCATGGCTAAAAATCACTGTCTTTGCTCTCTTGCACCCCAACAACACTTCGTTAATTATTATCTGCCCAAAGAACCAATAATTTCATGTTAAAGAAAAATTAAGCGAACGTGAGGTTTTCAGCAAATTTTCAGTTGAACCTTCTTAATATAAAATCATCACAGACCATCAAAGTTGGTACTCAAAATGAAGCTCTAATTAAGACCAGTTCAACCATGCCATTTGTATTGTTGTATCATTTGAATTGGCTAAATAATAGAGAACCGCGAGTTGACAAACGTAGAGAATTACGCAAGAAACATAAAAACTTCAGGGGCGATGGGCCACCTCTAAATCAGGGATGTGATTTTTCCGGTTTTTGCCGGATTTCCGGTATTTTCGGCACCTAATCCATCATCCCTGTGATTCATGCAAATCCAATTTAATATTTTCACTTCAATTATGGGGGGGGGGGGTTGTAGGGAGAGGGCCATGCATGAGCGGCGCCCGAAGCACAGCGTCATTCGCGTACATGTATTGTCAATTAGCAAAGCTCTTTGAAGTAATTAAATCTGTATGGCACAAATACATCTTAATTGCAATTCTCAATGACAGTGTTCCTTCCTTTCACAACTCTTGCATGCATGTAATTTCACCCCCATTCATGTTCAGTCAAGTGCTATTGAGTATATTGACACTGATTAAAGTGACCTGTCATTAGCAGTGTAAGTATTTCCCTTAATTGGTAGATGGTAGACAATCCTCTATATAGGTGACGGTGAATTTTCCACTAGATGACAGCACAAGTCAGTCTATTCTGGCCTACTAACAGACTGCACAGCTGCAGCCAGCAGGCTGGCTGGCCAACCAAACAGGTGGTGCAGCACATGCAGTGCCCCCTACCCCCTCCTTCACTGAAGTGACCAGTCAGGGAAATTATTACCAGCTCATGATAATCAATGTCCTCAGCCCAACATGACACTCAGCCAAGCTCTGTCATCACCCTCCCATGACCCTCTCAAAGTGTCATGGCCCAGCCATGACTTAAGCAGTGCTCAAAATTGTCTTTGGCAGGCTATTTAAAAATAACTACTGCAGATATCACTTTCTTGGCATAAAGTTGTATTACAGTATCAACTAGCTCTATAAATTTTGGCAGACCTATCCATTACATAATGAGGAAAAGAACCCAAAGGCTCCAGAAAAAGATAAGGGTAATGTCATCAACGGCTGTTGCCTCACCCTACATGGGGGTATGTTCTGAAACCAGGAGAGTGGTGAAGGGAGAAACTTCGACACTTCCATGGATAAAGATGTATACATGTAACCAGCACCTCATAACATCCATTTTTATAAGGCATTGATGTAACTGCTATTCAAATAATGACCTGACATTCACGCCTCACATCATGTAATGCATAGTAACTGCTATCATTTTGTTTATAACAGAATGCCTAACATGCCTATAACATAAATCACTCACCTCTAATAGTCTAAATGTCATTTTCTATTTAATTGAATCACTATTGAACTTTTCCATATTTGTCTACCTTGACTTCAGCAAAATTATTGTCAAATCCAGTGTTATCCCACCCTCCTGCACAGTGTTGGAGGATGGTGTTATCCACTCCATTTGTAACTCCATGTATACCTATCAAACTTTGCATTGGCCATCTCAGATATTATTTCACAATTATTTTCCCTTGAGATGCTATCCATATATATGTCAATGCAGTTTTTGCTTTCTCATTTTGTGTGTATCACTTGTCACCATAACAAAGAAATCCTTATCCTTATAAATGGTGTGGCATAATCCATTCATTCTGATATATTTGACATTCCTAGCCTTTATATCATTTGCAATCCATGTGCATATTAAATGTATGTGTCCATGTGACTGGCATTGACATGCTGTGTGTCTGGTAGTCAGGGCAATGTGTGCTCAGTCATTCCTGGTCCCCAAGGGCCACCCTCCCCCCAGGAGGTCATGCTTATGGCCAATCAGACACTCCATAATTACCCCTGCCAATATTCCACTGCATCTACACATATCTCTTTGCCCCCCCCCCCCACTCTCCTCCCCTTACCAAATAAAATGGGGGAAAGGTCCAAAATTGAAATAATGGATCTGTAACTTATCAAGGTGGTGTCTTTTGTTGGTATGTTTCATTGTATACTTTTGAGTACACCCCAAGCCCAGGGAGTGTCCCGGTCATTTAGCCTGATTAATTAAGAAAGGCCCAATAATTATGATTACGAACTAAGGATTATCTTTTTTTTTTCCACAACAGCCTTTTAAGAGCTGAGGTGATTATCCAATTGACACCTCTCCTAGTCTCCTTATATTAATTCATGTAGGTTGGCAGAGTGCCTTAATGATACCCTTCCCCCATTACACTGTATTGGAGAAAATAATATGGATCTCTATGATTGGAGGAAGGAGAGCACCACAGATAGTCTGACCATAGAAGCTAGAGTCAAGCATGGTAAATCCGTCCAGGAGGGTAAATCCGTCCACCCCATGATATAGCCATACAATTACATTTATTACTGTTATGAGGGTTTTAAAAGCAAGAGTAACTAGTTTTTAACTTATTTTGCCATGTTTGCTGTGTTGACAGAATTTAAATGGTATTTTAGGTCCATTTAAAAAGGGAAGACAAAATACAATGAAATCCTATGATGTCATCACAGCCATTTTGCAGTTGGTGGAACTTATCTCTGTAGGCCTATTTCCATCAACAAAAGAAATATTGAAGGTAACGAAGTTGTTGAATGAGATTTAGAACTTTATTTTTCCTTTACGATTTGCTAAATAACTTAATTGCAATACCTGGAAAGTAGATACAATGGAAATAAAAGTGGACGGAATTACCATCATTACCTTAAAATTGGTTTGACTAGGTGATTGTAAATCCGTCCACCCATTTCAAATGGGGTTAAAAAGTATTTGTATGGCTTTTAATATGTGTAAATGGTATAACACTGATTAAAAAAACTAGATTGAACAATTAGACCACGTGATTGGGCTAAATGAGTTCTTTAAATGCAATTTAGGCAGTCAATTGAAATTCTTGATAGTCAGCTTAACCTCTATTATTTAATTCCTGTATTATAAGTGTAATTTGTGAATAATTACTATAACATCGACAAAAAAACCTTTTTAAGACTTAATAAATTGCAAAACTTAAAAAAAAAAAATTATATGACAGGTAGAGGGGCTGTAGTATGCCCTGTGGACGGATTTACCATCCTTGCTGGACGGATTTAGCAGCAAGGTGGACGGATTTAGGTGCCCCAACCTTCAATTTTGTTGCCATGGTTTCAGCAAAAATCATTTGAATATGTATTTTCATTTTGGCTGCCAGTGATAGCATGGAATATGCCCCTTCCAATGGACTAATTCGTATTCTTGTGTCTATAACAATTTTTGTGGAAATACAGTTTCAGCCAAAAGTGGACGGATTTACCCTCCTTGACTCTAATAAACCCCACAATTATTTGGCCATGGTCTGCCTGGTTGTCACATACCATTTTGTTAACCCCCAAACCACATTTTCCTATAAATGTGCTGGG
Source organism: Platynereis dumerilii (assembly GCA_026936325.1). Classification (NCBI taxonomy): domain Eukaryota; kingdom Metazoa; phylum Annelida; class Polychaeta; order Phyllodocida; family Nereididae; genus Platynereis; species Platynereis dumerilii. Next base: position 9,271,119 of record JAPTHN010000016.1, on the reverse strand, counting down.
GTACAAACCAGTGTCTGTTTCAGATGCTCAGATGCTCACTATAAACATACAGTCATATTTTATAAGGGAGTCATAGACCTGTGTTATGAAGAATCACTATATTATTACACATCATATGTGACTGCAGTAATCTGCAAAAAAAAAAAATTATAATAAAAAAACTAAGCTCTTATCTATGTACACATTCAAGTCCTGCTATAATACAATTTCATTATTTAAATAACATAATACAACCACAATGATATTTTTTTGGTAAGTTCCCCCCCCCCCCCTTCCCCCCAAGTGGCACCCAGAGCTCTGACTCACTCCCTCTGGCCAGGCCAGCACCAACAGCCACTCAGGGAAAGTAATGATTCTCAGAGTGCCAACAACATCTACTTGTGGCCAAAATAAGTAAAGTGCACTTACATGAAAGTGACCCTCTATGGCACCTGGACATCTTAGTGACATTCATCTTAATTGGGAAGAACTCTGATTAAATATATCTCACCCGCCTCACTCAAAATTTCAATTGTAATGTAACTTTGGAACTACAGCACATAAAAGCACGCAGTTTTCAACATCTGAATATAAAGGTCCAAGGACCTGAGTTCAGTCTATTACCTATCATTACCTATCATAGCAAAGGAAATTACACCATGGAACAATCACACCCTGTGGTTGGTTCATGATTACAAGATAAAAAATGCAATGTCACTCTCCTTTATAACTCACAGGAAGATATCTCTGTGACTTTGATAAGTATTAATGCATACTACAAGACAAGTGACTTTGATAAGTAAGACGTGCCTGTGTTACAACAAGTGATAATTATCAATTCAATTTCTAATTTAATCTCGAAAACCCCAATTTTAAACCAAATGAGCTTCACAACAATTGGAATTGTGGATTGTGGTCAACTCTGTCTTAGCCCTGGGACCCATTTCTGTCTAGAAATTTGAACTTGTATTACAAAATACTCTAGAAATGTGATCAATCTATGATTCAAGATAGTTATTTCAGACCATGAACAAAGTCAATGTATCTGGCCAATTTGCTCAAGAGCATGTTCTCATAGGGGGGTTTTTTGGGGGGGGGGTGGGGGGTACAAGATGGGTATTCCGAAAGTATCAACCATCCACTCAATGGTAGGGTGGGGTGATAATCAATGGAAAAAAAATAGTTTTAAAATTTCAAAGTCCCACCATCCTAACTTTGTTATGGATGAAAATACGAGTCCAATGATGTATAATATGTCCATATATCTTTATTTTTGATGCCTCCCAAGACCGATTGAAGCTTTTGACCTTTTTTGATGAATTTTAGCATTAGCGGTAAGTCGCGAAAAGCCATATCTTTCTTAATATTTGATTCAGAATCATTACAAGCCCATCATTGTACTTGGCATAAAAAGAGCTTCAATTTGAATACCAACAACATGGGTTTGTGACTAGTAGTTCATTGCCTGACCAAGTATTTTACCTTCTTATCATTACAAACCAAATTATTTGTTGTCACTCTGCATGACAAATTGTTGAGGCATGATTGTTTTAATTAACTGAGCTGATTAAGTTGATTTACAAATTATTTATAGTTTAGGAAAAAATCAGAAAGTAACCTTATGTAACACATCTGAAGCATTCTATGGGGAAAATGGTATCCATAGAGTAGCATACAATTATTTTTAGTTTGCTAATTCCTAAATTTGAGGCTACCTTTTCCTCAAGTGAGTACCAAGGCTAAGTAATAATAATATCTATTCTGCTCCACCTGGACCAGAAAACCAATTATACCATTTGGAAAGTCTTAGCACATCTTTTCTTATTGATATACACACTAGAACATTATTACAGCCAGATTGGCATGTGTAATTTATTTGAGTCATTGGCATTGGCTGAGGGACCCTGAGTACACGGGCCATATACTCAACAGGAAACAAATGTATTTCAAAGCCAATTTAAAGGTCCCTTAGGGCTTAGGCTGTTTTAATCCAATCAAATATTGGGAAAACGTGACACACTCAGGCTCCCCAGCCACTGAAGTTTTGCTTGAATCAGTCCTATAACTTTTGCTGTGATGAGCCATGTCACTCTCTCAATTGTCACAATTGCATTTAACACAAATGACTAAAGACCACATTTCCAAAAAATTTTAGTTTTGTGTAATAAGAAAATCCTTATCATAGATTCATACTGGACAATGTGTAATTGTAAAATATCAAGGAGAAAATCTGGAATGTGAAAAATGTCAATGTGGAACAAACAAACCTGACAGGCAAGTTGTGTAAGCCATTTGAAGGTGTACATATCCTGCATGTGTCAGTCATGTTCCACAATTTACTCATTGTATAATTGTTTTGTACAATAATACCCTCCTTTTACCCTGCATTGTGACTAGTTTACATATACAATTATCTTGGTGAACAGCAAAACATGCAAGACTTGCAAGAGTTTTGTCATATTGTGTGTCTTTGTGTGTGCCTAATTTCACTGTTACTAATACTATGTAAAACCTTCCTGACACCATGAGGCTTCCATTGCCCAATTACAGTGTATATTTGACTCCATGCTATCCAATATTTGTAGGCCTATGATATTTATGTTACTTCTGTAAACCTCAATGGAATCCCAAGTCACATTAAAGATTAATATTTTTACTCAACTTGGCTTTGTAATATTGATACAATGCTCAAACATTGTCTATACATATTATTTCCCCACCTCTGCGGATGATGTATGCATGGTTGGGGCTTTACCTCCTGTATATACTTGGTAGGCTAATTAGGACAGCAGGAAGACACTGCAAGAGCTGGATTCGAACCTTGGACCCAGCGATTGGCAGTATAGCATGCTACCTCTAGACCAACGTTTCCCCCACAGCTCTATGGCGTCATTTAAGACAAAGTCAAGTTAGACAAAGCATTTTGGGTATCATGCTTGGGCATCCATGTTTGTGAAATGTTGTGAATATCTTCAGATAATTTATCCATTTCAATTTTGAAGAAACTTATTACCCCGCCCCCCCACCAATTTGCATGGCCTTTTCTTATTTCTTAAATATTGTACACCTTCATTTAGAAAATCCACTTTAAGTTTAACACGGCTTGATGGATCAGTCTGCAACTGTTAAAGCTGTCCAGATTGGATAAGACAAAAAAATAATAATAATAATGTCATATCACATTTTTCAAGAACAACTTTGCATGGAAGTTATTGTTTTTATCACAATTTTTGGCTCAAATTTCAAGGTAATTTTGAGGGCTTGCCAAAAGAGGTGGGAAGTTGAAACCATTAAATCTGAAATCAGCAAGCTTTGATTAACTTATTTTAGTCAGTTGATCAATTCTGCATGAACATGCTTGAACCAGAACAAAATCCTGTAAAAGAGCCTCGACGCTTGCTTCTAATTGGGCAATATAAATAGTTAAAATGCATTGAAATATAGCTTGTTGGTATTCATTTTGAAGCTCTCGACTAGGGCTTTCTGAAGAAACCATTATCTTTCATGTACATCTAATATTAACTGAGTTACGGAGAACCGCGAGTTACCGTAAATGGGCAAAAGACCAGGATTTCTGTCTAATTTTCAAAGCCGCTTGGGAGGCATCAATAATGAAGGTACACCCTTGTGTCATACATCACTGAATTCGTATTTTCAACCATAACAAAGTTAGGATGGTGGGACATTGAAATTCTGACATTGATGATTATCACCCCACCCTATCAATGGGCCAAAACTAGGCCTGATTGCAGTGTGATGATTAGACTACTCTGGATAATCTTGTAATAATATACATATAAGAGCTATTCATCCATCAAACCGTTCTCCTCCCCAGAATGAAACAGCAATGTATACTAATTTCAAAATACAGCAGTAACAGCCACATTTGTACAACTTCTACCAAAATCAGAGATGTTCTAAAATGAAAGCTATAGGCTATACCAAATAATCCTTTATAAGTTTTTTCCCACATTTTAAAACTTATCACCCTTTTATTGATAGATTTCCTGATCTAAGGAGTAAAATGGACAAGAAAACACACTTGGGGAAAATGGTTATCTGGCCAACAGTTTTAGGGCTGTTTAATCATAGAGAATTCTCTGTGGTTTAATGCGCTCCTTTACACTGTGTATCACTATGACACTTCCCAGATTTTGTTGAAATTGTAGAAGTATGGCAGCTATATGTAAAATAGCTGTATGTTTTTCCCTGCACATATATTATTTGCTTATACTAAAAAAGAAATAATACATTTTTTGCTTCAATAAGTGTATACTATGGAATCTGAGTATTGATTAGTCCAATCTTTTACCAAGAATATGTTAAAATTTCAATGTGAACTTCGACACAAATCTACAGACATTCCAGCTTTAATCTGCATTGAAGCCCTGCATTTTATCAAAAATTGAAACTTTCTGGGTTGCAGGATTTATAAGCTTTGAGGGAAAACATGGGTCAAATTGGCCAAAACTCAGTTCAGCAGAAAGCAGGTCCATTTTGGGAAATTACCCATACTAGTGATGCTGCTACAGGTACCAAGGGGGGGGGGATAATCTGGAGGAGAAAATGCTAAGTGTGTAAGCAAAATTTGTATCTATCCGTAGAAAAGGCTGATGCATTAGTTTAATTAACGTCAGTATTAAAGGATAAATGTACACATTATAACACATATTCCCAGTTTATGTTGATTTTGAAAGAGAATCCATTTCCTCAATGGAAATTTCCACTTGCTATTGAATATTAATTTGGTCACTCTGGTGATTATTCAAATGATTAACTTGAGACACATTCCCCTGTCAAGTTCCATTAAGACTCCAAAGGGTCTTATTAGACCCCCCCCCCCCCCAAGTGAGATATATCAGTGAAGAGGGTCAATTGCAGAGAAGGCTGATCATAAGGATTTCTTGCTTAGAACTTTAAGACAAAACATCTTCTCTCTGTTCAGGGAGGTTGAGCTGTCATCAAATACTCTCACTGATTCAAGTAATCCAGAAATGAACTACAATATGATCAATTGAAAGTAAACAGCAAATAAATGTGCCTTGAAAGTTGAGGAAGTCTGACTTTTCAGAAAGTAAATTTGTTTAACATGACACAGTAACAAACCAGTGCCACACTATATATACGGAGTTATTTTGTTGATCAGTTTCTCATGCTCTGGTGACATCTTTTTTGTTGTTGATAAAATAGCATTATGTTTAAATAAAGTTGTGGTACTGACAAATAGAGAGAAATGGTTGTTGGGAAACATTCTGGTCTGATTTACTAAAATGAGTATGATAGGCCTAATATGAAGTTTTGCTGTTGTGTCCAGGACACCTGTGAATTGATCTTTACTTGCACGTCACTTAAGCATCATACCCGTGAAATGGGGGAGGGGAAAATATTAGGTCTATCAGGGGAAGAGTACGGAAGTGTATGAAAAAAATCTCAAAATTTTGACTTAAAAACTCAATATTGTATCTTGTAAACGCAAAATGTTGACATGTAAAACCAAAATTTCGACTTCTACACTCAAGAGACTTTTTAAACTCAAAATTTTGACTTTTCAATATTGAGTCATGAAACACAAAATTTCATGACAATAAAGCAAAATTTCGTAATTGCAACACAAATTTTTTAGAAAGCAAAACAAAATTTTGAGAAATAAGTTTATAATTTCCAGATGTAAACTCAAAATTTCGACTCCAAAAGTAAATATTTCGAGAATTTACATACAAAATTTTGAGTTTAAAAGTCGAAATTTTGAATATATCACAAATTTTGAGTTTGCAAGTCAAAATTTTGAGTTTAAAAGTTTTTTAACTATGGCCCTAATATGCTTCGGTAGAGGAGGGCCTTCAAGGGACTGCTTCATGGGTCTAGAGAATCTTTAGGGATGTTTTAGGGCCTTCCCTAAGCTTAATGTATCTTAAGGAACTTTTAAGGGACCCTCTCTGAAATCTTTTTGACAATTCGGCGAAAAAGCCTAGTTTAATATCAAGCAACTGACAGTGATGACTTACAAGTAAACAGTATTCTTGTTATTCCATCAATTTAAATTACTTTATTAATCCATAAAAAACAAGAACTCCAACCACACATTATAAAGAAAACATTCATTCTCCATTTTGTGAGTTTATTTTTTGCATACTTGTTGGCGCTCATTTGCGTAACCCATTCCTATAGACTGCAGTGCAATGAAAGCAGTCTTGTAAATGCAGTACAATCATACTACACAGTACAATGAAAGCAGTCTTGGAAAGACTGGGCATTACAATCATTCAGATATGAGTCCCAGTTTGAACCAACAGCTAAGTCTATAGGCAAGAAGTGTGCTTATTATTGTCTATTCATTTGCTAAAAAGTACAGTAATTAAAAACTTCATTAAATGCTGTGATATCACGAAAGCTTGAATGGCACAATATATCTTGATGACATATATAGGCTATTAATATAGGCATTAGAGGTAGGCTTATTTCCCTGTGAATAAATAGAATAAAACACAGAATTATGTTCTGACAATTCTTACTAACTGGTACTTTTAGATATTTATATTTTCAATAATTGTTATTACTAAGACCTGATGTTTTTAGAATCAACAATCATAAATTTATGCTAATTTTAACATAAGAAAACAACACATATTATAAGCCTTAATTTTAATTCAGTTTGAGTAAGAATGCTAACTCCTCTTCCAGCCATATTTAATCCCAAATCAAATGTTGGAAATTTCAACAGGGAGTCAACCTTTGATAAGCTCAGTGCCCCTGTATATACCATGCAGGCTATTGAATACTCATTTTGTCACCCAAGAAATCCTGATAGTGATAACTCAGCTGATTAACATGAGAGGCATTCCACTGTCAACTTCTTAGACCCCCTGATGTGACCTCTTTGGGATATAGAGAGGGTTGTTGTCTTGAAGTCAGTCTCCCAGAGCTCTTTCATCTGGGAAAATAAGCTTCCACATAATTTCAACAGTGAATAATTGAAGATAAAATCCAGAATATTGATTAGAAAGCTCTTCAGTGCCATGCAAATCTGATGGTGTGAAGAGACTTATGGGGTACTTGTACACAATACAATGTAAATGCATGCATAATTAAAGATTAGATAAGTATAGATAGATAGATAGATAGAGATAGATAGTTTTTAGAATGAAAATAAGTCCATGATTAGATGGCCGATGCATGGGTGATTTTGCTGGGTATCTGTTTGTATTCACATTTCACACCTATCTGGCCACTACACATGATATACTGGTTGTCCAGTGGAATTTCTCTTGCCCCACACACTTGTCATCTGTAAGCCAGGACTGAACCCTGTCCTCTGCCAGCCACGACTCAACCCTGTCCTCTGCCAGCCAGGACAGTCTCATGCTGATCTGCTAATTGTAAGTTGAGTATTGTGAGCCATTCGTTCTGTGACTCTGAACCTATAACCTCACATCAATAGAATTATGGGCACGCAAATATCTCAGACGGAAAGCTATTCTCTAAACAGGTAAAAATTAATTAAAAGGTCAGTCAGTTTAAGAAAGTCTTAACATCCTAAAGAGATAGGTGAGATTAGGACAACAGTGTTATAACTCCAAATTTTAGAGAACAAAAAGTCACATAATGTCCTGGACACAAATGGCCTTACCAGTTATCACTTTTATAAACACCTATGACATTAATAAATGACCAATGAAAAGTGAACAATAATTCAATGCACTGGGTGTTAGTCAGGAGTCGTGCATTGATGAGATGAGATATGTACAGAATATATATATATGGCCTATGGCCTACAATTTGTATGTGTGGTTACAGTCAGCAGGGGCGGATCCAGGATTTTTTTAAAGGGGGGCGCGGCAATACTTATAACATTGGAGTCTCTAAAAATCTTTTTTGCCAAATAGCACATGAAGTATTTATCTGATAAAGGGGGGGGGGCGCACTCCTTGTGCTCCTTTTAGTTATTTTATATTCGCGCAACGAAACGGCCGGATGCTGTTTTGCTAAGTGAATTGAGCACAAGAGAGGTTTCAAAAATCTGTGCAGTGATGGTCTAAACATCAATGGTCGAAAGCAGGAAATTAGGTCAAGTACAGCTTCTTATCAATGATTTAGTTTCGAATTTAACGAAACATGACATGTTCATATTCAAAAGTGTCTCGAAAAATCAGTTATCTTCAGTAATATTCCCTGTATTCATAATTTTTATGGAATAGTTAATTATTAGCCTTGACAAACTAAATTAAATTATTAACATGTGATTCATTTCATTTCAAAACATAATAAATTATACAATCTTTGTCAAATGATGATTATGTAACAGTGAGCAATTAATCTACTTGCAGATCATGTTATTGTTTTTTCTAATCACTTTTATGTAATATCAACAATATAGCCGAGACTTAAATTTGGCAGCTTTCAGTGTTGTCTTCCTTTTTACTATTCAGTTGATTTTCTATCAATTCTATTTATCCTTAATCCTATTTATTTGCTATCCCATCTATGTATCTATGTATCTGTGTATCTATGTATCTGTGTATCTATGTATCTGTGTATCTATGTATCTATGTATGTATCTATGTATCTATCTATCTATCTATTCTTTATCAATTTTATATTTCTAATAGTTTCTAGTCTAAGTTTCTCTATATCAGTCTTTCAAAGTTTTGAAACAGCAACATAACTGCCTTTCATACATTGAATATCATATAAATTTAATGAAAGATATGGTAATACTATAAGTCCTAAAAAACACTTTCTTGGTCCTGTGCGAAATTCATGGCTGTGCCATTTACATATTATACATAAATGACAGATCCCTAATGGAAAGCTGAGAAGTTGGTCTATTCTTTGGAAGGATTTATTTTAGAATGGAAAGATTCTATCTATCTAATCTATCTGGCTATCTAATGCCATCATCCTTCTTATTTCCATCCTTGCTAGTTTTCTTCCTTCCCTCTTTTTCTTTTCTTCTATTCTTCCTTCCCCTTTTCCTTCCATTTATTTCTTCCCTCCTTCTTGTCTTTCTTCTTCTCTTTCTTGTCTTCTCTTTCTTCCTTCTTCTCTTTCTTCCTTCTTCTCTTTCTTCCTTCTTCTCTTTCTTCCTTCTTCTCTTTCTTCCTTCTTCTCTTTCTTTCTTCCTTCCTGCTTTTCCTTCTTTCTTCATTCTTTTCTTCCTCTTTTCTTCCTTCTTTCTTCCTTCTTTTCTTCCTTCTTTTCTTCCTTTCCTTCATTCTTTTCTATCTTCTTCCCATTCTTCCTTCATTTCTTCTTTATTTTGCTTTCTTCCTTAATTCATTTCTTATTTTCGTTTTTTTCTTTCTTCCCCTTTTTTCGTTCTTCCTTTATTCATTTCTACTTTCCTTCATTCTTCTTTTTTTCTTCCCCCTCCTTCCTTTCAACCTTTCTCCCCGTGTATGCTCTATTTCACTCTCTCTTTCTCCCCACTGCCTTATTAATGACGGCATTATAATTATTTGTTCATATTTCTGTAAATAAATTATTTTCTAAGAACATTTTAAATTGACGGGCCTTTTAAAGCATTCATTGCATTTTAGGCAGAATCAGCAGTCCTATTGCCTTTATAATTCCCAGACCACCCTTCTCCTTTAGGTGAATAACTCAATTGTTTCTATTAAGCTGAAGATACTGCCTCTGCTCATTCAGAGAAAGAATATTGATTCAAAGTGCATCATAAGGTGTTTGCACCCAGATAATCTACTGAATTAGTACTGGAGTGGGTATTTGGTATTTGTGCATTTGTTTTACAAAATATAGCCTATTCAGAAAATCACCAGCAGCTTTTGTGTTGCATGTGCAGAGAGCTCAGCAGAGCCAGAGGGCTCTGCATGGCCCTCATAGTGGTGCAGGTGCACCGAATGACCCATTGCAGCTCCACTAATGAAGAAAAGACAACTTTGTTTTGGAACAAGGTAGAGATCTCTAGTTTTTTGCATACACAATAACTTGTCAACCCATCCTCATTTCTCATTGTAATCTTGTGAAAGCTTACCCTGATCTGACTGAATGCACAATCTGATCTAGAGGCAGCTGAACGCTGTGAGGCTGCAGACTGACGAAATTCAAGTCGAATTGGGTATCGAATTGGCTTCTAGGTCACTAGAACTGCTGCCTTTCAGGTCCGTGCTGCTCAGAGTTGCATAAAAATCCAATTTAAATCAAAAAAATATATAAAAAATTAAATGATTTAAATCAAGCAACCCTGCTGCTTTGGTACTGTGTTAGTCTTATTTGTTGACAAAAATTGAGTACTACTGAGATATATGCAGTAAAACTGAGATACATTCCAAAAAATGCTAGGTTCCGATTGACAAGTTATAAAAACATTCGTAGAATGAAAATGGTGAGATATTTTGTATTTCCGACTTCAGATTCAGATTGCTGGAGAAATTTACCACAAGATAGGCTATTTTTTAGACTAAAATTCCAAAATAAAATTTTGGACCAAAATGTCACAAATATGTGACTCAAATCTTGAACCTTGTTTAACTTACTATGATGTAACCAAGCTTCTCACAGCGCCTCCTCTCCTAACGTTTGAGGCAGACACATGCGCACCCTTGTGACCAAGTTGTGATGTAACCAAACCATCCTTAACGGCTGCTGCAGTACTCCATGCTGTCAAATTAATGAACTTAGGGGCCACTAGTTGGTAATCAGAGGGGGCTTGCAGTTTTCCTCGGTGGGGAATTATTTATTTCATGGTGACAGTGACAGTAACTATTTCTTTCAAGAGCTTGAGGTCCCCAAATAGTCATTCCTAAATCAAGCAACACCTTAAAAAATACTGGTGAACCCCCACCAGAAATTTTTATTTCAAGACTGCCCAAGAAGAATTTATTTATTTCATCAGAACTGAGCAAGAAATTATTTATTTATATAAAAACTTCAAGCCCCTCCCCCTGACATCAAATGGTCGCCTCCCTTATCTTTTCCTGGTCAGTGTATTTTCAGTTTTTTAAGGAGGGGAGGGGGGCATTTTATAACCTAACATTTAAAGTTGAAATTAAGTTAATTTTTTGTGTCAATTAGTCAGTGAATCCCTTTTATGTGTGTTGTGTTGATGCATCAAGCAATAATTGTCATTTCCTGCCCCTCCAACATTCAGAATATGCCCCTGATGCTGAAGTTTAAGGAACTTTAGGACCAGGACGTGGATTTAAGTTTGTGGATAGGATTGTAATGAATACATGGGGCTTCAAGTACTGGCCTAGAAACATCACCAAAAGGGGTAAAACCACTGCACTGTTTTGTATATACTCTGTGGTTTTTGTCTGTTCCGCAATTGATTAATTAACCAGTCATTAACCCTGCTGACGGGTAAAAATTATGGCGAGATAAGCAAGAGCTCCTCAGGAGCAATTCTGTGCCATCCTCCTATGCAGGTTGTCTTGGCAGGGTGTTCTGTGCAGGATTTTCTAGGACTGATTGAACCAAAAGACACACACAGTGACGCACTATTAAGCAAGATATTGAACAAATCCACAACATTTTCACAATTTAAGTGCCCTTCACCATGTTACATCTTGGTGTGTTATCAAGGGATAAATTTGTATAATAATTTGTGAAACAACCTAGACTCTGAGACTTTCAAAAAGTCAAGATTGAGACAGGTTGCTTTCTGCTGGTGTGACTGAAATGTAGGGCTATCACGATTACAGAATTTCAAAATCGATTAATCTGTGGCCTAAAATCGAATCGTAATCGATTAATCGCCGTTTTCCCGCCATTCTAGACAGCTAGAGAAGTTATGTTCCTTTTCATATCATTGTCTTGAGGGACAGCTAAGATACTTGGATATTCCATTGAAAACACTAAGTGCAATTGCGACTTCACACTTCATTCACTCCAGTCTGCTTCAATCAGGTAAAACCAATCCAATTAGCCAATCCACTTGACCAATCCAGTTGCAATTCACTATTAACACCTGGAAATTGCAGGCCACACAGTGTGTTCCAGGTACAAATACACAAATAGCAGATTAATCGATTTTGCAAACTGGAATCGATTTTTAACTAAAATCGAATCGGCGGCGATTAATCGGTTAATCGTGAGAGCCCTACTGAAATGAAGATGAAATTTGCAATCCAGGTGATATTGCTCCCTTGATGGCAAAGAAAATTGTATACGTGTACACTATAATTATAAAGAAAAAAATTATCCCAAAATCATGCCTTATAGATTTTGAAATTACGAACTGAAGAACAAATGGCAAGGGTCTTTACCCTCGTTGCCAGACCTATATATATATATATATACAATGATATATCATATGCAACCTTCATATCCAGGATGATCTATAAACCACATACTGGCTTAGTGGCTATCAAATTATAATATTTAAGATCACTTTCCACAGGACCAACGACAAATATATAAAGATTTGATTTATTTCAAAATTTCCAATATTCCTGCAAAAATTAATTCCCGAAAATTTACTTTGGAAAATTTCTAATATTCCCGGAAACTTTCCCGGCCTTTGCATCCCTACATTCATGCAAACCTCTGAGTTGCTCAGTGTTGTCAGCATTGAGTAACATCAGAGGATGTGAAAACCGTCCCAATGTGCCCCGGTTCCCGCTACTTTGCAGGCCAATTGGGGCAGGAGAATGGCACAGCAGTGAGGCAAAGGATATATCTCATTCTCACAAGTTTGGAATAAAATATAATGGAAAATGATTTTGGTTTGCCATATTTCAAGGTTAGCCCATTACTTTCTGACCCAAAAAATAAAAATACAAGTGCCTTTTATTTTCTTAAATTTCATTGAACAGCTGTATCTTTCCCCTCCCCCAAACCTCCATGAGGCTTGTTTTACTTTTATTCCATTGCATCATACATATTAGAAGGCAATTAAAGCAATACTGTCTATGTAAGCATGCATGACAAAAAATATTCCCATAAAACTATAGACTGCAAATGAACATATACAGTGGACATCAGTGTACACATATTTCTTGTTCTGGCCCTACTTGTGCTGGCATTGGAAGAGAGTACCCTATCTTGGCTTGATGTATTAAGCTAAGCTTATCTTAGTGGAAATTTCCACTGGTAGACAGTGGCCATTGAATATTCATTTAGTCACTCAAGTAGTTCTGATAGCCCCAATTCAGACAATGCATCAAATGATTAACATGACACATTCCCCTGTCAAGTTTCATTAAAACTCCAAAGGGTCCCAGTGGACCCCCTCAAGTGACCTATTTGGTAGATTTAAAGAGGGTTAATTGTGGAGCAGGCTGATCATAAGAATTTCTTGCTTCGAACTTTCAGACATGAGTGGACACCTTCTCTCTTTTCTCTGTTCAGGGAAGTTGAGATACCATCAAATGAGAAATGTAAAGTAACTTATTTCAATTTCCAGTATTAAACAACAATACATTAAAGCATATATATTAATGGTATGTCAACCCCCCCCCCCCCACAAGAGCCACTGAAAATACCCAAGGCAACATTAAATTTTGCGGAAAATTGTGTTATTGTGTCCTATAAAACTTGCTTCCCAGAGGATAACACCATCCCTTATAGGTCTATGACAACACTGACACAGGTCTAAGAATATCCACTGGATATTGTTTGCTGACACTGACTAGTCTCTGCCCAGCAACCCTCCAACAGGTGCTTTGGTTAAACTGTATGGAGATATCAAGCGGCTAACTGAGCTGAAGAATGTCTGGTACTCAGTGACCCCAAACCAATTAAAATTTTAACAAAAAGGCTGATTACATTTTGGCAGAATTTTCAACCTGAAATAGTAAACCAGAAGGAAGATGTATATTCATTTATCCTAGAATAAAAACAAGTTGATTTCAATGATAGACTTCCCAGTGTGAACTTGTTTTTTCATAGGGAAATAATGGTGTTAGAATGATAAAAATTTATAGGAGTTATTTTCGCGTAGCGTGATTTAATTTGTATTTGCATTTGGTCTTGCATTTGTATGCATTTGGTTAAATTCTTGACTTTGAAATTTTCATATTGGTAAATGCACATATAATTTTGTAATTATCTGCCTACCATTTTTAAAACTAATGCAATAACAATAGATGATCACCTAATATACTTTGTATTACAGCCAAACACTTTGATATATATATAGAATTAGAGTGGACTGTGGCACTGTGAAAATGGCACTTCATGTGTAATCATGCTGATGATTTGTCATGATCAAACCCAATACTTTCAATGTTAATTTGATTGAAGGAGACTTATCCCACTTGTTGGTGACAGCCAAACGAAAGGATATTAGGCATCTGATTTTCACTCTAAAATCCGTTATGAGAAGTCAGATGGCTTTCTCTTGATCATGACTAATCAAACGGCCTCTATGTTTCCCATGTTGAAAGTAGAGAAGATGACACTTCATTGGCTATCTTGAGTCACGAAGTGCCATTTTCCATGGAGCTACAAGTCCATGCTCCATGCGTTTTCAGTGCCACAGTCCACTCTAATTCTATATATATCAAAGTGTTTGGCTGTAATGGTCAATAAACTTGAACTTAATAAAACAGTGCAGTGTTTTATCATAAACTTTTATGCAATTTGATACTGACAGTGGGGGCCTTTAACATCAAAATGGTCTGGCCCTGGGCACAATGAGGCAAGGAGGCCCCATCTTCCATCCTGGTCTTAAAGTTAAAATTCAGCGAAAATTTAAAAGCCTAGATTTCAGGAAATAATCACTATAAATGATGTAAACAGGAAACAACGTTATTTCTGAGATAGCCAACACTGAAACTGTGTGATAATAATTGACTAAAACTGCTATTCTAAAGTTATTACCCATACTACTGATAATGTTGATTAATCAGAAAAATAAAAGGGCTCATGTGAAATTTTAAATGTTCTGCTGCAGTGATAGCAGCAGCAGCAACAGCAGCAGCCAAGTTCCAGCCAGGGGGATTGTTTACAAATTCATTAAAAGGTTAAAACTATAAAAGAGAAGAAGGAGGAATGAAAGAAGGAAGGAAGAAAGGCAGGAATGAAGTAAGACAAGAAGGAATGAAGGAAGGAATGAACGAAGGAAAGAAGGAAGGATGGAAGGAAGGGAGATATATAGACAAATATAGATTGCTAGATAGATAGATAGATAGATAGATAGATAGATAGATAGATAGATAGATAGATGGGCAGATAGGTAGATAGTCTATCTACAAGCAGCTGTTAAAGTGCTTGCACGTTTATTTATTTTTTTTGGTTATCACTCAACTTATCAGCAATAACACTGGCCCTACATTACAACTAGATAAATCGGTATTTGTAATGAAAACTGATGGCTGTGTGCCTGGTCAGCCCGATGAAACTGAGCACTCCTTCCTGCTTGACTTATTTTTTATACATAAGGTGCCGTATAAGTTTGGGGGTATTTACCTAAAACCGAGCACTTTCATCCAGTAACATCCATAATGATAAGCCTATAGATCAAACAAACATACAAGTGACATTCCAGTTTGAACAATATAATACTCAAAATACATAATATCAAAAATAATTTGTGTTCTAATGGAAAGTTATAGAAATACAAAGCTTAAAGTTGACACTTGACAACAGCCTACAGGCCAAATTTATAGCAGGCTAAAAGCATTTAGTGGCAACATTTAACTTGTTGACCGGTTCATGACATCTACAGGTCTATATCAATCTCCCAATCTATCTATATCTGACTGAAAAGAAAACAGGTCGGATGTCTATCTGTCTTTCTGTCTATCTATTAGCCGGCCATTAAACATTCTGATCTTGCTAAAGATTTTCTATTCATTTCTATCATTTTGCTAAACAACTTTGAAGCTGCAAGTCAATCTGTTGCTAAACAGCTTCATCACCTAGCTAAAGCCCAGTGACTATCTATCTATGTATGTATCTAAGTAGCTATGTACCTATGTATCTATCTGCCTACCTACCTACCTACCTGCCTACCTTTCTTTCTTTATTTCTTTCTATCTTTCTTTCTTTCTATCCATTAAAAATTCTGATCTGGCTAAAGATATACTATTAATTTGTATCATTTGGCTAAACAACTTAGGAGAATGGAGGTACAAGCTAATCTGGCTAAAGAGCTTCATCACCTAGCTAAAGCCTATTATCCAGATAAAGACTATCTATCTATCTATCTATCTGACCTTTTTCAGAATTTTTAAGGGCATTTTTTGGACATGCATGGTGGGCTTATGAAGTTGGTTCTCAACTGTCCACACAGGTCTTCAGCAGTGCTGCCCTAAAAGGCCCTATCCTGAGCCTAGGGTGCACCCAGTGACCCCTTGCAGCTCATTGAAGTTAATGAAGACTTATATGTATGTAAACTAGCAGTGTACCCGTCTAAAGATGGGTAGAGATTGCATTGACATTTTATTGTTTATTTATACCTAATCAGGGGTTGTGTAAATATGTCAAGATTATCTCTGTCACAATACTTGGGTACAGTGAATTTAAATGAATTTGCTACTTCTGAACGCTCTCCCGTTTTGTGTGGACCTGACCTATGTTGGACAGCAATTTCAATTGTGCTTCCACAGCTCTGC
Organism: Platynereis dumerilii; assembly: GCA_026936325.1. NCBI lineage: Eukaryota > Metazoa > Annelida > Polychaeta > Phyllodocida > Nereididae > Platynereis > Platynereis dumerilii. The sequence continues at coordinate 9,254,623 of JAPTHN010000016.1, read as the reverse complement.
CGCAGTGGGAATCCGTTTGTATGTCCCAATATACCCATGTAGTGTATAAATACATGATGCAAAGGCCTAATGAAACATCCAATTTATCTCCATTCCTCCCATAGTCTTATTTTTGCTTTTCTTTGTAACCATGCTTTTCTTTGGGGCCTTGAAAGTATTAAATTATATCTTCTCCTTCGCCATAGTGTTGTCCTTCTTGACCCATCCTACAATTAATCGTTTCGTGTATTTTCCTGATGATCATGTTGAACACTCCTTTCATATTTTTAGTCTATCATATATTGGAACTGTTTATATACCTACGGAGATCTATCTATAGACTCTTTCTGTCTTCCTTCTTTCCGTCCTGCCTCCTTGCTATCTAATTTCCTTTTCTTTTCTTTCATCCCTCCCTTCTTAATTCCCTCATTCCTTCCTTTATGCATTCCTTATTTCATTCCTTATTCCCTTGCGTGATTGCTTCCGTAATTCCTCCACTAATTCCTTTTAATGGCTTCATACATTCTTTCTTTCCTTCTATCTATAGTGTTGCAATGCTTTAATAAATGTGAAAACTCGCTGTGACTGGCTGCTGCTGTTGCTCCTGCTTTGACTGCAGCAGAGAAGCCATTATTCCAGGAAAACTAGACATTTTAATAAATATTGTGAAGTTTTGATAAATTTGAAGTGATACAAACACAGTTGAGACATAGCAAAAAATTTTGTAAAATATTGTGGCAATCAGGTAAGCCATAACTGAGAACACCCGTGACAAAGGAATATAGGGAGGTGAATTTTATATATGTATATAGATATAGATATAGATATAGATATTGGTCAAGCCATAAAGATGCTGTTTCTGAGCTGAAAAACATGTCCTCTAACTTCAGAAGTGGCTGGCTAGAAGGGAATTTAATTGAAGCAATCTTAATGAATGCCATACTAAACTATACATGCTAGAATAAATTGTGTGAAAATTGATGATAATACCACAAAAAATAAAGAAACTGTACCACTTTTTAGTCATGAAAACAGGCCAAAAATGACGTTTTTGGCATTCGTGGCATGTCATGGCCAAAAAACGACTTTACTAGATGAAGGAAATTCTTTCTTTGTCAATTTTTAAAGTTTAAAATGATAACCCATGTCTTGAACTTTTATTTCATGCACTATGAACTCCCGGGAACCTCTTATTTGATGAGATAAGCAAACCTGCCAGAGTAAAAATTTTCACTGTTTTTTGTTATCCGCCATTAGATAACTTTTTATTTTACAATAATATTTAACTCAAAACAGTGTAGGCCTACATATGTCGGCCAAAGTGATGCCAACAGGATACAATCCAGTTTTGAGGATATTTTGAAGCAGAAATAGGGAAAAAATAAATTATGCATAATGTCCTTATCAAATTGGTCTGATAAACGGACTTGAATATATCTGCCTGTCCATCTATGCATGCTTTTTTAAAAAATTATAATTGAAATTAGCAGCCTTTAAAGCTCTGGTAGAAGTCATTATTAATAATTCTTTATTAGTTTTTCAGTGATTATAGATCCTTTGTGATTGTGAAGTCGAATTATAATAAAGACAAATGCAAAAAAAAAAGCTTCCTTTTGAGTACAATATCTCCTCCTTGCCATTTGGCCTGGCCACTTCATTTTACTATATACTTAGGTCGATATTAATATATCTACAGATAGGTCTATAGGCATTCATAGAGAGATCTATATAGTTTATATCCATGTATTAATTCTAAGATGTTGAAATTTAAACAGAGTAGTTGGATTGGGGAGGCGGCTGCACCAAGCAAGTCTGGCTGGGGACTGCAAGGTTGGCCAGGCTGAGTGGGCTGACCAATACCCCTCCCTCCCCCCCCCCCCAACTACTTGGTTCATTTTTGGACCTCTGATTTCTCGCCCAAGGCACCATCATTTTTTACCTCAGACATCTGAAACTTCTCATGCGAACTGAAAAATGGCAAGTAAATACAATGGCTTGTTGCCATTGATTTATTTCATTCCAATCATCTGTTATAAAAGATTGAAATTGCGATTTAATTAGGGCCACTTCTCCAGGTAAAACTGCTGCAGAGCTGCAATCAAGCTGTAGGCCACTTTTAATAAGTGTGATGTCAAAAGTGTCAGACTCACGGAACATTACCAATCAACAAATATAACAAAATATGAGCTTTTGTCAGTGAGGAGATAGAGCTGAAATCCTACTATTAATTCATGGACCCGTCCGTCTTTCACAACAAAAGCATAGGGTGCCCATCCACAAAAACTTGGATGCAACCTTTTTTCACCCACTACAAGGTTTTAGGCTCGGTTTTATGTTTAAAATTTATGTTTAATATTTTGCCCCTCCCCTACCCCCATTTCACGGGTATCATGCTAGTCATGTAAAAAGATGGCTTTTGTTGTAAGATTTATACCGTATGGTGCCCTATTTTCGTCAGTTCTTCTCTTTCAAATGTTATCAGTGTTGTACCATCACCGTGACAAGTTGGGTGTTCACTTCCAATATACAAGAATACTGTTTTTTCAATTTTTTTCAAAAGAAGAGATGGCATGCACCACTTTGCATGGTTTTGAGAGCAATTATCCATTGCAAAGTCATTATGACGATATTAGGACCCCAGGGACCTATTATCATCAGCCAAGGTGTCCTAATTCCGTCAGATTTCAAAATGACACTGCATATTAACAAGCAGTCCAACATACATTTTGTATTTCTAAAAACAAATTTGATTACTTAATTCGTCCCTCATTTCTAAGACTTGTGTTGTTTTAACTTTTTTTCTAAGTGCAACAAAGGCATGAAGATGGGTCTAAAACATCAGAGGAAGCTTGGCCTGCTCAGGGCAATTTTGTCTAAAAATTACAAAAATATTGTGTTTTTGACTACTCCAAGTTTAAGAAGCTATTGTAGAGTTATCAATGGGGCCATTAACGATTTAAATGGGTAAATGTGTGCAACAATCATGACTTTTTTCCCCACCAATTCAAAATTTCTTTAAATTAGGGTACATTGCTTAAAAGTGACGATAATAGGACCCTGACGAAAATAGGGCACCATACGGTACTGCAAATGGGAGTGTCACAGTAAACTGAGGACGTCCCAGTGAACTGACGACTAGGTATGACTTGATATTTTGGATTTGCTAATTCCTGTCCACTTGTTTTGTGGTCGTTCTCTTGGGTGGTAGACTGCAGATTTCGTCTTGGATTACTGATGTGTCATGGCAACAAATTGCCAACAGCTGCCTCTCAACCTACCATGTTGAGTAGGGGGGGTGGCTGGGGTTGGGGTTGCTGCCCCCTCTCTTCTCACAACTCAAGGGGTCATTGTTTATCAGACATTCAGGGTGATGACATCTTCTCAAGTCTATTTGCACACACAGAAAACTATAAGGATGTACAACACTTGAGGGCGGACATGAGCATTATAGTCAATATTTCTTAACACAGTCTGCTACAAATGGATTTATGCAAGGATTTAATTAAACTTTATTAAAGTTAAGGAATGGAACCACCTTGGAATTGACAGAATTTTTTTTTTCATACCATGTTTCTTGTGTAGGTGAGTGTATCTCAGTTGTTTCATGGATCTATAAGTTAAGCTCTATGGTTGTTTATATATGTTTTGGAAGCACCAACTTGTTACACAAATGTTAAGACTTACAAAATGTGTGCAGTAATTGTAGATTGACAAGATATGGACAAGCCCAGGAGAGGGCAAGGGTGAGGGGGGGGGGAGAGGTAAGAGTGGTGATGGGACACAGAGGCACACTGCATCAAGGGCCAACTGGGGAATGAGGGGGGGGGGGGAGATTAGCAACGCCAGCTGACCTCTGGTGGAAATTGGATAAACTTCAAAAGCCATTTTTGGCAAGAATGGGGTAAAATATGGCCACTGTCTACCAAATAAGATCCCGCGGCCCCGAGAAGGAAAAGTTACTATCGGGGCTTTTTGCACATTTTTAAGATTACAGGCCTGATAAAATTCACAGGGGTGGCCAAGAATATGTAAGGTCAGGATTACAAGGTTACAGGGTGACAGCTGGAGTAGTTTGTCTGTAATTGAGCTGCAAAGTTGGAAAAGGGTGAAAAGTCAATCTGAGAGTGTCCCATAGATAAGAGGACGACATCATGTATGAGGATGGGCATCCCACAGTTAAGGGACGGGCATCCTACAGTTAAGAGACAGGTCTAGCATCTACCAATTAAGGGAAATACTTACACTGATTAGTGAGAAGTGCAATCAGCTGCGATTGCCTCATTATATTTTATCCAAGTGTGTTGTGTTCTTTAACCATGCCTGTTGCCACCACAGAACTGATGAACAGCTAGTGATTTATAAAGAAGGAGTGACTAACCAGTTTAATACTTTTCTTAGACAAACTAGCCACCACTTTTGAAGCAGTGTACAGGTGTATGCATAATGGGTCTTTTGGCCACTCAGAAATACTTCTGTGTCAAGCAATCCAGAATAGCAATCTAGACTTCACTGATTGCCCTTGTATCTTCTAGGTGCTTTTCACTTTGAGAACTACAATGTAGGTCAATTACAATTCACACCTTTTCTAAGAAGCCACAAATCAAGAACCTTATTCATTTGTGGATGAAATATTTCAATGGCAGTAAGTGCAACCATCGGACGACAGAGTTCTCTCAATTCAAAGCTCAAACCTAGAACATTATGTCAAGGCTTCTTTTACTAGTTATAGAGGTCAGGATTTTGGAGTGACAGGTTCAAAATGCTGGTGTTCCTGCACAGTTGTTCTTCGGGCTTAGCAGTTACAGCCAAGGATATATGAGTGATTACTTTTAACCGTCAGGGCCAGGGATATGCATGAGTGATGCAGGATAGCTCAGGTCATGAAATGAATTGTCAATTTGAGACATACCTGTAATATAACTAAGCATTGTAGGATAAGACCCACAAAGAATATATATTTTTAATTTCTAGGAATTATGGACAAGATATTTCATGCAGATATTAATGCTTTTGATATCTTTTGAGAGATAGATAGATATTTTGAGGCTCAACAAACTCAATAGCAGCAGAAAGATCTTTCATTCTGATTGAAAAACAAGAATCAATGGATGTCAATTCGGCATAGGCCTTCTTAATGTTAGAAACCCATCAGATGATGAAGTGACAAACTTACAAAACTCAAGGCTCATGTATACAGCAGAGATCTTATCTGCAGGCCGATCTGCTGCTCTAACACAAAGTTCCAAACTAACCAGGGCTAGTTTTATGCTTGCAACCATCTGAGCTTCACTATCCTCTCGGACTACATAATTTCATCAGATTTGTCCGATTCAAATGCTAGTCACTCCAGTGGTTAAAGATTGTATAATCTATGCCAGAGAGGGAAGATTGACCAGAGGCTTAATTCTTCAGCAGTGTTTCAATTGGTATAATTTAGTTACTTTGCAAATGATGCATTTTACTGGTCCATCTCTCTGAAAATATGACTGAAATGATCTTAATTGTAACCAATAATATGCACGGACCTATAGGTCATTAAGGCTACTGGTCTAACTTGAACATTTGATACAATTAACTAAGTGAAAACAGGTGATGTTTTGCTTTTAGCTGATTGGTCAAAGCTAAACTTCCTCAAATAAGTTGCTTGCCAAAGCAAATTTACACATTTACAATTTTTTTTGGGAATCCAATTTCAGAAGAATACACTTTGTTTAGGCTTTGGAGCCTGCGTGAACATAAGGAAACATATATGTAACAAATGTACATACATTCATTATTACAGCCAAACACTTTGATATAGAATTAGAGTGGACTGTGGCACTGTGAAAATGGCACTTCGTGTGTCATCATGCTGATGATTTGTCATGATCAAACCCAATACTTCCAATGTTAATTTGATTGAAGGAGACTTATCCCACTTGTTGGTGACAGCCAAACGAAAGGATTATGCATCTGATTTTCACTCTAAAATCCATTATGAGAAGTCAAATGGCTTTCTCTTGATCATGACTAATCAAACAGCCTCTATGTTTCCCATGTTGAAAGTAGAGAAAATGACACTTCATCGGCTATCATGTGCCATTTTCACAGTGCCACAGTCCACTCTAATTCTATATCAAAGTGTTTGGCTGTAAAAGTTCAACAAGTGTGGTGAACCACTACCTGGCATTAAAACGAGAAATTCACTCATTTGATGATGTGATGCAAAGAAAATATAGCCTATAAGGTCATAAGGAAAAACATAAATTTTTAGGCATGTGGGATACAAATGGCTGCCAATTTTCTTCACTCTACAAACAAATTTTTTGAAAATTTTTGTCAGAAGAAGTGACGATGCGCATGCGAGGCCAGTGTGTCGTGCGTAAAACGCGGACGGATCCATATGACGGACTGGCGGGCTCCCTCATCTGAGGTCAACAAATTTCGTTCCACTTCGTTGAAACGATTGCTGGGTCAAAAAATTTGATAAGTCAGTGAACACCCCTTCCTATTGAAATAAAATTTGCCTCAGGCCCAGTGTTTCACTTACTTATCAAAGACTTTGACCTAAGGGCAAAGTCCTTTGAGCTCAGACCTGTCCAACAGCAATGCAATACAACAAGATTCTGCACTCCTGATTTTCATGATCCTATCAGAAGCCCAGGATGACCTCAGTGTCTCATCTCATTGGTTTATCTGATCTGGGCCAAGAAATCGGAGCACCAAAGGTCATGAAAGCTTTCAGCCAATGATGGAGTGTTTTACAAATTGATCAACCTTGACGTGATCCTCAAATTGACGATTATTGTTTTGTGTTGTTAGTTTCTATTGCTGTCAAAACCTGTATGATAAACTGGGAATTAAGGAATTTAGCAACAGAAAAAACACAACTGAGCCAAACTGAGACATTGTAAAATCTTGCAATTGGACCAATGTCGTTCTCAGCTTGTCTGTCAACCATGCTCACACAGTCACACATCTTCCCTGCTTAAAACTGCCCAATCACAATTGCTGTTACAATGAACCCCAGGGTCAACTGAAGCAACTGCAGATTGCAGAGGTCACGCTTCTGAATTTCTCATGAGCTTTTGATCTTTCTTCAGCATTATAAACAGGAATCAAAGATGTCAAAGGTGTGATGTGTGCGGGTAACACTTCAAAACATTGTCAAATATTGTGATTAACTCATACCAGGCAGAGTAAATGTTTTCTATAAATGGTGATGTGGGAAGCCTCAGAAGCTGGCCTTGTTTAATTGACCAATTTACATGTGAGGCACCTTGTTGTATTTCGTTGCTGTTGGATTAGTCTAAGCTCAAAGGATTTTGCCCAGTCTGGTGAAAATGAGAACTGCATGCTGCTGCCACCTGGCACAAAAGTTGATTTTCTATGCCACAGCATTGCTGTCCCAAGAAATAGTTCCAATTTCATTGCACATTCACAAAATTTCTATTCAACATCGATCTATACCAGAGTCAGACTCGGCAATCACATTCTCTAAGGAAGTAGACAAGGCCATCAGCACACTCAGAAACAGCCCCGGTGTCTTCCAGACAAAATTGTTTGTGTTCGTCTGGTTGAAAGTATGTGGACGCTCGCTGGAGCTTGCGGAACAGCACACTAGTCACTAGGTGGCAACACAGACAGCATATGTTCTGATCTGTGGCAATGCAAGAGCAGTCCACTTGTAGACAGGATTTTGCCTGTGTTTGACCCATACCTCTTGAGTCAGCAAAGAAAATTGGCAGTCATTTGTATCCCACATACTTCAAATATTGTCCCCTTGATGACCCAATATGTTTTTACCTCATCAGATTCGAATTCATAGTTTCACAAGCACTTCAGTTGAGGATGTTTAGCATTAACCCAATGGCAAAACTTCACCTGTTTCTGGCTGTTTCACTTGCTTACAGGTGGCGCTGTATGTGTAAATTTTGTTGGTCATGGAATGATGGAACTGAGTATTTTTTTGCTTCCATATTTCCTTCACTATGCACATTTTGAGAGCTTGTTGTTTACTGGAAGGAATGGTCTCAGGTGGCTCCAGAGTCCAGATGCAATATTTGGGCTTAAATTTAAATATATATATATATATGCTCTCTTAAACTAATCTCATCTCTGTATACTCAAGAGTTAGGTATGGTTGAAGTATTTGATAAGAAAATGAAACACAAGGCCAATGTCATTCAATGGTAATGGGGATTCACTTGTACTTACCAAGTTACCATTTACCAATGATTTTGACCCATATGTAACTGAAGGTAGTGCAAAGAAAATTGGCAACCATTTTAATCGCATGTGCCTCAAATATTGTCCTTTATTACCCCATATGTTTTTGTCTCATCGGATGAGAGTCCTTGTTTCCATGAGCAGTTTAGTTGAGAAGGCTTTGCGTTGTCCCAATGGCACTGGAAGCTAAAAATACAGTTGGGTGCACATTTTGAAGTAGGGCCTAACTGTAGCAAGAAACTTGGCTGGGAGGGGCTCAGCATGTTGTCTGTAACATGACTTAAAACTGGTCCTATTCTTATTCCGGGACAGTTATTGTATTATGTCTCTCTCTCAACCTTTTCAGTCTTTGAATTATCAAATTCTTGTTATTTTACTGTTGAGGAGTCTGTTACTTTTTGGAAGAGATGCTCTCAAGTGGCTCCAGATGCCATATTAGGCCTTTCAATTTTAAAAATTTTCCGGGGGGGCATGCCCCCGGACCCCCCTAGCAGGCGAGTGCCTTTGGCACTCGCAGTACCTGTTCAGGTTTTTTTGTCTGAACCCAATCACATCCCTGCTAAATATTAACCGATTTGCCTGAAAATTTGCATGCATAATTTTTTCCATAATAGGCATCATTTTAGAGGGTGGCCCATCAATATTTTAAACTTTTATTTTTTACTATGCTTTTAAGGGCCACCCTACTCTATATTCCTGTATGTGGATTCCGCTGAATGACGTCACATTTGCAATTGTTTTGACGGATGCCAATTTAAAATTGCTGTCCCATTTCACAATAAAATTTTTCATGCAAAGTTATACTTCATGGTTCTTATATCTATGGAATAATACATCATAATACAGTCTTTTGTACACTATTTGCTAAACATGCTTTGCTGAATGCACTATGTTATTACCGTGCGTTATACAAATTGTATTTCTAATGTGTATAGAAAAAATGACGTCTGAACTTCAGGACCTTTCAAAATTTTGTTTCTATAAAAATATTTGACAGATAAATAGGGGTGGCACGTAATCATGCTGTCTGATTTTTGCCTGAAGGTCTTCAGAACGTTTTATGAATGCTATGACTTTGAATGGATATAATGAAACTGTATGTTAAATTGTTCAATTGAATAAGCAGCCGAAAAGGTAGATTTTCGATGGTAGGTTCCACTGAAACTTACAGAACCGAGAAATCGACCATATTCACAGATATTTGTTGAGGTACTGTAGGTAGATGAATAAGCATCCTTAGTGCTTAGGGCAGGCATTATTGATCTTTAGCTTCTTTGGTCTTCCCGAGGCACTTTAAGTCTTTTTCTAGGTTCCGTCGTATGAAAAAAAAACTCAAATTTTAATTATGTCACTTTGGTAAAAATTGCAGGTAACTCAATTTTTTTTCCATAGCCATTTAGGCAGAAAATCTGTTAGGTCGATCGATCCGAGAAACTAAATATCAAATAGGTCTGGCATAATATGTCACTAGATTTTGGTATGATGCATGAAGGCTTTGTTATATTGTGATTTTCCCAAATTTAGCTTCAGTTCTTTGTAATCTATGTGTGAAATTGAGAGCACGGAATGCTTACAAGATAAACAATGATTAACAGGTACTGACGTGGTGTTGTGTCACTGTTCACATAAAATGGGGTTTCCCCAATACCGGTAAATATTTCTGTTTGATTTGATGTTATTTTGATCATTCTCAGCAAATCTCCCGTGATTCAAATATGGTTTGCTGCTAATCAGGGTTTTACTTTCCTTTTTCATATCACTTGGTAATTGATTTTTGCGTGGGTCCCTCGATGTTGATTGCTGCTTGCCAGTGCTTCACATATGTTCAATGCAAAGTGTGCTATGGATCAATGTTTAATCTGTGGCCTTTGAGGCTCAGGGTTTTCCCCAGATCAGATTATGGAATTTTCTTCAGATAGTCAGAATGGGCAAGAGTTTTGACTAATCTGTATTCCCTGAATAAGGCTGAATTTGCATTGTCATGCGTCGGTGTGTAATATTGGTTAAAAGATGTCAATTCTGGATTTTCTCTTGTCATGCTGATCAGTCGGATTAACTTGCGAGTTTGCAATTGCTTTTCTGGTACTTACAATCTCCCCCTGTCCTAATTAGCCTACCAAGTGCATAAACGATAAATACAGGACGTAAAGCCCTAATCATCCATCCATCTGGTACTTGCAATCACACCCATGTTCTCAGTTCTTGTAAACTGCGAGAAAAAGGTTTTCAAAAACATGATGGTTTTTTTTTTTCAAAGATATTATTTAAATGCCCTCATGATATGTCTTGAACATGTTTATAGTGATCAATGACCATGATGACAGGCCATCCCACCAAACTTAGTTATTTAATTAAAATTTTCTGATAATGATATGTTATTCTTCACCTTTTTGCCTAATCTTACTACTTCCTATGTTGGACGGCTGTTTCAACCATCCTTCACCTCATTGCCGTGCCTCCTCCTGTCCTAATTAGCCTGCCAAGTGCATAAATACAGGACGTAAAGCCCCATTCATCCATCCATCCTATTCTTACTTCCCTTTCTGGCTTCTTGAGGTCACACGGGACTATTGAATGTAGCCAGATGAAGTGGTAAACATGCTAAAAACTAAATGATCCATGATGATGTTTATCTTGCTATGTTGATATTGTAATGTGTTTGGAGATTTTGTATGTCAAAACCAATCAAGACTGTCGATAATGTCTGCGCTCAGTGGCTACCAGCAGGTGACGTTTAGTCTGCTACTAACTCTATACAGCGATACTGCCTATAAATGATAACGTCCACAATAACTAGTAGTCAACTACCACCCTTCCAATAAACCATTATCAACATGTCCTTATCATCATCATGCTATTGGCATTGTAGTCCAGTGTGATATGCTGTGCAAGAAGCTCGTTAAAGTAACAGGTCAAATGCGACCATTGTAGTGCCACTGTCTACTTGTGTAGAACTTGTGCCTAGTGAATCTAACCACTTGAAATTGGCAGCGTGGTACAAGTAGCATTTTTTGGTCATTTTGAAATACTTTTCTATTGTAGACAGGTATTTTGAAATTCGACAAAAGATGCATATTGTATAATATTGTCCAAGAACATCCATTATCTTGTCTTGTAGTTTCCTTAACTGTCAGAAGAATATTTTTGAGAATATGTTTCTTTAGAGTACAGTGATATATCAAGGCCTGTCTGACTTTGTACAAGGAAACTGTACAGGTCTTGTTACCCAAATTCCCGTTTGAAATATAGAAAAAATTAACATAGCAAGTTTAGATAATTAATCACAGGTGTTTTGGATTAAGACTTTGTAGCTTTGTAGAAGGATTGCCAGGCCGTAACCTCGTATCGTGGTTATTGGCCCCCCATTTCATCAAAAAGAAAAACCAAATGCTGATGGAAAGCCAAGTAACTTGAATGTCAATATATTTTCAGCAACTTCAACATGTTCAATTTCTAAGGTCCCTCTGCCACAAAGAATCCCCGCAAAATCAAAAATAACGTGCAAGCACTTTAACAGCTGCTTGTACAGATATATAAGTTCAAGTATCTATAATTTACAAATGTACTATAGATATAAATCTATCTATCTATCCATCTATCTATCTATGTATCTATATGTTCCTTCCTTCCTTCTTTCCTTCTTCCCTTCTTTCCTTCCTTCCATCCTTCCTTCCTTCCTTCATTCCTCCCTTCCTTCCCTCCCTTCCTTCCCTCCCTTCCTTCCCTCCCTTCCTTCCCTCCCTTCCTTCTCCCTTCCTTCCCTCCTTGTCCCCAGCAACACTAGCAAAAGTAGGTCAGTGTGACCCAGTTGCCACGATTGACCTTTGACCTCAAGATAGTCAGCCTGTTTGTTTTCTTTAATGATTTTTTCCATCTCAGAGAGGCACCAAAAGTTGATGGAAGCAAGATAATATTCTATTCAGACTGCATGCCAAGTTTTAATGACATAGGTGAAACAGCACGACCAGGGCAGTTGTCATAAGTTTTCCTGAAACTCCTCTCGTAATACAGGCTGCAAGCAGCTGTAAAAATGGCTCAAAATATTTCAGAGGACTTGTAGAGTCTTTATTGTGTGTATGAAATACTATTATAAGATCTGTTGACCACAAATTCCCCTGTCCTGCTAAGACATGTTAAATATTTTGTTGAATTTCATATTGATATATATCTCCTTTATTTTCAGGAGGATGCTCGCAATTTGTTTGGATTAGCAGGGACAGCAGACGAAGGAGAACTGACGACGGAATTAGCACACATCATGAAGAGGTTATGGAAAGACTCAGGAGTCAGGGAATGCTTCGGCAGGTCTCGGGAGTACCAGTTGAACGACTCGGCAGAATAGTGAGTAATGCCTTAGTGGTTTGTGGTTATTTAAAAAAGAAAGCAGTTGAAATGATTACCGTAGAGTGGGGGAAAGTTGGTCGCCTATTTTAACCCACTTGATGGCCAAAAAGCGAACTTTTCTCACCAGCTCACTGACATAGTTTCTTTAGGAAATTTGCCACCCGTGTCCGTGAGGATGGCATTTCTGCCATTGAGTGGGTTAAAATAGGCCGCCAACTTTCCCCCGGCTTGCCAACTTTTCCCAGCTTTACGGTAACAGATGATTGTATTGCTGATTTTGTTTAATTTGGTAACTATTAGCTGTTAATGCAATATCAGCATGATTGTTGTGGTTATAACTAAGTCAACCTCAATTGTTTTTACTCTTGACTACTTTTAGTGAAGCATAATCCAGTTTTATGTTATCTATCCTTAAAATTTTAATGTCCAAATAATTCTTGTATGATGGTGTCAATATATCAACATGATCAATCATCATATGATCACTGATGATCAATTTAACTCCTTACAATTTAGTTCCTCATCTTGGAGGCATTGTGTATGTTTGTGAATCATGTTGGTTTATGACTTTTTCTTTTAAATTGAGAGTACCTGAACATGCTGAACGTTGCTTAAATCATGTAAATCTTAATCGGTAGCAATACCTATCGAAATACCTATCACTTTATAAATTGTCCAATATTATAAATGTGTCTTTGTCTTTGTTTTCAGCTATTTGAATGCGCTGGATCGCATTTCACAGCCTGGATATGTTCCAACAGAACAGGACGTTCTTCGCACCAGAGTCAAGACAACAGGAATCGTAGAAACACACTTCACATTCAAAGACTTGCATTTCAAGTGAGTGCAATATGATCATGGAAAATAGTTAAATCTACATCGTTTAATAAGTTACATCTGAACATATTTTAAAGTAGTTGTAACACTTGTCGTTTGTGACTTTAGCTTGCAGCGTTAGGCTGGTGACTAGGATCACCCCACCCTCCCAATCTGTACATAGGAACCTCGATATGAGTCCACCTTTTCATGTTACGAAATAACTTCTTGAGTATCGATTTATATCTGATCAGCCGATTTGTTACTTGGCCAGGCACTTTCCAAGAAGTAGATGAAGGGGATGGTTTGCTCAGTTGGTGGCACTTGGCTGGCAATTGCTGGTTTACGGGTTCAATTCCCGCTCTGGCTGGATCACCTGCAGTTATGTTTGACAGCAGTTTCAATCATCCTTCGCCTTATCTCTGTTCATTGCTCTCTCCTCTTTGTGTCCTAATCAGCCTACCATGAGCATAAATACTGTCTGTAAAGCCTCATTCATCCATCCAACCCCAAAAAGTAGATTTATTTTGTTTGAACTTCATCAATGATTTCTGTGTTCTAGTTGAAGCAGCATTGAGTCACTTATGGAGGGATCTTGCTTTTATCAGTTATAAACACTGAAAATAGAATCCTGTACGAGTGCCTCAAACTCAAGCTATGACAGAGTGTATTTAGTGCATATACCATGTATACATTTGGTGTGTGTACTCCGAGACAAGCTATTCTACATGTATCACAAAATTCTATGTTGGAGTGTTGGTTTGTCAGACATGTTAACTAATGTGCTAATTTTTGGAATCCACCCAAATGTCCTCATTCAATCTAATTGATTAAATAGTGTCACTGCCATTTTATCCATTGTCCATATTCAGGGATATTCTAAGGTCGACATGCTGTATAAACATTGATAAGCGCAGTGTCTATGTGTCTTAGTATTCTGATAGATACTATCTCTTGTGGTGTTGTTTCTCTTGCACTTTTGTTGTGGGGTCATTTCCTTGTGGAGAACTGTTGACATGAATTTGTGTGCTAAGCATGATCGTGGTTAATTGTGCAAAGAAAATACACATTTCAGCACCGTCCGACATGCGAACATTGCAACACTGACATCAGTGACAGACTAACAGTTCCAAGCAAAAGCAAGAAAACTAGAACATTGCTCTAGATGTTAAGTGATGCGTCTTATTGTCATGTTGCATAATTTATAGAAATGGCCAAGAAAACAAACCAGATATTCTTTCGCATTAAACAAAATTGACATGGCTAATTATTTTCGTTCGCATCATTGCCGTGTCTTACTCCTGTACTAATTAGCCAAGTGCATAAATACAGGACGTAAAGCCCCAATCATCCATCCATCCATGGCTAATTATTTAGCCAATATCTTTGTTCTGGCATTCTCAGATCAATGCGGATATTTATCTCAGAACTTTGTGTCTTGGTGACATTTGCAAATCAGTTGTAAATGACCAACTTGAACTTGTGAAAACTGCTAATTGAACTGTCGAGTGAGCTGTAAATGACCTTCATTAGCAATATTAATGTCGTTATGACACCTGTGTTTGGTGAAAATTAGCTAATATCAGTCAAATTTAATTGGCGTGAAGGTCAAGGTGATATAAACTTTCCCTAACATGCGATTTATTAACCTGTCCACCTGTCCACCCGTCTGGACAAGAGTTGTCCTGATTGGTGAAAATACATTACAATCAGGGTTCCGGATAGCCGATCATCTTGATCTGTTGATGTATGCATTTTGAGAATGATTTACAAGCTGAGGTCTGGGGGGAGGGTTGGTCTAGTGGCAGCGTGCTGGACTGCCAATCGCTGGGTCAATGGTTCGAATCCAGCTCTTGCCGGGTCACGTGGGCCTATGTTGGACGGCTATTTCAATCATCCTTTACCTCATTGCCTTGTCCTCCTGTCCTAATTAGCCTACCAAGTTCATAAATACATGATGTAAAGCCCCTATCATCCGTCCATCAATACAAACAGAGGTCTTGCTTACCAGCTGCTTACCAAGGATCTGAGAATAGATCTGGGACCTTGCTGTCAACTTGAGCCGTTGATTGTGTGCAAAGTTGGCTGTATGAGTTGCACTGTATCATAATCATAATCTGCAGATATCATTTATGATGAAGTTGATTTTCTACAAAATCTTATTGTTTTTTTCTTCTTCTTTTTAAGGATGTTTGATGTTGGTGGACAGCGGTCAGAACGAAAGAAGTGGATCCACTGTTTTGAGGGAGTCACAGCAATCATCTTTATTGTAGCTACGAGTGAATACGATCTTACGCTGGCCGAGGATCAAGAAATGGTGAGTCTAGTGAAAGTATAGGTGATCTTAACGTATCCTATAAGTTCATTTTGGTGTATTTTGTAGTTTTCAAAGAAAAAAACTGTTGGCCCTGTGTACTTCAAATTTTGGGCCATTTGACTAACGGCATCTTTTAAATTTGTTGTCATTTGCATCTGCTGGGGGAGGGTTGGTCTAGTGGTAGCGTGCTGGACTGCCGATCGCTTGTCCAGGTTTTGAATCCAGCTCTTGCCGGGTCACCTGGGCCTTTGTTGGACAACTGTTTCACTCATCCTTCGCCTCATGCCGTGTCCTCTTCCTGTCCTAATTAGCCTACCAAGTGCATAAATACAGGCCGTAAAGCCCCAATCATCCATCCATGCTGTGGTCGTGAGCAATTTATAAGCATTATTTTTAAGTAGGGCGCAAGTAGCTTCATTTAGAGCAATGAGCATGATAGCATCTGAGAGAGATCTCCTCCATCTCTTCCAAATTAAAAGTTGATGATATTCTTAAGGCAGCCGAATATGATTAACCTGTTAATAGTATGAAAATAGATGTTGGTCGAGATAAGCTACATTTTTGTTCGTAAAATCTCATGACCTGAACTCCACATTGACAGTTCTGACCATCAGATCTACTTTATTTCTGAGGTCTGAGGAAGAATTTATTTTTCTTTTGTGGATTTGTCCTTATTGACGTCATCATTATCTCGTCTTTCTATTCTCGGATTCTGCAACCTAATCGCTCAGATGTTCTTGAGTACCTTTTCCTCATAATTGCCTCTTAAGCTCATTATCTGCAGTAATCCGTCAATGTATATCTTATGCTTCTTTGGTTGAGGTTATATCATAGTTACTGCTCACAGATCTTAATTATTATCCTGAGTTATGTGGGTTATGTTTCCAGGAAAGTTGAGGCACTGTGTCCAAATTTGGTCTGACTTGTGTGAGAAATAGCAGTACAAGTCTTTCAGGAACAAGTAAAATATAATGACGTAATATTATATAGTTTCTGTGGATAAAACTTCAGACTAATTGCCTGTTTTCACGCTGGAACCGCCCGGGTAGTGTGCTCTCCTACATCAAGTAATATCTTTTCCACCGAAATTGACTGGGGGGAGGGTTGGTCTAGTGGTAGCGTGCTGGGCTGCCAATCGCTGGGTCCAGGGTTCGAATCCAGCTCTTGCCGGGTCACCTGGGCCTATGTTGGACGGCTGTTTCAATCATCCTTCGCCTCATTGCCGTGTCCTCCCCCTGTCCTAATTAGCCTCCAAAGTGCATAAATACAGGACGTAAAGCCCCAATCATCCCTCCATCCTCCCACCTAAATTGAAGTTAACCTCCTGAGCATCATAAATTATGCCTAGCTTAGTGGTGACTCTTGAGTCCCAGGTCCTGTTCTGAGGCTGTCCAGGTAACCTCTGTTCACGGATACTCAATCGTGTTCCCTTGTTTGTTCTAATCGGCATTGATCATTGCCAAAATATAGGACGTAAAGCCTTACCTACCGACCCCATCCACCTACAAATTCCATCAAACTCATCTCTCACATAGAAGTAGAAAGAGGATTATTGAAGCTCTACTTTCATACAACAAACAAAGGTGAAACCTGCGAGACCTGTCTGCAGACCATGTTACTAGGTTACACAGGTTTAAGTGCTGATAAATACAGCGTCCGAGCTGATGTTATTGCTGGGTTTGAGGGCCAATTTATCAGTGGTTGATGCTGAGGACGCTGGTGAGAGTGAAATTAAGTGCGTTATTATCTGTGCTGTTATCTTTGACATGTATACCTGTCGTTAATGATAATGATCTTTTTCATGTTTTTGTTGTTCTTACACTAAATTGCAGTGGCCTGTGAATCTTGATAATGATAATACTGTCCTTTAAACTGTCTCTGATGAGTCTCATCGCTTATTAGTTTACTTCCGATAGTGATAGGGGTAACATTTTGTATTTGTTTGGTAATTAACATGATTGGTCCATTCGCAGTTGTTATAAATACAGGGCGTAAAGCCCCAATCATATCTTAGCTAATTTTCACAAATGACACAAATTTTGTGCTGTTTATTTCAACCACAATTTCATGCTGTTTCTTTTCCAAACTCTCTTGATGTAATAAGAGGGATATCATTTAGGCCAATGCTTTAAGTACTACTAGTTTAGGATGGAGATAGACCTATATTCTCTTATCTCTATCCCGGGTAACGATCTATCACTTCGATAATTATTGGTTGAATTGCGAGGAAAAGGGTTAGAATTTTAAAATGCTAAATACATAAATGAATAATTAATGAAGTTTTTAGGGTTTTTCTGAAGTTAATTACAAATGTATTTTCTTTTTCAGAATCGAATGATGGAGAGTATGAAACTGTTTGACTCCATCTGCAACAACAAGTGGTTCACAGACACGTCAATAATCTTGTTTTTGAATAAGAAAGATCTGTTTGAAGAAAAAATCAAGAAGTCTCCGCTTACTATCTGCTTTCCAGAATACTTGGGTAAGTTCCAGAATCGAATGACTTATTGGAATGGCAGTCTTATAATGGACATAGGATACGTGAAGAAAAAAACCGTATTGAATTGGCAATGGTTGAACCTTGGCTTTCGTGTCCTTACTGGCTGTTGAGACTTGAATTTGATATGTAAACTTAATGAAAGGCTTCTGTATAGATAAATCTATATGTATGTTAATCCTAGCTACCCAACAAGTATGAAGACATTTAAAGCCTGATATTTCTTTAGTCCATCCTATTTGTTCTTTGAAAAGTCTTTTGAATTTGTTAGTTGTTGGAATCTAACAGTAGCACCCTGTGTATTTTATTAGTGTTTATGAGATGTGCCCATGCTGGTGCATGGCAATACATATGCATAGCTTTACGCTGACGTTAAAACTATTTGGTTCACTCGGTTGTTTTTTTAGATTGTCACAAGTAACACGTCGATAATTATTTTAAATATCTCCTTATAATTTCCAGGTGCCAACACATTTGACGAGGCTGCCGCCTACATTCAGTTGAAGTTTGAAAATTTGAACAAACGAAAGGACACAAAAGAAATCTACACACACTTCACATGTGCCACCGACACAAATAACGTCCAGTTTGTGTTCGATGCTGTTACCGATGTCATTATCAAGAATAACCTCAAAGACTGTGGACTATTCTAATCAAAACTTCAAATGCTCTTGTAAGTAAATCAAAATTGAAAAAAAAAAAAGCTCTTGTATGTATTTTAAATGCTTGTGGAAGTATTTAATGGGGGGGAGGGGTGTAAGCTAGTTGTAAGGTGATGGTACACTGGGCTGCGAGTCGATGGGTTCAGGGTTTGATTCCTGCTCTGACTGTTTCGTAATTTCCACCATCACTGGGTCATTGATGTTCCTCCTCCTGTTCTTGTTTAGCTGATTACTCTACCTAGTTTATAAATACAAGATGAAAAAACCTCAATCATCCATCATCCTCTTGAAGGTAAATACGGAGAAGGCAAAAAAAAGCATTTAGAATTATATGCCGGTATCTTGTAACATTACATATTGTCAGTTATATTCAATTAAATGGTGATTACAATATTATTGTCTCTGTCATTCAACTTGTTTATCTATCTTTGCTGTGGCCCAATTGTCTGGATACTGGTTAGAAATAGTGTTTCTTTTATTGCCGTCTTTATAGACCTCCTTACACATGCAATAACTAACATTGCCAAATACAAATAAACATTGATATGAAATGTTGATTGGAAGCTTGGAAGTGATTATTACTTCTTGCACTCAAATACTCACACAAATTATGTTGATGTACTGAGATTAGATTATTGTAGATAACCTAGATTTGTTATCTCTCAGAAGTTATTAACTAATCTGTATATAACTATTCTGCTTATTGATCATGTTGATGATTAAATGGAAAATATTGATTCTTTGTCATGAGTGAAGGTGTTAATGGGGTCCTTCAGTTTGTCATTTGAGTCCTCCTGGTTATGTAATTCTTTGAACATTTTTGGTAAAAAATGTCTTTTATAATGTTTTTTTGATAAACTGTTCATGAATGTGGCCTTTAACAGCAGGTACACTTACATTCACATTCATGTGAGTGCTGTTAAAAAATAAGAAACAGGTGAAAAACATAGATTTAAATATTTAATTGATTTGTACAAAGTACAATGTACTGCATTATATAATTTAATGACTAAAAAGATTGGCTTATCGAGCCGTCTCCTGAGAAAAGCTATTACGATATTTCAAATTACCAGGAAAAAAATTGATTAGATAGATTGAAAAATGACTTAATTGTCCTTCTTTTTGTTGCAGGTTATTTATATCTGAAATATGGTACAGTGTTGTTACGAACCCTCCGATGTTCATGAGCTTTTTGAGAAGCTCTCTGAGAGGCCAGGGGTCAGCGCAGAGTGACTTTATATTTCGCGATGAATCCAATACATGCACAAGACGGGCTGTCCTTGTCTCCGAAACTACACATCAAAATTTCGCCCTTTTAACGGACTATACAACTGCCAGTTTCACGCTTACGGACAAGCTTACCCTGTCTCCAAACTGACAAATCATCAAAATGACGCTCGTCCGAGTTCGAACTGCTACTCGGGACGATCTTCGGTCTTGCGTTACTACATAACTATCATCAATTTGGACTTACTGCCAGATTATACACAGCTCGATGCGTGATTTATCAAATACATAGCGGATCAGTTGTCAGTCTTAGTGGACCAATTCTTAATTTAACGGACCAGTCGTCAAGTTTACGGACCAATTTGTTTCGATTTTGTGGACCAGTATTTTTTGCGGCGTCAAGCTTTGATATCATTCTTATACTCTGATTTACATTTAGGACATTACGTATACATCTTTAGTACTTACATTGTATTAGATTTATTTCACATTCCGAAGCTTTTTCCCCCCTTTTATACTCCTAAAACAAAGTACACAATCACTGATTACAAAAATGCATGTATTTTTGGATAAATTGCATGAGTAATCTAATCGCTTTGAAACAGTAATTGCATTTCTGTTGATACCTTTAATGTACAATGTAAGTGATTTTTGTATTCATGTATGTTACATTTCATTCATTTGCATTAATATGGAATGCTAAAATATCAATTATATCTACCTGCCGATTTATATCAAATTTATTATCAATTATATTATTACTATCAAATCTATGTTAAACAAGTATCATTCATTTGTATGATTATTTGATAAGTCTTATATCTATATAGACTCCATACAAACGTATAATAATGATAATATTGAAATGAAAGATTAGAATTTTCCTGGAGTATGAATAGCAAGCATTTTCGAGAAATCAACAGTAAATTGTGACATAGTAAAGGGCATTTAAGTCTCGCATTTTAGTCTCTCGATGACATTTTAACGGTGACCTATTATCTCAATGATGCTGTAATCTCATCTTTATTGCTAAACAGGTGTTAAGTTTCCCTTATAAATAACTGTAACAATTTAATTTAATATCATGGCCTCAAACGTTGGAGGTATTGTTGTAAGTCAAACTAATTTATTTGAGAATTTCTTTAAGATTTTCTTTAATAATGGTATGTTTTGGGCTAGGTAAAGAAATATATCCTATTTTTGCAGCTCTAGGGAGCTTATCACTTTTTCTTCGGCCTGATGAATTGTTAATGTCGGACTTCTAATATGTTTTGTAGTATTTGGCAAGTGGAAGTATTTCTAAATATAAGAATTTTTAACAAGTCGCTGGAGAACAGAATTTCATTTCAATTAGGTGCATATTTTGCTAGGATGCAATTAATCTCAATCACTAAACAGCTAAATGGATAATAAATGCTTAATAAATTAATTTTTATAAGGTCTTATTGACATATGAAAATTAGAACTCTGCCAAGATGCTTAACCCACCTGTTTCATTTCTTATGAATTTATATTGTGAATGCATATTTTGTTACCTTGATTTTGTCATTTATCATGTCTATGGTAAAATTGAAAAAATATGAATCTTGTTTTGAGTAATATTTTTATACGTACAGTTTTTCTATTCATTCCCAGCGAAGTTTGTGACTTATGTCTCTTACATAGGACTGTAGACATATTAACAAGGAGTTATATTTTTTGAAGCATAATTATATGTAGCATTTAAAGAAAACTTATTGTTTAATACCGTGTTTAAGACAGGAATTTTCAGTGGATAATTCCTCTTAGTTTCACACAAAATATACATCCAATATTTGATAAAATGTTTATCGGACAGGAAGCCTTTTTGGTGCTTCGAAGACCTGAGCGCATAAGAAAATGTCTATTAACTAATATGAAATGGGGCATTCTCGGTATACTGATGGTATTGCAACTTAGTCTGGGTTCTTCAGGTAAACAATTACCTGAAGTACATAGAAGCTAATTCTGCATTTTCTGAAATTGGATCCAGGTCAATGTAACAGCTCTCTTTTATTTAAAGTCTCAGCAGAACTGCTATATAGCTCAGCTGTGCTTGAGAGCGCTGACCTAAATACGGCACCACCAGTGAATTGCTTAGCCTGTTACCTCATTACATGGGAGGTTACTCAGGATAGCTCAGTGGTATAACGTGCTGGGCTGCCCATTGCTGGGTCTAGAGTTTGAATCCAGCTGTTACTGGGTCACCTGGGCCTAAAATGTATGTTGGACGGCTGTTTCAATCATCCTTTGCCTCAATGCCTCGAGAAGACCATTTGTACAACTTGTAGCCTGTACACACTGACTAGGTTGCAATAGCGTCTGTTAGCTGGAGACTGCCCATTAACGTTGACAATTGACATTGTACACACATACCCTGACAACACAACACAGCTATTTATTTTATGATTTGTATATATATACTTGCATGTGACCCTGGTGAGAGAGAGAGAAAACGCTTCTTTTGCTTTGTTTTGTGCATGCCTGTTGAATTTAATAATACGGCGTGTTGTACAGATTATTGTGTAGATTCGGACTGCCTTAGATTTTGTATCAATTAACGAAGGTGTATAAAATAATTAATTGAGAATGTGAATTCAAGTAGGAAAGCTTCATGTGAAATTGTGTATATACGGCTAATTATTGTTTTGTCAAGAATTTTAGAATTAATTTCAGAATTTGATAAAATTCGCAATTTTATGAATGCTTTTTGAACTCCAGTTATTGCTGATGGTACAACTCTTATATAAAGTAACATTTATATCGCTTGTATACCGATTGCTTGCCAAAAACATTCGAAGTTGTCTCAAGTATTTGACATCAGCAGAGTGTAGAATATTTAAGTAAAGCAAACTTCAACTTTTAAAACCTACAGGTTGTGCACAGATTTACGTCAAATGTGTCAAATCCTAGGATGCTACGCCTTTAAATAACTTCGAATTAAATTTTGATTTAAGCAGAAATCGCTGAATAATCTCTGGTGCTTATGTAAGCATCACCGGTCGAAAAATCTCATTTGATGGTGTTAAGCAGCGTAACAGTGATTAGTGGTCTTCGTGATTTGAGTGAAGTAAACTCACGTGGCTCCACCTGGGTATTGATTATATTGCACTAAAGACTTCAGTAAAGAGAGTTGTGATTATGTCATGGTGCCAGTGTGATTACATAATGATTATATAAGAAGCTTGGCTGCTTTGCTGAAATGTGAATACATACAGTTTGTGGAAAAATTATTAGCCTCCTGGCTCCTCCGATTTACTGTTGAAAAAGGGGGAGGGTTGGTCTAGTGGTAGCATGCTGGGCTGCCAATCGCTGGGTCCTGGGTTTGAATCCAGCTCTTACCGGGTCACCTGGGCACTATGTTGGACGGCTGTTTCAATCATCCTTCGACCTCATAGCCGAGTTCTCATCCTGTCCCAATTAGCCTACCAAGGGCATAAATACAAGATGTAAAGCCAAATCTTCTTTCTATCTCTACTGTTCAAAAGAATGGCATTTGCTTATTCCTCATGTGGAGTGAAACAATAACTGTGTTATCGAACTCGAACATTTTTTAATTAATTGAAAATTTTATTGTGGATGAAGTTTGTTATCACTCATATTTTTGTAGGGGGCTGATAATTTTTCCACAACTGTATCGATCCATATATAATAATCATTGATGATATATTAGCAAATCAAAATATTGAGAAACTTTGTAATTGCTGAGTTAATATTGTACTGCTGTATGATATGATATGATTTTTGCAAGAATTCTATATCGTAATGTACCCTCTTTTAGCGGCTGTAATTTCTTGAAGACGATCTACTGCTTGGTAACAATCGTGGACCAATATTGTGATACAAAACTTCTATTTTTATTGAATTTATTGTGTCAAATCTTCCGAAGAATATCAAAACTCCTGATTATCTTTTCATTATCATGTTATCCTATCTCAATATGATAAATATCTCAACATAATCTCATTATCCCTGTAATTGTGTGATATCACTTATAATAATGTCACCCTGTTATTAGGGATCACAAACAGAATCTGCCAAATGTTAACTACGATAATATCTCAAGTTGGATGGACATCCGCAAGTTATTTTAAATTTTAAGTTCAAAAAATAGAATTCCTGATTGTTGTCAGATACATTGTATTTTTATTGTTATATATTGCTGAAAGTAATAATGGTTGAGTTAACAATACAAATGAGGTATGTTGATTTTTTTTAATCAAAGGTCATCCTCGTGATGTTACCCTGTGTTTAAGTTAAGCTGTAATTGTGATTGAATAAATATGTGTAAAAATATATCTGTTGTTGTTTTTAATAGTAAGATTATTGATTAAAAATGCCTTGATTTGGCATTTGATTAAGATTCAGGTGAGGTCAATCTAGTTCCTGTCTATGATTCTACAGACAAGCAGGGAGTTCTGCTTTCTGCGTTCTGAACTTCTGATTGGTCTAGAAAACAATTGAAGTGACGTCACCGATTGGGAAAAGTTTTGTGATGTAACTCACAATGTGCCTAAGGTCATAAATGACCATGGAGCCCAGATTGGGTGAGGTTGGCCAGTAAATACTGTAATGTCAACATTTCTCCGAGTCTGAGGAGTCAGCAGCTGCTGACTCCTGGTGTTAGAAAAACTAATTAATCCGCATCTCTTGTTTTGGGAATGGTCTGGCCATAGATCCTATTGACGCCTTCACTGGCAATATCAGATTAAATATCAAGTGACCTGCGGGGTCTAGAGGATGAGCCTGGGTGGTGTCCCTTTGGTGCAAATGTGAAAAATTTTGTCCACGGATGGGAAAGTCTACATTAAGTTAATTTTGATTGATGACCCATTTGAAGATGTCAGATTCCATAGCATGAAGAATTCTGTATATGATTAAGAGTGGACATTAAGCTTTCAATAAATTTTGTTTCGCATCCAGGTTACGGCCCGGGTGGAACATTGAAATAGCTAAATTACCATGCAGGTCAAATCAGAGGTCAGATTATGTAACAAAAAAAATTTCTGACCCCGCGTCTGACTCTTCGTATTAATGTTGGTTCATGAAATGCTTCAAGAGAGCAACCCCCTTCAACTTAATAAGTTAATCTTCGATTGTCCAAGAAGGCTTCATCCCCCACCCCCCCCACCTTTAAATTTTTCAAGCCCCATCAACCTTTTGAACAATAAAAGGAATTTGCTAGTAGTTGTGACCTTTATAAGGACTAGTAGGCCTACCCATCCAGCTAATTACTAAATTAGTTAATTATGACTGCCATGGCGGTGAAGGCTGCAGTCTGGACTCCAGAGCCCTGGTAACTGCATTGGAAAAGCAACAGGTCTTGGTTACACCTGCAACCAGTGCGACGCGAGTAATGAAATCGAATACAGCCCGGAGGTCACTTGAGGTCAGTGCGCGTTTATCCATGACGTCAGATCATTTTGCGTAGGAAGTGCGCAAAGAGACACGGTCCAAGATTGAAAACATTTCTGCAATAAACTGCGAA
This sequence comes from Platynereis dumerilii, assembly GCA_026936325.1. Taxonomy (NCBI): domain Eukaryota; kingdom Metazoa; phylum Annelida; class Polychaeta; order Phyllodocida; family Nereididae; genus Platynereis; species Platynereis dumerilii. The sequence continues at coordinate 9,229,067 of JAPTHN010000016.1, read as the reverse complement.
AATGACGTCTTTATTCGGGCTAGAAAAGCAAGAAGTTGTGCGGATAAAAGTTAAGGTATGTATTTTACGTTGGGGCTTGATTGTAAAATGAATATGGAAACCTACAGTTGGTGTGACAGCTCAGAACATTGAATGCAGTGGGATCCAAAATTATGGCAATGTTTATGATCTGTCATTCAGCAATAAACATGGTCAACGTTTGTGTCATCAGACTCATCACTGCATTGGACTGGTATCCTTGGCATTGGCACATGACTCTGTCTCTGAGTGAGATAAAATGACAGATTACCAGTCTGTCTCATTTTTGGAATGAGTGACCGTCGTCAAAAAATCTGACAAAAACAGCAGCAAAACATAACAAGTGTGACAGAAAAATTACAAATTTGCTAATCTAGCTGTGAGTATGTGTATTCTGATGTGTGACCCGTAGGTGAGGAGCAATCAGGCCAAACAGCAGTTTCTATGTAAAATCGGGCCTACATGAAGTGCCCGTCAAGGAATGAATTTTCTTTTGTGTCCATTATCCGTGCATCTGACAGTTTGATCCCCTCGATTCTCCTTGAAAATTGAACCGGTGGACAAAATAATGGTAGGCCTATCTTTTTGGTAGTTTTCTTTTGCATTTATACCGGTATGTCACTATAATAACGATAACGATATTTGTAATGGTCGTAATTTATAATCAGATGCAGAGAATGAGATTTTGCCACAAGGTGCTTGACAGTGAGTTAGTACAGTTACAATAAAAGAGTTTTACCGCAACACGAGCAAAAGTTCCCTGTAGACGCTTTGTACGAGCCCTAGGGCTCTTTACCTTCTACCACTAGGTAACAGTCAAATCATAAAACAGTGGGTGTGATCTGCATTTCTGGACTTTCTTAGCCAGAGCCATAGTTCCTTTTCTAAAGAGATCTTTATACGCCAACGGTGCCTCTGCACAGTCATGGCAGGGGTGTCGATTAAGCTATTTTTTGTGATCGCCCACAGGACTAGTAACTCCACAAATTTACTAGTCCTGAATAAAATTTGGTCGCCCTGAATCGCGGAGCATCGCAATGACCAATAAATAGAAAGAGCTTTACCTGAAACGAGTATATAATTCTGAGCTACAAAATTGCACAGAAAAAAGTTGAAAAATTGAAATATAGCTTTATATTTAGGGTTTGGACCTTGTGTCTTTTTATTTCTACCAAATCGTGTGCAGAAGTATTTAGACCCGGACTTCTCTGCATTGTTGTGTTTCTCTTCAGGCCCCCTCTGTACACACTGACGGGGTCACACCGGTATGAACCAAAGATTTTGAATTTTGATCCATCACTACAAACTTAAAAGGATTCTTTGACACTTATTTTCTATCCAGTTTGTGTGCCTTTGAGGATACTTGATCCTCTTCTCCCTGTTTTCCCTTCCTTAGAATATACTGATCAATGTATATATTGTCCTCAATGACTACTCATCGCTCATGCTATTGTCCAAAACCCTCACAATAAAATCAGTAAATGCACTTGCTTATAAAAGCTTCATGAAGCCGGAAGAACCATCCTTGTTGATTGAAATGACAACATCATCTGCACTTGAAAAAAATACTTTGGAAATCCAAAGTAAACACTTTGGGGTGGCTGAAGACTTTTGCATAGCACTGTATGAATTAACATACTAGGGTCCTAATGTAAAATATCATTATAATAGGTTATAGATCACTTAGCAGTTCAATGATACTTGGTAGACTGCAAATAATTGGTTGCCTATGTTCCATTGATGGGCATTGCTAAAGTACTTTTGCTAATTTAAGCAAGCCTGGATATTAGTGTTTGGTATCAAATCAACTTAATTTTGCAAAATATGAACCATGATTATGTATGTTTGTATTACTATTTTGTTATTTTCTGTTTTGACAAATGTGTCAGATGTGACATTTTCGTTGTCGTAATAAAAAAAAAAAAAAAAAAAAAAAAAAAAAAAGATTATGTTTCCACAGCAAAAAGATGACAACTAAAACGTTTTTGACTAAAAAAAGTAAAGTTTAGGCCCCTAATTGGTAAACAATTAGAGGCAACGCATATGTCACGGTTGGCTGCACACTTGGCTCAGAGTCTTCCTTTTGATGCCTTTGATATTCACTCGCCCAACGGACGAGTAGGGGGATTAAAACAACTGGTCCTGATCATAATTTACTCGCCTCGGGCGATCGGGCGACCGTTAATCGACACCCCTGCATGGTCATGATGTCGCAGTAGACCAGTAGTTCCAGGTCCTTCACCAGTGCCCTAGACATCATGCCAAAAAGGCCATCAGTGATAATGCACCATTAATGCCAGGGGTAGGTCTTGGTGGTTGTTTTCGTGTATTTAAAAAGACTGAGGTTTGAAAGGTGGTAAAATTCTGCATGGAAGCTTGTCTTTTGTGGCAGACGATATCACACTGCAGTTTCTAGATAATTATGACTCATTCAGTTCCATATTTGGCATGAGGCACATAATTAATGATAAAATGCGCTGTGTGTCATTTGACCTGATTAAGGTTGATGATTGCATGTCAATTAATGAGTATCAGATTAACATTTTGGCCTTGCTTTTCTGTAAAAGGTCCTGTTATTTCAACCTGTTCGTTACATGACAAAGGTTTCTGCTTTCATGGTGTTTACAAACATATTGATTTGTTTTTGTATGAACATTATATGATATTATAAGCTGCTTACCTAGATTTATATTATGTGGGGCAATATAGGCAAAGTTGAAAACATGAAATTGCTTTTGAAGACTCAAAATTACTTTAATGTACAAATTTATTTGAAATAGATGTGGCCAACACTGACATATCATTATAATTTATCAGTCCATTTGTGTATCATTCATGGATCAAAATTGGTCAGTTTGAGAAGAGACTACAATCTGTTATAAATGCTAAAGACTGTTTAACATTGCAGATATACGAGGGGTTTTCCATAAGTTCTGTCCAACTAGTCATAACTTTTGCTAGATTTGATGTAGAAAAACGATATTTAAGTCAGGTAATATTCACGTAATTTTCAAATAACTCCCAAAAAATCAGATCATAAAATTAAAAATAAATGCTTAATCTGTTGCCATGGAAACCAGAAGTCATGAAATGCGACCCTGACTTTGTAGTGCTCACTTAAAATGAAATGAGCACTTGCTTGCATTATCTGTGTCTTAACATATAGAATTGAAGTATATTCATAATTTTTTTCATGAAATATAATCAGTAAATTGTAAAATCATTAATAACAATAGAAACTGGTATTTTTGTTACATCTCAGTTACTTTACCATCACTCATGTAGCTTCTCAGTTTTTTACGAGATGAGCTTTTTTTTGGATATTGATGACATCATATATACCTGTTACATTTTTTTCATTTTAATTGGATAAAAACTGGCAGAGAGAGTCAGAACCTCTTATCATAAATACAAGGAAGACAGTATGAGTGACAGAAGCAAATAAAGATTGTACAAACTTTTTCTGAATGAAGAGAAGACACATCGGAAAACCTAAGAAAAGAAGACTGGAAAATGCTAAAATTGACCTTAACATGAAGACTGAGGTATCATATTTAGAGATGGATAGAAAGTTTGAGAAAACGTGTTTACAAGGTCCCAGTCATTATTTTTGGAATTTGTGAAATTACTATGAATGTTTTGAAAATATTCTGTTCTATCTCTCTTGCAATAACTACATATTTTATGCAATATGTCAAGTAAGTGTCTGTTAACAAGCTCTCGGTCGCATCTCATGACTTTTGGTTTCCATAGCAACAAATCAACAATTTATTTTTACCTCTATGATCTGATTTTTTGGGGATCATTTGCAAATTATCTGAATATCAACTGGCCCAAATATAATTTTTCTGTTTAAAATCTAGCAAAAGTTATGACAAGTTGGACAGAACTTTTGGAAAACTCATCGTAAAGAACAAAACGTCTGCGAAACACCAACTGTGAGGCATTGACTTTTTAAGGGAAGTAAGGTTATAGGAAATGTACTCAGTGTCAAGTTTATTCTTACAAGACATCGTGAAATGTTAGGGATTATTTTTAGTAGGTTTCTTGTCCTGTAACCCTGGTAAAAAATTTATTTTTTGACAAGATATAATGAATCTGTGTCTCCAAAGGTGCCCTGGGCCGCATTTCATGACTTTTGGTTTCCATGGCAACAAATTAACCATTTATTTTTGTTTCTATGATATAATTTTTTCAGAATCATTTGCAAATTACTTCAATATTATCTGACCCAAATATCATGTTTCTGTATTAAATATTGCAAAAGTTAAGGCAAGTTGGACAGAACTTTTGGAAAACCCCTCGTAATGAATGAAACCGGAAATTGCTAGCCTGTTTTAACCCTGAATCCTTATTTGTCTATCCACGAGTGACTTTATACTGAAACTACTCTGATTTATTTTCTGTGAATTTATTTGCGTAATTATGCTGATTTAAAATCCTTCAAAAGCTCAAGCTACTCTCCTTATGATATAAATTAATTTTATTGCAAAATTTGTTTCAGAAATGCGACGGCATGATGCAGCCGGAATACAAGAAGCTCTGCGTGGATCCGCAGTTGACTTCATTCGACATCCTGAGGAATCTGCTGGCTCGTGCCTTTGATATCAAAGGGTGAGGAACTAACTAGAGATGCACGGATATCCGGCAAGGTATCCGGTATCCGGCTGGATATTTGAATTTGCAGATATCCGGTATCTGGTAGAATTAGGGTGCGAGAACCGGATATCTGGGTGGCTCAAAAATAAGTGAAAAGCTAAAAAAACACTGTTGATAAATAAAAGAATGTCACAAGAACACAGCCAAAAACATGATGTGACCATCTTCAAAATTTTAATTCAGCGAAAGAACATAATGAAAAACATTCCATCAGAGGAACAGTCCTCCTACCGGACTGATATCTCTCAGGTCTCAGAAAAAATATTCATAATCAACTATGAATGCTGAAAAACTTCCTTTTTCATATGTTTATTATCCGGTTCCAACTATCTGGTTCCTATTCGGTATCCGGTATCCAGCAGTTGGTGTTGCCGGATTATCCGGTATCAAGCCATTTTCACTATCCTTGCTTCACTAGAATTAACAGAGCCTAAAAGTTAAACATTTATTTGGGAGTAACATGCACTGCAGTGTATATTCATTTGTGACAACTTGATAATAGCTTGCGGATAGCTACATTTAATATTGACACTGATTAGTGATCAGGCAGACTGCCCGCAGTGTGCACTTTCATTGCAGTTTCATTTCTGGATGTCTGCCAATTGTCAATTTGCCAGATTAGCATTTGGCCATATTTGTACTTGGCCATCTGATATGATTATAATTAGCAAAATGCCTAATGATGAAATATAATAAGAATTTACTTGAGAGTTCATTTTTTTTCATGATGATGATGCAACTCGTCTTTCTAATTAATAAACAATATATGTCTCTGTAACATCAATTTGCTGCCCACTTTTTATCCTATTTAGCAGGCGGGATTTTAATGAGTTTATGAAATAAATTGAAATATAATACTTTTTGACATTTTCCTAGAAATATGAATGAAGTAAGTTTTGGGAATTTCACGGTGCCCACTCCTCCCATAGATATTTTCTATAGTTCTTTTTTGTTTCGGCCTCCTATAGTTTCCTATATTTTAGAAAATATTCTATTTTTTTTTTAAGTTTTCAAGATATTTTGTACGTGTACATGCATATTTTCGCCTGCGATACAAAGTTTTAGCATCTTTTTTTTTTCCCATGATCTTCGATGTTTTAGGCATATATTTCTCCTCGACATGAAGTTTTCGGCTTATTATGGAAGCGATTCCACGATTTGCCGTCGGTTTCACTGCCGAATAATTCCTATATTGTCCTATTAAAGTCCTATATTTTATGGCAAAAAAATTCCTATATTCCTAGGATATTTTATGCGATGTTCGCTAGGCACCCTGGCATTTTCTTTTAGATACTCGCAAATTATCTGAAATAATGAAATTTACAACATCGAAAGTTTGAAAACATGACAAACCTTGCATGGAATAACTTCACGTAGTATTATTTGTTTATCTCTTTGTTTTACAGGGAATTCACGATGAGTTACCTGGCGAGGGATGACTATGGCCAAGAGATGTATCTATCCCTGTTGTCAGACTGGGACTTGGACGCAGCCTTTTACAGTGCTTCTGACCCATGTTTGAGACTCAAGGTTGATCTGAAACCTTTTGAGGAAGGTAGGTGGAAATAAATTTTGAATTATGTTAAGGCCACACATAATTGAACTTTAGCTTCTCGGATCCTCTCAAGGCACTTTTTCTAGGGTCGGTCGGGTCGGTAGGACAAAAAAAAAAAGTGAAAAAAAAAAGTTTTTTAATGTCAAAAAAAAAATTTCCATCGGCAGAAAATCTATTGTGTCGGCGGTCCGCGAAGCTAAGAATCAACAATTATGTTTGGCCTAAGGGTTGTTCCTATGAAATTCATACAAACAACCCTTCACCGTAATTCGTACAAGGAATTATGGTACCAGGAGATGATTGTTTTCAATGTGAAATACTCCATTTGAATTTTTTAAAACTGAAAGTCCAGATAGATAAATATACACATGAAACCAAATAATTGTGTTTTTACAATCTGAATCTTTAAAACGTTAAAACCTATTGTCTGTATTGCAGCTGTATAGCGATCATTGAGTCTTAAATTCAATTTTGCATTTTTACGCATCAAGTTTAAAACTGCTTTGGAATCAACAGCTTCACCTCATTGCCGTGTCCTCCTCCTATCCTAATTAGCCTACCATGTGCATAAATACAGGAATGAAAGGCCCAAAAATCCATCCACCTTTGGAATCAACAGATTCTTGTGCAATTTTTCTGCCGTGATCGTATAATCATGATAATCCAGTAGTCGTAGATTTAGGTGTTAAATGAATTTTAAAAACTTGGAGAGCAAGAAAAATGATTCAGTCCCTGGAGAAAGTCAATACAACAGCTTTAATTAAATTAAACAAAATGAACAGCAAACACAAGACAACAACAACTGTAAATGAACCATGAATGAGTCTGACAGTCGCAAGTATTTCACACCTATTCAGAAGCAAGTTGGTTTTGTTAAAGTTGCAGAATCAACTGTCACCTACTTGTTTGATAAACTGTGAAAACTTCACCATGACAGAGATCATTACCTGTTATGCTATTACAAACAATTCATTTTGGAAATACAATGTACATGAAGATTGGAGGTGATTGTTTTGGATATTGTTAGAAAATAGGCCTATGGATGTACAAAATCTATATCTTGAAACTGGAAATAGCACATTCATCTTCATGTGCAAAAGACTCAATTGATATTGACCAATTCGAAATTTGAGTGCTTACATGATTGGATAATGACTTGACCGTGTGACTGTTGTACAGTAATGTTTGATTTACTATGGGATTGTCTTAAATATATGCTGACATTTAAAGAGACATAGGCTTATCATCAGTGTTCTGTGACCCTGGAATTTATCTATTTTACAACTGAAAAAAAGAAAAAAAAAAGAAATTAGTTTAGGAACCAATGTTTTACTCATTATTTACATGTGTATATTTAGCTTGGATACTTCGTTCAAAGATGGCATACAGTCTTTCTCAATGAAGGGCTGATATTACTTTTCATTGAGGTGAGATCCACCTTCTGTTTTAGATCATGTGGATGAAAATGTGAGATTAGACACTAAAGAACTGCAAGCACATATCTTATTGAGTCATATTGACTGGATGCAAAGCACTCATCTTTAACTGCAGATTGCTGATTGATGGACAATATTTGAGAAAAACACAAAAAAAGCTTCACAACAAACTTCGCTCAAGTTAGACATTCACAAAATTATGCAGTCTCTTCTGAACTACGTAAACAAACTGTTCTCCTTTCCAGGCCTGGATGATTGGGATGTTGTAGCTCCTCTGGATATTGCGCCAAAAAATTCCCTCACGATGGGAATGAACGCTGGATTTCTCAACTCACTTACGGGACATATCAGTTCTCAAGTCGGAAAGACTGTCTCACAAGTCTCGAAGGCTATAGGTATGTATACACCACAATAGATATGAAGTTGGAAAATTGGATATATAATGATGTTAAAGACAAGTTTTTATAAACCAGAAACACATAAATAATAGTCATTATCATTGAAACAACAGCTTAATCATGAAATAAGCCCTTCACCTCTGACGGAATGAGTAGCAGCCGATGCTTTTCAATGGTCTAGCTCATTCTGTTATCAGAGGGCGGGGGCTATTTTGTGATTATGCCAAAACAACAGCAAAATCATTTAAATACTGATTGTTGAAATCCATATTTTTTATTTTAATTATTTTATTCGTTTTTCTAAGAATTATACAATTGAAACTTTGTTGCAAATGTTTTAGTTAAACAATACTCAGGACAGATGCACAAATTCAAAATAAAAACAGGTACGAAGGGATATGGTTTTGAACTTTTCTCATTTGGTTATGGCTCAACATAAATAGCATTATGACAAAAGATTATGACGCTCTCGGTAGGTGTTTTGAAGGTAGCAACATTTCCCCGTAACTTGACATTACGCTTGTAAGAGCCATTGTATCAAAATAATGGTATGTTGTAAAGGCTCGAAGTATAGATCTCTGAGTGGAGTGAATGTCACTCATTGTCACTGTGACCTTTATCAGACTTTATTGACCAACAACACCACTTCATTTTGTAAAAGCTTGTTTTCTAGAGGCTATTTTCAATGCAAATTATTATGATTGGTAATTTAAAAGTATCATTTTTTAAAACCGCGTGGATTTAGTTAGGTTAATAAGCTTGTCATATACTGATAGTAATCAAATTTAGATGATTTAAAAGACCTTGACTGACTTCTGTGATTACTCATTGTTTCATGAGACTTATAAAATCGTTGGTGCAGGAGACATACTGTTGACCAGAGCTTTGGCGTCTTTCTAAAGTGACTCCTGACACCCTCCCCCCTTTCAAAATTTGACGCTGACTGTCAACTTCCTTCTTTTCCAAAAATGTCGGACTTAGGGCTATGGAATGGTTCTAAAATGACAATGACCCTTTCAAAATAAGACTCCGTCTCCCGACAGACCCTTTTCCAAAATGTCACTCTTGACTTCAAACTTTCGGCTCCATTCTTTTCCAAAAACAGACTCGGACTCAGAAACTCTTGAGTCCTGACTCCTAATTCTAACTCAGACACGCAACTCAAAATTCCTGTGCCTGACAGCTGCTTAATGTATGTTTGTGTAGAAGTGAAGAAAAATATTGGTGATGTGACTTGAAATTTGAAAGTAGACGGTGGTGTTGGTTGGTGAAAGAAATATTTTCCATCTCCTGGGTTGACCACTAGGTGGTGGTCACATTAAACTGGATTCCAGTGCCACTTGTTGAATTATGATTGGATTAGATAGCTCCCCACAGAAAGGATTATCATTGAAGTTTTAGTGATAAATGGAGAGTTTAAGTTGCGTTACTAGAATAACAATACAAGTTCCTTATATCCTTTTGAATTGATTGAGGCAGTCAAACCTTCCCACTCCTCGTTGCCGTGTCCTCCTCCTGTCCTAATTAGCCTACCAAGTGCATAAATACAGGACTTAAAGCCCCAATTATCCATCCATCCATCAAACCTTCCCTCTCCCATGCACAGTTAGGAATAGCAAGACACTTCAGCTCATATTTTAGGACATCATTTTAATCATTGTGATTTGTGATTATTTCATTTATAGGATATTCTTTTGGATTATTCATGAAAGTTTAGAATTGGTAAAGTTCATTAAAACACTCATCTTTTGACTTTTGTACAATTACAGCAAAAGTCAAAAGCATTGATTCAACATAAGTATCAACATGAAGAAGAATCGTTCCTTTTGACTTTGGCTCTAAGATGATTGCAACACTTCCACCCAGTCTAGATAAATTATATATTACAATTACAAAATTAACATTTGCTGACATAACAATTCAGGGAGCAATCCCAAATCCTATTGTCTTTGTTAACCTGCATGTCTAAAAATGACTCACTTTTCTGTTATTTTCCAGGATTGAAGTCAGAAGAAGAAGGCATATTCCGACCAATCAAAGCGGCAATGACTGATGCAGAATTCCACAATTACTTAGATGCCGTTGGTCACGTAATTCGCCCCGAGGAATTCAGAATGGCGGTGTACCAAGGTGGAGTTGAGCCGTCACTGCGAAGTGTAGTGTGGCGCCACCTGTTGAATATTTTTCCTGAAGGAATGTCGGGTAGAGAACGCTTCGAATACACAAAAAAGAAAAGTAATGAATATTACAAATTACGCGACCAGTGGAAGGAGTTATTCTCAAAAGGAAAGGAAATAGAGGAATTGAAATTCGTAACAAACATGGTCAAAAAAGACGTACTAAGGACCGACAGGACACACAAATTCTTCGAAGGTTCCGATGACAATCAGAATGTACTCGCTCTCTTTAATATCCTAGTGACTTATGCAATCACGCACCCAGATGTCTCTTATTGTCAAGGAATGAGCGATTTGGCATCTCCTATTCTCTTAGTACAAAAAGACGAAGCAGCTGCTTACTTGTGCTTCTGTGGACTCATGAAACGTTTAAGGGTAAACTTCTTACTAGATGGTGTAGCGATGACAGCTAAATTCCAGCACCTAGCCTTACTCCTACAGCACCAGGACCCAGACTTTTTCGCCTACCTGAAAAGCCAGTGTGCCCACGACATGTTCTTCTGCTATCGATGGCTCTTACTTGAATTGAAGAGAGAATTTCCTTTCGAGGATGCTCTCTTGATGTTAGAAGTGATGTGGAGCTCCCTGCCTCCGGACCCCCCTAAGGATGAATTATTATTAACAGATCTAGGGTTCAGTTACTCTCGCATCGTGTGCTCTCCCACCTCTCCTTCCCTAGCCAACAATGCCTACATGCGCTTGAAGTCTTTGTGTCGGCAAACGTCACAAACTAAAGTCAAAGTCCAAGTGACCAACGGAGACAGTCAAGATTCTGCTAAACTCAGTGCCTCAGCTAGTTCTAACTCCAGTTCACATTCTTCCGCCATGGCTATCACTCCATTGGAGGAAGAGAAGGATTTAGATCCAAAAGACTTTGTATCGACAGGAGACAAGATCCCGCAAGATCTGATCAGTAAATCTTGTCAGATCGATGAGGCTTTGTCTAAACCTTCTGACGGCCAAACGAGCAAGGCAAAAAGAAAGTTATACGTTAGTCAAAGGAGTCAGGGATCTCAGGAGAAGTCTAGTCATGATGGCGTCAGTGGTGATGTGAAGGACTCCGCTAGTCACGCTAGTCAAACTAATAATCATTCGAAATGTTCCGGTGACTCTGGGGATCACCAGAACAATCAGGGATCAGATCGTAAATCTGCTGATGGAGAGACAATCTCGAACGGTGCGAAGAAGGAAAACGATTCCTCGAAAGAAGACGATGGCGGCCCTTTGTCCCCCAGTCGAAAGCGACCGCAATCTATCGAACTTCCGAAAGCTTGCAAACCCAGCGCTAAAGCAAATTCCACGTTAGCCAGTAAGATTTTGATGCAAGACGAATCGGGGGAAGTAACAGAAAGGTCTTCTAAGTTAGGAGTACCTAAAGAAGCGGAGATTAATTCTTGCGAGGAAGCCGTCGAAAATCCAGGCATTGACTTTATCCACGTTCAAGAGAAACTTCCGAAACTACCTAGTCCTTTAGAGTTTGGCTACGGCAATCCGTTCTTGATGTTCCTATGCTTGACCCTGCTGACGCAACAGCGGGACCACATTATGAAGAACCGCATGGACTATAATGACTTGGCGATGCACTTCGACAAGATGGTTCGGAGGCATAATGTCTTCAGAGTTCTGCGTCAAGCGCAATCCCAGTACGCTCTCTATTTGCGAAACCAGCAAGCTTCTCTCACTCAAACTAACTCTGAAAGTTCTGAAGATGTCAGCGTGTGATAATTTTATGATTTATTAAATTACTCATAAATCCTTCTACTGCTTGTGATACAAACTGTATTAAAGTGACTTGTTGAGTTAATATTTAGTCATTTCATTGCCATTCCTGCACTACGATTCCTTATATTTGACAATGATTCCACAATCATAGTATTCCGTTTATTATTATACGTCATTGGGATCTCCCTTGTTTAATATCCATTATATGATTATTGATAATTTTATTATATATATATTCATTATTCAAGATTCTAATAGATGTATATTTTATTATCTCTTTAATTTACGATCACATGTGCATTTACACGTTCTGAATCAGAACTTCTGATGTATTTAATCAAGGTCAATCACAGGCTTATACTTTGTCCCAAAACGAGCAGCTGTAAGTAGAAGTTGGAGGTGAAAGAAGTTCAGTGATATAAGGCCCATAATGGCCTATATGTTGCTTCCACGGTTAAGTTTGTTTTCTTTTTGTCCCTCTGAAAAAAATAGTTTCGAAGCAGGTTAGGACGTGTCTTAATTTTACAAATTGTAGGTTAAGAAGCATAGTTATAAGTATCACTGATTTCGAATCCTAGTTATCGCTGATTTTGAATCTTTAGGATAAGTGCAGTATTGTTTCAGAGAGGGTTGCATTCAGATTATTGTCTTGGACTACAATTGGAGCCAACTTAGGCATGATTTATATTGAGAGTGCCCAATTTCGTAATTTTTTTTTGTCATGAGATGCTGAACTCCAGAAAATTTTGTATAAGTTTTCGTTCCTTCACGCCTCCTTTGTCCATTGGTTTAGATTGTTTTTGTTACCAAGTGTTTAGGTCACACAATATACAATGATATACATTCGTTTTTCAATTGAGCTGATTCAGCTGGAGATATTAGGGTTTAGTGCAGTATAGCAGACGTGAGATTATGCATTTATATTCATTTTATCCAAATTTGTGGATCGATAAACTTATGAAATTATCTCATTTTGATCAAAATTGTTTTATTTATGTTATTAAATTTAACTGTTTTTAGTTTTGTTTGAAAAATTCGCTATTAAACCAGGCAAGAGATGTAAGTTTAATGCAAATAGTGTAACGATTAACCACTTTTTGTGCTCCTATCATAAATCATAAATTACAACTGGAACTATATGGATTCACAAACACTGGTCATAATTTTAGGTCTGCTATAAACATATTATAAATATTTTTGGCCAACGGTTATATAATAGTCAATGTTACTGGTATTTACTATAATTTATTTTGTTATTTGTTAAATAATTGTTTACTCAGTTGGTGTTTTATGTTTATAGTCATTTAAATTTGTATAATCCTCTGATTTGCTGCTGTGCAGTACCTTAAATAACTAGATTTGTTCTTGTTCAGTAGTTCATCGGTGTAGTTAGAATGTTGGCTGCCTATGTGTTCTATGAAATCCAAACTTGTTTTAAATTTATCTGACAAATTAATAACTTGGTGAGTAATTATTTAATATTCAGTACAAAAGTAATCCTACAATTTTCCGTGTGTATGGAAGTAAATAATTTGAATTTGTTGAAAATACAGACCCAACTGGGTACTTTAATGTTAACATTATATGTCATCATTAATGACAGATTTTCACAGTTGAACTTGAAAAAGTCCTTTCAAGATATTATTTATAGATTATCACAATTGTATCAGAAATTTTGGATGCACTTCTATTAAATTATGTAAAATAGCGCAGGGAAAACGCGATCTTAATCCCGGGATAATTTTTGAATAGGTATGGGATTTACAAACCTGATTCATGAATAATATTAACATAACACAGCTAGATTACCTGGCATATTAGCATCCAAATGATGCATTGGAATAGAGAAAGCAGTTTAAAAGTACACTGATTTAAAGTGATTTTCAGGCGATAATTTGACCAAGGCTATTTTGTTTCATTTATTTTATTTTCCTGCAGAAATGTAATTTCATTACATGGTTTTGGCATACACATTTAGTTATTAAATTATATTATATTTTCACATTAAGTTACTGCATACTGATTGATAATTTGATATTATGTTATATGTATCTTTTTTAATGCATCATCAGTCATCACGCATGTATGGTATTAAGTGAGTTCGAAATGTTGATATATTTGTGCTCTTTTTGTCATTTAGTGGCACTTTAAGCAATAAGTTAAAAAGTATAAAGTGAATATGTTACTTACCATACCTATGGTTGCAGCTATTGTGGAGATTTTTTGTAACGCCCGGTACAAAATGGCTGTTGCCATTATGCTTAGTATCTGTATTGGGTGCTCTGTAAAATAATCTCTAAATGAATTTAGAAACTAAGATATAATTTATAACCTTTTGATTATAAAGATAGGAGATTAATGTCAATTGTTAAAAACACTTACTGCTTAATATTGCGCTGTGCTATTGAATATGTTGCCTTATGTGATGATCTTCCAGACTTTACTTGTGGCGCAGTGGTGCTTTCGTTGAAGTGGCACTGTGATATCATTTACCATTAATATAAATATCATTCATCTAGTATTAAGTAATAAGTAAGCCTACATTCAATGTCTCAAAAGGTTGTTTCTTATTGAAATCTTGATATACAGACTGAATTTTTTATTCAATGATTCTACAAGTGTTGTCACAATTTCTGATCATTTCAAAAATTTGGATGAATACTATTTTTTGTAAAATGATATGTTGCTACTTTTAAACAATTTTCATGAATTTTAAGATTAAAGTGACATGATGGCCTCGGACATTGCTCTAAATTATTTCGAGATTAAGCGTCACCTATCAATTTCAGTCTCATCCTCAGGATTTTAACGTGAAACAACCTTGATTATCATATTGAATATAAGATGTTAGAAAAACGTGCTAAATAAGATGAACTGTGTGCTTCGTAATAGCAGTTTGCTTGCCACTTATCCATTTGCTTCCATGTCCGACTTTGAAAGCTGATTTGTCAGCATAGTCTGACATGGATGCAAAATCAGATGATTTGTAGCATGCTTTGTCTTCACAAATTTGTTTAGTCCCTTAAGATGCTCTTGGTTCAAATATGAATTGTAGCTTTTCTTTCCCACCCTTGTGTAAACTGGAATATCTTGTCTGTATCTATATAACCAATTGAATGATGAACTTGTATTATACATATTGCAGAAACCGATATGATGTATTTTCGATGCATAAAACTGATACAACATGTATTTGTGATGTCGATGAATATCGTTGTTGAGAAAAAAATATACAAATATATATATGGTGATGTTATTGTTATTTTAAAGCATTTTTAGTTGCTTATGTGAATTAGTCTCGCTGCAGTCAGTGGAGGATGTTACATGTAGCTTAGTTGGTAGCACTGTTGGCTCCTATTAGTTATAATTGCTGGGTTCTGGGTTCCATTCCAGCCAAGGCCTGGTCTCCTTGACCTATTTTGTGTGTTAGAAGGGATTTTTATCATCCTTCATGTCATTTTTGAGGCAGCGTCCATTCTCAGATAGCTTGCTGAGTGCATAATTTCAGGATGTGAAGCCCCCAATTATCCGTCCATTTGTCTCCTCGTAGCAGGAGTTATGCTGTCTTCAAATAGTTTCTCCCCCATTAGTAAGAGATAGCCGACACTGATGCTGATGGGGCGTAAAGCACAAACTCCCTCACTCTAGCCCAATTGGTAAGCCCTTGTTAATGTCAATAACTTAAATTGGAGGACTGCACACTACGTATTAAAATGCTTCGTCCCAGAAGCATGTGAATTCATCAAATGGTTGGTTTTGTCGCAGACTGCATTAGTTTTGTTTTCCAAAATAACTGTTTCATTGCCTTGGGACCCTCTTCTGGTCTCCGAGACGGTGTATGTTGAAAACTCTTCTATGTGATTGTGGTCTGTGTGCTTGTAGTTCCTGGCTTCTATGTGGGCTTTTTTTTTTAGCAATACTTTTAATAGAATTGTGGCCAATGGTCAATGTTGCAGCAATGATCGCTCTCCTGTTTCGAAGTTTTTCTGATTTTGGCTAGTATGCAGCCTCTGGTGTTTTCGGCTGACTCCAAAATTCCAAAAGATAGTTCTCTAGGTTGTCAACGTGAGGTTGTTTGGGAGCAACTGATTTAGTTGGTAGTTGCTTTTTGGATCACTTTTATGGCTTGTCTAAAAAGAACTGATACAGTGCACCCTCTGGTGGCTATTGTTTCTGTATGTATTTTCTCATTGCCTCGTAGCCCTCCTGGGGTATCGTAGAATCTGAAAGAATGATCGTCATGCTTGGGATATGGCGCTCCAAGAAGCACACTTACCTTGCCTGAAGGAGAACATTGGAAGCGCTCGAAATATTTAAATTATGCTTCATTTATACTCCTTATGTAAATCTATATGCTCCAAATATGCTCCCTTGTAGAGAAGTATGCATTTTTGCAGTGCAATCGGAGTACATTTGGTAATTTAAATAATTCCAGCGCTCACTATAGAAATTCAATGGAAAATTTGCTCTGATCTAATTTGGCACTGAGCATGCATGGGAGTGACCTGACAAAACTGAGCATGCTCAGACCTATTGAGCATGTGCAGAGAGCAAGAACAAATGGTGGCCATTTTGAAATTTCCCTGATTAAAACTTTTAAGGCCAGTTTTCACTACAAGCTACACGGGGTTCACTCATCAGACAAGGTTCATGTTAATTTAAATTTTGTAAGGAATTTTTTGGTGTTGGTCTGATCAGTGAACGTTACGTAGCTCACTTTTGGGTGATAATGGATCAAATTTTACCATGAATGATAAGGACATTTTCATAGTGGCGCTTCAAATGTGCTCTTTTTTGCTCTGGATTACTTTGCCTGCAGGAGGACATTTTTAGGAATGATAGTTTGATATATCTCTGAGCAGAATAAACTGAACCAAATTAACTAGATGGCATCCAAGGGATGCAATGGCCGCAAACAGGGTTCCGATACTAACATACCACGCATAGGCGTACGGGACACGCGCTTCGCGGGGGGGCTGTCGCTATTTTGCCCTGAAATTTTAACATAGCGCGGATGTGACCAGGGCAGTGGATCTGCCCTGATTGGTCAGGATTTGCCCTGATATATGCCATTTGCCCTGATGTCAGGGAGGGCTGCAGCCCCCCCTGACCCCCCGCGAAATACGCCTATGATACCACGTGAAACTCAACCAGGCTTCATTCGCACGGAATCCAGGCATTTAGACGCCGTATTTTAGGTTTATTTGCACTGCGTTGTCGGGCCCTCAGACCTCGTGTCTTCCCCATCTTACCCTCTTGTTCGTTGCGAGCACCCCAAGCGGATAATGTATACCATATGACGTCACAGGATTCCGCAATGAAGTGCTGTGATTCGCCTGTTACAAGACAGGAAGTAAAAATGTAAAAAACGCTAGGCGGCGCCAAAGTGCAATTTCACAACAATGGCGGATGAGGTACAGAGCAGTCGCTTGACTCGAAGAAACTGATTCATTACTCAGTACATGGAGCTTTTCAGACATGAAGAAAGTATTCAAAGGCGAGATTTTGTCATTGTGGTAATAAATTGCACACGTTTAAAGGCCATTGACTCTCGTGCAGAATGAATTCATCTGCTTAGGCGTTGCTATGTGAGCGATAATACAGGTATATGAGACGTCAAGCCAGCTCACTACTAAAATGGCACGCATGCTGCGGCCATTAATAAAGCAAGTAGCTCACTTGGAACCACACTGGGCTGCCAATCACTGGATCCCAGGTTTGATTCCCGCTGTGATGCGTGGTCAGTGGTCACTTGGGCCTATGTTAGACAGCAGTTTCAATCACCCCTTGCCTCTATGTTAGTCGATCGTCCTCCAAGCTGTGATCTTCCATCCAAATTGACAGCCGCCATTTATTCTCACCATTTCCAGTATTTGTAATGCCTTGAGACATGCGGTGTACTTTTTAACGATTTGAAATACAATGATCGACAATTTTCTTTTGACTATATTAGATTTATTCAATTTTACTTACAATGTACACATTGACAGAAGACAACTGAAAATAATTACACGTCTAAGATGCAGGTATGCCCCAGAATTGAATGACTTAGGCCAGGCATAATTAAATTTTAGTTTCTCGATTCGACCGAATCTACAGATTTCTGTCGGCAAAAAAAATCTTGTCTCTGATTTCATTTCAATTGATTAACACAATAGAAAAATTAGATTACAGCGTTTTTTTCAAACCTTCAAAATGTTCCGACAAGATCCGAGAAGCTAAAGTTCAATTATGTCCGGCCTTACATAAACAGTGACTCAATAATAATAACTTCAATGAAGTTTAACATTAAATGCACAATTGAAGCTGACACAATTTTACAACATTTCATATAAGCAATATACAGTTGTATTTTAAAGGTAATCCTTTGGAAGGATGGCGATTAGTTGATAACATTTTTTATTTTAAAATTTTATTAATTGCACATGAGATCACTTAATACTATAATACACAAAAGCGACATATTTATTATCAGCAGAATTATAAGCTTGGGCGTAGTCACTCGTTTAAATTAGCAATTTAGTTGGTGGATGTCTTTTTTAAAGGGTAAAAGTCAGCTTGGGATCTAACGTGAAACATGACCAAAATTTTTTCCAAATTTTCTGACTATGAAAAAAGAGTGACAAAATTGCAAATCATTAACCCAGTGGCATATGTGGGAAGGGGCCATTGGAAAAAAAATTAATTAACAAGGGAAAGATAGGATATGCTGTGAAAGGCCTTTGCTAAATTCCAGATATAGGCCCTATGCCCCTGGTCCAAACAGACAATTTTTTCTGTAAAAATCCTCACATAGCTAGCTCAAGCCCAGCTTCAATTAAAAAAAGCTATTTAAGCAAATGCAGACATTTTATCGTGGTGAAACTTTGATTCATGTAATATTGAAAATGTATATAAATTTGTTCAACGACATTTTTCGTACATGCACTGATTATTATCATAGGCCTATTTAAACTGCTTGTGAAGAACTTAGCGTATTAACATTAATGTGTAAATCATAAAATAATTGGTAAACGATGACATCAACAAGAAAATCACACAAATATCAATACGTCATGACTGATTGACTAGTGATCAATGGCAAATTAGTTTTTTGGTTACGATGACTAATAATCTCAGTCCATGTAATGCGTCAAAGTGAATTGTACGCGTACAATATTAAAGATGACTTTCCTTAATTTCCACATGGACAAAAATACTGGCATAGGGAAGTGGGTCTGACGCTTTTGACAGCAGAGGAACTATTCTGTAACCTGAAAAAAACAAGACAAAAGATTTATTAAAAGCACTTATTAGATGGATGGATGGATGATTGGGGCTTTACGTCCTGTATTTCTGCACTTGGTAGGCTAATTAGGACAGGAGGAGGACACGGCAATGAGATGAAGGATGTTTGAAACAGCCATCCAACATAGGCCCAAGTGAGGCGGCAATAGCTGGATCCGAACCCTGGACCCAGCGATTGGCAGCCCGGCACGCTACCCGGCTACTGCTAGACCAACCCTCCCCCACCCCAAGCACTTATTAGAAGATATAGACTTACAATGTTATAACACAAGACAACCCCAGAGTGCCAAAAGGCAATGAGTGCCAACTGAAAACAACTGTTCAAAAGAAAAGGGCCTTTTTCTCCAAATCACATTTTTCCATTACAGTCTGTAAATTTGTTATACAAAAAGAGTGGACTGTCACAGCGAAAATGGCACTTTGTTAGGGAAATTTTCCATGGAAATTTTCGGAAATTTATGGGAATTTACGGGAATATTCCGAAACATTGGGAATATTCGGAAATTTATCCATTTACTTGGGAAATTTCTGGGAATATAACTGGATTGGATAACAAGTTAGCTTGTTGAAGCTGTGAGTTTGCACTGAACACCTTATTTCATCCAAGTCTGAAATGTATGCAGCAAATTATGGAGGTTATTTGCAACTCATTTTGAGATGCAAAATAATTTTCTGACTGTATTAGTCTGTAAGGACACACAAGAATTGCACTTTTGAACCAAAGGACACACACTAAGCGAGATATTGAAAAATTTACAAAATTTTCACAATTAAGCTCTGTGTCCTTCATCATGTTGCCAATATGTATTGCTTGATGTATTATCAAGTGATAAATTCATAATTGTGTAATAACAAACTTGACTTTGAGACTTTCAAAAATGTCAAGAAAATCCAAATTGATACCAGTTGCTTTCTGCTGATGTGAATGGGATTAACTTCCAAAATTTTAAGAAGATGACATTTGCAATCGCCGTTATTATCTTCTTACCAGTTTGTGAAAGGAAGGTTTATACGCACTAGATACCTAAATTTTGTGCAATTTTGATTACATTTGCAGCAGAGGTCAAAAGCGTAGAAGTGCTAGACTATAGACTATATCTCCATGCACTGTATTGCATAGTGACAGAGTCAAACACTTCTGGGTCTGTGCTTTAGACTTCTGATGGAAAAGTGTTCATCAAACATCCTTTAATTGGAAATTAAACCAATAACAAATATAAATCTCGGAATCAAACAGGTTCGTAAATTTAAAAGTTTTCCTCCTGCAGAATAAAAAATTTCATAATCCTCATACTGCAATCATGTTCATTTAGGTATGAAGTAATAAACTATAAGACCCTTTGAAAGAGATACAGCTGCGAAAATTTTGCTGCACCAAATAGATATTCTGGAAAAGTCCTCCGGTATTCTGAGCAGCATCTAAATTTCGGAAATTTAATTTCTTCCAATATAATTTTACACAGGTCTATACTTCGAAAAAAATATTTCCCTCTGAAAAGTGGGCACGAAATGTGTGATGGTACGTTTATTATGGTTGACTTTTCCTTAGCACTGTCCCTCAATGAACAGGCCTGCGCAAAAAATATCTTGTTCAACAAAGTTTCCTTTGGTAAACACAGAATAATTTAGATTTTTACAAAGCAAGAAAAAAAATCCCAAAATTTTGCCGCAAGAATAAATTCCCGGAAATTTTCCATGGAAAATTTCCAATATTTCCGGAAATTTTCCCGGCCTTTGTATCCCTAATCATACCCAATACTTTCACAAGGACGCTAATCCCGCTTGTCGGTGACAGGCAAACGAAAGGTTTATGCATCTGATTGTTACTCTAAAATCAGTTATGACAAATCAAATGGCCTGCTCTTGATCATGACTAATCAAACAGAGCCTCTTTGGTTCCCATGTTAAATGCATGATCATCACGCGTCGCATCATCAGTTATCATGAGTCACAAGTGCATTTTTCACAGTGAAATGGTCCTCTCTTTTTGCGAAACAAACTTACAGACTGAAATCTCATATTTGCCCTCAGTGGTCGAAGAGTTCAAAAGCCCAGACAACAAAGTTTTTACACAAACACAATTTAAGTTTGAACAATCATCTGTAATTTATTGCTCCAGAACTTCCTGAATCAACAAGAGATCTGGTAAGTGGTCTGGATTTCAAGAAAGCCAGGACTGATTGTGTTTTTAAAAGAAATTAGCTGTGGCTGCTTTCACACTGTTCTTTAAATTTAATTTATTGGCCATCTGGAGAAGACGCCACACTGGCGGCATGAGCCTGGTCATTGGCCTGAAAGATTATGTGTCATCTTGAATCTTTCTTTATACATACCTACGTGAACTCTTTAGTATAGCTTAATCTCAGTAAACTTTAATCACTGACAAAAGATGAACTTGTAAGGAATCTTAAGATGGCTACGATACATATTATATCGATTACTTATAAAAGCATCTTATGGCTTGTTTTTGAAGACCCATTCTGATTGTAATTACACTAATTTTAATGAATTTGTGGAATAAGAACTATGATTTTCACTAAGGAGAATGACATCATGAGGTCTCGAAACAGTGATTGGTCTGTTGCCCCAGCTGTGTCATGAAGCTGAGAGCATGACATCACGCTTGCCCAGCTTACGTGAAGCACCAAATCCAAGCAAACATCAAATTACTATTCTGCAGCCCTTTGTATCAGTATCTGTGCTTGGCAAGTAAAAGATCCCTCACATGGGATGAGGACTCCTGCTATCTCTCCCATCAATCAACCCTCATGAGTGCCCAGAATTGGGCTTAGAGGGCTGACCCTACCATGTCTGTCTATGTACCTGCATATCAATTGTCAGGAATATAGTTCTCAATAACTCAGTTTCTCAGCTTTTCTAATCTAATCATACCTTGTTGTATGGAAGTGAAGCGCAGGGTGTTCTGTCCCAAGAAGTTGTCTCCCTCTTTGACGGTGAAGGACACAAGAGCGAGGTCAGGAACACACACCTTGAATCCAAGCACTTCATTCCAGACTGGATTGTAACCTGCAAATATACAAGAAACATATGATACTTTTTTTTTTAGTGGATTTGGTTCTATCAGGGAGTTTGTATGTATATATTCGATGCCAACAGCGCTATTGGCTTTCTTTCCAAGTGTATGACAACACCATTTAAGAGACAGAACAGCACTGTACAGTAGGAACTATAGTTTTGACCAGGCTTACAGTCTGTAAATTTGAAAAATATACAAAAAGAGTGGACTCATGCACTGTGAAAATAGCAATTCGTGAGTCATTGTACTGATGATTTGTCATTATCATACCCAATACTTTCAATGTCAATTTGATTTAAGGAGACTAATCCCGTTTGTTGGTGGCAGCCAAACAAAAGGTTTATGCATAGGCCTATGATTTTTACTCTGAAATCAGTTATGACAAATCAAATGGCTTTCTCTTAATCATGACAATTCAAAAAGCCCTATATTACCCATGTTGAATGCCCAGGGTTGAATGTAGAGAAGATGACACTTCATCAGCTATCATGAGTCGGAAATTGCATTTTTTCACTGTGAACTGGTCCTCTCTGTTTGCATTACTAGTGGATAGGCTTTAACTTAAAGCCTAGGTCTAACCTACTGTTACTTCTCTGTTAGTTGCAGTTATGGGACAGGTGTATAGACCTGGTAATGGCTTTAAATGTTGCAGGACCTTCGTTGCAAAAGACGTAATGAAGGATCTCGAATAAACAGAAAATAATGTATTCTCCTACCGTTGTTCTTTGCAGACTTTGTCTTCTCTTTCTTGATATCCACATCCACCCCAGCTATCTTTATCTGGACATGCAAACTTCTCTCTGACTTGGTTTTCTCTTCGGTTTTGTAAGGCAGTTGTAGTCCACTTATCACCTGGAGAAAGAGAGTTTCTCATGAATATAAATTCCTTATCATTCGCGGAATGATTATGGTTGACTTTCTAGAGAATATGAAAACAAATTCTTATCATGACAAAAAAAGGTTCTTCCATGAATAGGCATAGTAGAGAGACTGGGGTAAGTTGATCCCTTGGGCAGGTTATCCTTAGACGTATTAAAATTTATGGATAGTGGAACTGAATACAAGGGTCAATCTATCCCAGGGATCTATTCAGCCCAGTCTCCCCTGAATCAGCATAATGGTGTTGGTTTTGAATGTTGTCTGGTGCATATTATGCCAAGATTCAAAATAGTAATAATGTGAAAGAGCATTGGTAACCCAAAGGATATCAGAACTCCTTACACTATTTAAGACATTCAGTTGAATGTCAATAAATTATAGTTGGCCTCATGTCTAGTCTGGGACATTGGTTCGATTCCTGACCTGTTAGATGGGTTTTCATCTTGTACCACATGTCTTTATCATTGCCGAATCAGTGCAAAAGCGAGGAATGTTAATCCATTTCATTCACTCACTCTGATAATTTGTTCAATGTCGAAAAAAAGAATCTTACCCGGATCATGAGAAATTTCACTTTTCCCTCATCAAATGGTCCTTTTGGATCAAATTGGATTTCTTCTGAAAATGAGCATTCAAATTACATGTCAGCAGATTTCAGCCAAAATGTAACTAATAGTCCAGTAAAATCTGATTTTGCCTTCTTCACATCATTTTATTTTGACATGCATTCCAGGATTTTACAACATCAGTAGCCATTGTCTAGCCAATTAGGCCACATTGTACTGCCTTAGTGGCCAATTGAATCCATTCCTACCTTGTGTCATGAAAGAAGGCTTCAGCACATATCCACAAAATCCATTGTCTTGGAACAACCCTTGGTTGAGTTGCATTGGTCTCCCAGGGGTCTGGTAATTCAGGGCAACTGCAAAGAAAAATTACAGAGTAAGAATATTGAATCTGTAAGCCTATTATTCTTAATTAGAAAATTTGTCACAATCACCCCAGGATAGGTGAATCATTAAACTTTTGAGCAAGTAAATTAACTTGTTTCCTCCTTCCTAACTTATGAGCACCTTGAAGGGAAATTAACTTGTTTCCTCCTTCCTAACTTTTTAGCATCTTCAAAGGAAAATAACTTTTTGTCTCCTCCTCACTTTGAGCTACTTGAAGGGAAATAATTGTTGTTTCCTAATTTTCGAGCAACTTGAAGGAAAATTAACTTGCTGTCTCCTTCCTAACTTTGGAGCAACTTGAAAGGAAACTAACTTATTGTTTCTTTCTTACTTTTTGAGAAACTTAAAGGGAAATTAACTTGTTGTCTCCTTCCTAACTTTAGAGCAACTTGAAGGGAAATTAACTTGTTGTTTCTTTCCTAACTTTTGAGCAACTTCAAGGGAAATCTCCTCACTTTGAGCTACTCACTTTGAGCTAC
This sequence comes from Platynereis dumerilii, assembly GCA_026936325.1. Taxonomy (NCBI): domain Eukaryota; kingdom Metazoa; phylum Annelida; class Polychaeta; order Phyllodocida; family Nereididae; genus Platynereis; species Platynereis dumerilii. The sequence goes on along the minus strand of JAPTHN010000016.1, from coordinate 9,204,467 downwards.
TTTAAGGGAAATAAACTTGTTGTTTCTTAATTTTCGAGCAACTTGAAGGAAAATTAACTTGCTGTCTCCTTCCTAACTTTTGAGACCATGAAAGGAAATTAACTTGCTGTCTCCCTCCTAACTTTGGAGCAACTTGAAAGGAAACAAACTTGTTGTTTCTTTCTTAACTTTTGAGAAACTTGAAGGGAAATTAACTCGTTGTCTTCTTCCTAACTTTTGAGCAACTTGAAAGGAAATTAATTTGTTGTTTCCTTCCTAACTATTGAGCAACTTGAATGAAAATTAACTTGTTGCCTCCTTCCTTACTTTTGAGCAACTTGAATGGAAATTAACTTGTTGCCTACTACCTAACTTCAAGGCTACAACATGTTTGTGGGCTTGTACAATTTTTCGTAACCAGTTATGAGGCTGTGAAACCCTCCATTTTGGCAAACATCTCTATGGTGTTAGTTGCAAATTTCTTCAAACTTTTGAAGAATCTTTATAATGGCTTGTTACTGTCATATTGGTGGAAGACTGGAGGTGTGTTGCCAACAATTACAAATTGCATGGTTTTTCAGCATCTTTGTTCTGCAATTATTGAGATCAATATTGGTGTGAAACTTCTCAACAACTCCAAATTAATTGGGGCTTTAGGTACTGTATTTATGCATTTTGGGTATAGACTAATTAGGACAGGAAGAGAACACAGCAACACCTCATCTTCTTCTTATTTACCACTGTAGTCATGCAGAAGTTTAACACATTTACAATTATTTTGATGGTATACGACTTTAAATAAAATAATACAGACAATACATCATCACAGAATAGAGTTATTTGTTGATATACTTTTATGACTCAAATACAGTGGGGTCCCTATGGGGGGGGGGTGGGGGGCACAGGCCCCCCATATTGGACCTGTGCCCCCCCAGGTGCCCCATATGAACTTTCAAACTCTGGCTAAAATATACAGTTAGTATAGTTGGTGCCCCCCCAGAGAATCGCGTGCCCCCCCAGGTGCCGACCCGGTTCGAGACCCCCCAGTTACGCCACTGCTCAGATATAATGATAAAAGCGATAATGACAAAAGTTTATTTAGACCAAAATTTAGAAATTGCAGTTACAAAATTTCAAACAAGTTTTTCTGCGGATCTAGGAGGTGTACACTAAATCAATAATATCTCACCTAGCTGACATCCAACGTTCCACAGCGGCGCAGGGTCGTAATTGCTAGAGTCCACCCGGTGGCCTGCGGGGTAAACGCGGCTAAACTGTCGCTGATTGTATTCCAGGAATGACTTCGGGTCCTCCCTTGACAACTTCATTGATTTCTTCTCTCCCAAAGAAGACATTTCAAAATGGTGTTCTGTGAAGCAAAAGAGAAGTATAAACACTGTATATAGCCTATATCAATATATATCATACATCAAAGACTGAAAGTGATCTCTTTTTGATGCCATAATTGAACCAGGATAATGTATGTGCTTGGCAAACAAAATGATGTATGATGTATGGAAGACATCTGGAAGAGGATGTTTCTCCAATGCCATATAAAGAGTTGTGTATTTTTTCTTGGTGCAATATAGCTGTACTAATATTGGCTAGCCATGTTTTGAAAATAGAGATAAAAAGGAAATCATATTTCCATTTCTTGACTGAAATATTTTATTCTGTTTATTCTGAAAAAAAAAAAGAAGGAAATACTGATACTCTGAACTTCTGAAGAGCCTGTATAAGCTGCAGGATATTTACTGGTCATGTAACACAATATGATACTACTTCTGGGAAGAAAAAAAGATATATATATTTACGGTTTTCTTTGGCATCCTCGAAACCTTTGAAGTGCACAGCCTGGCAATACACGACGAGATCAGACAATTCTTTGGCAATTTTTACTGGCTGAAAATCAAATACGATAATGTCAGTGGATTCAATACTTTTAGTTTATGTGCTATACGGAGGCAACATGACATCACTGGACATCAGACCAACATCAGAATGAAGTCCATTGTACACTGACATTACCCTGATGTCACCCTGATATTACCCTGGTGTCACCCTGATGTCACCCTGGTGTCACCCTGATGTCACCCTGGTGTCACTCTGATATTACCCTGATGTTACACTGATGTCACCCTGATGTCACACTGATGTCACCCTGATGTCAGCCTTATGTCACCCTGACATTACCCTGATGTCACCCTGGTGTCACTCTGATGTTACCCTGATGTCACCCTGATGTACCCTGCCTGATGTCACCCTGGCATCAAAGTGAATTGAAATGGCCACAGGGCCCAGAAGACTGAGAGGGACTGGCATGCGAGAGTTCCACATGTTTGTATTGGGTAAATGCCGAAGCCATAATTTTGGTTTGTGGTTTGTTTGAAGGCTTTGACAGCTTCGACAAAGCTTTGGAACAAAGGCAGCTGGTGGCTTCAGACACTTTCCTTAAAGTAATTTCAAAAAGAAGTAGATGTCACAAGAATGTTTAAACTTAAACTAATCAATTTAGCAATAAACACATGTTGAATTATCGACAATTTGTTAAGTTTATGCTATTTCAGAGCCAAAATAGATATCTCTGTTACTAAACGTATAAATAAAACTTTGCAAATCAGTGATTTTCTTAAGCTACGTAAAGGTATCTGCTTGCCAGCTGATTCAAGGCTAGGGTGCTTGTTGGCTTGAAAAACAAATTAGCAGTAGTCTAAGAAATTACGACTTCATGATTGCTCAAGACTGCGCGTTCTGGGTCTACATTGTAGTACCAAACATGACCCCTTGGGCATTTTGACTTTGACGTCAGGGTGATGTCAAATTATGTCACAGACATCATCATCATGTCACTCTGATATTAGATGCCCTCTTAGCTGTGCTAACCATTATGCTGTAAAGCCACACATTACCACTAGTTTTGCATACTTAGTCCCATTAGTTCTAAATCAAAATGTGCTTCATTACTTATATCTTTCATATATTTTATACCTTTGGTGTAACGACCTGAAGTGTATAAAGAAACAGAAACATTCATTGTAAATTTAGTTAAAGACATTAGTTAGCGGAGTATTGTCGAGATTCAAAATGTTGCTAAACAATTTTTTATTTTGAGGGCTAGTTTTACTTCAGATTGCGGTTTTGTCTTTGGAAATCTTGTATTTAGTGCATTGAAAATGATAAGATTTGGTATACAATAATGCAATCTGTAAAACTTCAGACACACAAGTCTTTTCGACTTGCAATCTCTAAAATTTTTCAAATAACATGATTTCTGTGCAACTATGCATTTACATAACTTTTGAAAGGACACATTTGTGCCAGCTCTAAAATCAAATTCACCATTCTCCTGTGTACACTCCTAAAAACAAAGCTCAAAGCTGTTTTGGTATTTTCAATTTATCCAAAATACCAATCTTCCATGAAAAAAAAAAATCACTAGGTATTTCACCAGTTTTGTCCAAAGTATACCACAAGGATCTCCATTTTTTCCTCACCTTCTTCTTTTTGTTCTTCTGGGAACCTCCGTCGGAACTTGAACTCCCCCGGAACTTGATGCTCCCGAACCTTCTTATAGAATCCTTCTTGTTGAACTTATTGTTCTCTTCAATTGTTTCATCTTCTTCATTTTCTTTATTTGCATCGTGGTCCATGTCGCCATTGACGCTGCTGTTGATGCTACTCGTGTCGTCAAGGACACTACTCGTGCGGTCTATTGTACCAGTTGAGGAATTGCTTCTGAAATTTCAAGTCAGATTTTTAGTGATCCATGACGCTGTAGATGCATCAGGTACCTGTAACTTTAACAACCAATAGACCTTGTGTCATCAAGAACACTACTCAGTAATTAAAATGCGGTCTATCGTACCAGTCAAAGATAGCTCCTGAAATATCAGGTGAGACTGGTATTTTACTAAATTAATTTCAAATGGATGTTAAGCGAAGAAACTGAGTCCAAGTCTCACTGTGTGATTGAATAAAGTGTATTGTATAGTGTCGTAAGCGACAAGTTTTGTCAGTGTACTTGTGTTATCTGGGACATGGTCGTGTGGTCTAATATACCAATTTGAATGTTCCTTATGGAATGATACCTCGCTAATTATGCTAAAAAGAACCAATTTTAAGAATATATATGTGGGGATCTATTTTCTTAATCTTGATCCTTAGTCGTATTGGTTTTCATATTCTTATTGCTATTGGTAACTTGGCAAATGTATCCGTGAGTGTGTTCTTATTTGTATATAACCCAATAGTCCAAATCAATATACTTATTCCGAAGTTATTCGTATTCATATTCTTATCTGTTTTCATGATTTTGCTGCAAGTGCATGCAATACAAGGCCTTCAGATTAATTTCATTGATTTACGAATCCCAATTGTCACATTTAATTTCAGTCTAGTCACACGATGCCATCCTTCTGGTTAAAATTCCCCATTCTGATGAGCAGTATTGCTTTTGTTTTTTTTAACGCTTAAAGTGACATGAACGCACACACACATATACATTGAAACTCTTACCCCAAGTTTTTATTATTACATTGCAAGTTGTCCACTTAGCCGGGAACGTCAAAATAATAAGTTTTCTCTTGTGCAAAATTAATGTATGAAGTTAAAGTATAAACATATATTCCTTACAAGTACAAATTGTTCCAATTCTTGTTTCAATTACTTATAATTTAGCCATTCATATGATTATAAAGTTTGTATTTTATATTTCAACTTAAATATTTTATACCCTTTGCGCGCCTTGGACCTGAAGTGTATAAATAGGCATAAATACATATATTGTAATTAAATGCCTTTTCCCAATTACCGATGTTAAGTATTGAACGGTAAACCTTTGTTACTAGATCATCCCTTCGGTGGCCATGAAGTGGTTTTGGTAGGAGTGTAGTCTTTCCTTGGGGTGCAAAATGCACTAAAATGATAATTTCTTGCTTCTTCTCAAGGCAAGTATGATCTAGTGCAGCCAATCAAAAGCTATTTTAGTCTCAGATGGCATTAATGTACTGTAAATATCTCTCTGAAGATACAACCAATGCTCTCTGTATATAGAACACAAAAAACCCTGACTCCATTACCCCAAAATGAAGACCCTACATCACATCCTCTTTATTTACTAAGTAATCTACACTCAAACACTTCCACAATCACTTACGCATTTGAGCCTCTCCTCTCCCCGTTGGCTGACCCTCCTCTGATGCTCCTTCGTAACGAGGACAGGCGTTTGTTTTCTGTAGCCTCCTTATCGTCTCCGTTAACCCCCTCAACTTCATCCTCGCTGTCAGTGTCGTCCGACTCGTATTCGTACTCGTAAATCATATCGTCCCCGTCTTTCAGTTTCTTTGACTGCAAATTATTACGAAAGAATCAATTTCGAGTCATATAATAGTGACAGCAGTACCTCATAACAGCTGTTCTGAGGTACTGGTGACAGTAATGGTTTTTATGATTTATGGTTCCTTTATTTGATTATTGGAATTCAGAGAATATAAATCACTAAAGTAACCAAGTTTTCCATTCAGTCCTATTTTTCAATCATTTAATAAATGACCATTTTCTGGAATTTGCTTAATAAATCTGATTCAGAGAAATTTTGACATTATATCAATACTGTATAATTGATTAGACTTAAGGCAGAATGAGCACTTTCAAATGTATACTTCTTTAGGTTCCTGACCATCAAGATATATTTTTGAGAGTAAAAAATCACTCCCCCTCTTAATAGTCTATTCCATATATTTAACAGATATTAAACTATTTTAAAGTTAGAAAAAAATTGACAACAGAGAGAACATGAAATTAAACAATCAGAAACATACTCTTCTAATCGACAAATTTGACTAAAAACAGTTCAAGGCACAACAAAATGTTAATTCTATTCTACAGGAATAAACATCACCAACGTATTTGCTGTTAGATCATTGTGAAATGAAACCAACATTGCCAATGGTTAACTCAACCACAAACCAAAAGAAAATGATTAATTTTTAAAAGACATTTACAAAACACAAAAAACACTGAAACTTACAAGCTGTGTGCATTGAAGTAAGAGACAATCAAATAATTCACATGAGTATAAAGTTCCATTTCATGAAAACTTGATTATTGACAATTTATTGTAATATATTTTTTTCAAGATTTTTAAGAAGATTTATCTCCATTTGATACTACTCGTATTGTGGTCATTTTTTTAAAAGAAGCACTGTTGTGGTAAAACTTCAGCCATTAACTTTGAAGTTTGGGTGAAGAGAAACAATATATTCGAAAGTGTTACAAAGGTGTCTTCATTTCATTATACATATATATTTTTAAAGATACTTTTTCCAACGTCGAGATACATTACATTATGCCACATATTTTTAGCACTTTCAATAACTATTTTATAATATTTGTGATAAATTTTTACCTTGACTAGAATGTATCCTTTGAGAGCTTCAGGAGAGGGAAGGATCTTTTCATTTTCTGGAATGGATTTCGTGTACAGCTTGTCTGGGAAATGGTCAAGGAATTATGTTGTGGCCTTCACAGAAAATTTGGATAAATGCAGTTATAGAATTATTTGCAATCATGAGTTATGTGGTAGGTCTTTTCAAGGTGAAACTCAATGAAAAATGACAGGAAAACATAAATTATATGCAAATGGCAATTGATACAAGAAGTAAAAAAAAAATCACACTTTTTCAAAAGGATACTGCCCAGGATTGAAGTGAGGTGATTTGCCATCACACGTTGCTGTTCTATGGAACAATGATTTTCGAATGAGAGTATCACAGGATAGCTGAAACAGACGAAGCACAATGAAATAAATAGCAAAATTCAACAGTAACTGATACATTGAATCGAGATGTTTGCTTGAATTTTTAGTTAATTTTGCATTGGCAAGCTTGATGTCATGCTCTCAGCTTCATGCCACAGCTGGGGCAACTGACCAATCACTTGCCTGTTAGACCTCGTGATGTCATGGTTTAGAGTGCAAATTGTAATAAACTTTTTAAAATTTATAGCAATTTTAAGGATATACAACAGTCAAAGCTGTTAAGTGATGTAGATGCCTTTTTAGCTTTTTTTCTCTGACTTAAACTTGTACATATATATATATTTATCAAAATATTGTAATCCCCTAAATTTTAATTGATGAGTGATTTGAAATTTGCCTGAGTGTATTTGTATTTGGTTAACTCACTTTGAGACATAAAAGGCGTAGTCGTTGATAGCTTGAACGACATCTTTGAAGGAAATCTTGGAGGTTAGAGTGTGGCCGTGGTAGATGATGGGTTCGTTGTTCGGACCATCCCAACAGTCCACTGAATATTATCCATTAATAAGAATATATAGTGAATTTTGACAAAAAATTCTATTTACTTTGTAATTAAATTCGTAATAATTAAACATGAAACTGCAAATAAACAAGAGAAGTAACAAAATGGCTCTTGGAAATCATAAGCGATGTTGCGTGAATTAAGTTCATATTATATTTTCTAAATATTAATCATTTCAACGTATTATGAGTAGGTTAACATAAATTTGTACCAATAAAGACTTGTCAATGAACCTTATTGACTGTGTTAGTTGAGAATATAGGCCTAATCAAGGGTGACTTACATTCTACGCACTTGCAGCCTCTCTTGAAAGCATTGATGTAAGCATCCACACTGCTCTTTCCCTTCAACTGGTCTTTGGTGAGATACCTGGAAAAAGATTGCAGCATTCATGAATTGCAATTGACACAAGATCATGATTTGATGTTTGCTTGAATTTGGAGCTTGATGTCACAGCTATTGTTGGAGAAACGTGATGTCATGCTCTCAGCTTCATATTCCAGCTGGGGCAAGACCAATCACTGCTCGGTTAGACCTGATGATGTCATGTTCGTGGGTGAAATTTAAAGACTTTATACATAATATCAATAAATTATTGCAAAAAGTGTCAAAACCAGAACTTTGAAAGAATGACAGTGACAATATCATGTGGGACTTTTCAAAAATTCTACAAACTTAAATATCTCAATTGCCACCCTAATTGCAAGAGTTGCTTCACAAGTAGCCTGTCTATACTTAAAGCTGATCTGCTGATATTGAATTATCTTGAGCTGAAAATGGAGCTCTCCTCACACTTCGGACTCTTGAAGTTCGGAGCCTCTCCATGACTTACGTGTTGTGAGACGTAGCAATGAAATAGTGGCTTAATGGCTTTGCCATGTCTTGGTAGACTTTTGTGTGTTCTCTGTTGAATATACTTTGCTCCTGAGACAGCATCCATGACGTAAACCCTGAAAGAACAACACAAAATGTCATGTTGCACTCTAAAAAATTTCAGACAAAATTGGTTTTTTAGATTCAAAATGGTTTTTTGAAAAACCAAATTTCAATGCAAAAAACCAACATGGATTTTTTTAAAAATCCATGTTGGTTTTGCATTGAAATTTGGTTTTTCAAAAAACCGTTTTGAATCTATAAAACCAATTTTGTCGTGATTTTTTATAGAGTGTGGTCCTTAATTGAGCCATATAGTTCCTCTTAGATGTGGATTTAGAATCATTCTTGCAGGAGGTCTTTTAGTAGTGTTCATGCACTCCTGCTCATAAATATGGAATACTTTTTTGGGAAAAAGTGTCAAATAAAAGTAAATTTCAGAGTGTGAATGCAAGCAAGGTCCATTGTAAAGGTGAAGTCATCTTCTCTAATCACTCTTTGAAAGCCTCGACAACATTTTTTGCAAGAATTTTTTATTTTTAGTTGAATGCACCTCACCCTAAGAAACCCCCTGAACTTCCATATTTCGTGCTGCTGTAACTTTTCCTGCGGTTAAACCTGTAACATGCGTTTTACACAATAGCATGTTCTTCCCTTTAGTGGTCATCGGAAGTAGTTACCATTGAATCAGACCATCATGCGCTTCAGCAGAAGTTGCTGAAGTCATCAATTTCAATGGAGAATGTTGAAGTATTCCATATTTATGAGCAACGTTGTATGTCTTTGCCAATTGCCGCGTAGAAGATTTTGAAATTTGTAAATAACAAAAATAATTTGGTATATGGCTTACCTATAACTGAAAATGACTGAGGAGGAAGAACGGATTCCCATTGTTGGATCCACTGTTTGCAACACTGAAGAGGAATGTTCTCCTGAAATGAAATGCAACAACAGAATTAAATTAAATCAATTCCATTGACAAATGCTTCATTGAGGCGACATAAGTTACATAGAACATGTTTGTTATATTTTCAAGGATAAAGCTTCACTAAAATACCTAAGTTACATATAAATTTAACTTTTTATAAATTTATAAATATTTTTTTCAAAAAAAGAAGAAGAAAATTCTAGTATTCTAATATTTCAAAGTTATGGTATGTAATTTGAATAAGAGTTGAGCAATGTCGATTCATGACCCCCTTTTTGCTTCACTACAATCATGTCACTTCATCATGTTAATAAGCTATCAACTGGGAAAATCTGTCAAAACACTTGGGCCCCAGGCATAGCATTGGGAGCACATTGGGCTGACAGCCGCTGTGACCCGGGTTTGAATCTGCTTTGAGCAAGCCTAATCATCACAAAAATACAGGACATAAAGCCCTGGTATCTTGGTTATCATAACTCACCTTTTGTTCTTCCTGTAAAAAGTCTCTGAGGCGTTTGGCAGAGAGGGAATGTTCCCCTTTTGTCTTGTATAATAGTCTGTAATAGGATCATTTCGTTGAAATATATATTTTTAACCAATTAAATATAGGCCCAAGGTAAATTTTAGGGCATTCTAATGTGGAATATAATTGAATCTTTGAGACTACTGTGTTTGAAGTTTCAAAATTTCTTGAGCAATCTTCTCTTTGCATCATATTGATGCCTGAATCATTTACATGTACAATGCTACATTGAATCGTTTCCAATATTTTTTAATCCTGAACATTTTTAAAGAAACATGGTGTGTGAACTGTGAAACTATTCAGCCCTGCAAGATGCAAAATTATAATAATATAATTGACATTTCCTGGGGTACCTGTCATAGACTTGTTGTATTTCTGGTCGCCTTATGGAAAAGTCGAAAAACTTTGAAAACTGCTCAGCAGTGAGAAGGATTTCTGAAAAACCTTTAGAGGCTGGGACTTTCGCAAATGTCTGAAACAAAAAATCGAACAAATATTTATGCATCAAAAATTTCTTTTGTGAATTTTTGTTGGCAGAGGATGGGAAAAGCGGTTCTCTTTCTGTCCAATAGTGTTAATTTGTAGACAAAAAAAGTATGCAATTAGAAATATATACAGTGCAACGCAATAAAATTGGAAGTTAATCCTTCAATGTTTTGCCACTGCCTCAACAGAAATGCCTGTGGGAGCATGAATTGAATTCTTGATCAAAAACACAGGCAGAGGTACGACGATGGAAATTTTAGCAAGTCTGATGCAAGCGCCTGTCAACTTTCTTTGTCATATTCTAGGTTATATAAATGTACTTCAAAGAGAAACGATACTTACGGATGCTAATTCTTTGGTGTATGGTTTGTATATACTTCTTTCGGCCTTTTCCAGAATTTGGCAAGACCGCTCTAAGGATATTCCCTTTTTCAGGTCATCCACATCACATTCTTTAAGTAATCTTTCTACCCATCTGAGGGAGTTAAGGACTTAACATATTTTATAATTTTCAGAGGAGCATGTGTTGAAAACTGATACTTGTAATACAAAGTATGATTCAAATAGTACAGGTTAACTATGCGATTTTAAGATTTGTACCATTTAATTAAAAACTTTTGTCAGCCAATCACAAGCTAGTATTTCATGTCAATAAAACCTATATTCTTTGTTGTCCACTTCTTCTTCAATTTTTATATGTTTGAATGTTTTATCATGGTGTAAGCTGGTTATTCAACATGGGATCAGGAATATGTGTTTATCACAGCTCGGGCTGTATCCCTCACTGGATAAATCAATATCCCCTCTTCCTAGGTGAATAGCCAACAAAGACAGCGGATTGGTAAATTTAATCATAAATACATGGAAACTGACAATGATGGTGAAAAATAAAGTTGTTCTATTGTCTTGAAAAAAATAGAAACTCTTGAAAGATGCAATAGGTTGGCATGTTTTGTAGCTTTTCTAGAAAGTTGAGCAATCTGTTTTTGTTTTTATTTGCTGTACACAGGTGGTAGATGGTTTTTACTCTTCAGGAACGTAGTAAAATGTGCCAGACTAAATATACCGTCCCTGCATTTTAAAACAATACATAATTTAACAAGAAAGTTCTATATAGAACTTTTTGAATGTTTTGCCCATGCATTGGAAGTCGCTCTCAGCGAGAAACTGGCTTTGTCCATCATTGACAGATTTTAATTGTGCTTTGGTATCAGACTTCCGCAATAAATCACACATTCTTGGTTGTTAACTTATCCTTCCATCTCTACATATTTGATAGATTTGTCTCAGGAGGATTGAATTTAATTGAATCATTTCATATCTTTACATGTTTCAGAGATTTGTCTCAAAAGGATTGAATTGATCCAGTGCTCAGGTTATTCACATGGGGAAAGATGAAATGAATTTATCGCAGCTTGGGCTACTGCTTTGGCTTGATAAATCATTTAGCGCCTTAATATTTTTGCGAATGAAGAACAATCTAAAATAGTGTTGATGGACCACACCTGTATTCTAGGACTTTGGGTAATCAATGCTTGGAAAAATGATGAAGAGACTCAAACTAAAACTCCCATCTAAAACTCCTGAAGTCAAACATACTACAGAAAAGAGCTCATAAGTCTCCTCTCTTCATCCTCACCATTATCGAAAAGTCAGAATGAAAAGAAGAAAACTTGTAAAAGAAAGAAAGTGATCCCATTGACTTTGGAACAGAGTGGGCACGTTCTTCTTTCAATTCCAGGTGAGACCATACAGAGATGTCGTAAGGTTTTACATCCTGTATTCAAGTGCTATGGCCTAATTGATAAGTTGCTCCCCTGGTAGCTGAGATGTTGCAAGTTCTAATCCCAACCATGACATGGAGGAACTGAGCAGATCCTCCATAACTCTTTGCTTTGAACACTTCGCTCAGGTGTACATAAAGAAGTACTTGGCTATAGGCAGTGATGGCGATTGTAGAGTGACTTAGCATTGTGTGCGCTGGAAACGGCTGCCTGGCTGTATACTCCCCGGGGAATTGAGAAAGGCTCATGCTTGAACAGGCCTGCCAAGGGTGTAATTGTAAAGTCTGTTGAGACTGACTTCGTCAGTGTGATTTACTATAAAAAATCGTACATTTACATTAACATTTACATTTATGCACCTTTTCTTAAACTACTTTAAACATGAGGTTTGTTGAATGATTATTATTATTTTTTTGAAAAGGGCTTCCTTTTGTTCTGGGTATCTTCCTGTCTATCTACAGATATCTACAGATATGTTTTATCTATTTATCTTTCTATCCAGAATTATTTTGTAACCAGTTCATGCATGTTCAATTAGTCAAAATATGGAAATTCATCTTGTGAACCTTTAACTATTTTTGATAAACCCGATTTGTACAGGTTATTCATCATTGGAGAATGAATATAATGAGATTTATCACTCGAGGACTTTAGCCCGAGATGTGATAAACACATATTCCCAATTTCATGGCGAATAACCAGCTTAAAACATGAGACAAACAGGCAAACATGATACGATAAGTGGACATAAAATAATATGGGATTTATTGCAGTGAAATACAGGCTTGTGATTGGCTGACAGAGGTGTGGACTGTGGAATGGTGGAGTGCCCAGAACTGGGCTTAGAGGGCTGCACTTACCATATCTATCTATCTCAGGCCCGTTTTCACCAACATGGTATTTTAAAAGAGTTATGCCAGGTCTTAGCTAAGACCTGGTCTGGCTAAGCCAATCACATAAGCGGAGCATCAAGGAACATCTACTGAGTGAAAGTCTGTACATAGTATTTAAACAACTCAACTGCTACAAACAAAATTAATCTCTGAAGTTCCCAAACATGGCCACATGACAAGGTAAGAGAAAAAGAGGGGTGGGCTTGGAAATTTATAAAAAAGAAAATTAATTAGTTGTCTGTCCAGTGTTGGTGACAGAAATGCATTTTTCTTTAGCCCCCCTCCCCTCAAACAATAAATTAATACAAATCAGCTGGTCATGCATTTTTACACAATGAAACTACAATAATGGTTGAATCCCTTTGAATATCTAATGATAAGGGTCCTCAAAATCTGATGTATCCAGAATGGCTGACGTGCCTGCGATTTTTTGCTACCGGCAGTTACCAACAAGTCGTTGGTGACTTGAGTGGTATTAGTGTCGCCTCAGTTTCAAGGATTGTGAAGCGTGTTAGTCATGCAATCGCTTCATTAAATCCCATAAATGTACGTATGCCCAGTGGACCAGTCACACGGGAGGCTAAATTGGAATTTTCCGAAATCGCTCGATTTCCGGGGGGGTTATATTATGTATAGATTGCACCCACGTCCGAATTTCCTGCCCTTCGAAACTGCCCCTGTGCTAAGACCAACAACAAGTGCAGAGATTTTGTACAACTCAGCACAGAAGAATTGCCTCTATTTGGTGTCATGACCATCATAGGCAAATGCTATAAAAACACAGTTTCATACGTGAAATACTTTTAAATTGTGTGCTTAATGCTGTATGGCTAGTATATTCGCAACAGTTACTTCAACAAATATATTTTCTAGGTAAGTGTGTGTTCTTGGTTTGCAAACTTTATATCTCATGATGTGACATATCTTTCTTGAAAAAATCTTTGGTGACTGTTAAATTAGAGAAACATGCGAATATAATAGACAAAGGCCTTTAATACTGATTTGTCATGCCATATCATAAGAAACATATGTTCTGTTTTCATTGGCCTAATCACTTTTTGACACCAAATCAGTTTGAGATGGCTGATACTTGAGTTTGGTGACAATGTGTATGATTCACTGAACCTTTACAGGTTTACATGCTTAGTCCACTCTTGGTGAAATGGACTTAGTTATACCAGGTTTAAAGGAGTTAACACCAGGCTTAACTCTTAATACCATGTTGGTGAAAACGGGCCTGTCTGTCTATCTAAATCTATCTATCTATCTAACTATAATTACATTTATGAAGCCTACATTAACCAATGATTATTCATTGACTAATAAAAAAGGATACGATTCTCTATATCTTTCGAATTTGTTGCCCAGCAACCGGCGCAGGGCGACTGTCCATTGGTCTCTAGATTCTTGGCTGTCCGCTATGTAGGTGATGGTCAGTCGGTTGTTGATGTGGGCATGGAAGCATTGGCCGGGCTAAAATAAAAGAAAGAATATTAAGTCTGGTATAAATCGCAAGATGTATAGGGATCAATGTCGTTGCACATGTTAAACTAAACCCTTTCAACTAAACCCCCTTCTGAAAATCCCCGGAATGCCGCTGCTTATAAGTGTAACACAGCGCACAGTGGTGATAGCTTTGTCACTGTTTTGAGTCAGGAAATGAGCATTTCTGATGTCCGTCATCCATACTGTTTCTCACAATTTGTTTCACATAGGTGGAGATTGTAAACTGACAGATTAATGTCAATCATGATGAATGATGACGTATCGAATAATCCTGCAGTTTCGACAAAAATGATGTTGCCTGTGAGGCTGTGACCCCTATCGACTTGTGGATAATTTCAAAAGCCAATGTGTCTCCTCAAACTAAACCTGTTCTATACAATTCATTGTACATTGTGGGTTTTGTTAAAGCTGACGAAGGGAGAATTAAATGATTTCATTTGTATGAGAACAAAGGTACACATAAAGGCCACTAAGATAGCCATTTGTGTTGACATGACATCATTAATTTTAATCAAAATCTGTTTCTTTTCTCATTATATGTTGTCAAAGCTTTTTCTTGATATCCTAATTCACCAAAAATCTGTTTCTTTACTCATAATATTTAATCTTACACATTTTTTGATATATTGATTCTTCAAAAATCAGTTTCCTTACTCATAATATTTTGTCTTTACAATCAGTTTCCCAACTCAAAATATTTTATCTTAGCTATTTCTTTAGATCTTCAGTCACAAGAAATCTATTTCTTTATACATTTTACATTTCATCATTGCTATTTTTTGAGATCTTGATTAATTAAAACTCACCTCTCCACCATCATCCCGTATGACTTTGATGATGTCATAGTCTGGTCCTTCTTCTATAAAATTTATGTCATTGATTTCAATGGCTGAAAAAAAGATGGGAAGACAATTGTAATGTTATTATGTTATGCTGGTCACCTTAGAGCTGTTTGCGGATTAGCGGTCCAAACAGTTTCAAAATTAACTTTCAATTGGTCGTGTGATGTCACTGGCTTAAAACTGTTTAGTTTTTGTCAGTTATGGTTAATCGGTTGATTCAATGCTTTTCATATCCAGTAGCATAGGTTACAATAAACAAACTAATTAAATGACTTAAGGTACTTCATCAAATAAGAAGCTTAGGAGACCAACAGAAAACTGTCGATGATGTGGCAAAGCCAGTTTGCAAATTGAAAATAAGAAATTTTTTTTTTTTCAGTGGACTGCCGATTCGCAAAGAGCTATAATGATTAAAATATGTTTCATGTTTGGACTCTATTGACAGGAGGTCATAAACATGTGATTATAGCTCGCAATCAAACCAAAAGAATGAAAAAAGAGACAATGCATATCATAATCCAATCAGCTGTTTCTTCAGAGGGTGTCTTTGACATGGAATATATACTGCCCAACCATGGACTATGTGTCGGAGATTTTCTTTTTCTAAATTATTGAAAATTCCCATATTTCTTGCTCTGGTCAGATTTATCTCACTAGAATGAGCTGTAACTTCATTAAAATTAGACATATTTGCATGAAATCAGGTGTATGACACCTTCATGATATTTGATTTGCGTCTGTGCAAAAATGTTAGGTATAAAGGCTCAAATTTTCATGAAGTAGTTCACCAAATTTATTTAGTGAAAGTCCATGCATTTTTTAACCCCTGCCTTTTAAAAACGTATAATTATTGAGTAGGATCACACCAAATTATGAAGCATGTCCAAGTATAGTAGCTAATTACTTGAGAAACTTACCATGTTTGCCCATAGGGCGGCCCCAAAAAGATCTCCAGTGTTCCGCATACCGTAACGATGTCGTCAGATATCGCTGTCCTGATGCGCCATCTTTGTATGATTCAAATTTTACTGCTCCATTGGATTTTCTTAATGTTTCAAAAGTTTCATCATCTGAAAAGGAAGCATAGTTTTGTGAGTGATGATTATATAAAACAGCAAACATAGTTAAACTGTGCTTTCATAATGTCATTTTAAAATGTTGATACTTTTTGTAATTGTTTCGGTCTTGCGAACTTGGACCCCAATGTCCAGCCATAACTTACTATCTAAGACAATGGTTTACCAGTTTATTGAACAAAGCTCTAGATCCTAGCAGATAATACAAATATATACAAATATATATTGGAAAGTGCAAACATCCTTATTTGTTTCGAAGTTGTCTGAGAGAATTGTTCACTAAATAGTGTCGAAAAGTGGAGAATGAAGTCAAACAATTTCAAGTGGATGTCCAATGATTTATATCAGAACATTTATATGTAACACTTGTAGGTAAATATCAGAGCATGTACATGTTTATTATATATTTGCTGAAGTTCAATTCTAACACACCGATTGCCTTATATTGCAGACTTCATTCTGCTTTCTCGTTCATACTTTGTGCCAGTTTGTGGTTGATCGGCATGTGTTCAGTGAAAATTATGACAAGAAGTTTTGTTTGAAAAGTAATAACTGTGATGAAACCAAGTATTTCCCACTTCAAATATTCATAAATAAGAATCATGTCTCTTTGTTAGGTGTAAGCACCTCCTTGCAGCTCAGGAAGAAACTGAAGAGTGTGCTTGTGACATTGATAACATGTCCATAAGGTCATTGAGGTTACTCTCAGGTGGAATATTGAAGAAAAAAAGAGAAAAAGAAATATAGTGCTATGCAAGATACCAGGTGTTCAAGATTAGAACGATATGCTTTTATAATTAAGTATCGGTTAGAGCGCTCTTGGACAGGCAGTCACCTTTCATATCAAACGTTTTTCAGGTTTTTTTTAAACTAGTGCTGTTTCGAAGCCTTCCAAAATTTGATTTCTCAACTAATTTATTTTTAGAGTGAATATTGCATCAATGTTGCTACAAAGTATTGGTAACCATACATGTGCAAAAAATAAACGAAAATAAAAAATATTCTTCTCGTTGTTTTAGAACAGACTTGGGAGGTTTTGTATTTCCTGAGTGAACGGCACCTGCTCTCAGATGTTCCATTTGTATTTCTTTGGAATATTTATAAAACACATGTTTGAAACTTTTGCATTTTTAAAATCATTCCTGGGGATCAAGACTTCTTGGCAATATGCGCATAATCTCATGATCTGTTCTAAATTTTAGATGTCTAAATCATTTTGAAAATAAGCATGAACTGATTTGAATGGTTACTTGGTTAGTGTATGAGACCATCATGCTTTTAGCCTGGCGCTTATTGCCCAAGTTGCAATAACCATAATTTAAGTATACACTATTAACACAAACGGTTCTTGATGGTATATATGATGAACCCAAAGCCGAAAAAAGGTTCTATATTTTGTTAAGGGTTCAACTGAATAGAAAAGGTTTAATACTGGTGGGAATTAAGGCCCTAATCACAAGCTTGGTCTTTTATTATTACACCGTTGCTCATAAATATGGAATACTTAAACATTCTCCATTG
Source organism: Platynereis dumerilii (assembly GCA_026936325.1). NCBI lineage: Eukaryota > Metazoa > Annelida > Polychaeta > Phyllodocida > Nereididae > Platynereis > Platynereis dumerilii. The sequence continues at coordinate 9,186,737 of JAPTHN010000016.1, read as the reverse complement.
AAATTGACAACTTTAGCAACTTCTGTTGGAGCACATGATAGTCTGATTCAATGGTAAATACTTATATTGACCACTAAAGGGAAGAACATGCTGTCATTTAAAACGCATGCTGCAGTGTTAACCCCAGGAATAGTTACAGCAGCACGAAATATGGAAATTCAAGGGGGATTTTAGGGTGAGGCGCATTCAACCAAAAATTAAAAATTCCTGCAAAAAATGTATTTGAGGCTTTCAAAGAGTGATTAGAGAAGATGACTTGACCTTTACAATGGACCTTGCTTGCATTAACACTCTGAAATTTACTTTTGTTTGACACTTTTTTTTCCAAAAAAGTATTCCATATTTATGAGCAGGATTGTATTTTGCACATTTCTTCCACAGGGGTTTTTGCACCAATATTTTCATTGTTTATATAATTAACTATATAATTTAAAGGGAATTCACCATTTTATGTACAGATACCACTGTCTTAAACAGGCAGCTCTTGAAGTGGCAATATACAAGCCTGGTGTCAATGAATAATGTAAAGGGCTAGCATGACACCCAGTCTTCGATATCTGAAAGTTTCATGGAACTGCAGCAAACAACAGCTGCAGGGTTGACTAGTGAATGTTTTGTTGATTTTCTGGGCAATCGGGGAATAGAAGCTGTTTCATGGATTCTGGCTCCAGGGTAGCCAATTTGAAAGACTTTAGGCTAAATAACCCCCAACAATTGGTGACCGGTTCAAGAAATATATTTGATATATCAGGCCATTCAACTCACTTCAATTTGTAGCCAATGGACGCAATATTTCGCATTTATTCCCTGCATCACAGCTATTCATACCAGCTCTCACCATGGTTTTTTAGCATATTTCAAGCTGGCTGGTGAGAAGCAGCAGATTATGATGGCAAGATATTAAAAGACCTTTCTAGGAAAATACAGATGATATAAATGAAATTAGACAACATTTATTTAAGCAAAACTGACTTCTGAGGATGATGATAAAGTGTTTTAGCATTTCAATCCCCTGAATTGACAACCAGAGAGGTTTTACCAGCATATTTGTAAGGAAGTCATGAAACATATTCTATTCGTATTTCAAGGTATTTCACACTTTTCTGGCTTGAAACTGCTCCCATTGGGTCAGAAGATGTCCTAGATGCATGACAATTTTTGATGGATGTTTGACAGATACTGGTGATTAACCAAGACAATTTTGCGGATGTCATGACTAACAGAAACATGTGTAGATTTACTTCAATTGAATATTAGGTTGTTTATGGTGACTTCCCTTTATATTATGTATTTGTATCTTACACAAAGATAATAGGTGTAAAAAACCCCTATGATTTCTTCTGTTTTTATTATTTTATTTGGTAGGCCTATGACGTACACATCTGACCTTGGAATAGCTTCTTGACACGAGTTTCTGACAAGTCAGCCAATTTGGAGAACTTGTTAAACAACATTATCACTTTATGTCTGTTAGTTATCACAGGACAAATTTCATTAGGATGCTATTTCTTTGATTTTATCGCACAAGCATAATAAGCCATGAGAGCTTTGCAAACATTGTATATCTTCATATCGAAATAGGCCTACTGGGCCTCTACATGGTACAGCAAAAAAATCATAGAAATAGAAAAAGTGTGAATAAAAAGACAAAGCCCAAAGTTCCAAATTTCCCACTTCAATGATCATTTGGCATGCAATGTACATTACATCCAGTTCATTCCTTGAAATAAATGGTGCGTATGGGGGCAAAGTGCTGCCTGGTACCACCCTGAATGACACCTTTGCTGTCAAAATGAGGTCATATGCATTTAAAAAAAAAAACTAAAAAAGCATGGTTCAATCATAAATTCTGAAATTTACACTTGCCATCAATGCTTTGAGAATCCATATAATAGATGAATCCACAAATGTTGGTTAGACCAAAAATATTTGCACACCTTTAACTTATAAATGTGGTGCAGGAGCTTCTCCAGCTTGAAAATAATAAGTGATTACCAGATTGCTCCGAGTGAGGTCATAATATCCATATACTTGTATGTTAGACTTGATGACTCATATCTAGTTAGCGAGGTCATATCCTATATTTGCAATGTAGTATATTAAACAAGTCAACAAATAATATACGATTTGCTAATGAGAGTCATATGTCTCCAAATTAACAGGTGACCTCTCATTCAAATGTTAAAGATAGGTCCATTATGACATCATTGATGTCCTCAAACAACAAAATGTATTCACTTTGTCCTTTTTCGCTTTAATGCCTTTATTCCCTTTATTTACTCTGTGATTCGATATTAAATATATTCCTACTCTGATTGCCTTACTTTCAAAATGTGAAAAAAAAACGAATGGCCCAAAAAAATCTTTGGGTCTGAGTGATTAGTTACAGAACTCCAATCAAGCATAGGTTCATACACGAAGTCTTTCCAGACCTCACTACATTGATTAATCGTTCCAATATTGTCGAGTTGTGGATGAATCACTGAAAGGGTATGCAAGGTTGCATTAGGGTTATACACTGGTAAATTGTTGCCTTATTTGTAAACCATGCTAGTCCAAAAATCTGACCATTTGAGAAATATTTCAGTCAAGCGCCTTTCCTATGTTTCCTATCGAAATGTAAAATTGTGTATTATCATGGATGGTTGATCCACAGATCCACATGTATGGTAGCTTGCTATTATCTACAACAGAAATTATCAAACTTCTATTCATGATAATATGCATGTATTTTACATATATCTCATCATTCATCAAGTCCATTTCTCTCTCTGTATTTTAAAGACAAGTCTACCTGACCTGCGTTGGCATTATCTGACAAAATAAATTACAGATAGACAGATTGATATGGTAAGTGCAGCCTTCTAAGCCCAGTTTTCGGCAATCATAAGGGTTGATTGATGAGAATCTGATGGCAGAGAGGGAGAGTGACGGGAGTCCTCAACATGTTACATATATTTACCCCATGTGAGGGATCTTTTACTAGCTCAGCACACACACTGATACAAGGGGCCGCCAATTTAACATCTCATCCCAGCAAGCTTGGATTTCGCTCGTGAAGGTCCACTGAAAATTTCTGGTTTCCCATCTAGAGTTTGAACCCATGCTGGCAAAGACCTTCAAGCGTAGCTGCAGGCAGGAACCTTACCACTCGGACTAACATGCATTGTAAAGTCCTTTTATCATTCTCATTGTGTAATACTGTTGTCAGACTGTCTGAAAGCAAATTCTGAACAATGCAATAAGGCAGGGGTCTGAATCACTTGTTACCCCAGCTAACCCTGTATACATTAATAGCTACACACAACATCTAATTGATTGTTCCTGGGTTGGCAACCGAGCCTGGGGCCTAAATCTGTGATATGACTGGTGTAACAGGCACAGACTAGGTGTAACAGGCACGGACCATGATGTTGAAAGAAAAAAACGATAGATGGATATAGATAGATAGATAAATAGATATGGAGAGTGCAGTCCTCTATGCTCACTTCTTGGAACGCATGAGGGTTGATTGATGAGGTGGGAGAGAGACTCAGAGAGAGCGGGAGTCCTCAACATGTTACATTTGCCCAATTCGAGGGATGTTTTGCTTGCCCAGCACAGACACTGATTATAATTATATACAAGGCCCTGCCAAGTTAGCATCTCATCTGAACAACGTCCAGAGCTCTGGGATTTTGTTCTTGAAGGTCCACTGAAAATACTTAGGGCACCCCCATCCAGGGTTCGAACCCTTTCAACGAAAGACCTTCAGCGGAGCAGACCTGGACTGCACGACTCAGCCACCCAGCTGCCTGGGTGTGAGGCACAGGATGAAACATCAGTCTAACATTGGTTGTCCATACCTGAAATTGAACCCGGTTTCCTGCTGTGAGCAGCCATTCAGTGAGCTATACCACTGAGCCAGGCACCATGCCTAACACTTGGTATTGTAACTCTCAAAATCAAAGCACAGTCTCTGAGTCACTGTATATACTGACCAACTCTGAACAATACCAATGGCTGCCATGTGCCAGAAGCCTGCCAAGCCTCAGTTAGTTCATGTCTGCATCTCACACAATGTACACAACACAGTACCCCCAGCTTCTTGACAGGGTATCCATTCACCCTGCAAACAATCATGACCCTTTTAGGGTGATATGGATCCTGAGGTTAGGGTTTAACCCTAGTTAGGTGGTGTTATGTGTCCATGCCTTTTCATGGGTCTAACTTTTCCCAAGGATGACCGGATGACCAATACTGCTGTGCTTTTTCCCTGGGAATTTTGGATGGAAGCACATTCTCAATGCAATCTTCCTAATAATGGGTCAATAAATGATTTTAGTCAATAAATGATTTTACTGTCAATAAATTATTTTACTGTCGATAAATGATTTTACAGTCAGTAAATGATTTTACAGTCAATAAATGATTTTACAGTTAATAAATAATTTTACAGTCAATAAATGATTTTACAGTCAATGAATTATAAGTGCTTACAAAAATGCACAGGAAGGTTCCTGATGATGTCACATCCCTATCCTTTCCATGTTATTCTCCTAGGGTTATTCTGTATGACTCTTTAAATAGTTAGTAAGGTCATATTTTTGCAACTGAATGTGTCACAGCACTGAATGAGTCACAACACTATCACTGATGTCACAACTCACCCAATGACAAATTGAGTTCATTTCTATGTGATGGATAGGGCCTGTTGTGATTTCATTGATGTCCGCACACACCTAAACATATAAGTACTTGTAATTTGTCAACTTTAACAGATGGTCAACTTTGTAATGTTAATATATTATTTTAAAAGGATAGATTTATGTTATTGTGAGGTTGTCAAACATTTGTTCATCTGTCTCAAATCCACATGATGTCCAATTGTCCCATCAGTGCTGTGTAGGTGTATAAAAATTTCCAGATTTATGTTGCTTGTTACATTTCATTTGTAACAATTTAAGAATTCACGAAATCTCCGCATGACAGGCTTTTTCGCATTAATAGGCAAACTTTATTTTTGCAACAAAATTTAAGCAGATATAGTGTGGTGCATTTTCTTCTGTAGTAGGAATGCTCTAAATGTTCTACAGTACTACTTCAGTTGGCTTTGTCTAATCGGTGCAGCGCATTCGCTTCGCTGATTAGTCAAAGCCCTTCAATTTCTAAATGTGCACTGCTAAAACAGTTATTGCAGTTAAAAATGCTCAATCCAGTCATTTCTCAAAGTCAACATACTTTGTAAAAAAAAATCAATTTGACATCTGCAGTACTAAGCATATTTATAATTTAAGTAAACAATATTAATATTTTTCCTTTTTTAAGCCAGGGTGGTCTACACTATTCCATTACACAGCCTTCTACATTATGAAACCAGATAAAAGGATGTGTATACATGCACCAAAACAATATCTAGGTCTTAACATGACAAAAGACTACTGTCACCACATTTTTGACACTTTTTGTCTTGTGCTAATTTATGTCATAAATGTCCAGGGCCCAAACAATGTTGAATGACAATCACCCTCCACATATTCTCTTGCATTGTCTCATAGTTGAGTGCACTTTTTCTTGTTTCAGTTTGTATTACATGGCCCATGATGGGATATACCGGATCTTTATTTGTAAACATGGACATATCATCCACATAGCTGTTCCAGTATCCTGTCGTGTTCTCCAGAACTTGAAATCCTACTCACATACATTGGAAAAGCAGACTTTATGTTGTTGTTTTAGTATGTTATTGGTACAATATCCTAATGATTGTAATAATCATCATATGTTGTTACCAAAGCGGCCAAATTAAACCATTTTAGGCCTTTCCCCTACAAAACTTTCCAAGATCAGTAAAATAGTCCACCTTTTTTGAAACATCAACCAGGAGTATAAATACACGATGTAAAGTCCCAATCATCTACCTTCAGTCTTTCTATCCTTCAATATCCGATTCACACCTACCATATCATTAAAGCTGCCAAAACACCTGTAAACCCCTTCCTTGAACACCAAACTACGACTATAAAATTAAAAGGATACAGAACCTGCAACTTGCCAGCAAGATGGCAGCCTGAATCTTGTGAAAATCTCCCTATTCAACTCTCTCACTCATATAGAGAAAGTTCATTTCTAGACTCCCCTTACATGTTTATGAGTCAGATGTGGCTAAATGACCATTGTCCATTGAGATTCCAGTGAAACTTCTATTGCTTTTGGGCTCTGTTAAACACAAAACACCTCATTAATCCATATACATGTACACACACATTTTATATCTATCTACATGTACATTTTTAATACAGGAAGAAACCACCTGATGCTGTGTCATGATGATTCCCAGATGTGGTCTGTCTTTTGTTACCATGCTATTCTGACATGCTTCCATGGAAGTCATGATCTCTGTCTTGTCTTACAAAGAGAATCTCCAGAACACCACAAAATCGCTTCAAGGTTTGTTGTTGGATAACAATGGGATGACAGGGGGCAACAGGTTAAAGTGGGTTTTATCAGTTCAATTTCTTTGTCACACGTTTGTCTTTATTTACTCATTCTTTTGTAGGTTCTAATCCCTAATATGGACGACATTATATATATAAGAGCTTTTGGCACATTGATGGTTTCATCAGAAGTCAATTGGAAATTTGAAACTGCCTTTGTCACATTGTCAGTGACCGATCATACCTGTTAGGGGAGGCCATCAGATTTTCAAGGGGAGCTTGGAAGTTTCATAAACGAGAAATTATTAATTTCGTGGTAATGGCAACAGTAATTTATATTGAGCATGCTAAATCCCAAAATCGCAAGAAGAAGATTCAACTTGATGGCACAAATTACCCATTTATTCCAAAAGGCTGTTGATTGTGCCTGCTCCACTGAAGGTCTTTGCCTGCATGGGTTCAAACCCCAGTTGTTGTTTGTTTGTTTGTGTTTTACGCCTCTGCAGCACCTTAGTGGGCTATATCGAGGCAGGCAATCGCCGTATGATGATGAGATGAGAAGACTGTGAGTCTGGTACATACCCTATTAATTCAGGGATACCCAGGGTCTTTCAGTTGCCCCAGCATAGAACACTGGATACAACCCGCCTCCATTTAATGTCCCATGAGCTCGGACTAAATTGAGTTCCGGGGTGGGAGTCGAACCCACTCAAACCCCAGTTGCAGAACACGAAAGTTTCAGTGGACCTTCGTGAGCAAAATCCCAGAGCTCTGGATGTCATTGAGATGTTAAATTGCCAGCCCCTTGTATCAGTGTCTCTGCTGGGCAAGTAAAATATCCACATGGGGTAAATGTGTAACATGTTGAGGACTCCTGAACTTTTTCTCATCTTCAACCAACCCTGTGGATATCTATCTATCTATCTATCTATCTATCTATCTATCAAAGCTCCTACAAGTCCGTCTCAACCTGCCTTTAGTTGTGACTTGGTCAAATAACAGAACAGATCAAAAGGGCCTGCCACGTGGAGACATTGTGCCAAAGGTCATAGAGATCACGAGGAAGAATAATATGACCTCTAATGCCATCTAGGTCATGTCGTTTGGATGGAAGCCAAGATGGAGCAGGGATTGTTCCACCCAGTGACCAAGATAGAGGTGTTTGGCCTACTTTAGCATTATTATAGTTTCCAAAAAGATTGATGTCGAAGTTTTGGTTTTGTCATTTTCAACAGGAATAATTACCTACATGTTAAAGGATCAGGCAAATGATTTTTGGTAAACATGTCTATTTAATATTTTCAATAGGCCTTAGCAGCACCCAAAGTGACCTCAGACATACAGAATTAATATGAGGAAATTTCGATGACACAAATGTAATTTGAAATATATGCTAGAAAATTCCTTGAATTATGTTGACCAGTCTAAATTTTCTAAAAACTACCTAAACTTAATTTAATCTAATTAACTGTCGACAAAAGCCAAATCCACAGGTCCACTCTTCACTACCATCCCCAGTGGAGCTGAAAAGTCAGCCACCCAACTGATTCAGCGAAATTTGAACTCAGGACCCAGTTCTGTTTGGATCTGAGACAAGGTCAAATTATTTAATACTAAACAAGCTGTCACTACAGAGAATTTACTATTTTGATTTAAACTTTAAGTTGTTCAATGGTCCTATTAATTTCATAAAACATTGATTTCATTTTAATACACCTATTACATTTCCCTTTTAATAGAACTTCCACTCATTCTATTTCTTTAAATCTGAATGAAACTCAAACCATTTGATGGATCCATTTCAACACAAAACCTCAAGTGAAATTTGATAATGTATTAAACAGAAAAGCCCTGACACATCATAAGGAAATCTGGTGAGCCTGAGATTAACCATGAACTGTTCAAATGTTTAACAAAACCCTTTTGTTTTGAGATTTTAATAGATGTGTGTTTTGTTCCAGAACTCTAAATTTTATAAAAGACGTACACTCATAAAATCTATATGATAAACTATTTCTTTTTCATGCATACAAGTTGGCAATTAAATTACTCAACTTCCCTTACATGTTTTATTTACGTTCAGAATGTACAAATCAATTATCGTCTGCATTTATTATTGGCGGGAAAAACCAGACAGTGAATCTGACTGGAGTCTGGAAGTTGACTGGCAGTTAAGCAATTTGTTAATTGCCAATCAATCATGTGATTATGCAACAGTCTGCTGACTTTATTGAACAAACTATCATGTTTCAAACAACATGTATCTGGTCATCTGAAGAATATTTTTGACAAAATAAATCGATGTGATAAATAAATTAAAAAATTATAGAGTTCGTGAATTAAAAAGAAGACGGAAGCTGTTTGTGTCTCTGTCTCATTAGATATAATGTAAATGTTTTTCTTTTTATCTCATTACGTAATGTTTTTCTTTAAAAAAACATCATCTCTTTGTATTTTATCAGATGCATGCACAATATGGAGAAATGTTTTTTTAAGGTGCCAAGAGATTTCTGAAATTGTGAAAATGTTTCAAAAAGAAAATGATTGATTATTATGCTCAAGAGCAGCTTATTGACAAGGTGTTTACTGAGAATACACATTTTCTGTTGTCCATGAATGATTCCATGATAAGACCTGATAGTTTTCAGCTTTTTAGTCTGAAGAAAGAACTACCACTCATATGCGGATGGACCTTTGTCTCGTGTAAAAGCAGTACCATGTTTGATGCAAATTGCCCATGACAGATAGGTATCAACTTTCGGACATCTTTACACATCTCAGCACAAGATATTGTGACAATGCCACAATGGTCATCTATCACTATCTCTTTCTATCTCTCTGTCTCTATATTTTCATCTCCATCTCTATCCAAAGCAGGTTACAATTACAAATGATGTAAATTTTTTAAGCAGAGCGAGTGATCGCTCTGCTTTTTACAGATGGTCAAGACAAAAGGGAACTGGACATGATTTTCATGAAGGACCAACTCACCTTTTTCTCAAATTCATGCAATTCCTGGTGTGTGGCATCTCCAAATTGAAGATCCCTAATAAGCAAGTTATTTCTAGTTCTCTAGCTTCAAAAAACTCTCTTGATGCAGTATTGTGTGGTTACTGAATCATTTTTTTACAATCACTGCACATCTTATGAATGGGCCATATATGGGCAATAACAATTGGTGGGACAATTCTAGACCAATCAGAAAGTTGGAAATTACTAGGTTGTAATGTTCTGTGTGCTGATTGGCCAATTCAGGATCACCAGCTTCCTCACCAGGTTCAGTCAAGTGACTTGATCATGTGATTTGTTACTGGCAGAGAGCTTGCAGGTGCTGCCCTCTTGTGTATTGTATATGGATCAGGTCCAAACTGATCATAATTGATTAGGACATTCAGAGGAGTGGTTTGGCCTTGAAAGGGGAGAGTTCTGCCTTGAAGGCCACAAAAAAAAGGCACAGAAAAACTTATGAGGCCAGACATTGAATAGAAATTGACATAAACTCTGGATGTATTAAGATAAACTCTGGATGCCATCACTTTAATAGTATAGAAGATATTTCATTCACCAGACTCAATGTGACAATTAAATTTCACTGTTGCTGTAGCTTGTTGCATGTTGACCTGTCAGATTTTGCTGCCATTTGCGATTTAAGCAACATCAAATAATAAATTGCAACCAAAAGTCTTCAACCCTGCTGAGTCTGGAGAAAATTGTTTGATGTCTGTAGTAACCGTAGCATATGTCTTTGGACTTAAATGACTTGTAGTAGGCCTATACTATACAACAAGAATCCATGGATTCAAAGCCAGGTCTAGTGTTTATTGCCCAGTGGTGGCATGCGACTGGCAAGTGATTATATGACAGGCCGAGGTGAAACACTCTACATATGATGTCACCGGTGACATCACACACCAAAGCCAGGCGGATTAATTTTTTTTTCTGCATTTTTCTGATTTAAAATTAATTTTTAATGTGCCGATCTTTGTGAAAATTCTACCAAAACTATTGCCCTCAATGTAGAATATGTGGGCTGCTCAAATCAAATATTTTATCAAATTTGCATAAAATTGTCTTATTTAGACCAATTCTCCAAACACTATGTTAATTGCTCATGATTTTGTAAGGGCACAGCCACCGGAGGGGGGGTACATATCCCCGAGAATCGCATGCGCCTCCGGGGCGGGCCCTGGCGAAAAGGGGTTTCTTTCCATTGCCATAAATGTTGCCAAATAATGCAAAACTCATAAAATCAGATGGGCTGGTAAAAATTCTGGCGGTTCGGTAGACCTCAGTTTTCACCAGCCCTTCATCCCCAATTAAAGGTCAGAGGGTGTCATAAGGCTGCTCCTACAGAAATGCCAAGCTCTGCTTTTGAATCCGTGGATTCTTGTCTATCTATCTATCTATCTATCTATCTATCTATCTATCTATCTATCTATCTATCTATCTATCTATCTATCTTATCTATCTATCTTATCTATCTATCTATCTATGTATCTATCTATCTGTCTATCTATCTATCTATCTATCTATCTATCTATATATCTATCTATCTATCTATCTATCTATCTATCTATCTATCTATCTATCTATCTATCTATCTATAATATAATATTTACCTATGCATCTATTTCATTTGTGTTTATCACATCAAGTGACTGGGCTATAATGGTTTATTTACACCAAGTAAAGTTGGGCAGCTTTTCTAAACTAATCTGGTCTAACTGAAACTCATTATTTTCAATTTCCCATTTTAGCACCTAACTTGATATGGGATCGATAATTTTCATTTTGGAGCCACTTTACTATCATAATTGGGTGGGTTAATTTTTCACTTTTCTTTTAAGAATATCATCGATTTCCTTTGAAAGCGTCTTCCATGGCGGGATACTTCATTAACTTTAGCCATAGTCCTGATAGATCCCTATTCAACTGATCTTCTCTATTAAAAGCTATTGAACCCTGCAAGGGCAATAGGGAGTTTTATCATGACTAAAAGTGTTTGCCTATTGGGTGACAAAAATCAATGGAAATTGGTTTATTTGCCTAAAAATAGTTGGTGTCTGGTAATACTACACTAATTGACAGTCTCTTGTTCCCTGAAGGTTTTAAGCGAATTGTGTTAAATTGCATTGAAGACCATATGGGTGGGGTGAGCTAGACTTACTCTCTAGCTGATATGGATATTTTGGAGTTAGTCTTTCGGATAATTTTTTCGCAGAAGTTTTATGTGATATCTTAATGGTAATATTGTTCAAGGTTTCTATGATCTAATTGATTATTTCTAAATCCACGTGAATTAGTTATTTTGTAAGAACTTTATCATCTTAAATGTATTTATTTTATTCACAAGCACTGAAAAAGTAGTATTTTCAACTTCAAATTAGTGATCAAAAGTTACGTACTTCTAAATGTCTTTGGGATCAACCAAGTCAAGAAAATTAAATGGCATTGTCAATAATAATTGTGATACAAGGAAAAAATACACTGATTTATTCCTCAATCTACATACATGCATCTATATAATCTAATACATCCTATATCCATATACATTGCCTCTTGTCAGTACTTTGAAATTGTTTTTATTTATTCAAATCAGTTTGCAATAATTCTATAGCAAACAGCTTAAATGCTGTCTATAGAATTAGTGTAATTCCTGCCTTTTTGATCTTTGTTATTGTCATGTAACATTCCACCATTTTGCATGCATGGCCATGAGCAGAAAATCCCATGTTCCTTAATTTGCCTAACAAAGCCAGTCAGACAAATGAAAGGCAAATAGACATTTTCCCAGAGGCTTCATGATATGGAAATGGGGAGAACAGCTGTAACCCTTGGTCTGGCTTAAATGCCCTCAGATTGGAAGTTGGGGAATTTTCTGTGGAGCAGATGTAGATGGGATTAAAATGAGAAAATATGTATTGAAAAGAATTAAAAGTATTGAAATAAAACTGGGATTCAGAGTTTTTTTTAGATATTAAACTTAAGAAAGTGGCGAAAAACGATGATTGCTAGTTTGGGGGAGCATCATAGGTTGACAACAGTTTCTAAATAACTCAGTATTCACATCTGAATTGGGTGTCCTCAATGAATTAAAGTCAAAATTTACCAAGACAGTGAGAAAATCCTATAATCCCAAAACGGAAAAAGGACGAGTGCGAATGAGGGTATTGATGGCCTGGCAGACAACTGCTATTGTTATGCAAGTCACTTTATAATAAGTACCACAATATATAGAGTTTGTTGTTGACCAGTATTAACTTGAGATACGAACCATAACTAAAAGACAAACAGTGAAAACAACACATTTCAAAATTGTAATCATGTCAGCTTTATCTCAAGAGAACCTGTATAAAAGCATTGTCAAACTGAAGAATACTACGCTGGACACAGTGGACAGGCATGGATAGAAGTGCCTACTGAGATTTATTTATCCGGACACAGGGGCGGACTGGCCTATGTGGCAGAGTGGCAGCTGCCACGGGCCCATCCACTCAGGGGGCCCATGCAAGATGTCCAAAAAAATATAATTTCAAGAAAAAAGCCAAAAAAAGAAGCTAAGCCGCCCGGTTTTCCTTAGTAGGATGCAATCAAATTGACTAATAAGGACAAGATCCTCTCACTTTGGGGCCCCTAGCCTAATGATAATTTGCCAAATTATTTAACATCTGAAAATAACGCTTTCGGTAGGGACAAGGGGGCCCATTTACTTATTTTGCCACGGGGCCCGAAATGCCGTCAGTCCGCCCCTGTCCGGACAACCATTTATCCACATGGAACTATTTATTATCACTTCATTGCTTGGCATACTTCTTGAGAGGATCTACCCAGTGTGAGACCTTGCAAACAAAGCAACACAGGTAAGAGCTTCTCATTCTCCCATAATCAAGTAACAAGAATCTGAGGATTCAAACCCTGGGTTCTGTTGGGAATTAGCAATTAAGCATACGATCCGTGGATACAAGATCAAAGTAGCACTGCATAGCGAAGTGCAATCAGCTTTGACACCTGTCAGATTGACTTCAAGTGCTTTTTCCCAATGGCAATTTGGTAAACTGAGGGTGAAAAAAAGCTTTAGAACTTGCAGAACTGCAATTAGCATAGTTAGACTGCTTCTGAGAATATATGCACTGCAAAAAGCAATTGCCAAATTCATTATAGGCCTCCCTTGAATCACACGGACGACCGTCACGTGGGCGACATTAGAATGCAAAGTCAGCTTGAAAACAGTCCCTCAAGACTCAAACGATCTATTACACAACAAACTACAAAAAAAAAAAATTAAAAAAAAAATTTTTTTTTTTCAAACTAATAAAAAAAAAATTTTAAAAAAATAAAAAACCACAACAAACCATCCCCAATTCCACAACGCATTTTAGTTCACCTCTATATGAACACAAAATGGCCCACTTGACCACATCCACACCTGTATTAAGGCTGGGAAAACTTTTTTCCAAAAATCTCTCAGACTGGTTTTTAGATAAAATTACCCTGGGGGAACCCAGGGTAAAAACACAAAAATGTGAGTCTAAAGGAAGTTAATTTAATGTCAAAGAAGGTCATATATATTTCTCTTACGATTTGCATTATTATATGTCTGGACATATCAGCTTTGGCTAAACAGGGAACCATAGCAACTATCGCATTGGCAAATTACATCATCTACCATTAATATAATTTATCACTTTGCCAATAATCAGTAGTTGTATTGGAATGTTGTTTGCAAATAAATTCAATGTTAGATTATGGAGCAGAAATACACAATATAAAACCTGTGGGATCTGGATGACATCTTGTTTCCCCCTGCCCCTTGGCAGTTTAATTTTGATGTGTTGAATCTCTTGTCCCTTAGCCATTTTACTTTTGAATTCCCTGTCCATTAAGCATTTTACTTTTTAATCCCCTGTCCCTTAAGCATTTTACTTTTGAATCCCCTGTCCCTTAGCCATTATTCTTTTGAATCCCCTGTCCCTTAGCCATTTTACTTTTGAATCCCCTGTCCCTTAGCCATTTGACTTTTGAATCCCCTGTCCCTTAGCCATTTTACTTTTGAATTTCCTGTCTCTCAGCCATTTTACTTTTGAATTCCCTGTCCCCCATAACCCCCTATCCAGAGCCTCAAACCTCCGCTGGTCTGTGCAGTGTCCAGCACCATACAACAGTGCTAGATTCATCTTACACTCAATTGCAATCTGTATGTCATGTGAAGCAGCTCTATCAGAACAATATCTTAAGCACAGGCTCAGTGCTTGACCCCGGTGAATCAAATACCCCGGAATCTAATGTAGATTAATGGACAGAGTCACCGCTGCATGCCTGTTGGGCAAATGCCCCATAATCCTCCAGTGTTGTCTCCCCCTTGATTGAATTGCACCACAATAATACTGATAGCATTGACTTAATGGCCATCATGTCATGTACCATTGGTTGATAGAAAGTTGTATAGATGAAGTATGTATATACAGATCTATGGGTTTATATTACGTCGGACAATTCAGATGAGACATCGTGAGTCGCCGAATAGGTGTCTTTAATGGGTAAGTAAATCATCCCTCACTTGGGCACATGGGGTAAATGTATGATATGTCTCTCTTTCACCCCAACAATTACAGCAACAGTAAAAAAATCTTTGATTTTTCTTCAGTTGTGCATGCTTAAATGAGTCACTGCTATTGGCCGAGAGAATCCGTGTATGTAGGTATACAGTATACACTATAAAATTGGAATTTTGAGTCAGCTTAAATGATTGAGTGAGATGGTTGCAGAATTCTTTTGAGCGCAGCTTGTTGTTTAAAGAATTGTGCGACCATCTCACTCAATCATTTAAGCTGACTCAAAATTATAATTGTACAGTTTATGGCTGGCTCCGTAAAGGCTCTGTCACGGCCAGTTACAGGTCTGCTTGGCTGTTCGCATTCAAATAAGCAGCCTGTAAATACCATGTTCTCAATCACTTCCCTTCAGCTTGAATCGATGATTTTGACAGTATGCTTTACAGCCAAACACTTTGATATAGAATTAGAGTGGACTGTGGCACTGTGAAAATGGCACTTCGTGTGTCATCATGCTGATGATTTGTCATGATCAAACCCAATACTTTCAAGTTAATTTGATTGAAGGAGACTTATCCCACTTGTTGATGACAGCCAAACAAAAGGATTATGCATCTGATTTTCACTCTTAAATCCCTTATGAGAAGTCAAATGGCTTTCTCTTGATCATGACTAATCAAACAGCCTCTATGTTTCCCATGTTTAAAGTAGAGAAGATGACACTTCATCAGCTATCATGAGTCATAAAGTGCCATTTTCACAGTGCCACAGTCCACTCTAATTGTATATCAAAGTGTTTGGCTGTGATTACGCTAAGAGAACACAAATATTCATAGTTTTGAAGTTATCCTGCAAATAATGAAGTTATACTAATATATTTTCCTAAAAAGTGTGAGACGTCAAACATTTTATTTTATCATTTTTTACTAAATCTTAACTTTTTACTAAATAAGGTGTGGCAAAAGGGTGTGGTACCCCATAAAATATGAAAAATATTCTAATTGAAAAAAGCTAATTGTATTTGCAGGACTGTAACTATTTTATGAGATTTTCCTTGATTTAACATGAGCTGCCACTTGTCACTCACTTGAGATATCTGATTTCTGGACAAAAATTGAAATTGATGCCTCTTTTTGTAAAGAAATTTGTTTTAGAGTTTTGATAAGTGCCTAAAATTGGCATTGTGTAGCCATACTGTTTCGGATTTGTCTAAAATAAGTTACATTTTATCGTTGACTGTGTATCACAATTTCTTTTTATATTGTTCTTGTTTTTGTATTTTTTTAAAAATTAACAGATTGAGACCACTGGGTGACTAAGAAAGTCACCAGTTTTTATTCTTTTGTTTCTGAAAGAGAATTGCTTCAAACAGTCCACTTTTGCTTGGCTCAGCAAAATGGTGAGAGAGAGAGAGAGAGAGAGAGAGAGAGAGAGAGAGAGAGAGAGAGAGAGAGAGAGAGACAGAGACAGAGACAGAGAGACAGAGAGACAGAGAGACAGAGACAGAGACAGAGACAGAGACAGAGAGAGAGACAGAGACAGAGAGAGAGACAGAGAGAGAGACAGAGAGAGAGAGAGAGAGAGAGAGAGAGAGAGAGAGAGAGAGAGAGAAATTGTAAAGGAAAACAAGACATCACTACTTTATTATGCTGACAAGACCTATTTAGTATCTACATCTTCAAAAATTTCATACCAAATGTTGAGAAAGCTCAGACTTACGAAACACAGAAACCTTATTTTTGTAAATTATCTTATATATTTCTTTATCATTTTCTTGTTTGATTTTATCATTTGGCAATGAGGGTGTTATCATGATATCTAGAATTACAATTGAATCAAAAGCCTCATTATTAATTACATGTAATTTTACATTCTTCTGCCTTGTAAATTTACATAGGATGACTGCAGCTCAACTGACTTTTCAGGATAGTACATGCGGATATTTAACTTGTATTAGGATATAACATGATGGCACATTTCTGGTTAACCAAACTGTCCTTTAATTTGTATTGTCCATTATTTGTCATTATCATGCAAATTTATAATGATGTTATACTTAGACCACAAATCACTTTTTAATTTATCAGTAAGGCCAAATTAGCAAATGGTCTTCCTTTGTGCTATTGCAAAATTTGAAATAAAATATGAAAGTTTATAAGTCCTTTTCAAGTTATGATGTTGCATGCTGAAATTGAATTCAGATATACCCCCAGGCATTCATAATACAATAGTCATGTGCAGTCATTTTAAATATATTTAATGGTCATCATTTAAACTTAAACGAGACACTGAATAGTAATTGATATTAATGGATTTTACAAGGTGACCTTTTGGATACATTGTACATAGGCAAATAATTGCCAAATATACAAGCGATGTCAAGGATGTACCAGGCAAATGCATGACAACAAATTTCGAAAGACGATTGTGTATACATGTATGGTGCCCATAAGAGGACATGGAATTAAAGATATATTATCACTTTCTCTTGTGATTTTTTTTTGGCATTCCCTCACAATTTTTCGCATGATAATCTTTGAAAGTGAACGTCTCAATATTTACAGATAGCAGACATGGATGGACGGATTATGTGAGCTTTACATCCTGTATTTATGCACAGGTGGCAGACCCAGCAATGAAGCAAAGTGTTATTGAAATCGCTATCCTTGATGGCACAAAATACCCATTTCTTCCCAAACGATATTGATTGTGCCTGCTCCACTGAAGGTCTTTGCCTGTATGGGTTCAAACCCCGGTCGCAGAACCCAAACGTTTCAGTGGACCTTCGTGAGCTAAATCCCAGAGCTCTGGATGTTATTGAGATGTTAAATTGCCAACCCCTTGTATCAGTGTCTCTGCAGTGTAAGTAAAATATCCACATGGGGTAAATGTGTAAGTTGTTGAGGACTCCTGCACTCTTTATCATCTTCAACCAACCCTGTGAACGCCCTGAACTGGGTTTTGAGGGCTGCTATCCAAAGCTAGCTCTGAATGGTCTACATTTTCAAATCTATCTATCTGTCTATCTATCTGTCTATCTATATACAAGCGATGTCAAGGATGTACCAGGCAAATGCATGACAACAAATTTCGAAAGACGATTGTGTATACATGTATGGTGCCCATAAGAGGACATGGAATTAAAGATATATTATCACTTTCTCTTGTGATTTTTTTTTGGCATTCCCTCACAATTTTTCGCATGATAATCTTTGAAAGTGAACGTCTCAATATTTACAGATAGCAGACATGGATGGACGGATTATGTGAGCTTTACATCCTGTATTTATGCACAGGTGGCAGACCCAGCAATGAAGCAAAGTGTTATTGAAATTGCTATCCAACATGAGTCCCTGGTGTCTCAGCTGGAGCTAGAATTAAACCCGAGGCCCAGCAATTAGCAGCCCAGTGTTCTACCAACTGAGCCAATCCATCTGCCGTACCTTTCTGAGAGAACACACTCTTAATGCAAGAGGTTCTTGATGGTATATTTTAAGAACCCACAGACGAAAAACGGTTCCACATTTTTTCAAAGGTTCAACTGAATTAAAAAAGGTTCACCACTTGGTGGGAAGGCCCTATGATAGGACCCTATGCTCCCAACTTTAGAGAAAGGGGTTCCATTGTGGGAGTTCAGAGCAACTGGATTATCTAAGTGTTGTTTTGTTAGCATTTGGAACCTTTACAATTAAAAGTTGAATAATGAACCTTTTAGGCTTCCTTATCTATACGGGCTTATAGATCCCTTAAAGGTTCCATATGAAAGCTTTGTTAAGAGTGCATCTTTACATAATAAGATCATTTTTTTGCACTAAGCGACCCTATGTCCCTATGTATCATATACTGTATATATTTATATGATCCTAACATATATAGTGTGTTGTCTTCTGGTTAATGGTAAACATTCCCAGGGCTAGAATGGTAAGATGTCCAGAGGGCAAAAAGATGGTCACAAGTTCAAATCTTGTGTTGACAACAACTGGCCAGGTCAAATGTGTAGTGATCAACTCACACCAAGATGGCCTGAGGTCCAAAAAGGAGACTTGTAAAACAGCCCTGGTTTTCTTTTTTGTTCCTCTGTAGTGATTTATTAGATGGCAATACATTTTGGTGAGTGAATAAATGTATAATGGAAGAGTGAAGAAGTTATCCCTGAATATAATGTCACATTGCCAATTTCCAACTTTTCATAAATTTATTCATTGACATGTTGCTAATGACATGTACCACAAAACTCTTCGCCAAGCGCATGGCTTTGGCTGCTGTATACTTCTATGCTTCAACAAACAAGACAAGGCCTGATGAATGCCCACTTTGAATGACTGATATACCAATTATTGAATTGGGACAACCCACATGCCGATGATTCCTTGTATTTGCCTGAAGGGTACTTGCCAAAGAAAGGAATTGATTCAAGACACAAACATTGTGAGGGCCATTACAAATCAAGTAGCCTGGAAGCTCCTGGAATCGAACATTTAAAGTGACACTTCTATTGGTGTTTTGGGTAGCCCTGCCAATTATAGAGGTAGACTCTTTACCCTTTTCCTTTCCTATGTGTCTTGTACAAAAATGTTGCCATGGTAACAAGGAAGAATTGCAAAATCGAAATTTCATCCATAAAGTAGTGAGACCAGTATTTAAAAGGCGCCACACTAATCTTCGACGAAAGCCTTGCTTCGACAGCAATGGAACATATGATACATTTTATGAAAATGACGGTGACAAAAAGACTAGTTGCCAGGAAACCAAAATAAAACAATTCTGGGCCAAGAAAGACAAAACCATGGCCACCATGAAAAACTGAGATAGTGCCAAATTAGAGGCCACTGCAAACAGAAATTTATCCCTATTTATGAGGTGTAGCTCTCTAACTATCTATCTTCAAGCAAAAAGTATTGCAACCGGGTATTCCGGACCAGGTATTTCTTGCTCTTACTTTTTTTTAAATTCACTGTTATGAATGGCAAAACCGAAAGATTGTTAAATTTGAGGCTCTGGATGGGGCCTTATGTTCCCCTGTCCCTTGGCCATTTTACTGCAGTTTTACTCATGGCAGTCTGGAGTTTCCTTTCCCTCAGCCACTCTGGTCCGGGTAGGGTTTGTGCCCCACTGTCCCTTGGTCATTTTACATTTGAATTCCCAGGTTCCTTGCTCATTTTAATTTTGAATCCCTTGTCTCCCATAGCCCCCGTTTAGAGCCTCATACTTCCCCTAAAATAAAGAACTATAGATACAATTTTCATATCTTTCCTAGTATCACAGTAATCACAGTACAATGAGGTCATTTAGGTGCATGCATGAACATACCAATGCCCTGGAGGACCTTTGCAAGACCTAGAGTCACAACCAGACTATCGTGATGACCTTTTGCCCCCAAGGACATTTTCTTACTCCTGACAGGTAACCAAGGTCACCAGGTGTCTTCCTCACATCTGTCCTGACCTCAAGATGACCTCACAAAAACCTCAAAATGACATAAAAATAACCTCACAATACCCTTAGAAGCTGTAGAGGTATTTTATGTTTCTGTTGATTCTTTGTGTCGGTAGGGGTCCTGAACGTAAAATTGGATTTCATTTAATATTTAGTTGGTGGTCCTTTAATACATAATGTGTTCTTTCAATTTATGTAATTGGACCTATAGTTAAGAAACATTTAACTGATGTTCATCAGTAGTCATATAATAAGTCATTTTCGTCAACAGACCCAATTCATCATACTTATTTATTTTTTGTAACTTTAAAGCAATAATATGAGGATAATCAGGATATAGTGCCTTTACTTTAAGCAGTCACATAAAATACAATTCTTTATTGGGCAAGTATTTATTTATGGTGGATGATACAAAATAACAATTTCTTTATCACTACAATAATCTGATCCGTAAAAATCCAGATACATGCAGCAACAAACATTTCATAATTAATTTGTCTTTTTGCTATAATTATCTTGTCATCATGATGACAATAATACCAACTGACAAAGCAATTTATTTTGTAACACAGTTCAGACAAAGTCCAATAACAATTTTCCAATGTGACTATAGTCACAATACCTTAACATGACCACATATCCTGATACTTGGAAATGATTATGACATGAGCCACATAAAATGTATTGATGTTGTTGTAGTCTCTTTGTTTGGACATACAATATTCCACAATTCTTTGTATTACTGATTTTTTGTTGTGATTGTTTTACATTTTTCCCTCTATTGGTTTTCCAGATGAACAGTTTACTGATGAAGTCATAATTTTGGTTCATCAAATGATTTTGTGCAATAGATCTCTTTTCTTCATGTTGACTGATGGATTTAGGTATAGAGTAATCAATTTATGTGATTTCTTTTCAATTAGCTTTTCAGGTATGTTAGAAAAAGTTATTGCACATTGATATTCTAAAGATGAGATATTGAGATAAGACTGTATATTGTTCATTGATTTATTGTCCTTTTATATTTTTGTCATCGTGAGTACCAAGTAAAAATAATTATGATATATTTAGGCAATGGATCTTCGCTGTATGCTGACAATTCATCATTTCCTCCCACCCAAAGATTTACCCACTATATCCATCATGTTCACTTCACTAAAAATCTAAAAACTACAATACATTTTGGGTATGTCTTTGTCACCACTCTTTTAAATCACCCAATTAATCATTGTACATTGTTATAGTGTTGCTCATTTGGTCATTATAACCATTTTGTGAATATTCTCACATAGGGAGCCAGCATCCCTGATCTCTGTGACCCAGTTGGCAGAGGCAGAAAATGTACTGGCTCACATGTGCACATTGTGTCTCCAACAAAATTCTTGCACCTCTGGAATTCTGCAGTAGCTCTTTAGCCAGATAGTGTCATGATTATATAAGCGCAGCTAACCAAGCAAAAGAACAGTTTGTTCTGTGTGTTGCTCCTGTCTGCAGTGACTGGTGTAGCATTAGGGTAGGTTGATTTTGCAAAAATTTTGGAATTTCAATCTTGGACAAATTGGGATAGTGACATTTTTATGTCAAAAGGCCATATCCAAAATTTCAGGTCTCTAACTCTAATACTTTTTTGAGGAAATCCATTTAAAGTTTTGAGTTTTTAGACATTTTTCGCGAGGTTTGCCGATTCGCGGTATTGAATAACTTTGTGAATTTAAGAGATAAGACTATGAAACTGGTATTGGTTTTCCAGATGAACAGTTTACTGATGAAGTCATTATTTTGGTTCATCAAATGATTTTGTCCAATACATGTACGTATCTCTTTTCTTTATTTTAACTGATGGATTTAGGTATGGAGTGATCAGTTTATGTGATTTCTTTTCAATTAGCTTATACAGGTATGTTAGAAAAAGTTATTGCACATTGATATTCTAAAGACGAGAGAAAACTGTAGATTAGTCATTGATTTATTGTCCTTTTATATTTTTGTCATAGTGAGTACCAAGTGAAAATAATTATGATATATTTAGCCAATGGATCTTCGCAGTATGAAAAAAATTCACCATTTCCTCCCACTTAAAGATTTTCCCGCTACATCCATCATATTTACTGTACCAAAAATCTAAAAAAACTACGATACATTTTGGGTATGTCTTTGTCGCTTCTCTTTTAAATCACCCGATTAATCATTGTACATTGTTATAGTGTTGCTCATTTGGTCATTATAACCTTTTTGTGAATATTCTCACATAGGGAGCCAGAATCCCTGATCTCTGTGACCCAGTTGGCAGAGGCAGAAAATGTACTGGCTCACATGTGCACATTGTGTCTCCAACAAAATTCTTGCACCTCTGGAATTCTGCAGTAGCTCTTTAGCCAGATAGTGTCATGATTATATAAGCGCAGCTAACCAAGCAAAAGAACAGTTCGTTCTGTGTGTTGCTCCTGTCTGCAGTGACTGGTGTAGCAATCACTGTAGCATGCAAGAAAGTGGAGCTAACATGCACTTTTGTCACAGTATAGTTTAATAATTAATTAGAATACTTTAAAAATACCTTCCAAAATAGCTTTAAAATTTCATTCTTGTCCTATAACAACATCTAATGACTTATTTCAGGGATTTAAATCAACATGTAACAGACAAGAACTTCTCATAGAGACTATACTATCCAAGCCTCCAACTTACACTATACATGTATCCACAAACCTAACCTAACCAACTAATTAGGGTATACCGAGAGATCATGCAGTTGAAAAACAGTGGTGTTGTGGCACAGGGCGATCCTACCTGTCAGCTTTTGGGTTTGATAAAGTACTGTTATGTACTGGATACATATTTATGAAAAACATTGTTATGAAATAATAGCACAAGCCCACTTATTTACTATTATCACACACTCTTTCCTGTAACAATAGCCTGGGAACCAACTGGTGCAGATTGTTCAAAACACAGATGTAACCATTCAACCTTAAAACACATATTATCTATCTATTAACAAAAGTTGAGCATTCATAAAAACACATGGCAATTATTGAATAATTATTTTAACATCTCTGATTTTTATTAAATGGAGCAAAATAATGATGATCGGTAAAAATACTTCTGTGGTTTGAAACAGCTCCTAGATAATTAAATGTGCACTTTCAGGTTGAGATTTTTCTCTGATCTTGGCAAATGTAGCAGCAAAAATTATATCTGGATAAACGGTTTTTCACTTTTACATCTTTTTTTTGCTCTGAAATTATTAGTCATAAAGACAACTAACTATGCAGAAAATCAGAAAATACAGACCAATTTCACACTAGACTTGAACTGAACAAAGGATGCTCTCCAAATGCACTGAGCAACACCATAGGAAGTATTTACGTGACAAAAAATATATTTATTAGAATATTCTGTTTGTCATCAGTCCAACCAGTGTCGCATCATGCAAACTGTCGTATCTGTAGAAATACAGCTTTTGTTGTGATACAATGTCATTGGTATGTTATTAGAAACATTATTTGGTTAAAGAATGATTCGTAATGGTGTTTTGTAGTTATTTGGCTGTTATGAATTTGACATAAATTCAATGATTTTGTTTTCAAATTTTCAATAAATTTGAGTAGGGTATATTTCAATGGTTACAATGTGATTCGCATGTTAAGAAGTAAATTTATCTTGAAATTCAATATAAACTGACATAAAATCTGAATATGAATAGTATACTTTATGTGATGCTGTGTTGACAAACATATTGAAATTGCCTTCATCATGCATATATGCATGGTAACAAATGTATGATTTCAACATGGTCAAACCAAATTAGTTCACAAATCAAGTACTCTAATAGTTGTGTCTACTACATACAAGAAACTGGTATGAACCATGTAACACTACATCATACAGTGTACACTAGAGAGTAAGCTCCCACAAAAAAATCTTACTTTTGCAAAAAAATAAATTCATTTGTTTCCCAGTGAGATATGAATGTGCTATGTACTCTTTGATGCAGCACAGTGTATTCCAATTTTCACATTAGGGAAAATAACTACTTCTTGTACTACAAGGAGTTTGGCAAGGAAAACATTGACCAAATAGAAAGAAATCACTGTTTCACATACTTATTACAAGCACTGTACGCCAGTGTTCGGTATTCATGTTTGAACTACAGTATATTTCTGACATTGAATACTGAATACTGACTAGACTATACGTACTATGTATGTCTCTACTATACAGTATACAGCATCTTTTTGTGCTATTTCCTGGGTATTTTCCTGTACATTTTTTCTAATTCCTAGGAGAGGTCATGTCACTAAGCACCCTGTTAAAGGCATAAAAAGGCCAGCAATATTCAAAATGAAATACTAAGTCCTGAATTAAATTTTTTCAGATGCTGCTATGCATGCAAGAAGAGGATTAAAAGATTTCTGTCACAGAATTTGTCTGGAAAATCTTGTAGAAATTTCAAGATGACAGGTCTACATTGTGTGAGGGGAATAATTCTTGTGCAGTAATAATAACTGAGGTCTATACTCTCAAAAATTTCAGGACAAAATTGGCTTTTCAAATACCAAATGGTTTGGAGATACAACCTACAGCGTTCATGACACTACTGTTTTGCAGTACAAAAAAGGTATTTCCACAAACCCAATTCGAATGACAAGGAGTGCATAAGTGCAGGACGTTAAGTCCCATCACCCATCCTAGAATCGAATGACACAATTTTGGTTTTTAGCTGCGTCAAGCAGTCTTACCCCAAGCATTTTGCTCAAATCTTGTTAGCACTCCTGAGATCGTCCTCTCTCACCAATCTCCTTCAAACTTGAAATACAGTCTCAATGGAATTTTTCCTAAAGCCCAGTCAATTTTGGTTGCCCACCATAACAAAAAAATTAATAAAGAAGACTTTTTCAATTGTAATTTACCTTAACACCTCTGAACTATCACCTATCAATGAGAGTTAATGAATTGATACTTCTTCACTTTGAACTCTGCCAGTGTTGTAGCTGACTTTATAATTAACTAACGGAAGTTATTAACTTACGTTGACGTGAAAAAAGATGTAACTTTATAGGCCTATGGTTCAATTGAGGGCGCTCCCAACAAAGAGAGGATGTGCCAGCTGGAAGAAGAAGAAGATGTGCACGCATCTCTGATAGCTTGACCCTTAACCCCCAAAGCAACAGTCCATTTATTTTCTTTATTAATTTTTTTGTTATGGTGGGCAACCAAAATTGACTGGGCTTTAGGAAAAATTCCATTGAGACTGTATTTCAAGTTTGAAGGAGATTGGTGAGAGAGGACGATCTCAGGAGTGCTAACAAGATTTGAGCAAAATGCTTGGGGTAAGAGCTGCTTGACGCAGCTAAAAAGTCTAGGGTAATTCAAGCATTGCTGAATCTTCTTTATTCCAATCAACTTAATTGGCAATTAGCAAAAAGACTGCTGTCTTTTCGAAAACATTTGATTGCTTTGGTTCACACCTACAGCCAGATAGATACATAGATAGATAGATAAATCTATAGATAACTATTGCAATCGATCAGTGAGAAATTCTACAAGTTCCAGCAAAGGCTAATGACAATTCATGGACCTTTGACGCAGCTTAAAGTGCTTGCATGTTATTTTTTGATTTGCTTTAATGCAATTATGGTGGTGTATCCAAAGAAAATTAATGTTGCTGATAAAGAAAACACTGGGCATTTTAAGCACACTGTAGCATGGGCCACCTGTCCATAAACCAGAATAATGGATCTTTGTTAGAGGCTTCTATCTTAATCTCTAAACCGCTTGCTACCTCAAGTTCTTTGGCTCATTAACTTAAAATCACTGCTATGTGAAATATCTCATATTTAGTATAGCTGTTTGCAGATTGACGGTCCAAATAAGTTTCAAAATTAACTTGGTCGTGTGATGTCACTGGCTTAAAAATGTTTTTTTTATGTCAGTTATGGTTAATCAGTCGATTCATTGCTTATCTAGCAGCATAGATAAAAATTAACAAATTAATTTTAAAAATGACTTAAGATACTTCATCAAATAAGAAGAATAGGAGGCAACTGAAAACTGCCAATGACGTGGTTAAGCAGTTTGGAAATGGAAAATAAGAAATATTAATTTTGCAGGGGACCACCAATCTTTAAAGAGCTCTAAAACAGCTGTGATGGCTTTTTAGGAACATCCTTAACAAGCACATATAATGGCACAGCATCGCCCATGCCCCGCATGTTTTATCCTATGTTTATCCTATCCGTTAGCCAGTTTATCCCGTTCTTTTATCCCGTTCTTTTATCCTATCCATTTATCCTATCCATTTATCCTCTCCGTTTATCATATCTGTTTATCCTATCCGTTTATCCTATCCGTGTATCCTACCCGTTATCCTGTTTATCCCGTTTATCCTATCCTTTTATCCTATCTATTTATCCTATCTGTTTACCCTATCCGTTTTTTCCTATCTGTTTATCCAGTACCCCATAAGCACTGGTTCATCCCATTTATCCTGTTTATCTTATCTATTTATCCTATTTGTTTATCCTATCTGTTTATCCTATCCGTTTATCCTATCAGTTTATCCTATCCGTTTATCCTATCCATTTATCCTATCCATTACCCTATCTGTTGACCATATCCGTTTAACATATCCATTTATCCTATCCGTTATCCCGTTTATCCCATTTATTCCGTTTATTCTATCCATTTATCCTATCCGTTTGTCCTATCCCTTTATCCCATCCGTTTATCCTAGCCATTTATCCCATCCGTTTATCCTACCCGTTATCCTGTTTATCCCGTTTATCCTATCCATTAATCCTATCCGTTATTCTATCCGTTTATCCTATCCGTTTATCCTATCCGTTTATCCAGTACCCCATAAGCATCGGTTCATCCCATTTATCCTGTTTATCCTATCTGTTTATCCTATCCGTTTATCCTATCTGTTTATCCTATCCGTTTATCCTAACTGTTATCCTATCCGGTTAGCATATCCGTTTATCCTATCTGTTTATCCTACCCGTTTATCCTACCCGTTATCCTATCCGTTTATCCTATCCATTTATCCTATCCGTTATCCCATTTATCCCATTTATCCTATCCGTTTATCCTATCCATGTATCCTATCCATTTATCCTATCCGTTTATCCCATTTGTTTATCCCATTTGTTTATCCCATCCGTTTATCCCATCCGTTTATCCTATCCGTTTATCCCGTTTATCCTACCTGTTTATCCTATCTGTTTATCCTATCTGTTTATCCTATCCGTTTATTCTATCCGTCTATCCTATCCGTCTGTCAACCCATCTATCCATTAAGCCATCCGTCAATCCATTCCTCCATCTATCTATCCTGTCTGTTTATCCTATCCATTTATACTATCCATCTATCCTATCTGTTTATCCCAGCCATCTATCCTATCCATCTATCCTATCCGTCTGTCAATCTGTCTATCCATCCGTCTATCTATCATTCAATCCATCCGTCAATCCATTCATTCATCTATCTATCTACGTTTCTATTTATCCTATCCGTTTATCCTATCCGTTTATCCCGTTCGTTTATCCCATCCGTTTATCCCGTCTGTATATCCTACCCGTTTATGCCGTTTATCCTACCTGTTTATCCCATCTGTTTATCCTATCCGTTTATCCTATCTGTTTATCCCATCCGTCTATCCTGTCTGTCTGTCAACCCATATATCCATCAATCCATCTGTCAATCCATTCCTCCATCTATCTATCTATCTATCTATCCTGTATGTTTATCCTATCCGTTTATACTATCCATCTATCCTATCCTACTGTATATCCTATCCATCTATCCTATCTGTCTGCCAATCCGTCTATCCATCTATCTATCTATCTTTCTATCTTTCTATCTATCTATCTATCTATCTATCTTTCTATCTATCTATCTATCTATCTATCTATCTATCTATCTATCTATCTATATGTCTATCTTTTGTTTACATGAGTGTATATTATAACCAGTATTTTATTTACATAAATATAAAACAGATTTATATAATATATAGTAAGTTGCCCGTAGATTGAAGGGAAGAGAATAGAATAATATGAAATAGATACAATATAAGCCCGTGCTACCTGTATAATTAGTTGGACAGATGCATGAACTTTACTGAGATGCAGGAATTGCTGAGTTTCCCAGAAATAGAATGTGGTGCAAAGGGGGGAAGTGGCAAAGGACTTGCAGGTGCTGCCCTCTTGTGTAATGTATCTGATGAGCTGCTTGCAGTGGCCATTCTGTGTACTAAAACTCACCCTGTGGAAGGGAAAATGGCCACCACAATGCAGGCTTTCTGGACCTTGATAGCCTCTAAAACTGATAATAGTAAATTTTCTAATATTGAATTAAACTGAAAATACGAACCGTTGTGCACATCTACAATGGTATCAATGTGTTATGCATATGATAAGAACTTCCAGAGTGGGCTGGTTGAGGCCACAGCATTGGTAATTTCACCCCTTCAGTAGATTTCAGCACTAAAGCATAATCGCCCTATGCATAGCATAGCATGGGCGATAATTAGAGCCATTTGCGGATTAGTGGCCCATACAGTTTCAAAATGATCTTTCAACTTGGTTGTGTGATGTCACTGGCTTAAAAGTGTTTTGTTTGTGGTTAATCAGTTGATTTAGTGCTTATCATAACTTAGTTACTATACTAGCAGCATAGGTGACAATAAACAAACTAATTGAATGACTTTGAAATGTACTTCATCAAATAAGAAGATTAGGAGACCAACAGAAAACTGTCAATGATGTGGTAAAGCAGTTTGGAAATGGCAAATAAGAAAATAAAATTTTCCAGTGGACCACCAATCCTCAAAGAGCTCTGAAAAGCTGTGATGGCGTTTAATAATTATGAACGTGCTTAATTAAACATGTAAATACTTCACATTACATATCAAGCACTTCACTCGTGACTGCAGCATTATAAGTATGGCAAGTACTGAAGTTCATGTCGTACTTATGTGATTATGCAATATCCATTATGCTATTGGAAACCCCTAGCCTCCCTCCAGGCTAAATAGAGGTATAGGTACACCACTGGCCAAGCTCTGTTTATTTAGGGTAATGTCATGGGCATATGCATTCTCTATATTATGACTGTTTGGATAAGCAATATGCATCTTCCTAATATCATGAAGTCAGTAAAACAGTAAGGACCACTTCAAATTAGCATCATTGTCCATTATATATATTTAAAATATACATGAGACTATGTTATATATACTAAAAATCTATTCTAAAATCATGTTTATTAGACATGGTAGTGACAACATATGTATGCTGTCGATACACTAAAATATAAATTTGTGCGAAAGAGCAAAAGTCATCATTCACCAAAGCCTCATGGTTACGAGTACTTGTTTGTACTGGCCTCTGAGTTTGCGGCTTCAAATTGCACTCCTGATTATAATCTATTTATTCTTATACCATTCGACACCTCTACCAGCCAATCACATACCAGTAGGGCTCTGTATCGTTGCCGACATTCGATACGATAGTATCATCGATACACTTATCGATACACAATTCGTATACCGTCGGTCCACAAATTCGGGACAATCTGCATTTTAGAAATCAGCTACCCGAAAAACCGATTTTTTGGCCGGAAAGTCGATCTTCCATCAGAGCAGACGTCAAGATGATGAAGTTACCAGTCTTCTCATCTCATCATCGTACGGCTATTCGGCAAACACCGAAAATGAATCTGCAGCTCCGTTCACAATGAGTTAAAGCTGCCTGGCAGTTGCACCAGTGCAAACAAAAAGGCAAGTAAGTACAGCAGAGCAATACTTAATCTATGTGTAAGATCAGATAAATGTGATGTGAAACAAAGCAATTGTTTATCTAAAAACCACCCTCCCCCCCCCAAATCTATATTTATTCGCCACTGCCCAATTCAATACCATTTTTGTCACTAATTTCTGTGACATGTTACATTCAGACTGTGATTTTCTCATTTTTTAGTGTGACATTATATGCCTGAATGAGCAGTCATATATGTAGCAAAGCAATTTTAGTTACCCAATCACTGACATATTGGGGTTACCTTTTATCATAGCTTTATGAATCGTGGATCACTAATAAAGTTTATTAAGTAATAGGTCATTTGGACTAAAACTTGGCATAAATGCCTTCATAATACAAATTTTATTGTCCTGACATGAATAATCCTACTTTTTGTACATGTATATGTATTTTCATGTATTATGTATGGACAACAATATAACATGTACATTTCATCTTTTTATAAAAAAAAGTTTATATCATAATAATGGCAGTTACGATATGGTACCCCTGCTGGTTTTATGGATCATTTTGGGTTATAACTCACATCTCTATGAATTCAATGGATGTGGCCTTGAAAATGCATGTATTACAGATATATAGCAGACCTAGAATATTTGAACAATATTCCAACTTTCAGACTTTAGTAAGATATAATGTAATTATGGTCATTTGTGAGTAAAATGTATTAGTCAGTTCGGGCTCAATTTCTAATTATTGTCAGAAAAGAAACTGAGATCAATAATTTTAGTCGAGGACCTATTCTACATTCTGTTGTAAAGGTGCTTGCAAATTAGTGGTAGAAACTGTTTCAAAATTAAATTTCAACTTGGTTGTGCGATGTAAGTGGCTTAAAAATTTTAATCAGTTGATTCAGCACTTATCATATCTAGCAGCATCGGTGACAGCAAACAAACAAATTAGATGACTCTTAAAAGGTACTTCATCAAATAAGAAGATTAGGAGACCAGCAGAAAACTGTCATTGATGTGGCTAAGCAAGTTTGCTAATTGAAAATAGGAAAATTAATTGTACAGTGGACTGGCAATCTGCAAAGAGCTCTAAACCTTTTTATAAAACATTTCATTCAATGAAAAATGTTCCAAGAGATGATCCATTTTGATGAACCGAATAAATAACAGTTACTGATGACTGTGCACCGATACTTGGAACTGATGACAGAAACAAAGAGAAATGTATCAAATTGTATTGTAACATTTGGTTTCAGAATCTTCTTTGTTTGGATGAACCAATATATTAATTGACAAAACAGTCATGCAATTTTTAAAATTTCTATGAAAACAACTTTTGGCTATTCAATTGCATGTTTTTCCTGATAAATTTATTTTTCCAGACCGTCTACTACTGATTTCAAAATATTGTCCCACTCTAACCCGGGAAATGTATTGTGTTGTCAAAGAAACATGTATAAATTGGCTGTATATATGGGTTGGAACTAAATAATGAAGTACAATAATTTAAAGAAATCGTAAGCTTTTCCTAAATATGCTGGCACCTATAGCTCCGGATCAAACTCACCTGACTTTCTATCTTACATGCTAATAGATCTTTTCACATCAGCAGTCCAAATTTTTGTGGATAGAAAGATAGATGGAAAGATAGATAGAAAGATCGATAGATAGATAGAAATAACACAATACATTAATTTCATAGATTAATTTTATAGATAGATAGACAGATAGATTGATAGACGGATAGATAGATAGGTAGGTCGATAGTGCAGCCCTAGTCAAGGTCTCTCCGATGAGGCTGATTATTACAGTCGCTGAGCAAGTTTTATTTTGAATTTACGAAATACATTCGAAAAAGTAATAGAAAGCTAGAAAGCAAAGAGCAGGGGTCCGGGGGCGGTAGCCCCTGAAATAAGAAGAAGCAGGGGTTCGGGGGCAGTAGCCCCCGAAATTACGAAGAAAAAATAATTCTTTGACCTTGCCAAATGGGGCCAAAATTGTTGGTCTGCTGCTCCGCTATTTTTTTTTTGCAGCTTGCTTATCCAAAATGAACTATTTATCAAGTGACCTTAAATTTGATCATTATTTCAGATATTGGTATAAAAAAGAGTGAATACAGCCTTTTTATTGAGACCAGTTACGCTTCATACAATCTTCCTCCTTGTTTTCTGTCTGTGTTGTCCAGTTTTAATCCTTTGTTGGTCAGTTTTGCTTCAGTGTTTCCTTCAATTTTGTCAACTTGTAGTCAGCCAAGCGTGCAATATCATAGTCAGGTGTATGAGCTGTGATATGCATTATATCAGAGCGAAATCCTGCCTTATGATTGGCCAGAAAAAGCAAACAGTGGTATAAACTAAGTAAATGACTCAAGGTATTTATTGAACAAGGCGATTTGTAGACACACAGAAAACTGTCAATGTCGTGGCAAAGCCAGTTTGCAAATTGAAAAGAAGAAAAATAATTTTTCAGGTAGACCATCATTCCACCAATCTGCAAAGAGCTCAAAGCTTTTCTACACATTTATTACTATTCAATTGTATAATGAACTTGACTTAATTAAACCAGTTATATTTTACAAATACTCTCTTGTTTTGTTGTACAAAAGTGTACCTTATATCCACTTACCGAAGAAGGTTACTTGACAACTGCAATTTCATCCAATTAGACTACAACCAACCTAAGAGAAATCTTTCACTAATTATGGTGTTTTCTTACTTTTGTTTTATGATCTACATTTTTGCACCTAGCTTTAACTTATCTAACTTGTTTGGTTATCCGTAATAGAAAGACGTGGTCTGTTGACTGAGCAATTGAAAGCGAATGTAACACGTTACTAAACTAATAACCATATATTTAGTGACCTCTCAAACATATGCGGTATTGTTAAAATAAGTACAGTGTTGAAAAACACATTGTTTCTACCTGTTCACAACTAAATTTATTGTGGTGCAACTTTGCAGTGATTGTCAGTTATAGACAAATACGTTATAAAGGTGGATTTATCAAGTACCTTCGGGCTAATTGTCTTCTGTGAATCTGGTTTAGTTTCTGAAACAATCCATAATAGTTCCCCCGTGGCCTAATGGTCTAGACTGCTTGTCCACTGGCTTTGAGGGCGTGAGTTCAAATCTCACCATTAAATGGAGCCGGGTTGTATCCAGTATTCTATGCTGGGGCAACTGAAAGACCCTAGGCATCCCTGAACTAATAGGGTATGTTCCAGACTCCCAGACTTCTCATCTCATCGTCATATGGTGGTCACCAAAAAATATAAGTGCAGGTCCCTCCGCAAAGATGGTGGTTGAGCTGCCCGGCTGATCCAGGGTACACCAGCACAGCACAACATAAGTCAAGTCAAGCAGCTACTTCTGGCAGCATTACCACACACATCAGACAATGCTTCACACCAGGAAGCGCTTTTATATGCCACTGTCATTAATTATTAAATACAGTGCTATTCAACATTGCGACCAGAGACATGTGCTGTTTCTTATAAATTAACACTCAGTTTTACCATCTTTTTTCTTTTTTAAAGACAACTAAGAAACAGATTTGTTGAAACAGGTTTCCAACATTGTATTATGAAGGGAAAATGGTGTATTGTCACTTCTTATTGTTCTTTCTGTCATCTTTTGGTGTTTCTTTATATGGGGCTGGAGGATTTAGGGTGTGAATTGGGAACGAGGTGGTCAAAAAAAGGTAAGAAAACATTTGGAGGACCCAATGTGTGTTATTCCTTTTTGCTATGGGTGGTATATTCAGTATCAAACATGTGACTACAAGAGTTGCTGTACAGGGGAAAATGGTCTGGAGAAAAAAGAATTGATAAAAAGTTTCCCAAAACACATAATGTTTGTACTTCTCCTCAGACACCAAGCATTTTGGAATGTACAGTTAGGTTCAGAGAAGTGAGGTCAAAATAATTCATAAAATGGACAAAAAAATATATATGAAAAAAGGGATAAAAATCTAAATGCCCTTAAAGCACTATAGCCTGAACAATTGACCTTGTGTTATTCCTCTTTAATGTTACTCTGTTGTCATGCCATCACATCTGAGGTTGAATTGTGTTGGACGGTGTGAATTTGTGTCATTTGCATCATTTCCGAATCTATTCACCTAATGAAATCATGCTCCAAGAGATGACGATTTCAGGACTTTTCTGTACACTTCCTTTATATCTTTTATCTTTTTTATTTTTAGTTAAACACTTTATTAACAGGGGAAAAATTATTTTCAAAAATGAAATTGATATATGGACCTTGTCACGAACAGCAACAAGATCAAATGCCAATTTTTTGACACAGTATCTAATGACTTAATTTTACAGGTAAGCCTATATATATATATACCCAGTTACTTATAACTTATTAATATTAATTCAAATAAAAGGGTTGCTCAGAAACAAATACGTTTGAGATCAAAGTATTCGGTTTTCGAAGATAAAACATCTCATTCGGTCTCGAACTGTGACCAAATGATCGGAATCTGTGCTGAAACATTCCGCTCCATCATCATACCTCGACCAACATCTTTATGACATCTTGACTATTCTTGAGATAGTATGACTATTTTGACTATCTTGTAACATCAGCCACTCCCCCAACCCTGCATTATGCTAGACTGGCCCAGACCTCCAACCCCAGGCCATGGCCCAGACTAGTGTTGTACAATAGCCTCATGCAGATTTTTGTGAAAAATTGTCTCCAGTCATGATACAATGTCTGGATTCTAGTTCCTGTTTTGCATCTGTTGAAGTTAGAAAGTTGAGTTTCCCCCAGGAATTTAGATTTTAGAACACCTTTAAATGCTTCACTTTGAACATAAGTCAGAAAACTAATTTTATTCCACTGAGCTTTTGTCATGACAAAACCTTTTACGAGTATCTAGCCCTTTTAGAACACTTATAGAAGTTAACCAGATACGAGTAAGGAAGACCCATGCATGTAAGGGAGCCACCATTTTCATCTCAGTGGGGGGGGGGGCGCTTGGAGTTTTTTTTAAAATAAATAATTTCTTGCTGAGTTTTGGTGATCAATAAGTTCTTTCTGGGCAGTCTTGAAATATCTGGTGGGGGTTTTCC
The DNA here is from genome assembly GCA_026936325.1 of Platynereis dumerilii. Taxonomy (NCBI): domain Eukaryota; kingdom Metazoa; phylum Annelida; class Polychaeta; order Phyllodocida; family Nereididae; genus Platynereis; species Platynereis dumerilii. The sequence continues at coordinate 9,151,477 of JAPTHN010000016.1, read as the reverse complement.
TTAAGAAGGCAATGCTTGATTGAGGATTGAATATTTTGGGACTTTGCGCGCTTGAAATAATTATGGATGCCATTACCATGAAATAAATTATTAAATGGTCGCTCCCATTGAAATATCTGGTGGGTTTTCTTTAAGAAGGCGATGCTTGATTTAGGAATGAATATTTGGGGACTTTGCGTGCTTGAAATAATTAGGGCCGCCATTACCATGAATAAATTATTAAATCGTCCCCTTATGCGTTGAGGCAATCTTATCTGGTACAGGGGTAAGTGAAATTGCCAGTCACAGAGAATAGCCAGATTTCATGAGGAGAGACATACAGAGCTAGACCAAAGGCCTGATTTTACATTAGCATGCAACAGCCATGTCTCATTGTCTATTGCCCAGTCATAAACATTGCAACAGTCCTTGTATCTGGAATAGAGGTGACAGTCTTGGTATTTATATATCTTTGGTCATGGAAATATAGGCCGGTTACTTGTAATAGACATGAAGTCAGTTATTTGTAGGTTTCATTGTTACTTTTCTGTCCTAACTTATACATAAATGTCTTGCGGTGCGGTCATTACTTTATTTTTAATCATCACCATATTTGTGATATTATCAATCAGTTTGTTGACATATTTGTTTTTCATGGTAACTTTCCATAAAAGGTGTATACCTAACCTCTGGAACTTAATATAAAGAAAGTGCATTGGAAAATAATCTTTACAATGGACAGAATTGAAAAATAATTGAATAAATTATGTTTTAGAACCCTATGAATATGTAAAAATTAACTAATGATTTTGATTTAATTGTATACCTTTGACTTTGTTATATTTTTGTATGTTAATGTCTCGGCAATTCTGAATGACCTTGAGTTTGGTAAAATCATGATATTATGCAACATAAATTACTCTGAAAATCAGATCTCATGTTCCCCATGAGATGTTTGTTGTGAATTACAACAACCCTAAACTGTGCTATACCTCTCAAGTAAACCAGACAGATCCATTGATTCAATTTACGACTTACAAACAATACTACCTGACTCTTACCTGCCTGATTTATGACCATAAGGTCAAAAGTCAGTCAGAGGTTTCTAAACGATTTGCATACTAACTGCTCACCCAGTAAACTCATTTGTCTGTGGGTTTTTGCTCTAATGATTCACTAAAGGTGACCCTCAAATATCCATGTACCAGTGTCACTCTATATCTTTAGTGATTTGTCTTCATGAGGAACATTCACTAAAGATTTTATGAAAGCCAACAACCGTAGAATAGTGCCTGGGGTGTTTATAAAATTGTCTAAGGCATGTTCAGTGAATATCTTTAAAATGCTCTGAGATCAGTGAAGTATCTGAATCAATTTTGGAAGACTATCACCTTTTGTCTAATTATCCTCTATCATTGGCTTATTCACTTTGAATACATTTAGCCAGTATGAATGCCAGAATGAGTATATATGTGACTGCAAGGAAAAACTATAAGGTATACCGTATCTTTATGCAAGATTTTTACTGCAAATGATTGACAATCAAACTGATTTTTTTAGTATCAGAGTGTTTTCGCAAACAAGAATAATGTCGGAAGTGCACTTTATACTACTTCCTTGTGCACAACTCCAGAACTCAGATTAAGTACTCTCCCATACCTGGGACCACTTGTAGTATCTACATCAATACCAGTAACAGTAAAATAATGCAAGGAAAAAGAAAATTCTAGTGAAAAATTATTGTTATGTTTTATCATCCTTACTCCCCTGTTTGTCTTTTATTGTCCTTATCACATAAGTGATTTTGATAACAAACAACTTTTTTATGTCATTACACCAAGTTTTGATAACCAGTGACTACTGTTCAACTAGTCACTACAAAAGGAATTTGAGTCGGCAAAAAGCACTTGTGCTTATGTTTTCTGTATTTGTTTATACCCGACTCTAAATAAAGATTACTTTACTTTACTTTACTTTAGTGATCTTAGTAGAGAAAGAAAAATTCCCCTGTACTCAATTCTGGACAAAAGGGAAGACTTATGAAGCTCTGTATCATTATCATTGGTGTTTGTCACTTTATTTTGTTATTGGACGAAGTTCTCTACGAGACTTCGTCCTTTGGTTTCCGCATGATGAAAAGTGGGCGTGGTTAGGGCGTGGTCAACCTTTGGACAGGTTGTGGAAGAAATTGGAGCACTTTTGAAAGTTGATTTTTGTGGCAATGAGCTTATAATATTAGAACTTAGGGCGTCTATCTCTGTCGGCGGTCTAATGTGTCTAGTTTTATTTTCGAGTTTCAACGAAATGCAATGTTTTTTTCGTTGTCATGCCAATGAAAGAGCCTCGGCCAATAAGGACGCTTGAAGAACTGTGACGTCCGGGCGGTTCCATTTTGTGAAAGGGGCATAGGTAGTTTCCAAATATTTCTTTACCTCAAAATACGCGAACTTATGCAACATTCACATTGTATTATGAAGTAATACATCATCAATTCCAGAAAAGTTTGAATTTATAGCAGAAACAAATGTGTACATCCAAATTCCTGTCTTCTCATTGAACCTGCCCCTCCCGACGAATCATGAATTCCGTCCAACACGTGCGCAGACGGCAATGGAAGCTGGGGGAGGAGGGTGTGATTCTCTACTTGTGGAACTTTAGCAGGAGAAAATCGGATAATTTATAAGGATTATAACCTAATTTAACCACGAAGCCATTCTGGGAACTGTTGGAGCATGTGGAGGTAAGAATTTTGAGGTACCACCTTGTCAAAACTTAAAAGTCAAGAGATTTTGCAAAGTCAGTGATTCGGGTTCTGAGTGAACTTCTGACAGTTCTGTCACAGTGTCAGTTCTGACAACTCGATTTTTCGTCATCTGATCGATGCACTTTGATTCAAATTAACTTTATGGATTCCTTTGTCAAGGTAACACTGACACTTTCAGTGCAATTCACTTTCACACCTCGATATCTGTCATCTTTCAACTGTCTGCTCTGTTGACAGTGTTGTGATCCAGGGGATCCAGCATTTCGCGCCGTTTTGTTTATTTAATTAACGACGACTACACTCCCCCAAAAAAAACCATTGTCATTCTGTGTCTATTGGATGTGTCAATCAACAATCTCTATGATATATTTTCTTGCTTCAATTGCTGCTTTGTTCAATTTGATTGAATTGTACACACTGTGCAGCACACAAGTTTTGATCGGTGACACTTGAAGTGCACTTAATCAATTACACATTGATGGCAATTTGCACTTTGATAAAAGAACCATTTAACAAATTAAAATGCCTTTCTCATTGGGATATTTTTTTTCAATTGTCCAATTATTTAAGACAGGCTTCAAAGTCAATAAATTTATGGAAATTCTTTTGGATGTTTTACATTATATTCCTTTGATTTAATACTCTTGTGATTTTACTGCTTATCTTAGTTATCTATGAGTTTACTGTTACACTACTTACTTTTATTCCTTAGCCATAGCCATAGCCAGATAGTCATGGATAGATATAGATAGCCAGATAGATAGATACCCATAGACACATCGTCATAGGTACAGTCACACATATAGGTAGATAAACAGATAGATAAAGAGATACCCCGATAGATAGATAGATAGACAGATAGAGAAATAGACAGATAGACAGCTATACAGCTAGCAGATAGACGGACAGGCATCACATTCTATCTGCTCTCTCACGGTACTGCCATTTGGCATGTCCTGCCCACATCACTATGTCTCAGCCACATTACCGCCTCCCCCCCCCTCCCAAAAAAAAAAATTTACAACAGTCCTCCTCCTTTATTAATTTATCATTTGGTAATTCTAGTTCGCGACATAATGCGACTGCGCACGGATAAAATTAATATGTAAAAATATATAAATTTTGGTCTGGTGGGTGGGGGGGATGCATCCCCCCATCCCCCCTTGCGTCCCTCTCTGCTTGCTAACCCTACTCGGCCTATAGCAAAAGCATTGCTATCGGCCGAGCTGGTCGGCTTGTTGCATAGACAATCTCTTGCTATTGCCCGAGCCCCGCTTGTTGAATATCCTCGGCCTTAAATTGCTTCAAGTAAGCCTGTTTCTAATAAAAGTACATCAACCCTATTGAAGTAATAAAATTTTACATTTGACAACTACTTCCAGGGCGTGGGGATCGTGGAGTTGGGAGGTTTTCAGGTGGCGTCGGGAGTCAACTTTCAGTTTTTAATGGAGATGTGTTCACATCTCCATTTATGCAGTCACAATGACAAAATGGACAGTTTTGGCGGGAAATTTGAAATTTGAGCATTTTCAGAATGTCTTTTGGGCCCTGTCTTGGCTATTTTGTTTGGAGATGTTTGGGTCAAGAGATGTGGATAACTTGACTATAGAGCATGCATCTGGCATAGGAATGAATACCAGGCATGTTGTAATTATGACGTGTTTTCCTTTTATATCTTGCTTGGATCCACTGGGGGCGGCTACACACATTGTGTTATGGCCACTGTGCCTAAACCATTGCACTTGTATACATGATATTTGGCACATGAATGGATCTTACAGAATATATGTGCATCTGGTTGTTCATATTTAAGCAATTGGTAGAGTTTTTATAAAATATTGAAAATTTAAAATAAAAAAATAAAAATTTTCGTTTCCAAAGCAAAACTCTGAAACAGTTTTACCTATGGGCATGAAATTCTACCATCATATGCAGTAAATACCCTTAATGTTCCTTTTGGGGGTCTACATTTATGCTCTTACAAAAATTAACAATGGTAAATTCAGCAAAAATTGTGAAAAAACGTTATTTTTTCAATGCTCCATGATTCTGTGAGTTTTGGAGTTGCACTGCGGAAAATATGCATTTAGATGTCCAAATTATATCTTTAAATGACTAAATGCATTTGGAGGGCCAATCTTGTGAAATTTTCATAAAAACGAAAAAAGTGAGAAAAATTAGGATTTCAGCTATTTTTCTCAAATTTTGGTTTCTCAGAAATTAATGGTAAACAATAAATTGGTAAACTTCAACAAATATTTACTTAATCATATTAGGAAGTTTTCTTGTAGCCGTATATCTATATAGTTTAGTTTGAAATTTTGTGTTGGAGCTCCCGTTTTGTCAGAGCCCATTGGATTTTGATGGTTGTCAGTAACTGTTGTATCCAGTGTTTCATATTGAGATAACTCCAAGAAACTGGCCTGCCTTGGGTAGGCCTCCTGGGCCAACGCAGTCAGTTCTGGCTAATACTGAGACAACTAATTCTTAGACTATGCCTACGATTCCCAGTCTTCTCATCTAATTTTAATATGATAATCACCAAAATGAATGTGCAGCTACTTCCACTAAAAGGATGTTGAGCTACCTGGCAGATCACACCTGTTTCCATGCATCATTTTAAAGCTCTGTCAAAGTTCATTAATGAAAATGAATTCTTTTTTCCAAATCACTTATGCCACATTTTGCGCCTTGAAATGGATTATTTTTAAAATCCTGAAATTTAGCACACAATTTAAACACCTGGTTCTGGCCACTCCGGGAAAGTCTTTTTCAGGGGATATGACGTAAGACACTACACCATCTCCATTTTGAACCCCTGGGTTCTTGTTAGTTTTTAGGTGGAGGTGGAGTGAGTCCAAGTCGGGAGTTGAAAATTAATCTGCTGACTTGTAAAGATTATTTTGGTAATTGACAAAAACACATTATAAAAGGGGTCCGGAGTCCTTTCACCTAAATTTATGTTTATGCCAAGTTAATGAAATTGTAACTTTTGCAGATTTCTGACATTCACTTGTACAAATTACAATTTGTTAGTCTAAATATTTGGGGCGCAAATCAACTCCATCCAGTGTACTAATCAAATGCTTTTATTATTTCAGATGGAATTCGCACTGTGACTGACTTGTATCGGACTGATGATCGGAAACGGCTGTCTTTCGCTGGGGCCAGCTGGTCCTTACTGGTGGGTTTTTCTATGATTTTGATTCTTTATCAGCTCACAGTGTCATTTTTTTGTGCACTTTGTCATTCAATATGCAAACAAATGTTTGGCCTGATTGCTGAGTAACCGAAAGTTGCACAGTGGATATACACTGGTATACAAATACAGAGCATTTCTAAGCAATATTTTTGCCCAAAGAGGGCATTTTAATATTATGTCACAAAAAGTCTGGAGCCTGAAGTCAAGAGTTAAAATTGCCATTGAGAATGAGACCTTGGGGTGAAGCTGACAAGTGTCAAAGCTGATTGCAATCAGCAATTTAACTTTTATTGACATAAAAAACGCATCAAACAGATACATATGTCATTATATGTGTGCAAGCCATTGCCATAATGAAAATGCTATCTTGTAAAGGGAATGAAATTAATTGACAATTAAAAAAAACTTTTTTGCAATATATTTTCTTTCTGTATAATTTGTTTGTTTATTCAAATTTTAAACACAAATTATTTCATAGCCTGCATGGGCCTATACGTACTTTGATGTCCAGCCGCAGTTTATAATAACAAAATTCACTAGGTTTTAGGCCTTTAGTCATTCTCTTCATTAACCTTTATTACAGATTAATTTACTAAAATTGGTAAAATATAGTGATGGAACGTCTGTCATTCTTCGATTAAATGCCGATTTTTAAAAATCCTAATGGATTATCTGCAACTTCGAAAGCAAAACAAATAGGCCTAATACTCAAGTCATGGCAAATTACCAAGTCACGAAAGTTGTTCAAGTCAAGTCACCAAGCACCCAAATCAAGTCATGATGCCAGAACTCGGTGACTGAGGGCTCTAGCAGCATTTGACGTTGACACTACAGCACAATGCTATCTCCATTGTTATTCCACAGGCACTCTTTTGCATTTTGTTAGAAAGATGAGGGTGCTACGCAACTGTTTTTAAGTACCCTGCCCTTTGTTCTTGGGTTTGCTCATTGGAGAGGACTAGTGACATATAAACCCTCATTTTTATCATCATTTTCAAAATGTTGATGGACCGTATATGTTTTCAGCTCCCCATATTGGGCGGTGATTAGCTCAGTGATAGCATGCTGGGCTGTCAATCGCTGGGTCCAGGATTCAAATCCAGTTCTTGCTTGGTTACCTGGGCTAACGTTGGTCGCCAGTTTCAATCCTCCTTTGCCTCATTTCCATATCCTAATTAGCTTACCAACTGCATATAAACAGGATGTCATCCATCCATTTCAGGCTTTATCCCAAAATCCCTAACATTTATTGTTGAAAGTTTCTCAAAAGGAATGCAAAATGTTCAGCTCATTCCTTGGTCAATGTGCAAATGAATCTTGTGCCAACACTGCTCTAGTCAGATTCCGTACTTTCTCTGGTTGCTGGTTGTGCCAATCTCAAGCACTGAAAAAGTGAATTTTATAATATAGGATGAAATGTTCGTGCTTGTTGTTCATCGACGAATTCTCAATAATTGACATATCCCTGTTTTTCTTTTCCAGTCCTTGTGAACACACGGATCGCACCATCTTCATCTGCCAAAAAGAACATCTGTGCCCCAATTTTCTGGACTGACCCACAATTTTATGTTGAGGAGCTCAGGATAAATTAATTCATTTTTAGCTCGTCTGTTTTCTTTGAAAACAAAGAGCTATTGTCGTCACTTGATCGTCGTCGTCAGCGTCGTTGTCCCGGTTAAGGTTTGTGTAAGTGTCCATTGTGACCTTAGTTTTCCACTTAGAGTTGTGAAATTTGATACCTGTATGGGGCTATGGGTATGGATCAGGAACATGTCGAGAAATCCAAGATGGATGCCAAAATGGCCACCACAAAATGGCCGCCATTCTTGAACTGCCCACTGTGACCTTAGTTTTCAACTTAAGAGTTATGAAATTTGGTACAGGTATGATACTGTGGGTATGGATTTGGGACATGTCGAGAAATCCAAGATGGCTGCCAAAATGGCCGCCACAAAATGGCCGCCATTCTTGAACTGCCCACTGTGACTTTAGTTTTCAACCTAGAGTTATGAAATTAGGTACAGGTATGGTACTTTGGGTATGGATCAGCGACATGTCGAGAAATCCAAGATTGTGGTCAAATTGGCAGCCATCTTTCTTCTTCTTGAACTGCGCATTGTAACCTTGAAATATCGCTTAGGGTTATAAATGAAATTAGGTATTGGTCTGGGGGTTATAATCTGGCACACATTGATAGATTTCCATTAACAGACGAGCGTTGAAACCGGTTGCGGTTCTGGTTATGCATTTAATTGATCTGGTTTTGAGTTAAAATTAGTAAAAAGGTATCTGCAAAAATATAAACTCATATGACTGAGCACAAAAATAAGAAAATCACTTATCGCCTTGCTTGTAAAAACTTTCACCTGGTTTTCCGCTGTATAGAGCCTATGTGTGAAGCAATTAAAATTGTTAACTGTAATGATACATTGAATACCTTGTTTTGATTTGGGTGAATATGAAAATGTTTCGCAACAATAGCATGTGACTTTCATCCGACAAGTTGTACATTTGTTGTGTCAAAATGCGGGAGGTGCATAATATAAATTATGTGAACCAGAAAAGGTCTAAACTGTGTTTCTGATTTGTGAATATGAAAATGTTTCCCAGCAATAGCATGTGAATTTCATCCGATCTTTTGTATCAAAATGGAAGAGGTGGTTAAATGAATTATACAAACCAAAAAAGATATGAAATATCCTGTAAATTTCATTGAGAGATTTTGATTCATTGTGTTTGGATTGGCCATTCTGTGCTTTATTTTGCATCACTAGTTCTAATCAGACGCCCACCTTATGACAATTGATGTCAATTTTCCATCACTCCATGAAATGAAAATGAAAACCGCAAACAATTGCTGTGAATTTCATTGAAGTTCTGCAGAATCTTGTGACATCGGAACCTCTTGATCAAAGTTTTGTTTACCTTTGACAAAAGTTTCACAAGCAAAGATCCTCATGTGAAATGGGATGGAAGTCTTAATTTATATTTTCTGTTGGCTTGCAGTCTTTTTCCCATTGTATTGGTGCTCTTTGATTGTTGAATTAGGTTTGAATTTGGGTTCTTGTCAATCTAAGTTATTGGTTTATCATTCTGTAACCTAAAATGCCATCCTGAAACAGCTTGTGATTTTCATTAACTTTGGATCAAAATACATATATAGAGGATTGGTGTGTGAATTGCATCTAACTTTTGCTTCATATAATACATAGAATGGAAGAGGTAGATTGATGGCTTACTATATCTGTGAAAAGGTATAAACATGACCTGTAAATTTCATTAACAGATTGTGGTCATCGTTGTCTTGTCACTCTTGTGACTACTTGTTCTGCCTGTCATAAAGTTCTAATCTGAATCCATCCTTTGTGTATTGGTGTATATTATTCATCACTTGTTAGTTGTTACTTGTCACAGAAAAATGTCAAACGCCAACATTTGGCATGTGAATTTCATTGAAAGCATACAGAATCTTTTTTTACCTGAATTTGATCACTGTTTTGGTTAGCTATGACAATGATTTGGACGAGTTCCTTGTTTGATATATATTATTCAGTTTGCCTGTCAGTTTCTTCTGTGTATTTTGGCATCATTGGGTTCAATTTAAAATGTACCAATCAAAGTAACTGTTGACATTAGTTGATCTGAAGTGCCAAAACCCTACTGGTATGTGAATTTTTTATCAACTGTGAGTCTATTAAGGCCTCCCACTGCTTGAAAATTGGACCATGGCTTTATTACGAGGACCAATAAATCGATGGAGTTCAAACTTGGTAGGCCTATGAATGTCAAGATGGCTGATTGTTGCAAGTTTTGAGTTTCTGGTATTGGCAGTGATAGTAAGGATTGACGGCTCTCGTGTATGAACACAACAAGTAGTGACCTCCCGGTACTGAATAAGCAACAGCATTGGCTTATTTACAATTTTTTACACCTTTTCAACCAATCCTGCCGTTCATTCAGTTGGGGGAGGCATTCTCCTCTTACATTCTACATTTGAGCCGGATTGACAGACCATTTCTAAAATGTGAGAATATTTGCAACAGTGGTGTCAGTTCCTGTGGGGCTGGTGTGGCAGATGCCCCACCACTTTTTTTCCAAAAAGGGGTGAAAAAAAATAGAGCTTCCAGAAATTTTCCGGTGCCCATGCTAAAAATTGACAAATATTGCTGATGTCCCTCCACTTTATTTTTGAAAATGACGCCCCTGATTTGGAAACTGAGAATATTTGGAAATCTGGTGATCAGAGCTACGATCCTGAGTTGAAATGTCGGCAGATAGAACAGTTTCGGGCGACTAGGCCGCAAATGCATGTATTCAGTGACCACCAGAACTTCGTCTACGTTCCGCTTGCGACACGAATTCTAGTTGTCCATATGATTATCCGACCATGGTACAAATTTGTAATTGCCAGTAGGCCTATATTAGTCATTCAAATTAGTAGTTGTCAGTATACGTTTTGGTATAATTGTGTAGTTGTCTGTTTATTTGTGGTATAAATATGTAAATGTCAGTGTAATTATGGTATGTCAGTGTAATTGTCAATTTATTTGCATACTAATTTGTAATTGTCGTTTATTTGTTGTATAATTGTCAGTTTATTTGTGGTATGAATATGTAAATGTCAGTATAATTATGGTATGTAAGTGTCATTGTTAGTTTGTTTGCGGTATTAATTTGTATTTGTCAGTTTATTTGTGGCATAATTGTGCAGTTGTCAGTTTATTTGTGTAATAATTTGTAATTGTCAAGTTATTTGTGGTATAATTGTGTACTTGTAAGTTTATTTGTGGCATTAATATGTAATTGTCAGTATATTTGTGATGTAAGTGTGTAATTTTCAGTTTATCTGTCTTCTAAATTTGTAATTGTCAGTATATTAATTTGGTGTTAGCTGCGCGTTCTTTGCCTTTATGATTTTGCAATTATCACAATATCAGTCAAACTGACATGGATTTAGGCACCATATAAACAACTTTAAAATGAGGATTGGAGTTGGATTACTGTGTGCTAACTTTTCTTCACCTGACAAATGTCTGCTATGTCGCTCCGAAGAAGTACTCAATATTGAGTTGATGCTCACATATGATATTTGACTATTTAAAAATTGGAAAAAATAACTTACCTGCGATGAACACTGCTCCCCTCTCGATTTTAGCTCTTGGGCCAATTATCCTCTCATAAAGATGAAGCCAGAATGCCACAGCAATGATAGTCCACCAACCATCTCTTATGGTCAGCCATAGGAGCCAAGTGACTACCTCAGCCAATAGAACTTGTCCAACCAAACGTTTCAATCCTATCCCATGGTTCAGCACCAGGGAGGTGAAAAGTCCACCTCCTATAATGTGAGTCAGGACAATTCTTGGGTTGAGGAAATATTCAATCACTTCAAATAACATTGTGCTTTTGTTGGAATATGATAATCCTGAAATTTTGAGTGTTGAATTAATGCATGGATTATGGTTGATAAGGTGTCTTGTAGTCACACTTCAAAATACAAGTTTTGGAAAACAAAGACGTATACCACAAGGAATTTACAGATTTTGAAGATTAAGTCTTCACTTCTTTGGTGTTGCCTGATGATAACAATGTTTCCAGATAATCAGAGACCACGTAAATCTTTAAGAGCTGAAATATTTCCCCGTTTTGACAAGGGAGTTAGTCTTGGTTTTTGCTTCTCTGATTCAGATTTAAGGAGTGTTGCCTGATAACAGCAGGGTTTCAAACCTCAACAGTCACAGAAATCTAGGAAATCTTAGTAAGCGTGAAGTGTTGAAATACATCCAATGGCAAAATGGCTAGTGTTTGCAAACAATGTTACAAACAATGTTACATAAATCCTTAAAGTTCCAAATGTGTGCTAAATGTAGGCTTCTGCTTGCCAATACAATCACTTGAGAGTTTGATGAAATCTCTGATTTCACAAGCACAATTTCTTTGCAGTTCCAATAAAGTAAGTAAAAGGCTTTAAAGATTGTAGAAATTCTAATACAATCTTGAAAGTTGTGATTAAATGCTTTCAATGCAACTTTCTGAGTAGTGCAGTGGGTTGCAAAATCACCAGTGCAACTTCTGACACCACTGTAATTCCAATAAAGTTCCAATGAAATAGTTATCCAAGTTCTTTCCCCAGCAGTCAACTGTTCTTCCACAAGAATTCCTGGTGTGAGGTGCCAACCTACAAAAGAAAATGGGCAGATATACTGTACATGCAAAGAAAGAATGACCTGCTTAAGACATACATAAGATGTGTAATATTGATAAAAAGAGACAAATAATGATAATAAACACAGATAATAGTTTATGGGATGGCCAATGTCTGTGATAAGGGGGAGACCAGCTACTTGAATAATATTGATAAGAAGGTACTTTTACAGTTGAGGTCAAGAAAGTAGGTAAATCACGAATGACCAGTATCCAAGACACATGTACAGTACCTGTGTGTGTATCGTGTATGGATATTTTGCCAATGTCAATGTCAGGTTTAAATTTGGTAAAGTCAGAACATTCAAAATTACCAGAGAGCGTTAAAAAGTAATCGTGAAGGGATATTACAGAGCTCCAAAGTCATAAGTGCTCATTGATTTGTCTAAATTGTCTTCAGAGTGAAATGTGCCTATAAATGAGTGACAGCCTGCATTAGAATGACACATGTACGACATCTCATAGCCAATGATAACTGTAATAACAAAACATGACATACTCAACCATCTAGGTATTAGTTAGACACCGATTTGGAGGGTTCTAACTGACAAAAATGCATGTTAAAACCCTCCAAATCGGTGTCTAACTGACTTAGACATAATACGTTTCTTCTATTATACATTTTAACTTCTAATTTTTGCAAAATAAACACAAATCTGGTTGTTTGTTTGCTGTTGTAAACAGATTTAATCCCAAGCCGGTTGCTAACATGCAAAATTTTCAGTTAGATACCAGCTTTTCCAATGGTATAAGTATCTTGGTGATGTCTAAACCAGTTTAGTTCGAATCAATGCTTTTAATTTCTATTGTATCAGCAATGACTTTCGTGGCTAATATGGCTCTCAATGAGTCAATATATGGCATGAAAATAATTATGAATGTGGTTAAAAACTCCTGCCAGGTATCTGTTAAATTACAGATACTTTTCATAGTTGTTATTTCCATTACCATGTATGGAGATGCACTATGTTTTATGACTGTTTTAATCATGTTTTATATTCTTTGTCAAGATTTAATAGTGTTATACTCTGTCAAAATGCATTGAGATTATCATGATGTAATGCGCGCAATAAAAATAAATGTATTATTAGTAAATTATTACATTATTATGATAATGTTAGATACATGCAGTGTGCAGAGTTATTCCATGACCAATGACATTGGTATGAGCATATGAGTCTATGACATATAAATATTGTGACTTACTGTTTTGTTTTTGTCTGGCTACCAGGTTAATGACCTACTCCTACTTCCAACCAAGATGGGTCCTCTGAATATGGAACTGATGACTATGCCACAGGAATGCAAAATGATTGCAATTTTTTGTCTTCTGGCAGGTCGAAGAGGAGTTTGTAATCACAATACAAGAATTCCAGCTGTCTTCCAGTTATTCTCAGTGTTATGGTTTAGCAATATTGTCCTGAATTGTTGTCCTAAATCATTGTCCTGTTATGTCCTAAGCCATATGGTATGAAGACTTGTAATCCTATACCCTCTTGCACCAGGATTATTGGAAATGATTAATGTAGTTTTGATCTATGATAATCCTTCTGACACTGTGTTTTTCTTACTTTTATAACACAGAAAATTACAAATTACTTATCCAATCATTTCTGCCAGTCAGAAAATGTAATGCCATAAAACTTAACTGAATGCAGTGCTTGTACAGTTATGGGGCTCATAACTTCATGAGACATAACTTCATAACTTTATATCCATGTAGTCCATCAGGGCTTTATAAGAGACCCATTTAGCCCTCACAGTACTTTATGGGGCTGCGAAATGATCCATAATTCCTGAGATGGGTGTTCACATCTTTCTCCCTGACATCTCCAGGAGACTCCAGAACGATGGACGTGATGGTGTCCTGTATGGATCCATGGATGTGACTGAGCCAGCTCCATGTAAGCTGAGAGATGTTGAAGGGGGGGGGGGTGTGAGGAAGGAGGGGGGGGGGGTCACATTTGGCCTGTGCCGGAGGCGGGGCTTGCCAAGTCCTACAGCATGGTCTCCTGTCAACTGGTGCCTGTTTCAGCTGGGCTGTTTTACATGTTAAAGTTAGGCTGTTTTATTAGGCTGTCTCAGTGCATTTAATGACTCACAATCATATCATTAAAAGGACCATAAGGGATACTTATATTGATACTGAATGCATCGTATTTCAGTGATTTGCAGAATTTTGTTTTAATTGCCAATTAAAAATTGTATTCTGAGTATTACTTTTGTATAATTTTGTCTTCTAGTTCTAAATTATGTACATGCAAACAATTAGTAATTTGCTTTTCCATTGTTGCATGTTTCAGATGATATATTGAGATAGATAGATAGATAGATAAATAGATAAATAGATAGATAGATAGATAGATAGATAGATAGATAGATAGATAGATAGATAGATAGATAGATAGATAGATAGATAGATAGATCACGATATGGTACAAGGACAGTCAGACACGTGAATCCACCTTTGCACATCATCCTCCATCACTCTCTAAAACTATTTAAATTTAATAAGCTGCCAATTTGACAAACAAACACCCTTAAACAGGACATAATTCACATTGGTTCCATGTGATGTTTGCTTGTACTGTTCTCCGAACAATTTGTGACAACCATGAACCACATGAGTCATAACATTAGTATAGGGCCCATATAGGGGTGCCATATTGACACACCAAAAAGATTGTTGCACCCCTGCTCAGTTGACTCAGTGCTCATGCCAGTCTGCATCACACCCAAGTTCTAGACTCTTTTATTTTCTTCGGGTCAGAGAAAGGGAGAGAGAGAGAACAGAGAGAATTTATGGCTGTAAGATCATTGCCAATGTTATTGAGAGAATTACATATTGGTAAATTACCATAGGTCTACTTTAAGTTCTTGGGATTTTTGTAATTTAACCAAATTCTGATTTTTTTGTGCACTGTTAAATTCAAACAAATTTGAGACGTAAGTCATTATCATTATAGGAAACTAGCAAACACATTAATTTTGAAATGACAGTGTCGCAACTTTATCTTTTTGTGCCAACCAGGTGGTCTTTGGGAGGGGGCTATGGATTTTTTGTGAATAAAAGAAGAAATAGTTCGTTTGACATGTAAAAGAAAAAGTTTGTTTCGAACTTTTGCTATTGCGCTGTTTTGTTAAAATTGCATGCAAGAAAGTTTGTCCCAGGAATGAAAATCAAAGCTCCCCCCCCCTGCTATCATCTGGTACATAGACCAATAAGAAAATCCTGATCCAGAACTAATCATGGAGAAGAATTTCAGTACAACTTGTAGGACCTTCATCATGTACACCAGTACAAGAACATGATAATCTGGATAAAAGTCCAGACTAAAAAGTATTTCCCCAACACCCTGTCTCAAGTCAAGCTTATTGCCCTAGTCACAAAAACCCCTGAATTGTAATACCTCCACGCTTCTGGACTCAAGTGACAGAAAAAAGAAAAGAAAAATTGACAACATATTCAAATCCAGCTCAATGTGGTGACACTGTAGTCAGTCCATCTTCATAAATCATATCTAACATGGCATCTGCTTAGATACCTTTTTTCAATTTTTTTTTAGTTTTTAGTTTTTTGCTTTTACAATGTGCTCTTTTCTGTTATTTATTTTTCATGGTTTTAATTTAGATTTTTTTATTACATGCTCTGGCTATAGCTACCAGCAGTTTCACTAAATAGACAACCATTATGTAATAACTAAAGGAGATAACTGCTGTGTATGAAATAAGAAATATGTAATTATGGGTCACAATTTTTTGTTTTTCCTCTGGGGGTAAATTCAAGTGCTACAGGAAGTTTAAAAAAAGTTTGTTTCTCATGTTTGAAAAAAAGGCCCTACTACAAAGTGGTGGTTATTTTTCAATTTTCAAATTTAAAAAACAACAGCATTTAAATGAAAAGACTCTCCCCAGGCTTGCAATCTTTTGTGTTATATCCAAAGTTTGATACCCACTTTGTGGGCCGATATTGCATGACGCTACTTTGGAAGCTTGTGGAGATGTTTTTCTTTAACACAGCACTCTTCTTCAATTTTTCAATAATGTTGGGCCTTTTCTTTTCCGACTTATTAATACATGATGTGTTTCCTTAAATAATTTCCCCTTTATTTCTTTCATCAATTGCTGAGGCTCTGTTGGAAGTTTTGTGTCCCTCCGTCCCTTGGCCATGGTACTTTTGAATTATGTTTCCTTCATACATCCAGAACGTCATTGTTAGGCCTACTATTCATTACATCGATTTCGTTATTCGGAAAGAAAGTACAGTTTGACTGTGAAATTAATTATGTTTGTCATGATAACTGATGATGTGTAATGACCATATTTTAGTCCTCATGTCTTTTTTCCACTTTCCTCATATGAAATGAAAATGATAATAAGAAATAGTGGATATTCTAATCCAAAATTTATTTTGATTTATTCCAATTTGCATTTAGTCTAGTGTGATTTCGAGCTAAGTAAAGCACCTTTCCTATTTATAACTTCAAATCCTCATAATGTACACATGTTGGAGCTCTAAGCTTTAAATTTCACTTGTGGTTTTCTGAAATTCATTTCTTTGTTTCTGTTGATATTACCATCTTGGTAGCTTTCAAGTTTCAAGTTACAAACTTCTTTGTTTGTATGATGACAGCTACTGTTGTTTATATAATTGAGGCGGGGGAGGGAGGGACAAAAAGTGAAAAAGACGTTTTTGATAGATTATTCCAAAAAGTAAGAGTTTCTGTTGAGCTTGCACATTTTTGCGGTTGGACTAAATAACTGTAAATGGAGAGGGAAAAGAGTGGGATAAGTGCCGTAATAAATCAAGAAATTAATTTTTTCGCAAGGATTATGACATTTTAGTAAGTTCTCAGTTCAGTGATGAAAAAATAATTTATTGTGATGAGTTGAATATTTTTTGAAACAACACTTACCAGAAGCGATTTGGCATCATATACTATGTGCAGGGTTTTATTTGGTAGAATTTCTGGAGTGTCACCATGTGTCTCTGTAAACTTCGAGATTTTGAGTCCCTCTGGTGTCAGAAGTAAATTTCTATGTGTTTAGGTCGGGCAGTCATTTTTGGTGACATTGTTGCATAAAAGCCCAATTCACATGAGACTTCCTAAAACAAACTTATGAGACCTGCTCTTAAATTCTTAACCCCTTCCAACGACTGTGTGGCATGTGCATTGAAATAAGACCTGGTTCGAAGCTTTGTACCAAACCTTCGTAGGTCTCTAACACTGCTTGATTTTCTATGAAGACTTTGTAGGATTTTTGTGGTGTGCATTGCACTAAGTCCAGTTTGTAGGATATCAGCTAATGAAAAGTCTGCCTTTGCCCTTTAAACTAATAGATATTTTCTTTCCACCCTCACATTCCATTTAGGGGATGAGATCAGGTTCTGAGTTTCACTCTATCTGCATTGAATTTAGGGCCAGATCTTACGAAGCTGATCTTGTAAGAACTTGTCCTACAAGACTCTGTGTGCAACGATTGGGCTTTAGAGATGTAAAGTCTGCTCTAAAAATTTAGAATATTCTTCCGTGAAATTGATCATCAAGAATGTCATTTGAAGATTCTATTGAATTGTGAAAACTATTTTTGTGAGTGCAATAGCGACTGATTTATGATAAGCTACTCATTTGAACATTATTCTATTTACCTTCTTACGCCATAAGTTATCGGTTGCTTTAAAAACAGCCCCTCCCTACATTACATTTTATGCTACGATGTAACTTCATGACTATTATAATTCTCTGCACTGTGCTCTTAATTACTTTACTACTGTGTATTATATGTGGAAAGAATTCTTTTGAGTGTCACTAGGTGTCGCCGTAAAATTACAGATTTTGAGTCCCTCTGGTGTCCCAAGTAAAATACACAGAAGGTCATCCCTCTTGCGAAGTCCATTCCTCCCTCTTCCCTCTTTTAGGTATCACAATCAAATAAAAACAACAAATTTCACAATAATATTTATTCATTACAGTAAAATCATACTCTAATAATACATACACTTTTGCAGATTGAGATATCCACTGTTTAGGTCATGAATATTAATATGATGATAGGTATATAATATACTATATATTTTTACTATGATAATAAGACTATGCTTACAATGAGAAATCTTATTATGGTGAAAATGTATATTATATACTATCGTGATCAGGTTTGAAATGTAATGAAATGTTGATGAGAAAAATACACTAATGATATATATTATGAATTTGGATGATATCAAAGAGAATGTATGTAGGCCTGGTGATGTGAATGATCAATGAAATAATATCTGGACACATCTTACGACTTTAGTGATCAGAATGCCACCATTTCTATCTGGTTTCCCATATATCAACCTGAACGTGTTATGCTATAAAAAATTACATAGTGTTTTTTCTGTGTGAAAGGAAAAACCGAAACCACCTTATTATATTTTTTGCAGGCGTATTCAGGCATGACCAATGCAGTGCTTGTGAGAGTACCTACCAGTGCGCGCGATAATGGTCAGCCACGTCAGACATTACTGGCACTTTTTGAAAATGTCTGACCATTCTCAAATTCAGGTCAGACAAATTTACTGGCAAAAAATCTCTACAGGAAATAGGCATTTTAAGCGCTAGTCCTCTCTGATGTTGAATTGTATTGTAAGACCTCAAGAAACTTAATTGCAATGTTGCAAAACCACCATTAAAAATCAAAGAACAATATTCCAGTAAACGCGTTTCAACCATTTGAAGAATTATAGATTAAATTTATCATGTTGTCTGACAAAACATTAATTTGTCTGACGGGAACTCTCTCTTCGTCAGACAAAATGTCAGACCAAAGTCAATATGCTTTCGCGTGCACTGGTACCTACGTGGAGTGTGTCCAGATCTCATGCTTTTAAATTTACCATTCCTTGTAACATTTAAACAATGATGAGTTTGTAAGTTGATGCACCTGTATAACGACACTGAGTATATACAAATTACAGACTATTTAGATAACTTCCATATTGGAAGTCTCGATATCAAAGAATTTGTCTGTATTTTGGTCCCTCTTCTGGTTTGTAAGCTGTCGTCCACATATCGGCTAGACAAACAGATGCGTGGAAGCGATAAAACAATGCGAGAGGCAAGTTTGTGTTGACAATTATCGGCCAAGCGGTGATGCCGTAAAATTCAGCAAATCTGTTCATACCAGTTTCCTTGACCTGAAATGTACAAGTTTCAAAAATGAATAATTATTATAATAAGAGGTTGGTACTGCATTTCAATATTCTAATTATCATTCAAGATGGCTTTCTATAAATCTTATTTTAATGAGCCGACTTTGCACACTGATCAAGTATCAGCAGACCTACCAGATCTACTTTGTAATAACATTGTGTCAGGGATAAAAAGTTCTTTTAAATTAAGGTAATAGTATAATATGGTAGACTTTCACTCCTGTAGTAGTTTTACTACACAACTTTAATGTTTCAATGTATGAATACTGCAGGTTCAGGAGCTTATTATCGTTTTCATAGCTACGTGTTTTTTTGAAAACTTCGTTTTGCAGTTAAACCGTGACATCATCGGGTATCTGTCAATGTGATTGGTCTAATCTTCAATCTGTGACATATCAGTTCTGAGTTTGACATCACAGATAATGACAAAGGAATTTGAAACTGCCAGTCAACATTACTATATATGTACAACCATAACAAACAACGCATGTCTAAGCTGAGCGTTACACCTCACCAAAAGAGTTTCATTGTTTTCCAAACAAAATGTGTTGCTGTTTTTCACAAGATACCAGTCATCACAACTTCAAACAACTTTTGTTGTCAGTAATTGCAACTCTCCTTCGAGGCTAAGTAGTCTGTTTGGTTCAGTTACTGTTGATTGAAGCATCATTCAGCCAGGGTAAGCAGAACAAGTGAAACATACATCATCCATGTGTTAATGCTCTTCGTCAGTTTCCTGAAATCTGTGCTTGTCATAAACAAATTATTCAACTTAATCTCTGACATCACAGTTTTGGAATGAAGCAAATTGCAAACTTGAAAAACATGTAGCTATGAAAACGATAATAACAGCATTGATGTTGTTGATTATTCTGCTGAACTTATTCAAATAACTTATTGAATAGAAATTACAAGAAAGTTAACTTCACAAACAAGTAAACAGAAAATAACATTTCTCAAAGACCTCTCATCATGACAATAACATAAAATAATATTGGATTTACCTTATGCGCTGCCCCTACCTGCAAAGTTTTGAAGATCCACAATGCAATATTACCGACAATGAGAAATGTGATGATTCCTCTTCCTGGTTTGCGTTTTTCCTGCTCTTCCGAGACGGCGCAAGTCTGCAGACCAGCAATGACGAAGAGACCTTGAATTAAACTTTGTGTAATGTTCAGGACTGCTGCAGTCATTGACATTGCTGTTATGACGTCATCTATGTTGTCGAAAGCATCAAACGACAGATAAGACGCTGTCGTCAATAGGATGAAAATGTAGTATATAACGATTCCACAAAGTGAGACAAGTAGTAAGATGTGGTCAATGGTGTTATCGCGGTTGAATGTGAATTTGAAGTTATTAAATACATGAAAAGCTATAATAACAGGAGGTATCAGAATTAAGTGAAGAACAATGTCAGTCAAGTAGTAAATTTCCATGGCAATGTCAACTTGGTCTCTATTGTTGAAGTTGAAGAACATGATCACACCAAGAATTGTCCCCGTTAAAACGATTGCACCTAAATATAAACCTCGATGTGATTTTGCAAAGAATTTCTCTTCGAATGTTTTTGAACTGTCACTACAATCACTGGAAGTCAGACTCCCAGGACTTGATGGACTCTGGTTTTCTTTGTTTTCTTTGACGTCGTTCTTAACTGCTTTCTTGATGGCGTGCAGGATGTCCTGAAATGAAACGGCAAACATAATACGCAGGAAAAATATTAATGTACTTTTCTGATAAAGGCAGAGCTTAACACTGTAGAAAACATGCTGTTGAAGAGAGATTTTAGTGCGGTGCCATAAAACATTTAAAGGGTGCAATTACAGAAATTTACCAGAAGCTTCACATACTCTACTGATTATAATTTATAAGGACTCCAGTTATTTTAAATAAATTTCAAGAAGGCAAGTTATCAAGAAGATCATTGACGCACTCAAAACTTTAGGGCAATTTATTCCGGGTCCCCGCAAGCCAAGGATATTCCGGGTTCAGCCAGCCAAGGAAGCAAAGAAAATGTCCCTGTACTGATCCGTATTCCATTATTTCCAATGGTGGTTTGCCTCTTGTCTTTGCATTGTTTTAAACTTCATGTATAATACCCTAAGAGGCAGTCATTTTGAGTATTTCATTTTTCAACCTTACCTGACTGACCCTGATGTTGAGGGCATGGTACATACCAGCCATGACAGCCACAGCAATCAGACTGTACTCAAGGACAAAAGGGAAGAGATAGGGGGCAGATGTGAGGAAGAGGCCATCTTGGTGCATGCAGTATGTCGCATTTTCGTGGTGAGCTGAAATGAAGTCAAATCACAAATTTAGCCAATAAAACATGGTCCGACAATCAAACATATGGAGTTCACAGTTGAATTGGTACACTCCACTGAACTGAGGTTCGAAACAGGTGATTACAACAAACAGTAACTGCCAAACGATGCCTAACAAGATAATCCAGCTTGCTATTTTGCAATAGGGCCCCTTAAAACACTGTCAGAGCATAAGAATACGTGACAGAGCCAGGGACTTTTTGCCCAAGAAATGATAATTTAAACATTTGAGCATCCATGTATCCACATGGAATTGTTCATGGACTATAGCTATATTGCATGGGATATCTATTATTTGGAATGGCTAACAGCGCAAATCTTGGGATACTAATTTACAAGAAAGGTAAGACAAGTTCTCCTATGGCCATGTCAACACAGAATTTTTTGCCAACTCACATTGAAACTTTTGAGGCTTTTTGTTAGTCAAATATTAAAGATGTTTGAAGGTTAAACTCTGCATAGGTTTGGTCCACACTGCATTTTTAGATTGGCAAAGTAACAGTGAATGGTATATTTTCTTTAAGTCATTTTAACTTCAACACTTTATAACTTGTAAATAAATCAATTCAATCACAGTTTCATCATTATATGATCAGGTTCATATATATGCGGTCGCGGTCAAGGGTTGTCCTTTGTGGGGCGGGGCGGTCATGCTTTTGGTCTACCGCGCAGGGCTCTAGTCCACAGTGACTTTACTTACCTTCAAAAAATTGGCTTTCGACAGCTTCAGGGACTTGAGGCTCTGTACTATTGACATTTTCGCTTTCTAATCCATCGTGAATTCCATCCATGACCTCCATGACGAGAATGCGAAGCCAGATGCACATGTTGGTGGCAAGAACGTGAGCGAATCCAAATCTTGCTAAACCTTTGTTGCGCTTCACATGCACCTGGAAACAATGCAAGGATGGAGAGGTTTGATAAGTTCCGGGCACTCTCGATACCTGTATTTCGTATGAACAAATTGGTTGACCTCACACGATAATTTCAAGCTGTGAAAAGCATTAACTAACAGGTTTGCTTTTTAACGCTGGGCTTTAAACAGTGCCTTAAATAATCACTCTTGAATTAATAGAATATTTTTCAATAATCATAACTTAAATATAGAATTAAAGAAGCATATTAAAGAAGCATATGATATTTAAGTTAGATATACACCACATTTTCTTGTTGAGGTACAACTGTCATAAAATGAAGGTTAGAATGCTCAAAATCAATTTCTAAGTTATACATATCTCTTGCAATTTCTTTTGATGTCAAGATATTGTCTTAGTTAACGATTATGTGTACTCTTTTTCAGTGCTCCAGTGTCAATAAACTCATGATAATTGATCTTGACATAACCTTACTAATTAATGCAAATTTAATCCCACAATATTTTTTCAACTTCTTTGCTCCAGATATCGATTTTTAACACCTTTTTGATGTTAGTATTTTAAAACTCAAGTTCAAAGACTTCACTTTGACGAAAGAGAGGATTAATATTTTTTCAGCACCATGTCGCGCTGTCTCGGGAATAGTTTAGAGAATACTTCCCAACAATTAGCATGTAGATATGTGTGTGTTTTTTTGTGTGATTAAAATTCCTTGCATGTCTAATCATGTAAAGGTTTCCAAGTGCTTAATGATTTGGTATTGTTGTCATAGACAAGGGATGTTAACCTGGCAGCTTAAATGATTGACATACTTGGCACAGGGTCACCTAAACTTGACATATTGTGTCAAGAAATTTAAGTTAATTATTATTTTGGTATGAGACAATGCTATGCATTTGATTTTTTAGGTCACCCAAGATAAAACTGCCGATTTGTATTCCATAACTATACTAAATTGATCCTCCCTGGCTTCGGTGCATATTCTATTTCATTTCTATTCTATTCTATTCTATCCTATCCTATTCTATTCTATTCTATCCTATTCTATCCTATCCAATCCTATCCTATCTAAGGGGGAAATAATTTTTTTATGCAAAATCAGCAGTTTGTAGGCAAGTGATGAGAAAATTGGATAACTCTGGTAACTTTGATGTATGCTCATCAGTTTAGTGATCAATGTATAAGTTTGTTGTAATGTATATATTGGGCCCTGTGCTTCCTGCTGAGAGCACCATGTACAAATATACAGCAGATGGGCACATTTCCATATAAAATACCTGAAAAATACATCTGACAAATACAAGTTTCAAAGCATGTTTACCCAAAAGCACTTAGGAATTTACATGTGTGTCATATTTTGCTTCTGGCCAACAGTTCAAGGTAAATGAATCATCAGGAGCAAATCAGATTGGCAAATATGTTTTGAAGTGACATTAATATTCAGCTGTTTGGGTAATTAGAATACTTGGCCTGCCAAGAGTTAACCAAAAGACAGGATAGGAGGATTTTTAAAGGCAATCCTATTATGGCCAGTGGAGGCATGTGGAACTTATTTACAATTAGTTACCTCTTTAAATGGAGAATGACTGTATACAGTACAACCCAAAATAAAGTAAGATAATTTTCTGTCACAAGTCCTCTGTTTACCTATTTTCCCCTCTTTTCTCCTCTCCACCCCAAATCTCCTTGCAACTCCCTTTGACTCCTTACAACAAGCTTAGCCCACATCAAGAACTCTATTTAGACAGCTACCAATGTAACTGCAATTGGCAGAGGTGCAAAATATCAAGTAAATCAAACACAATGGGGGTGATTGAGTTCAAATTGGTGTTGTTTATATGTGATTTTGATGTAATTTTAAAAGGTAGTTTCAAGTAGGTAAAAGTAGGAAGTGATTCAGGGGTAGTCAAAAGGTGTGAAAGGGTAAAGTAGTGGCTGATTCTTCCTTCTTGTTGGGGGTAATCATACTTTATTTTGGGTTGTACTGTATGTAGGCACTATTCTGAATATTTATAGGTGCACTGGATTTGAATTGAGTCTTCTTTAGCTTTGTAATCCTGAATTTGATCTTTTGCATAGATTTGAATTACACATTTGTAACAATACTACAGTACACTGTATTGCATAAAGGCTAATGCTTCACACTTCTTTCAAGCTACACATATATTTTGAAAAAGGGCATCCATTGGTTCACATTAATCTGTCTTTATAAGGCATGTACTACATTGTACAATGATTATAATGCCTTGACTCCCAAGAAATTGTGGTCTTTTCGTGCAATAAATTCTTGATTTCACCAACAGAACTGATGGTATAGTATGGGAATGACGTTGATTACTAGTTTTCATGAAACATAAATCTGGACTGACAACATAGTGTTGATATCAGTTCCGCTTATAATATTGGAATTATCATAAAAATAAACATTCACTAACTAAACTTTCCTGTATCGTTTGTACACTCTAAAAAATGTCGGGACAAAATTGGTTTTTTAGATTCAAAATGGTTTTTTGAAAAACCAAATTTCAATGCAAAACCAAAATGGATTTTTAAAAAAATCCATTTTGGTTTTTTGCATTGAAATTTGGTTTTTCAAAAAACCATTTTGAATCTAAAAAACCAATTTTGTCTGGAATTTTTTAGAGTGTAACAATATAAATAATGCACTCACCTTTGTGTTTTTGAAGATGAAAAATGTCTGAATGATGAGAAATATAAGATGGAGAAACATTGGGTAAACCACAGGATAGTCGTCACACTTTCCAGACACTTCGACAACGTAAAATTCAATCTGGACACACACGTACACAAAGTTTCCAACACCGAATACTGAAATTAATACATTAAACCGATTATTAATCTTGACTATATTCATATTTGTGTTGGCACAATGCTGTTGAAATTTCCAGATTTATCATGATCAGATTCTGCTTTACCATAGCAACATTCTATGTTCTCCTATCACTTTGATCTAACCTTTGGACATTATAAATAATTTCAAAATAATCTTAATTTACAAGTAAACTGATGAGCTCTAATGCAATCAATTCAACTGCTGATTCATATGTAATGCTTCAGAGGTTAGATAGATTAACAGATGGTTGTTACCAAGGCGATTGTAAAATTTTTAACTTACATAAGGCACCAAGACGAAGGTAGAAGCTCGCGCTGTCGTGACCTAAAGATGCCGTTTGGCGAAGGACCATGACTCTGTCATAAACATCATCTTCTAGTGGAATATTTGGAAGTCCTCTGGAGTTGAAACTGAAATCAGCCATGCTTTGGTCTTGAAATTGTCCTCTGAAGGCATCGTCCGTTATTGAACTATCCGGGCCAGCTGAATCTAGGACACTGTAAATTGGGCCGGATAATCTTGTGTTTGCCTGTTCCCTCGTGGCTACTAATTCAGGAGCGGGGCGCATGTCCACTCCATAATCGCACAGATTAGCCTCAGCTGAAATCGACCTTCGGAGCCGAGCTGGTTCACTGACGCTAGACTGTGACCGATGAAAGCCGTAAGATCTGACCATCACTGGATTATTGCAGACGGGGTCTTGGCAAGGGTAGTAGGACTTCAAGAATGATTCTTTTCGACTGAGATCATCAGCATACTCATTGCGAACTGGGTTGTCGTATCCGAGCTTTGCCAGCTCTGCTTTTGAAAGTTCTTTCTTCAAGTGAATGATCAAGTCAGTGGGATCACTCGAACGTCTCATTCCAGCTTCCGTATTCCGATCGGAGTCAACTTGGTTTTCGTCACCCTTGTTTTCATGCCACAAGACAACAGACAAATAAATCAAGAAGGCGATTGCCAGTCCATCACAGTAGACATTGAACACCTGAAAATAAGTTGATCAGGTAATATAACTAATTATGGAGAACCAATTTTAAATCCACATGACAAGACAATCAACAGTTATAAATTTGTCTCACTTTACGTTGTTTTTTTAAAGTAGTTAGTGGAGGTTGATGGACTTTTATTTAGATCAATCAATCATTTTACAAAGTGAGGTATATCTTTACTCAAGACATCCATAGAAATAAGCATATGTTTACAAACATATTCTCTCAATCATTATCACGCTGTCACCACTGACCAATCATTTGTAGCAACAGCCATACTAAACATAACACTGTACCTCACTGATGACCATAACACTCAGCAATGATAACAGATAATTGAAAATCTCATTCTAATAGAATCCTAAAGTTGAAAGAAAACGGAATAAAATAGATGTTCATTTACTCACTGCGACTGTCTGCGACGTCAGCCATTCATGCCGTAATGCTTCAGTGATAGGAAACGCAACTCCGACGAGAATAACAGTGATGCCATATAACATACTGAGGAGCATAGTCCATGCAAAGCTGGAACAACATGGCCAAAACATTTCATGAAATAGTTATTATCCCTATGTCAAAATTGTCAATAACTATTATCGCAATTAGCGAAATATGTAATGGTGAATTGAATCGATAATGTTAGCTCCCGACTTCAAGACTGATGTGCGTCTCACCGCCATTCTTTCATATTTATGTCATTTTCTCTTATGGTAATCACTGACAAATGTGTTAATGATACAAAGGTCCCATTGTATCAAGTAATGTACAAGGCAGTGTTGATGCAAGTACAAAAATATGCCGAAAGACATAAAAAATATATGGTGCTACGATGTTGGTGATATCCAGGTCAGACCATATACCCATATATCCTCTGGGTTTCTCTGT
Source organism: Platynereis dumerilii (assembly GCA_026936325.1). NCBI lineage: Eukaryota > Metazoa > Annelida > Polychaeta > Phyllodocida > Nereididae > Platynereis > Platynereis dumerilii. Next base: position 9,124,194 of record JAPTHN010000016.1, on the reverse strand, counting down.
GATTGTGATCAGCATTTGATTTAGATTATGCATGCTAATCTGAAGAAAGGAAAGGGTGTTTATGTGATTATAATAAGAAGAGATAATATCTTATAATAGCAAATGGATATGCGCCTGTCAGAATCAAAGTGTTGACATATAGAGGTCCTCCTCCGCAATATAAAAGAAGGCATAAAAAAGGTCTTGTAATCATTAGCATTTTGCAAAAAAGAGCTTGTATACACTGGACAGCTGACAGATCTGAAAAAGTCAAACTTGACAGTGACATTGGCCATGGTCACACTTTGTTTTCCTCACGTGTGACCGTATAGAATCTTGCACGAAGGCAAAGCGAATATCTGACAACCTGACCTTGAAGGTTATGTCGGAGGCACACACTGTCTGTACGCAAGGACCTATATGCAATGGGTTCTGAAATCAGTTTGGAAAGTATTCTATCAAACACTGCCGGTATCAAATGTTTTGAGTATATGTTGTGTAATGCTTTGTTAGAGTAAAAAAATAGTTATGAATCTTATTTCAAAACTTGATTGGACGGTTAAAGGTCACTAATCTGCATTCAATTGGTCAGCCAATGTTAGGAAGGGACGTCATGACACAGGATCTGGTAAGTATACAACGCATGGTGCAGCCCTATAATGCGGGTTTTTTTGGTGCTCTTCCGGATGATGTAAGGAAGAGGGACACAACACCATGTTTCTAAAGACTAGAAGAAAGTAGCAAATAAATTAATATTATCAGAATCACTTGATTATTGGGTCATAGGGTTTTAAGTCCAGAATAATATTATTAATGCACTGATGAGGCTGAAAAGTCAGACATGGGCTAAAGAGGAGAAGGAGGTGAACTCTTGACATAGGACGGGCTCTCAGACTCACTTGGAAAAATTTGAATCAAGTAATTTTGATTTATTAATAGTACAATGATGAATGTAATGTATGACTTTTATTTTATTTTACAAGACTTTTGGTCGTTTTTCAAAAAACATTTTTCCAAACTTGACGCAAGTTGCTTAATCGGATTAGACCTCGCAATGCTGATTTCAACCTGACAGCTTTCCATCTCAGAGCTCTTTAATTGCGGATTAGCGGCCCACTGTTTAACTTTTTAACTTCCAAATGTGCTTTGCACGTCGTTGACAGTTACTGTTAATCTTCTGTTACTCATTTATATCTTACATAAGCCTGTAGTTTGTTTATTGACACCGATGCTGCTAGTCATTTGAGAAATGTTGAAAGTACTAATAAAATGTAACTGACGCAAACAAATCATTAAAAACATGTTAAGCCAGTGACATAATAAGTCCGAATTGAACATTCATTCAGAAACTGTATGGGCCGCCAATCTCAAAAGATCTATAATGCCTGGCTGCTACAAAACGTTCAGTAAATAATCATTTTATATGCTGAAGCAATTCCAATGCTTTTCAGTATGTCACTGTATGGGTCAAAATTTGGTAAGTCTGAAATTCTTGTCTCCGGTGTTTAACAGTAATTCATGATGACAGAAAGGCACACGCAGGACTTCTTGATGTCATTTGTCATAGACAAGGATATCAACAAAACTTCTGACACAAAAAATATGTGGAAGGTTATTTTTATCTCATCCAAAAATAGCATTGAAGTGGCCAACCCCCCTGAAAATGGCCTGTCTCCACCAACATTTTCTTTGAAAGATTGCATCACAAAAACTTGTACAGGATCCTGATTCAATTAAACTCTTCCATACATGGAGACTTGACTATCACTCTTCTAAAATATAGCTTCCAATTTCTGAAATAATATCCTGTATAAGAGCAGGAGGTTGTTGTGTCAATGTCTCCAATATTGCGTCATTAGCATCACAACAGTTTGGTTTCTTAATAAAAATGAAAGGGACGCACATTCTGTGAGAAAACCTTGTGTGTGATGTTGTCTGAGAACCCAAGAAAATAACTGCGCTACCTGTAGCTCTGTATCATTTATGCAAACCAAAATATTTGAGTATTTCTGTTGGCATGTCGGTTGTCCTATCTTAATTTGTCATTAGCAAACGCCTTGCTGCTCTATTATGACTGCATATTTCTGGACCAGAATCAATGTGAACATGCTTCTGGTGTTCGTAAGATCATTGCATGAACAAATTGCGAGATTGCCAGTTTTGCACTGGTCCCTACAAAGATTTTTATCTTAATTATCATTAGCATCATGCCATCATTAGCATCACAACAATAAATGGCTTCTTTCCTTTACCTCACTAAAATTCTGTTGCAGGTGACAGGAGTTGAAATTGTGTTCAATATATTATCAATTAATGTTTTAACAAAATATTACACCGAATTTTTGCATTTTCCTTGCATCTGACATGCTTAGTATGAATTTTGACGCTTTTCTGAGATTACTAATCAAATACGGGTGTCAGTGACATTTTACCATTGTCTAGCACCTGAAATATGGTTCAGCGAAGACATTGGGCACTGGAGGGGTAGTGGAGATCATCTTTGTTATTCAGAATCCGAACTATTGGTGAAAAGAGTATTTTTGTTTCTGTTTTGTAAATTTATAGTTCAAGAAAATGTTCTATCTTAATAAGTATTGGTCGTAGAGACCTGAAATTTAGCTCAATGTTTGCAGAATAGCCACTTTCCCATACGTTGGTAATACATTCTTCAGCTCTAATTGGTGCGGATTTCAAGTTATAGGCATGATGCTAATGACACACATATTCGGTATTTAATTGACCAAAATGCATTATCTCAAAAATAATTGGTGCTAGAGACCTGGAATTTGGCCTAAAATGTGCAAGCTATCTGCCTAATCATTGGTAATAGATTATTTAGCCCTAAGTGGTCGGGATTTTTTTAGTTTTAAGTGTGATTTTAATGCCAGTCAAAAAACATCACAGTTGTATTTATCACCTCATTACAGATCAGCAGAGCATTTGGGACCCTTGGACATGACATTGCAGTGATAGCTGATTGTTTGACCTACCTAATGCCAACATTAAAAGGCATTTCTGGACCAAAAAAATTTTCAAATTTTTTACAGCTGAAATTTCAAGGTTTTTCAAATTTTGACCCGTATGTGACTTCGTTTGCATCACTTCCCATTCGGCTCCAGGCGGTTTCGTCGGCTTTCAGCTTGGCAGATCGGCTGGTGCCTTTGGCGCCAAATGCACAATCGAGGGAAAACAGCATGTCGGGGCAGATTTGACGAAGGAGATTGTGTGTTGCCGTATATTTTGCACGAACTACTACTCAAAGAAACTCATGGATAAACAAACGCATGACATCTTTTTAGCCAGTTGAGTTGGATACCTTTTCATTCTCTGAGCTACATTTTTATCAGTAACTTTTAGATCCCTACCTCCATTTAGGATTTAACTGACAAAATGCATTTTGGAACCTTCAAAAATAAATGTCTAACCATAGGCGTACGGAATAGTAGGGTCTGTCAATTTTAAATATTTATGCAAATTCAAAAAGCACTAGTGCCTAAAATGTGCGTTTTGACCTGGAGAATCCAAATCTGTTCTCGAAATGGCGATACGACAATTCTTACCTACTTCAATTTTGGTTCAAAGTTTTAATGTTTTTTTCGTTTTCGACTATTTTTGCCAATCCGCGGTTCTCTATAACTTTGTCAGTTTTTGTCATACAACATTCTAATTGATATGGTTGGACAGCTCACAAAAAGAGCTTCATTTTGCATTCCAACATTAATGGTCTAGGACGATATCTTGACTCCTACTGCTCTTTGGCCTCCATTTTTTAGAAATGAAAATGTTGCAGACAGTCTAATCCCGTCAAAAAAAGGCTTTTGAATGCTTTTTCACTAATAATTGCAGTGATGCCCTTTCTCCAAGTTCCAGAATGACAAAATATAAAAGCTTTTTAATTTTTTACCATGGGAGTGCCTGGCTTGTAAGCGAAGAAGTTGTATTGTTAAAGTAAGTTGAAAACTCATAAAATGTGAGATGGGGTCTGTTGCATTTCATGTCATATCTTCATCAGAACTTATTGCAGGGTAACATGAGCGGTACAAAATGAAAGAAAATATTCTTAGCATTCTCATGGTACCAGTGATGTTGTCCTATTATTAATTCTTATTAAGTTAAGATATAAAATATAACAGCACCTCCCTGATTTGTTTCAATACTTCGGACAAAATGTAGCATTAAAACTTCCAATCTCAAAAAGCAGGATTTCCCATGGTCAACAATTTTTTAATTATTTTTTTGCTTATTCTGGAACTTGGAGGAAGTGCATCACTGCAATTATCAGTGAAAAAAAAATTCAAAAGCCTTTTTTTGACGGGATTAGACTGTCTGCAACATTTTCATTTCTAAAAAATGGAGGCCAAAGAGCAGTAGGAGTCAAGATATCACCCTAGACCATTGATGTTGGTATGCAAAATGAAGCTCTTTTTGTGAGCTTTCCAACCAAGTCAATAAGAATGTTGTATGACAAAAACTGACAAAGTTATAGAGAACCGCGAATTGACTAAAATTGACGAAAACGTAAAAAACATTAAAACTTTGAACCAAAATTGAAGTAGGTAAAAATTGTCGTATCGCCATTTCGAGTACAGATTTGGATTCTCCTGGTCAAATGGCACATTTTAGGCACTAGTGCTTTTTAAATTTGCATAAAAATTAAAAATTGACACACCCTAACGGAACAGGCGTTTCGCGGGGGGACTGTTGCTTTTTTGCCTTGAAGTTTTAACATGGCGTGGATGTGACCAGGGCAGTGGATCTGCCCTGATTGTTCAGGATTTGCCCTGATATATGCCATTTGCAGCCCCCCTGACCCCCTGCGAAATACGCCTATGTGTCTAACTGTCACATCACCCTTGGAAGTCATTCAACAATGGTCATTCAGCAAGTCTCTGACGGATCTTGTCAAATTCTTTAGGCCTAATATGTCAATTTAAAATAGGCCTACATAATTATGTTCAACACACCTTGGTTTTATTAATTTTAAAAACATATACGCAGGGACTACTGATAAGGTACATATAATATCTGTCATGATAAGAAAAACGTCTGTATTATGTTCTGCATATTTAAATTCCATTGATCTTTCAAATAATGTTATTTATGATTGCAAAATGCCTCAGGCTAAGTTAGCTATCACGTAACATTGACATAATATTCTCATGATGCTGACAAGAAACAATAAAATACTGATGTTATGATTCATAAAATGCTTCCTATCTTTGCAATAACCACACAAATGATGGAAATAAAAGACTACGATTGATCACAAATTGCCAGTGAATGAAAGAGTTTTTATTAATTATCTCAATCCCATAAGTGATTTTGAAACTAATAACTTTTTGCAAGGGTAATAAACAATCAGTTACTTGTCACTCAAGATGGAGTAACTTATAGATCTTTGCAGATTAGCGGCCCAAACAGTTTCAAAATCAACTTTCAACTTGGACTTGTGATGTCACTGGCTTAAAAATGTTTTTACAATTTGTTTGTGTCAGTTTATGGTTTAATCAATTGATTCAGTGCGTATCATATCTTGCAGCATAGGTGTCAATAAACTAACTAATTAAATGACTAAAGGTACTCATCTAATAAGAAGATTAGGAAACCAACAGGTAATTGTGAATGACGTAGCAAAGCCAGTTTGCAAATTGAAAAGAAGAAAATAAATTTTTCCAATGGACTGCCAATCTGCAAAGAGCTCTTTTAGAAACAATACTCACTGTGAAATTGGATAAACTGATTGAGCTAAAATGTTTAAGATGGTTGCACATTTCCTTTGAGCTAACGAAGCTTGTTATTGTCAGCTAAGATAATCTGTCAGTCATGTTAACTGTAAGATTTTTCAGTGCTGCATTTTGAAAATGTATTTGAAGATCTGTCAGATCTAATGAAACTTATAATATAATCACCGATTAACAAGATTCAGATTTAGATATCATTGATGTTATATAGGTATTCGAAACACCACAATTAACTGTGTATTTCTGGGAAATGAACATCAGTTTTCCAAATGTGTGAAATGACACACCCAGATTATAAATTATCGTAAAACTAAAGGACTACATTTTCCTGACAAATGGATTATTTCCTGAGAGTGAGGAGTTTTCCTGAAAATCAGCGTCTCTAGAATTGAAATCTGAAGTATGCTTTGAAGTCAAGGAAATGTGAGACACCATCATTTTAAGCAATCCTTGGATTATCACATCATGGCCAAATAACTGAGACATGTTCTATCTTAAACTGTAAGTCTGATGACCTGACCAAATAAAGCTAGTTCAATAATAAAATAATTGGTTGATGAAATAAATATTACTATAACAGAAACCATTTTACCTTTTATCATTGTGTTGAAGTACAAAATCCATCTTCTTTTGAAAATTTGTGATATTTTGAGAATTATGAATCCCTTCCCTGATTGAGGGACCTCCAGTACAATCACATGCTTATCATGATATGATCATTCAGATTGTCAATTCAAAAGGGCCACAATCAATTCAGATTTCACCAATTGACATTTAATGAAGGCAAGGTCATACATTGATAGGACTTTCCTAAACCTGAGTCCAATTGCCTGAGGGCTTCATTTGCATGTAAACTGTTACACTTTGATCTATCGGATGAATCATCTCATTAAATTCATCAGACAAGATATTCATAGATATTTGGCCGCCATTTTCTTGGATAGGAATGTCAATTCAGCAAGTAAATTGGTGTTTATTAAACAAATACAGGAGTGTATCTGAGAGAGGTATATGCATCCTTGTACTAGGCATGTAGGTAGGCAGGCAGACAGGAAGGCATTGGAATGTAGGAAGGTAGGTAGTAGGTAGGTTAGGGTGCTCTAAAATTGTATGCAGAAAATGAAATCTCCTTAAACGCCTTATTTGAAAGTGAAACTTTATATATGCAAAGAATAAAATCTCCTTAAAGTGAAAATGTATAACCACATTGGCAAAACAAACACATGCAGAATTTTTGCCAAATCAATTAATATTTAGAGGTTGAACTAAGCAGTTGAAATTTATAATAGACATATTGTATTTCCCCTTTCCACAACTGAAAAACTAGCAGATTTATCTGAAGAGAATATATTTTCTGTTCTCTTTGGTATGTTGGCCTACATATGATTCATTTGGTAAGTATAATTTGGGAGGTTATTTTCGATTAATTATTATTACCTGGTGAAAGATGACCCGATTTTTTTAGGAAATCCATCCTGATCTGCTATGATACTTTAAGAGTCAAAAATAATATTACTCCTGAATAATTGCATGGGTACCCTAAACATACTCAAAAAATATCATTAGATCAAAATAATCAACCACCATTGCAAGATTTGTAAACAGAGATGATTTAAAATGTTCCAGTGGCAATCGGTAATAACATGAAATACTTCATTGGCTAATTTGGCATTGTGCAACCTCTATTAAAATAGTAAACATTTGGCTGAAACGTTGACACACCTTCTATCCACATGAGATCACAGAGATTGCAAGCTTCATATAAGCAGTACCCCATAAGCATATGGAGTACTGATATAAGGGAAATTTAGAAGAAACCTAACATACCCTAGTGTACACAGAAGCTTTTTATGGACACCAGCTAATGTCCGTTTTGTCTGTTGCATGTAAGGCTTTTGTACACCCTGCACATAAATATGGGATACTTTTTTTGGAAAAAGGTGTCAATCAAAGTAAATTTCAGAGTGTGAATGTAAGCAAGGTCCATTATACAGGTCAAGTCATCTTCTCTAATCAGTCTATGAAAGACTCAACTACATTTTTTGCAAGAATTGTTAATTTTTGGTTGAATGCATCTCACCTCAGAAAACGCCCTAAATATCCATATTTCGTGCTGCTGTAACTTTTCTTGGGGTTAACGCTGCAGCATGCATTTTAAACGACAGCATGTTCTTTATTCCCTTTAGCGGTCATTGGAAGTAGTATACCATTGAATCGGACCATCATGTGCTCCAACAAAGTTGCTAAAGTCGTTTATTAATTCCAATGGAGAATGTTGAAGTATTCCATATTTATGAGCAATTGTGTATAAAAGTGAAAAGATTCCTTGTATACACTTAACCATTTTAAACCCCAAATTTTAGTGGAAAATACATACCACAGATCGTTCTTCCGTTGCGCTTCCCTCTCCCTCATCGTGGCCGATTCCGTGGACTCTTGGAAAATGAGGGATACAACCGTTCTGCCGGTGCTATTATTTCGCCTCCTCAATACGTTCTCATCATTAGTGACCCCTTTATTGTTACCAACTGAATTATCATATTTTTCAGGTTCATGAGTGTCAGGTTCAGGGGGTCTGGTCAGGTGTCCAGTGTTGATGACATTCTCATGTTGTTCTGGAGCATCCATACTGGTGGCTAATTGAGATGCAGAAAGTTCACAGTTTAATTGGTTACCAGGGGCTGGATCAACCCCAGGTTTCATTATAATGAATGTAAGTATTGTGTGATTTGAGCTGCAATTGTAGTTCTATGCCATTTCAAACAGTTTGATGTAGTTTGTATATATTCCCATATAATGTAATATAATGTAATCCGATTTTCACAGGAATATGAACATTTAGTAAAAATTACCATTCATCAAGTTCGAAATTTCATTTTTTGGTTTGCAATTTGATTTCCCTCCCACAATAGTAGCAAAGGTGTGTCTAACATGAATTATCAAATGTCAATTGCAGAAGTAGCTCAATTCTAAAATAATAGAGAGAAAAGTGAAGTAATCCATAACAATTGTGCATCAAAAGTCAATAAAATTAATGAAACCGTCTTTGTTCTTTGTAAGTTCCAGAAGTGCTTCAACATCCTTGGTGTTCGAATTCCAAATGGTGTATGAAACTTAGCAAACCTGAGATATACTTGAGTCTTCTGTAACTGTGTATAAGTTGTTACTTCAGCTGGGAATGCACAGAGAAGAGCACAGTCCAATTTGTTTTTTGTGTTTCTTGAAAAAAATCTTCAGAAAGTTTGAACCCAACCTCCTGCAGTGAAAGTTTCATTAGATATCCATATATTTTAGTAACAAATGAGAATTTTACAATTTTCCCATTATTTTTAACAATTATACAAATAATTGCCAGGATTTTTCTGCAATACCAAGTCCTGCACCAGTACATTCATAGTTAATAACTATTTTGTACTAACCATGTACATGTTCTTTTTGAAAGTGCAACTTACGTGTACATAAATTTAGCACTACATCCATAACAATTATGATACTTTGTATTTAGTACATCTTTCAAGTAGTGAAAAAATCCTGTTGAGACCAACACAAATTGCTTACACTACCTATTGTCCAATTCAGACGTATAATAGTTAAAAACTATATATAAATACATAATGCACTCAAATATAATCCTTCATGGATACCAGTTATGTTCAAATGGTGTACATGCAGCAGCTATGAATCAGATGTCTCATTTCTCCTTCCTATGTTCTCCATTTGATAGTCTTTTCAAGATGTGTTCCCATGTGCTAATGAATGAACAAGCTGGCAGACTGCATATTAATAGGGGGGATTTAATTCTCCACTGCACTTGGCTCCTGGAGACGGTTTAATTCAATTCAACGCATAATTCAATTCAGAGTATAACTCGATTCAGTGTATGAGAATTTATAAATCAAGTTTGAATCAAATATTCATAATTAGAGTGGGTCGGGGCAAGAAGCCCGGGGTCACCGGATGGACAAACAATTTTCCACAGTTATTAAAATACTCGATGGCAATGTACTGTGCCGAGGGTAAAAATTATTGCAAGCTGAGGGTGCAACCAACTGATCGAGCTACCCTCCCTCCATCTAAATTGTCTTCTGATTCTGAGGCTACGTATTACACTTTAGAAGCTTATATAAACAGCAAACTTTATGATCACAGGAACTAATAAGCTTTTTTAAAACGCATGATATAAAATATTTTAAAAGGTTGATCACTATTTTTGGAATGTAAACACAGTATTTAACACACCTATTTTGATTGTGTCATATTCATGCAAAAAAGGTTGTGTTGTTTACTCAAGAATTCTCAACATAATGATGAAAATATCCTGGTCCTAAATAACCAATCACCGTGATACTCAGGACATGATTATCAGTGGTGGATCCAGACAAGCACATCTAGGGGGGGCCTGGGCGTGTTTTGGCATTCGAGGACCCGCGTTATCGCGTATTTTCTTCAAAATACTACAGTATTATTAATCTCAGGGGTCTAGGGGGGGCCGGGCCCCTCAGGCCCCCCCCCTGTATCCGCCACTGATTATATATATAGGATTTTATTGACATAAAAAAAATCATCAAACAAATACGTGTATATACTTTGGGTTAGTTACATAGCTATTTTTAGGTCACAAGTTGTCTGGCTTCAAGGAGCTGACAGTGGAGGGAGCAGGAGTGTCAGGATGGGGGCTAGGAAGTTGGGTGATCATATTCTGTCCTATCCAATCCCATCCCAGGCAGCATGATCAATCATTGATCATCCATCTACCTGAAGCAGCATGGTCTAAAAATAGCTCACCTGATCACCTGCACTTTCCTGCAGTGCCTCTGGTGGCACTTGTACCGGTAGTTTAAAAATAGCACGCCATGCATGCATAGGGTCCTCGGTTTATTCCATAATTTGTACCACATTAATTTTCTATTGAGTTATGTATAAAAAAAGGGAAGTTTAAATTCCACGAAACTGCATTTTCTTCTGTTTTCTATATGTAAACATTTTATTGTTTATTTATTGAGCAAGAATCCCCACTAAATTTCAAACACTTTGACATAAAATTCCTAAGAAAATATTTATCAAAACTAAATAAGCCACAATTAGATATTATAAGAAAGTTACTTTGTTTTGTCTTTATTTATTAAATGAACCTGCATGCAACTGTGGTAATGTGGTGTGCTGTCACTATGCACAAGAGGGCAGCACAGTCAACCATTCAGAACCAGTTTTTGGGTGAAGAGTTGACAGCTATCAGAAGAAGTACGTTGAATGAAAGTCAATTAAAGCATTGAGAAGCACAATATTGTAGCCAGGGAAGCAGACGTACCACTTTAATCACAAGGGTACATTAGTTCGGGTTTTCATTTTGTATGTGAAATGTTTTTGTGTACACACCAACTTTGCCTGTTAACAGGAAATGAATCTGACGAAATGGTCTTGGAATGAATTCCAAGGACCCAAAAACTGTATTATAGTCACTCACCAGTGTGTCCTTGTTAGCTCAGTTGGTAGATAGGACTGTTGCCAGCTCAATCAAATAGGTTTGGAATATTGTCAGTTCAACTCCTCAATTATTATTTATTATTTTAAAATAAAATGTAAAATATCAACTTCAAGTTTTTAAGCATACTTTTTTTTCCTCACAAACAAATTTATTTAAGTTTCTTTATGGTAATTTTGACACATTCATTGCAATTTGACTATGAAAGTACTATATCTCAGTGGATTTGGCTGCCAAACCCCCTCCCCTCCAACAGTCATTGAACTTGGCAAATAGTTCATTTAGTCCACAGTTACTGTTCAGGCACAAAAAGGACGACTGGGCCAACGGATTGCTGGCCCTTTGACAAAGAGTGATTTTGGTAGTTCAAGACTTTGGGAAAAGGTCAGGGAACTATTCATCAAGCCTTTTTGGCCCAGATCAAGCCTTTGGACAAAGTATGTCCAATCACTTCATCGGGAAAGCAAGCCTTTCGGCTAATGCTAGATTCTCACGGCAGTAGTTAAGTGTCGGCGAAGCTGTCTAGGTGCCTGGAAGCCACATTTCGGCGATTCAAGCAATTTTTGAAGCCTTATATAATCAATTAAAGGTTATACATCGTCGTGGGTGGATCCTAGGACGACGAGGCACTCGTTTTCTACGCCGAATTGCTCGTAATTACAACCGTAGCAACCCCCAAAGGGGAGCAGGACTGTTTCGGCGAGTTGTGCAGGAGCTTCGTTGAAGTTCCATTGCTTCCATGTTAAAGTGGCATCGCCCAAGTAGGCTCTAGCATCGCCCAAGCAGGCTCTAGCATCGCCCAAGCAACTGACAAATACTCTATTACGCCCAAGCAAACAGCTGTTTCAGTGAGGCAAACATCTGTTACGGCGTTTCAACAGAATATTTGCGTAGGCGAGTTGTGCTGTTGCTGTTGACTCAATGATAAAGTAGCCTCGCCCAAGCAGTCTCTAGCCTCGCCCAAGCAATCTGTACCTTCGCCCAAGCAATCTGTACCTTCGCCCAAGCACTTTGGGGGTCTTTCAGGTCTTTTGCATCACTTCTTGCTTCGTCAAGATTCAACAGGTTGAATCTTTGGTGAAGCAAATTCTTGCTTCACCAACCTGTCACGTGATTTCTAGGAACTTTTGGTGAGGAAGTTTAAGATGCGCCATAGACGAAATTATCGTCGCCGAACTGTTGAAAGTAGTTTAATCATCTCCTACTTTCCTGGAAAAGTAAGAATCCCCACGGCAAGAAAGCCCTGATACGTCTTTGTGTGAACTAGGCATAAGTCTTTTGGCCTAGCCTTTAAAAGATGCCCTATCGCTTGATAGGGAAGCCCTTTTGGCTAATTTTTAAAATTCTAAAAGCCTTGCCAGAAAGCAGAGACACGCGAAACCCAGCTAAAGACATGGTGGACCATGCAGGAAAGCTGCTTGCAAGTTTTCATAACTGAATGATCAGTAGTTTTGCTGGAGTAGCGCGAGAGGTCCATGAATTAATAGTATGATGCCAATATGGTTGACTAAGGCCGCCCAATCAAGTGATCGGGCAGGTCAAGCCTATTGGGTGTAACAATCTTCTTTTCCTTACCAAGCAGAAAATTATGAGACATGACTCTTTCCCTCTCAGGACTGCTCACTACCAAATTTCCATCGGCCAGTACTAAAATAAATTATGTTTTCACAAGAAAGAAGTAAAAAAAGAAGTAGGGGGGGGGAATTCATATTGTTGGGCAAAAAACGTTGGGGCGGGGTCATCCCCCACCAAATTACACCCCTGATTCCAAGTGCAATGTGAAATTGAAGAACAACAACATAGAAACCTTTCCAGGCATAAGAAAATTTTCGAAGAAATACTTTCAACTGCTGTCAACCTTCATGGAAGCCATCCAACAAGTTTGACCTGCTTGGAAAAACATGCTTAAGGGCTAGTGATGTCAAAACCAGAGCAATCATGGTGACACAGGCCATTGTGGCATCGTCATAGCATAACTGGGCAATATAGAGCACAGGTGGATTACTGGTGACCCAGCAGCTCAGAGTTATGACGAATAGAGCCAAAAACTTCCAAAAGAAGAATGCCAAACAATGTTCGAATTATCAATCAGAACATCTTTTGGTATTTTTGTACAAAAAATGGAAAGTGAAAGTTACAATGCTTCAACCTAACGTTAGAGCTCTTTGCAGATTGGCGGTCCACTGGAAAAATTTATTTTCTTATTTTCAATTTGCAAACTGGCTTTGCCATATCATTGACAGTTTTTGGTCTCCTAATCTTCTTATTTGATTAAGTACGTTAAGTCATTTAATTAGTTTGTTTATTGTCACGTATGATACGAGATATGATAAGCACTTAATCAACTGATTAACCGTAACTCTCACAAACAAAACATATTTAAGCCAGTGACATCACACGACCAAGTTTAAAGTTTATTCTTAAACTGTTTTGACCGCTAATCAGCAAACAGCTCTAATACAATTAAAATTTAAAAAACTACCATGTAAATTGTAAAGTTTCTGTAATAAGTAAGTGCACCCTGTATGTTACCGGAGGGATTCCCTGAATTAAGAGTGAATACTGTGCATTAGAGCATCTATAGGCGTACGGCGAGCACGATTTGGGGGGGGGGGGGGCGGGCGACATTTACAAGAATTTCAAGATATAGTTTTAGTACCATTTCAAATTAAATTGGCTAGAAATAATTAATTTTCAATGTTGAATGAACTGATCCTTCAATAACTGACACAAACAAGATTATTAAAACATTTTTAAGTCAGTGATATCACAAAAACAAGTTGAATGTAAATTTGAAACTGGTTGGACCGATAATCTGCAAAGCTCTCTAATGATATCATATCCCTATACACCACATTTGACAAAGGTGCAAGCTCCTATTCATTTTCATTCATTTTACTATTCAAGCATCCTCACTCATCAGTTCATAAATCTTTGCAATTCTCACCTGATTTCTTTTTAACCAAACAATCTAGCTTTTAGAAGTGCTTTCAAAAGAATAAAACCAGTCTTGGAAAGAATCTCTGAAAGTCACCCCCCCCCCTCCTCTGGCTCCCTCCCTATCCTAATTTCTGGAAAATTATCTGACTATAGGCCTAGGGCAGATTTCACGAAAAAGCTGCAAAATGACCTACCACAACTTGTCCACAAGTTACATTAGCACAATACTGATAAGGCCAGACATAATCGATTCGTAGATTCTCAGATTTTCTCAGGGTGCTTCTTCTGAGGATAGCTGGCAGGACAAAAAAAAAGCTGAAATCTAAATATTTTATTGTGTCAATCCATGAAATAAAATCATGGGTACACAATCTTTTCTGATGGATTGGTAGGTCAGAGTAGCTTAAAATATGTGTTTTTTAACATAATTTTTATGTACAAATTTTGCTAATGTAACACTATGAAATGGACGGATGCAAAATTGCAAATAAAGAAAAAGGTACCACACCAAGTTGTTTATGTTTTTGGTGATGTATATGGGCAAATAAGACACGTTTTTCAATAAAATATTATAATTTCATGTTTGAAATTGGCATAAGTGGCGAGAAAACAGAAAAATGTCCATGTAAAAGTTGCTAATGTAACCTCAGTGTCCTGAGACGGAATCGAGTTACATTAGCAGTCTTTTTTTATTTTTCATTTTTTTTCAAGTTTTGTTATGATCAAGACAATTAAAAATGGTTCCAAAATAATTTTCAAGATGTTTTTTATCAATCACATACCATTACATTTTCCTGGATTGGTTTTAGCAGATTCCACAGAGTGCCAAAGTATAAGCATGTCTGATCACTAGTAAGTTTGGTCGTCCAAAAGTGTCCTCATGAGGCGTAAAAAAAATGTTTTTTTTAAGAAGAAAAAGCTACATATTTGAGGAATATTTTATTGATATTTATTCATTACCTCACAGATGTACTTAGTAATAGGTTTACTTGCTACAGGAAGCAACAGAGAGATAACAAAAGGGTTGGAAAGTTTAAGGTACCTTTTAAGAGCACTTTTCGTGAAATCTGCCCTAGATACACAGAAATGCATATGCAGTATTCCAGTGCAGGTACACGTGTAAGATGTGTACGTGTACAGGCTTCAGTGGTATTGGCCAATAATTTACAAAGTGATCTACTCGGTTGATATAAATGGCAGACCTCTTTTTGGAAAGCTGGGAGGTTTCTCTATCTCCGGAAAGGATGTATTTCCTAATCAAAATATTTTTTTATATTTTTCTTTCTTTCCATCTTTATAACTATGCCTTTCTATTTCTTTCTTCCCTCCCTTCTTCCCTCCTTTCTTCCATCCTTTCCTTCTTCCTAAATCCTTCTTCTTCCCTTCTTTCTTCTTCCTTTGAGCTGTGCTGGGTGCTCCAGTGTGACCTGACCTTTCTCAGAGCATATCTGGTGACTGTCATGCTCAGAGCTTTCCCAAAAAAACTCAATGAAAAATAATAATGATAACGTATTTGATGCCCAATGCCCAAGCATATAGTAGTAGTAAACAGGACGTTTTGGGGTTTGGTTAAACAAATAAAGCTGTGCTGGGTGCACTGAGCATTCTTAACACTTTCTGGAAACTGCATGTGTGAAAAAAAAATAATCAAGGAACAAAATATTTTACGCCTGTACATCATACAGTACTGTAGTTAGAAGGTGTTTTAGAAAATGCAACTACAGGATACTCTGATCTGGACGACATTTTCGGAAAAGAAATGCAATGATGTTGTGAAAGGATGCTGGTATATAAGATGGATAGAACCATGAGCAAGGCTTCATACTCGCTGAGTAAATTCTCCAGTCACCATGATGATGGGTGGTTGGAAGATTCTGTTCGCTTTTGCATTCGCCTTGGTACCAGCTAGGTAAGTATTTTAAATACGTGTATTAAGAGGAAAAAATGTAATGTAGATGGAATAGATAGAATAGATAGAATAGAAGGAAAGAAAGATAGAAAGATAGATGGATATATATTTAGAAATATGCAGATGGCTAGATGGCTAGATGGATAGAAAAGAAAGTTCCGATCAAGTTATTTGTTATGGACCGTTCTACTACTTGAGGTGACTGCATGGGTGAAATTTTCAATGTACAAATTTCAGGTATTTCACTATGTACAATCGTATTTCGAAAATATCACAACCATCAGAATTGTAAATCACTTTTCTATAATAGGCTATACATGGAAATGAAAAGTCAGTGCTTTCCAGCACAGCCTAATTTTTTTAGACCAATCCAGAAATCTGGGTGTGTAAATAATCATACAATTTATTGACAGTACTTATATAAATAAGTTTTACCCCTGTGCTGAAATCATGCTAGGTCCTCAAACTGAGCTATTCCGACGACCTGGAATTTCAGTAGACAAGGGACAGGCTTATTTTTCATGATGGGTATCATAACTTTAATTACTGAACTGATATTTAGTTTTTATTATTGCCAAAAGTAAAAATAACGTGCAAGCACTTTAACAGCTGCTTGTAGATAGACTACATACCTATCTGGCCATCTATATATCTATCTATCTATCTATCTATCTATCTATCTATCTATCTATCTAACTATCTAACTATCTATATTTGTCTATATATCTCCCTTCCTTTCATGCTTCCTTCTTTCCTTCATTCCTTCCTTCTTTCCTTCCTTCCTTACTTCATTCCTTCCTTCCCTCTTTCATTCCTTTCTCCTTCTCTTCTTTTATTGGTTTAAGCTTTTTAATGAATTTGTAAACTATCCCCCTGGCTGGCACTTGGCAGCTGCCATCACTGCAGCAGAACATTTAAAATTCGCGGGAAAAATGTACATTTTAGTTTAGGAAATAAAAATTTATTGTCACAGAAGTTGACCAAAAGTTGATGGAAGCAAGATAATATTCTATTCAGACTGCATGCCAAGTTTTAATGACATAGGTGAAACAGCACGACCAGGGCAGTTGTCATAAGTTTTCCTGAAACTCCTCTCGTAATACAGGCTGCAAGCAGCTGTAAAAATGATAAAAGAAGATGAGGTAAGCTTCGGTTAAATTTTGTCGAAAATATTAGGCTGGGCTGGGTGCACTATGCTTTTGTTTCCATGGTAACAGAAAAGTAATTAAAACTCGTCCAAAAAGTATATTTAAAAAAAGATAGATGGCAAAAATACCCGAAATTTGTTGTGTGAACATTTTATTCAGTTGCTTGAAAATGAAAGGTCTGCCAAAAAAACTTGTTTGAACTTTCTGATCCCCCCTCATAGATGATTAAAGTGAATGATTAAATAAATTCTTGTTTATATTTTCCAGTGGCATTGGCACAAACAGTGGCATTTTAGTTCGAGTGAGTCAGGAGGGTCTTTCATATGGTAAGTTCCATTGAATAATAATAATATTTTTATTACTTTTAATTTTATATAAATTATATATTTTTCCTTGCATCCTGCTAAACAATTGCAACAAATAAAGTATGAAGTCATTTCTTTGAATGCATTTAGGAGTTATCTGATCTGTTAATGCATTATGGAATTAGAGTGGTTTATGTCAGTTTAACAACGACTGTACAATCGATGTGCCCCTTCATACAGGTACATGTATATAATCAACTCTATATGCTGTATAGCATGATATTGATTGTTATTTTGGAAATGTTGTAAAATTGAAACTCTATTGCTTGTTCTAAGGGTAGTGTTGGCCTGATATTGCTATGTTTTTGTATACTGTACATTTAACATCACCATATTTAAATAATTTTACTGTATTGGAAGTGTATTGAACATATGCAATTGTGAGACGGGTTTATATATAATCATTAAATGTAACATGCCTAATAGATGACCAAAAGCCGAAAAATCGCTTCAGCAACTTCATTTTTAGATTTTACACAAAACTTCGAAAATTTGGGTTTCACTGATTTTGAAACACAGCAAAGAAAATGATCGAGTTTCATGCCTTTTGAACTATGTTATTTTTCCACAATAGCCCTACCTATGTGATTAAATTAGGTCCCCATGTGTTGTATTTCATTTTGGATAATAGTATATAGCAACTTTTCTTAACTGTGAAATGATTTTCTGTTAATATTTGTAAATTTTTGTTTTCTTTTCGATTGGCCAGCCAGATAAGCATTGCTTTCCTGGTCTCAATAGGGATACATACATACATACATTTTTCATTTCAGCTGCACAAAAGGCAGTTGATTACCTGTATAACAAATTCAGATATGCAAGCATTCCTGACCTTAGCGGCTCTAGTACGGTCACTTACAGTTTGTCCAGGTAAGTCATTGAAATCTCAACCGTCTTCGAAAATAACTTACAGCTCTCGCAATTGCTCTGAAGAAATCAATTTTTTTCATAGTGTGGACCTATGATGTCAAAGCTGGAAACTCCACTGGAACCTATACAACTTAGGTGCAAGCTATGATCTCATAGGTCAAACTGGCCAATAGCATTTCATGTAGACAACTTCATCATAGCCTTGCAATTATGTCATGGCCTGATGAGCCAATGATACCACTGCAAAAACACAGGTGTTAAGTGGGAGGGGGGATTGCTTATTATTTTGTGATACCAAAAGTGCCTGAAATTCAACCAAGCATGGTCTGGAAATTAATCACAGTTGTTCACAAGCATGCTTCTGATCTAAATTGGATTTGATACGGAGCTGTCAAGTTAAGCATTTTGTTTACTGTTTGCAGTTTTGTTGGCCACCCATTTCAGTGTAAAACTACCAAGAATTACTTTAATCCGATATTGTTTTATTGGTTACCACAGTTCACAGGAGTTCATATGCAGACATAAGGATCAATTGACAGCTTTTGAGCAGAGCGCCCCCTCCCCAGGAGTGGTCAAACCTTGCACCTGAGTTGTTGTGATATTATTGGCCACTCTGGCAATGATGTAACTGCAAGGCTATGATGAAACTGTCCACAATCGATGCTATTTGCCAAATTGACCTATGGCATCATAGATTGCACCAATTTTGCATATCCTCCAGTGCTGGGCAATGGAGTATCCACCTATGACATCATAGGTCCAGTCTGGCACTGAGAAAAAAAAACTGATTTCTTCAGATCAATTGCTAGAGCTGTAAGTGTGTGCAATGCGAAGCACATTGTGCATTTTGATGCACGTTGTGAAGTGAGGGTTCCCACAGTCATGGAAAGTCACGGGAAAGTCATGGAAAAAAATAGTGGTCATGGAAAGTCCCCGAAAAGTCATGGAAAATCAAAATATTTTGAAAAATTTACGTTTTGACTACGGTTCGCGCTAAAATTTAACACATTTGGGAGCTTATGGTAGTCGTACAGATGATTGGATGGCCGGACAGTGAACGATGGCCATCGCGTGAATTCATTTCGAGGTGAATCTCGACCTCAATGAGTAAGACAATAGTCATGGAAAATCCTAAATTTGGTCATGGAAAGTCATGGAAAAGTCATGGAATTCCCGTTGTAAGATTTTGTGGGAACCCTGGAAGTGCAGTGTGAAGCAGACAATTTTTAAGTATTAAAGTTGTGGGGAATTTGCATATACCAGCCCCAGCAAAATCCTCATCACTGAGATTTGCCCGATCAGTAACTGACCCTTGATTCTAAATTTTACATAAAATTTCAAAATGATGAAAGATTGTTTTATATGGTCAACTTGAAGGATTTGAAGAAAAAAACATACACACTTGAAGAACATCATGTTTATTCACCATTTTTCTGAAATTGCAAATTTGCTGCCAACTCTTGTAAGATATTTGATTTATTCAATATGTGCATATTGTTTCATCCTAACATTCCTCATCTACACTCTAAAAAATGTCGGGACAAAATTGGTTTTTTAGATTCAAAATGGTTTTTTGAAAAAAAAATCCATGTTGGTTTTTTGCATTGAAATTTGGTTTTTCAAAAAACCATTTTGAATCTAAAAAACCAATTTTGTCTGAAATTGTTTAGAGTGTAGATCAGTATCATCAGGTCTTAGGATACCCTGATAAATGTTGTACCTTGTATTTTATAGGATGAGGATCGATACCTTCAGCAGACCTGAATTTAACCTCAACATTGATGAAGGGAAGGGCATATCTCCTGATCTTAAAATAGCAAATCTTGGACTCTCAGGACGATTTTGGTTCAGATACTGGCTTTGGTGGGTTGTGTAAGTATTGCAAAAGGAATATTACATGTATGATATATATTTTTACCAGGGTGCATGATACAGAAAGTAATGGTTTGAATAATATCATGTATAGAATGTAATGTGGGAAAATGTTTCTATTGTTTTGCAGCCTGTATAAAGGGGAAAAGATAAATTATTTTTCTATGAAATGTGACAAAAAGTGTATTTGTTATCTTTCCAGCCCCATCAGCAAGAGTGGATCTTTCTCAGTGTCGGCACGCCGAAGTAATGCCAACGCCAGGTTCGGAGTAGGTCAGTGCTGATTTAAACAATATTCTTGAACATTCGGGGTGCCTAGATTGCATGCAAAAATTAATATAATATCCAGAAATCCACAATTTGAATCTCAAAACTAATGACCACATCACTAATAAGGGGGCAGCAATTACAACTTAAGGGCTGGGGGTGGGGCGGTTTGGAGTTGGGTTTTAAATTATTCCTTGAGTAGTTTTAAAATAAATTCTTTCTGGACAGTCTTGAAATAAACGAAACCCTTGTGAGCAGTCTCTAGGCCTGTAGATTGTTATTTTAGCAGTTTATTCATGAATTCATTTGTGACAAACTATCACCTGTTTTACAAACTTTCAAGCAGTACTGTAACTACACATTGAGAAACCACCCCTTTGGTGTCAGCCCATTGTATGAATTATTAAAACAATTGTGCAATCATCAGTTACTAACAATGCAGCTCTTTGATTGCCTATTAATACATTTTCTTTGACATTTTTAGGTAAAGATGAAACAGGGAGACCCACTGTCTCCTTAGATTCTTGCATTGGGTCTCTTGGATCTGTCAATCTTGACCTGAGAGCAAGCGGAATAATTGGCTGGGTCGTGAATTGGTATGAAGGAACAATCAGTGGCTATGTTCGTAGATCAGTGGAACCAATGGTGAGTTGCACTCAAAACAATTTCAGACAAAATTGGTTTTTTAGATTCAAAATAGTTTTTTGAAAAACCAAATTTCAATGCAAAAAACCAACATGGATTTTTTTAAAAATCCATGTAGGTTTTGCATTGAAATTTGGTTTTGACATTTTTTAGAGTGTGGAAGGTTAAGTCCATTAATTTAAAAGACAGTTTTAAAAGTATTTTTGTTCTGTTATGCTTTTTGACAATATAATCAATGCCATCAACATGGTTTTTTAAAAAACCATATACCCGGGTATGCAAAAATATTGTCGAAAATCATGTGTGGCATTATTTTTGGTGTTGAAATTACGATATCGATTTTTACCAATAAGTACTACATGTCGAAAAGTGGATTAGCAGATCTCACTGCAGACAGATTTGTTGAACCTCAGACCACTATAGATGACTGTGTATCCGACTTCTCTGAATCATGAAATATTGAGGTGTTTTAAAATGGTTGCACTACATTCCGTGTTTACAGATCTGTGATGGAATTAGAAAATTTGTTGATCACAAACTGAATCCTGTATTGAAATCAATGAATGGTAAGTAAAAAATTGGATAATAACTGCAATTAACACAGCAACATTTTATGGTAATTTGGGTCAGTTAATTCTGTCAAGAAATGTTATTTTTGCATATTAGAGCTCTTTGCAGATTGGCGGTCCACTGGAAGAATTAATTTTCCCATTTTCAATTTGCAAACTGGCTTTGCCACGTCATTGACAGTTTTCTGTGGGTCTCCTAATCTTCTTATTTGATGAAGTACCTAAAGTTATTTAATTAGTTTGTTTATTGTCGCCTATGCGGTTAGATATGATAAGCATTGAATTAACTGATTAATTATCCATAACTGACACAAACAAAACATTTTTAAGCCAGGACATCACACAACCAAGTTATAAGTGAATTTTGAAACTGTGTTTACCGCTAATCCGCAAACAGCTCTAAGTGATTAACCTGTCTTAAAATTTGCCAAACGTATGTCTGGAAAGTGTTTTGCACATTTTTTAATTGAAGGTTTTATTAGTGCCCATCTCTGACACCCTCTTTTGTGTTTCAGTAACCAAAGAGTGGCAAGATGGCCGCCTTGTTCTGGATTATTCCTTGGTCCAACCTCCAACATTTGGTTCTAATTTCATTGACACCAACATCATTGTGAGTAATCCTAAAACTTAATCAATCAATTGATGGATGATCCCACCTGGATTTCATTGATAACAGTTACGATACATCTGGTGAGCTCTCAAATAACTCTTAATGAGTTCGAGAGCCACCAACTATTACTGTTTCAATTTGTATATTGCTTTCTGTGAAGAAATAAAGACCATGTCAATCAAAAAAAAAAGATGGCGGTTTTTAACAAGCTGTGATATTTTGCAATTTCTCCAGGGTGACTTGTTCTGGAAAGGAAACAGATCAGGAGCCGTAACTGAAATCAGAAGAAACTGGCCAACAGTCAACGAAACTAGCAACAAAATGGCCACCATCTACTTGACTGACCACATCATGAATGCTCTGGGTGAGATTTAATGTTCTTTCGCAAGTATTGGCTCGACAGCACTTTTGAAAATAATTAGCCATCTACAGTTGTTTCTGCTATTATTCACAAGAGGGCAGGCAAGTGCAATTAGATATGGCTCAAAGTGTCTCCAAAAGTCTAAATGTCTCAGTCTGGTTTTGTCTGGCTCAGTATGTCTTGGGTTGTATGGATCAGTCTAGATAGCTCGGGATCAGAACGTTTTCTGTGGGTTGTACTGTACTATGATCAGCATTGTAATTCACATATATGAAAAATACCTATAATATTGTAGTATCACAGTCTCACAGGTCGGGATAAACTTCTTACAAGCAACCCTGTGAAAGAACTGAATTGGCCTGAGAGGGCAGCACATAACATATAACATAATTATTATGTACACTGAAAGACAAAAGTTATGCATATGTTGGGAGGGCAAGATGTTTGAGGGTTATGGTCAATATGATGGTTCCATGGTGTAAGACACCGAAAACAGGGTCACAAACAATAATTCACTGAACTGGGAAACATTTTCGTTTTTAAAAATGGCTGACTAAGGTGAGTTTTCAGAAAACACAGTTTTTGCTGTTGACCCGTACCATTTGCAGGTATGCAGTTTCATGTGAGCTTAAATGAATCAGTAAACATTCAAGCACACAATTCTTTTACAACTGAATTTATTGTGTCCCCAATTACAGAATATGACAGGGATGAAATTATTGGAATGGTGCAGGTGCGAAAACCCAGCTTAATGTTGTTGAGTGTATGATGTTCATCTGTCAAGTGCATCAAAGAAAGCTGACTGTTACAGGGAGGGTAGGGTAGACAAGGATTAAACAAAGAGGTGTTGGTCCCAGAAAAACTACCTGAACTCAAGATACCCTCCATTTTAATGAAGGCATGTTTCTGGATGTTGTAGGGGATGCTACAGATGAGAGGAAATCTCAACCCTCGAATGAACCCCAAGACCATTATCTTTAGACTTTATGGTTCATGTTATGTAAAGTATGTGTTTGGTAGAACCTTATATTGAGCACACAGATGAGGTTCTTGAATGCACAACATATGCATAACTTTTGTCTTTCAGTGTATTTTATCTGGAGCCATGGCCATACGCTTTCAATATTTGTCATACATGTGGCAATGGACTCTCAGTTTGAGGCATCACGACAAAGCCCAATCTTCACAGAAATGTCAGGTATTACAGTCAAAAAACAGTAGGCCTACTATGTGTTTCCAAAAATGTTAAGTCATTTAAATGTAACATAATATCTGTGAAGCAAACACAGAAATTAGTGAGAATATAAGCATAAATTAATAACTTTATGCACAAATTCTAACTAATTCAAGTGTTTGCTCTGCAGTCATTACATAACTTTATTCAATAACACATGTTTTGGGAACACATAGTACTGTGTTTGACTGTCGTACCTGAAATTTCTGATTGGGCAAGTAATTGTCATGATGCCTCAAACCAAGAGTCCCGCATGTACAATACTAGAAAATGCCCATTAGTGGAAAAAGTTTGACAATGCATTATTGTGAAGTGACGCTGCATGGCTATGTGGTCATGTTAAAGTAAGGGAATATTTTAGGAAGACATGGTGTTTAGAGTGATGTGCAGGCGTTTAGAAAGTGGCTAATGGTTGACATGTTTGTATAGATGTGAAGCAGATATTAGCTGGAGGCCTGCCTGTTGCGTAAGGTTCGGGCTGGCTCCAGGCAAAAACAGATGAACATAAGTGCTGCCATCTATGGGAAAATGGTTATGAGAAGTGGCTCCCTCTGGGGAGGAGTAAAATATGAGAATATGCTGTTTCACGCACTCCTGGTGGGAGATTGGTGGTGGAGTTGGCAAAGGGAAATAAGAGAGGAGTTAGATAGTTGTGGGCTCCCATCTGAAATATAAGTCCAAAAAAGTAGGATAGGTGGATAGCTTGGGTGAGTGACATGCGTGTGACAGGCGTTTATAGCTGGCAACTGGGGTGGTCATGTGACCTGAGTTTTAACTCAAATGTTAGTGGGGATGGCAATTATTGAAGGCTTATGGCCATAGCTGTATCAACAACTTCAGAGGTCTAGGCTTTGAACATAACTTCAAATTCAAAGTAAGCCAGGAATTTAATTAATCAGAAATTAATATGAATGTAACATCGCCATTATCTATTTAACATACTTAATTCGCATCAATTTGCTTTCAGGAAAATTTTTGCACGATGATAAGAAACTGACCTACAATGTGACAAGAGCAGAGGTACAGTAGGCGTTTGTAATCTATCAATTAGTCCTAAAAATGGATCTACATCATGTTTTTAAATCTTTTTTTTTTTACATGTGTTGAAATGCAATTACAAGCATTACTGAGAAATCAATTCAGGAAGACAACAAAGAATATGAGAATTATTGCACTACAATAAATCCCAATCTTTTGTTGTCCACTTATACTGCAATGTTTCAGTGTTTTTCTCATGGTTTAAGCCAGTTATCCACCAAGGGATCAGGCATATGTAAAGGTTATTTACCACGGGAGAGGGAATATGTGATTTATCAGCCGAGGCCTTTAGGCCGAGGTCGATAAACACATATTCCTGATCCCATGGTGAATAACCGGCTTATACCATGAGACAGACACTCAAACAGTCAAACATGAGAGGATAACTGGACAACAAAGAATATGGGAATTATTCCGCTGAAATACTGTAATGTGATTGGCTGCCAGAGGTGTCGAATGGTATAATACATTGTTTTTATCACAGCCCAGGCTAAAGCTCATGCTTCAACAAGATTGGGCAAGTATTTGCTTTGTCGTGATGCCTCAAACTGAGGATAAATCACATATTCCCCCTCAAACTAAGGATAAATCTCATATTCCCCCTCAAACTGATGATAAATCACATATTCCCCCTCAAACTGAGGATAAATCACATACTCCCTGTCCCCAGGTAGGGTAAGGTGGGGAAATCCGGCCCCGGGGCAAATCCAGCCCCTAAGATTAAAAACAGCAACAAGCAAATTCAAAACAGTAGCAAAAAAACAAACAGATGACTAAGGTCACAGCGTTAGATTGTTTCAAAAACAATCAAACAATTTGACCTTGTTTTTCTTTGGTGCAGCTATAGTTTAATTCTCAAGTTATGTTCATCACAGTAACTACAATTACTAAAGCCATTAAGTGGCCGGATTTGCCCCAAGAATAAAAGGGGGCCGGATTTCCCCCACCTTACCCTAAATAACCTAAACTTATTTCCAAGCAATCTGCTGAGGACAATAATAAAAAATCTAAAAACACGTTGTGACTTGCAGGCATCCTTTGATTACGATAATATGATGCTCACATGCCCCGACAAACCTGGCTGCTTCGGAGAGATGTTCCCTGATGTAAGTAAAAAGTTTGTTTTTGAAAGGCCTTTTGGCCTATACATGTATGCTGACTTCGCTCAAAAATCGAAAAAAAAGTCTAGTGATAAACCTTACTCATATTATTATTAAATAAATAAATATGTCTATGTCGCACCTACGATGCTAAACCAAATGATCAGTCTCTTTCACTTTGTACGTTTGAGTGTGTGGGCATGTAGTATGCAAGCGAGTTTTTTCTTTTGTGGAGATAGTTTAATCCTCTAATTATGTTCATCAAGGAAGTAAAATTACTAGAACCATTATAGATCTTTGCGGATCAGCGGCCCACATCATTTTCAAAATTAACTTTCAACTTGGCCATGTGATGTCACTGGCTTAAAAGTGTTTTAATGATTTGTTTGCATCAGTTACTGTTTATTGGTTAAGTTAGCATGTATACCAATCAGCATAGGTGTCCACAGCGAGCCTGAACAAATTTTGGGGTTTAAAAAATTGACCAAGAAAATGATTAGCACAGTGATGCAGAGGAAGATAAGGCAAACATTTTGATGTATCAAACAAAAAAATCTGTTGGGAATTTTTTGAGATATTTGAGTTTTAAGCTTTTTATTTATCACACCCTATTGTTAGCATGGAATCGCCATCTTAAAATGATCAAAACTACCAATTTTTCCTGTAAGGTAATATCTAAGATAAAAGTCGTTATTCAGAAGTAAAAATATGCAGTCGTTGCCACAAGAGCAAGTACATACCCCTTGATTCAGTCTGACAGAGTGTGATAAACCTATAGAATTAAACATTTCTCAGAAAATGTATAAAATTTGTTTATTTGCCAGCTTGTCCTCAGTTTCATCATTCTGGTGAATAATTGTAGTAGAATCTACTTCACTTTTGAACTCTATGGTGTATTATTGAGGTTTTTATGTGTTTCTTAAGAAATTTCACCACTGTGAAACAAGTACTTTTGCAACCATGTAAAGTGTAGCCAATGTTTAGTGAATCATTAGAAAACAAATAGATAGAATGTTTAGAAGCATTTAGTTAAGTATCGAGTAAAATACTTTGACATTGCAGTATTAATGTGCAATAGTTGTACATGTTTGTATTAACTACATTTTCACATAATTTACTGAATTTATGCTATTTTTGTTGTTCTATACAGTTAAAGATTGGTTGATTTTGGATGCCAGATAACCTGCATCTACATTAAACACCCAACATCCATTTTAAGTACTCAAAATACATTAAGCATGAATATTACTGTTTATTTATAGCTTTTAATCTTATTTTTGTCTTTTTGTCCAATTGCAAAGACTTTTCATGTAATATCAGGGAAATCAATTTCATAGTGAAGCAGATACTTACAAACAGTCTATGCATGAATTGTCTGATAATTTACTCAACTTTGTCCATCTGTTTACATTGTTATGAAATGCTTGTTTCACGGAGGCAAAATTGGTGATAAAATGCACAAAAAACTCAACAAAGCCTGTTACAATGAGATGATGAAACCAAATTTGCTAAAATTATTTAACTAACATACCTGGTATTGCAAACATTTTCTCAGGCCCTTAGCCTGAAATGTTAGCTGTTAAAGGTTTATCACACCCTGTCAGTCTGGACGAAGTGGTACATACTTTCTGTAGAGACAATGACTGCATAATTTTACTTCTGAATGACTTTTATCTTAGATATTACCTAACCGGAAAAATGGACAGTTTTGATCACTTTTTCATGGAGATTACATGCTAAGAATAGGGTGTGATAAATAAAAAACCTAAAACTCAAATATCTCATAAAATCCCTAACAGATTTTTTCATTTGATACATCAAAATGTTCGTCTGATCTTCCTCTACATCATTGTGCTAATCATTTCCTTGGTCAATTTTTTTAACCCCAAAGTTTGTTCAAGCTCGCTGTGTGTCAATAAACAAACAATTTAAATTTGTTTTGCAAGATATGCACCTAATAAGAGGATTGGAAGACAAACAGGTAACTGTGAATGATGTGGCAAAGCCAGTTTGGAAGTTTAAAATGATGAAAAAATCAAGATTTCCGCTGGACCGCCAATCTGCAGTGAGCTCTTAGGGGTCAGATCTGCCCGCCTTAACCTAGATAGGAAGATTTTTTTTAGAAGCAATCTTTATTTGTTGCAGCTGGCAAACAGTTTTCCCGATGGATGGTTTGAACTTGATCTGAGAACGTTATCACCTCCTCGCCTCGCAATCGGTCAAAGAAATGTCACAGGACGAATTCACGGGGCTGCCGATATCTTTGTCAAGAGACCTAATGGAAACAGGACGAAAGTTGGAAGTGCTTCTGCGGTAAGTGACATTTTATTTATAATGTTTAGCGAGATCTGCCAGGACTTGACTGACTCAAGTTTGCAACCAAATTTTGGAGATCAGAAGAACAGTCCTGTCCAGAATAATATTATTTCATTTTCATCTTTACGGAAAGGGTAATAAATTATGAAGGGGAAAAAACATGCATTTAATATCATGAACATTTGCTAAGATGACAGGTTATGATCTTATTTTCAAGCACATGTCTCATACCATCAAAACTGACATTGTCAAGGAAGAATTCTTATTCTATTATCGAAAATATCGGAGTATTACCGAATTGATCACCTATTGAACTGGTAAAACTGGCTACTGAAAGATGAAGTTGCAGCTTCTCCATATATTCCGGAGATTAATACTCCTATAGTTGTGAATAATGAACAGAAAATAAGTAAATATCAAAACCTACTGTTTCATTCAGTTGTGGGAAGATGAATACTTCAATTATATAACTACTAGAATGTCCGTTGGATGAATCGAGATTACGCAATGGGATATAAAAGTTTCGGAAAAGGTGAACAAAGAAGTTATTGTTCGTAGATTTGAGGCAAATGTAACATGCTGTATAGTGAGATTTGCTGTAGTACCATGAAGGCAAAATGACCCTCTGTCATTATTAACTTTCTGTGGTGGAATATTTCTGACCTATTTTACATAGTTCAGTCAAGGAGGCTGTTATTGGTGGAGGTGAAAGGCGTGAAATGAAAGTAGATTTTAGGGGGAATGGTGAGGTTTTGGAGGATGGCATTCCTTATTTCAAGGAGAAATGTAAAATCCAATCTATATGCCAAGTTTGGTGATGATTGATACAGGAATGGTGTGAAATGAAGGTAGATTTCAGGGGGAATGGTGAGGTTTTGGAGGATGGCATTCCTTATTTCAAGGGAAAATGTCAAATCCCATCTGTATGCCAAGTTTGGTGATGATTGAGACAGGAATGGAAACAACAAAGTCATAAAGATGTGAGGTTATGTTATGGATTTTTCATTTCAGCATATGAAGATTCCTTTTACACTGAAGATGGAGAGTGGGAATTTGACAGCGTCCTTGGAGAGCCCAACGTGAGTTTATTAATTATATATAAATAAAAATTCACATTATGTTAATTTAATTTTTAAAATTGGCATGGAAAGGGACAAAATTGGATATATTTTAAGACTTTGTAAGTGTGCACCAATGGTATTAATACCGCAGAAAGATTTGTCAGTATAACAATCATGGAAAAAGGTATATATGCCTGTAAACCAGCAATTGGTGAATGGATGAATGGGGCTTTACATCCTATATCTATATGATCTTCATTGGTTTGAGAGATACAGGATACTGAATCTTCTTCTCATTTGGCGGCCAAAGTAGTATACAGAACGGCCAAAGTAACCCCGTTTTACGGTATCGAAGTGTAATGTTCACCTAATATATGCTGTTACCTGTTTGTTTCAGTATGCGGGTGAGACCAACAAATTTCACGGTAAGTACATATTCCCTTATGTTTAATCTTGAGTCTCAAATGTCCATTTTATATGCAACGTTTTCCTCACACTGACATTATGTGGGAATGTGTTTTGGGGACATTTTGTTAGTGATAATCCCCATCCTAAAGACAATTTTATAAGGGACTCTCTACCTAGTCAATACATGTACGTGCATTTAGAAGTTCCAAATAGCAAATCTGTCAAAATACTACTGATTTTTACGTGTTTCTTTACAGACTAGTGGAATGAAACGATTCTTGCGGTTGT
The DNA here is from genome assembly GCA_026936325.1 of Platynereis dumerilii. NCBI lineage: Eukaryota > Metazoa > Annelida > Polychaeta > Phyllodocida > Nereididae > Platynereis > Platynereis dumerilii. The sequence continues at coordinate 9,093,991 of JAPTHN010000016.1, read as the reverse complement.
TTTCGACAGGCTTCGCAACTCAGATGCTTGAGGGTAAGGGGGGTTGGGAGTTTTTCCCTTCTTGCATGTGTATCAAGGGTTAACACAAATTTATGTTTCAGAGGGTTTATGTAAATTATAACCACAGAAAATTATTATTTTTCCGTCAAACACGTTCAACGGCAAATTACTTTCGTTTAATGCTCTTGTATGCATAAGATTTATTAAAATAATTTTATTCACCCTTGCATCTGTCTACAAGTGGACTGCTCTTGCATTGCCACAGATCAGAACATATGCTGTCTTGTGTTGCGACCTAGTGATTAGTGTGCTATTCCACGAGCTCCTGCGAGCATCCACATCATTTCGATCAGAGGAACACACACAATTTTGTCTGGAAGACACCGGGCCTGTTTCCGAGTGTGCTGATGGCCTTGTCTACTTCCTTAGAGAATGTGATTGCTGAGTCTGACACTGGTATTCATCAATGTTGAATAGAAATTTTGTGAAAGTGCAATGAAATTGGAACTATTTCTTGGGACAGCAATGATGTAGCATAACACAATTTTATGCCAGGTGGCAGCAGCACGCAGTCCTCATTTTCACCAGACTGTCCTTGCATAGTAGAGTAACTTAAGCTTTTTTTATAGCACATGAAATAATTACAAATAACTAAATCATACTTGTACTGTATTCAAAATTGTCTTCATTGATTGATTTCGGAATGAACCCTTTTTTTTTCTACTTTCAGGATTTGCTGGAAAAGGTATTCCTCTACCTATCTTCAAGGACATTGGACTAGTCAATCCACACATCAAGATCATAGATGTAAGTGCCAGTAATAAAAATTATCATGAACTTTACCTAAAATTAGACCCTATACCAGTTCCAAAACAGCTAAGAATCTGATACTGACACTATGTACACTCTTAACCCAAAATGTTCTTGATGGTATATATACAGTCCCAAAGCCGAAAAAAGTTCTGCATTTTCTTAGGGTTCAACTGAATAGAAAAGGTTCAGTACTGGTGGGAAGGCCCTATTATGGAACCCTATGTTCCCAACTTGAGAGAAAGGGGTTCCATTGTGGGAGTTAAGTGCAGCTTGATTATCTAAGTGTTGTTTTCGTTTGCTGTTTGAACCTTTTTAAAAGTTGAATAATGAACCTTTTGGGGCTCCTTATCTATACCAGCTTATAGAACCCTTAAAGTTTCCTTATAAAACCTTTTTGTTAAGAGTGTAAAATTAGTTACATTATGTCACAATTGTCACATCATTTTCATTAACAGACCAATCAAATAACCGGAATGGTTCCCATGCTAAATGTTTGACCAAGACTCAATGTCATCATCAATTATCATGACTCACAGAGTTCTAAGTTCACATTCAGATAATCTTATCCTTCCCCTTAAAAAATTGAACAACTATAATGCCAGACATATTTGATTTAAGCACGTCAGATCAACAAACCCAACAAACTTTCTGTCACCACAAAATTGAGCTTATCAACAATTTTTATAAAACTGACATAATCAAAAATTAAGTTTTTTTTTTGTCCTGCCCACCAAGCCCAGAAGAAGTACCACGAGAAGCTCCGAGAAGCTAAAGATCAATAGTGTCTGGCCTAATACATCTAAGACCATCTCCCAATTAAGATCTTTTAATTTATATCACCAAATTAATTAAAGTATTTCCATTTGCCTTTCTCTTCAGGGTGTGATTGCGATTGCCACTGACGTTGACTACTCGGGAAAAGACAATTGAATAACAGAAAGACCAGAATAAATTCATACAGTGTAGGTGTGGGAACTGTGGGATAAACTATTTTAAAAAGCTTGTTAGCAGGGTAAATGCAAAATAACCATGTAAATGATAAAATGGAAAGATGTTATCTGGGAATGTTTACGCCCAATGAATTGTTTTGAAACTTCAGGTTGCATTAGTGGTTCACGTTACCTTACCAAGAAACACATATTCTTATTTTTGTCATGTTTCTATGTAATGGATAGCTGAAGTATAATGTGATGCATGTTAATTTTTCTTATTATTCTGTACTTTGCATGTTATTATTATAAATGATTATATACACATACAATGTCATAGATTAGCATAGGCCTATATATCGTTTATTAATATTATCCAAGAAATCAAATTATATAATAATTTTATCATTCTTGATGAACCACATATGCATTAGATTTGACCTATATATCCATTATATTATTTGTTCATAATGATGTTAACCAAATTCTGTACCAATAGATTCAGGTATCCATCCAAAGAATCTTTGAAGTGTGTATCTCACTTCTAACATTAGGTTCGTCATTTTAATGATGCATGTGTAATTGCTTTAATTGTTAGAATAGTCACATTTCAATCTTGTATCTCTCACTGTTAAAAAATATAATTATAGGTAAGTCATATTTTAATCATGTCTAATTGCTATAAATGTCAAAATAGTCACATTTGATCATTTTTTGTCTCATTGCTAAAGAATTCAATTAGTCATATTTTAATCACGTATGTCTAATAACTATAAACGTGAGAATAGTCACGTTTTGATCTTGTGTGTCACATTGCTATCCAAACATGAAAGTGCTATCTCTCTTGGGTCCATGTCTCAAGCATAACTCTGCCCCTGTTCTCATCACACAACAGTGTGCATAAAATGCTAATATAAAGGTGTTATATGCATGTCTCTTGCTGATGCAAAATGTCAGATTGGGATGGAAAACAAATACACTTTGTATTTCCGAGGCATATTGTGGTGGCAGCACTTGCCAGTGTGTCTGGGCCATGCTGCTGGATAGCCTGACAGAAAGCATATGACCAAGTTCCGCACATTATCAAAGGTTGAAGGGAAAGGTGTCAAATGAAGGTGTATTTGAAAGAAGGTAGGAATTGTTTAAGTACAGGAAGTATTGCAAAACAAAGTAAATGTAAGTGATGAGGCACATGCAATGTTTGATGAGTGTGATGAGAACAGGGACAGAGTTAAGCTTGAGACATGGAGCCAAGGGAGTTAGCACTTTTATGTTTGGATTTTATGCACACTGTTGGATATTAATTAATGTCTATTAATCCTAACAAAATGGCTCAAATTCCTGCTTGCAATGGGTTTAGTAGAATATAATTATATCAGTTAGTCACATTTTAATCATGCATATCGTATTGCTATAAATGTTGGAATAGTGTAATTATGTGTATCTATTATTGTGTAATTCCAATAAGGATTATAATATTATTATTATACTCATTCTAGTTAACTTACTTGCTACTCTTTCTTGTTTTATTCTTTTCTATTTAGCACTACACTGGTTTGTCGTGTTTTAGTATTGCAAGATTTGTAAAATTTTTATTTATTCTGTTAAGCTGGAAGGTGTCTTTGATGCAACCTGTGATCTTATGTTGAATGACTGGTACACCTCCAGTGCTATGACTTGCTAATCCCAATGCTCATACGTCGTAAACCCCGACATTGCTAATTGGTGGAGGGCTGGTCTGTTGGTCACAAACATATATGGTGTAGATTATGTTGCCATAATGTGAACATGACATCGGGTTTTTTTTACAACATTGCCACAACGTCGCAAGGTCAAGTTGAACCATTGACATTGCCTCACACTGTAGTGAAAACGTCGCCACAACCGTGCATGCTAACATCGTATCTTTGATGTTGCCTCAAAACGTTGTGGCAATAATTTCTACCATACAATTCTATGTCATTTGACGAACAGGGTGACGTTGTTGCAACGTTGCTACATCGTAGATGTGCCCATAGGGTTATCGAGCTGTGATGATATTGCATGAGCTTTTTCCCTGTAATGTTACTAAGATTTCACTGAATAAAGGCTTCGCATAACAACAAAATAGTTTGTTATGTTCTGGAGACCCATATGTCTATATCTGACATGGGAGTAAAATGTATACATAAAAGACTTGGTATTCATCACTCGTCAAACTATGGAGATCACAACACAGTGCTCCAAAGGAACATTTTGGTTAGAAAATTAACCGAAAAGAGGGACCTCTACCTCCAGAAACGACATTATCATAAAAAAACTTTTAAGACAAAAATGAAAAAAAATCGGCTGGAAATTTTTTAATTGAAGTTTGAAAAAATCTTGTATATCTCGTTACTTGAATACTCGTGGAAAACACCCCCAATTTTTTAACCCTAATATTCCTTCAAAAGCACTGTGACAATGCTGATAACTGGCAGATGACAGTGTTTTACCTGAGTAGTACTATATGCACTCACCAGCAAAAGAAACACAACACTTGATTTTAGCTCATATTTTTGCAAATAATTAGACCAAAACCAATTTGATGACACTGATTCTATGGTTGACATAGCATAATATTATCAAAAATCATTTTTAACCGAGACCATTACCTGTCTTTCTTTGGTTAGTTTTGTCAAAGTTAAGATCGTGCAAAAAATAAGAACTTTCCTGAACCTTATGATCAAACGGAAGATGTCATTCGAAAGCTTACCTATTAAAACGATCAAAAGCCAAAACATCACTTCAGCAACTTTATTAAACTGCCGTTTAATGGAAGTCCGGCTGACCCAGCCATACTTGGAATCAAACCCAGGAACAAGCGATTGGCAGTCCGTGCAAAGCAATATCAACAGACCTGTTCATATGGGCTATTATAATATAAGAGATTGATCTGCATACAGTTGCACTTGCACATACAGATAATTGCAGTAAAACATTTTACAGCTAACTTTACTTTCTTTTTACTTGAAAATGTTTGAAGATACATGTGTGATCAAACGGTTTCAATGCATATGGTAGTGTTACAGCAGGCAGATAATCAACACTCTAAAAAAATTCGGGAAAAAAACTGGTTTGTTTAATGGAAATGGTTTTTTGAAAAACCTAACTGCCATGCAAAAACCAACATGGATTTTTCAAAAAACCATTTTGGATTTTGAAAAGCCAGTTTTGTCCCGAATTTTTTTGGAGCGAAAGACAACAAAGTAAAGAGAAGAGAAGAAGATTCCTCTTTACATATTTTCTGTTTGTCTTTTTACTTGAGATATTTAACATTGTTTGTACACCACAGGTGAATGATGAAGCAGTTTTGTGACAGTACAGTGACAAATTTCAGACAATTTCTCTTTTTGCAATAATACAAAGAGCAACAAGGGATTCGGGAACAACCATTTGAATTCTTCTACATGTGAATTCCCTATAAGCCAACAGAAAAAGAAAGCAAATTAATTCAGTATTTTTGCCAGAAATGAGAAAAAGAAAGACTTATTTATAGCCGCACCTACACTGACACGATTTTCTGAAATAAATTTTAGGCTTTTGATCTTCGGTTAGGCAGGCTTTCAAATGACATCTTCATTTTGGTCTTAAAGTGTAGGGAATTCTTTCTTTTACAAAATCTAAATTTGACAAAAAAAACCTATGAGAAACTGGAAATGTTCAGTTACATTGTAAAACGATTTTCGGTACTGTCATGTTTTTCAACCATAGAATCAATGCCATCAGTTTGGTTTTGGTTAAAAAAAACTCGCAACAATATGCTCTAAAGTCGAGTGCCGCAATTCTTTTGCAGGTGAGTGTATACTACACAAATACGACATGATATGAATGCAATATGAAAATTTATTTGCACGCGGAAATTAAAATTGAATGAGGGCGCATAAACGAGTGCAAATAAATTTTCATATTGTATGATAATAAGTGCCGTATTTGTTTTATTACATGACCACTATGCTTCCAATATAATGTTCAATTACCCGGGGTACAAAAAAATTTTTTTTTTAATTTTTGGAATTTTTTTTAAAAATAAAAACTCATATTGCACTCTAACCATGCAATATGAAAAAAATCTTAAAAAAGAAATTGTAAAAAAAAATTGTTAAATCTCATGTTGCACTCGAACCATGCAAAATGAGTTTTTATGATTTCGTCATCTGACTGATTTTGGCCAATCAGCATCGCTCTGGCATAGTGGTCATGTAATAAATGTGTACGGTTTAGGGACCGTTCAGAATTTATGACTGGGGGGGGTGGAAGTTTTGGCCGAGGGGGTACTAACTTTTCACATGACTTTCAAGGGGGGGGTATTAATTTTTGAATACACTTCCAAGGGGGGTAAGAAATTTTAACAAAGAAAAAATGTTAACAAACACGCATAAACTCATATTATTAGGACTTTTTTATGCGCAAAAGTCCGGGAAATGATGCAAATCTGTACACGTGGCCATTTATAACAGTATAGTGTGTGTATTGCTTTGTATGTCGAGGGGGGGTACTAAAAATACGCGTGAAACCTAAGGGTGGGGTACTAAAAATCCGCATGAAACTCAAGGGGGGGTATCAATTTTTGACGGGAAGTTCCAGCAAAACTCCCTGCCCCCCCAAGTAATAAATTCTGAATGGTCCCTTAGGGGCAACACAATTTTCAGACTCATAGGAAGGCCTAGATGTGTCAGAAACAAGTATAGCACTTTTAAAAGCTTTTTGATTTTGGTAAAAATTAAATTGAAAAATATGAGCTAAACGGTCCAGGGCCAGAGAATTTTGATATCCACAGGATGGTGTAGATTTCTGGGAATGTACACTCTAAAAAATGTCGGGACAAAATTGGTTTTTTAGATTCAAAATGGTTTTTTGAAAAACCAAATTTCAATGCAAAACCAAAATGGATTTTTAAAAAAATCCATTTTGGTTTTTTGCATTGAAATTTGGTTTTTCAAAAAACCATTTTGAATCTAAAAAACCAATTTTGTCTGAATTTTTTTAGAGTGTACGCTTATACGTGGAGAGGAGTCTAATGAATTCTGAAACCAGTGTTGCATGAAAGCTCTTTTTCTGACTTGTTGTAGTTATAGTTTAAATAATATTGCAAGGTGACTTTTCCATATCACACACAGTTACTTATTATTGATAAGAAGTATCCCTGGTTAATTTCACTAATTGCTTGATCTTATCCTTTCCAGATGTTAAAAACCACAACACCCTTGTTGACAGAGCATTTTTTAGATCGGCTCTAAAACTCTGGAATAGCCTCCCGGACAATATGAGAAAACATGAAAAACTGGAAAACTTTATGCGACGTCTGAAGACTTATTTATTCAGAAAATACTATAAATAATCTTTTGGATACAGCGCTGGAGAGCAATATAATTGAATCTAGCGCTATACAAATAAACTACTATTATTATCATTATTAATATGTAAATGGCACAGCCATGAAATTCGCGCAGCACTTAAAAAGTTTTTAAGGATTTATGGTTTTACCATAAATTTCATTACATTAATTTAATATTCAATGTATGAAAGGCAGTTATGTTACTTTTTCAAAGAAATTGAAAGACGGAAATACAGAAAAAAGGGAGAAATTTATACTAGAAACTATTAGAAAGATAAAATAGATCAAAAATAGACAGATAGATAGATAGATAGATAGATAGATAGATAGATAGATAGATAGATAGATAGATAGATAGATAGATAGATAGATAGATAGCAAATAAATAGGATTAAGGATAAATATAATTGATAGATAATCAGCTAAATAGTAAGACAACACTGAAAGCTGCCAAATTAAGTCTATGCTAGATTGTTGATATTACATAATAGTGATAACAAAAACAATAACATGATATGCATGTAGATTAATTGCTCAGTGTTACATAATCATCAGTTGACAAAGTAACTTTAATTTTGTTATGTTTTCTTGTTGTCTGTTTTGAAAAGAAATGAATTACATGTTAATAATTTAATTTAGCTTGTCAAGGCTTATAATTAACTATTCCATAAAAATTATAGATACAGGGAATATTAATGGAGAATATTGAAGTTTTAAGACACTTTTAAATATGAATATGTCATGTTTTGTTAAATTCTAAACTAAATCATTGATAAGAAGCTGGACCCACTTGACCTAATTTCCTTCTGTCGAACATTGATGTCGAGACCATCACTGCACAGATTTTTGAAACCTTTCTTGTGCTAAGTTTCGCTTTGAGAAACGGCCTTCGGCCGTTTTGCTGCGCGAATAATATTAATTGCCCATCCGGGTGTATTATATTCATTGCAAGTTATAATTTTGTTTGATTCGAGCAACTGCTGGATATGATGTATGAACTGAGTGAACAATAACTGACACATGAGAAATATTAGAACTTGGGTAAAAATTGCGGTTTGACAATAATGATGTCGCACCATGTCCCAGCTATCACATCAAAATGGGTGATTTGTCATAATTTGGAGACACACAGCATCACTGGTGAGTGATATGACTCATCCACTGTCTAGTGTCTGCAACAAAGTGAAGGTTAAGGTGTGGTTAGTCTGATCATTCTTGATCCATCTGACTCCCATGGGGGACATACAGCTTGTTGCCTCACATGGTGTCATCACTTAACATTAATCAATCTTGTACATGTACTTTTGAGCCAACCTTCCCACTTTCACCTGGGTGGACTGAAGCAGTGATTCGAGGAAGATCTGCTGATTTCCTCAATGCCAGGCTGGGTTTGAACCCACAATCTTGAACCACAGCAAGAATAGGATCTGACCTCACTTGGTTGAGCCGAGTCATAAGATATAACATGGCAAGTATATATATGACCACGCGGAGCATTTTAGTATTGCATTTCAGTGATCACTCTTGAAAAAGGCATTTGAACAAAGTTCACTTATTTACAACAAATTAAATAAAACGTGACTGCCTTGGCATCCAACAAGCATGACTGAATGCCTAAAAAGTGTTTTATATTTTTTAAAAACCATGAAACCATCCAACACATTTGAAAATCCCAATCAAAGGGGAATTTTATCTCCATAAATGAGACGCAGGTAGGAAGTCCATAGAAAATTCAAACAGGAAGAATTGAGAAGGCGAAATGTATACAGAAAAAAAAACAACAAAGAGTGCATTGCCCTTGGCAGCGTATATAGCAGAAGGGTGGACCACTGATCCAGGTATAGTTGCACAGTAGCCATAAAGATGAAGGGAGCTTGGAAGATTCTGTTGACCATAGCACTAACTCTGGTGCCAGCACAGTAAGTATTTTATTAAAATTCACAAATCAATTTCAGAGAAAGTATCTATACCGTTCACTGCTGATACACTCACCAGCAAAAGAAATGCAACATTTGATTTTATATCATATTTCTGCAATTTTTTTTGGCCAAAACCAATTTGATGACATTGATTCACGCACATGAATACCAATAATACCCTATAGACAATACAAGCGTATGCAATTCGAATTTGGAGATTGCAGGAGCAGAGCCATTACAGATATGGTGCAAATGCAATAGTTGACCTTGTACGTCTCACTCATTTTGATAATGTTCTGGAATGCAAAGTATTTTCTCTTTTATAGTATTTGCATATTTTGAAGAAATACAAAACTAGTGGGAGCCTATTCCGAAGTCACATGACAAATTCCAATTAGCATGCAACCACAGCAGTGATCACAAACTGTTATAAATTGTTTGTTACTATGTGTGCTTTTGCAGTTTGACATAAGATAGAAGTAAATAAGAATCTGCAACTTATAGAACTAACAACCTCCAACAATAACTGTGAATTTTGAGTGGGGGGGGTGTTATTTTAAAAATTTTAGAAAATCATAGCTGTGTGGATGGAATATGAAAATATAGGTCAAAAGAAACCCAAAGGTACCTCAATTGCATTATTTGGTTTTAAAAACCCATATGGACGGAGGCTTTGAAGATAACGGCTTTTGCGCCGACTGCAAAATTACCCAAAAATGCCGTATCTCGAGAACCAACGAACATACAGACTTCAAAATCGGCTCAAACTATTCGCAATCCCTAAGTTTATATTCGTCTTTCATAGTAAATATATGCCTATCTGCCTTATTTTTTAAGATATAGCCAAAAAATCTGGATTTTGTGCAAAACCTTATATTTTCGATTTTTTTGGAACTTTATAGACCTAATTTGAAGAATGTTAGCTTTAAAAGATTTCTGCTCCACTTGCTCTATCATCCAAAAATTAAAGTATCATCCTGAACATTGAAGATTGATGTTGCAGTTTTAGCCAAATCAGTCTTTCTGTGTAACAGTGTCTATCTTTGTCTTTGGTGATGTATGTGTTCTGGTTTTATCCTCGTCAGCACTATAATGACTTGGGATTTATTTGTCTTCAGTCATTTCCTCATATTTTAAAGTAAGTGTGTGTTTGGTGAAGAAATGTAGGCCTAATTTTGTTTACCAATTTTCATGTAAGAAAATGTAAGGAGTCACCTGGGGACAGCACATTTCACTATATTTGTAATTTTACTTTTTGGTTAGTTTCTTTTCTTATCTAGAGGACACCGACAGGTTTTGCAAACTGAAGCAGCATTATCAAGGTTAAGCTGTGGATGAGTGGCTTCTTATGGGGGTGATGGATCAGATATTTTGATATATAAAGGTGATCTTGAATTTTCAACCTAATATTGGTAAGCAGAAATATTTAGTTCCCGTTCACAAAAAAGGCTTATGTTTATTCCACCTTCTGTAGAAACATGTCACAAATTCTAGGAATTGAGAAATTATGTATTTTTGGCATGTTGTATCTCAAATTTTACAATCTGTGTATAATTCTGTACATATGTGTAACATTTTTCTCTTTACTGTGAAGCCACATCCACTTTACAGTGTAGCCATTTTTCGAACAGACTTGATTTCACTAAATAAATAACCTAACCTGACGAATAAAACTTTTTCTTTTAATTTTTAGTTTTTGCTACTTTACAGAGATTGTCAACATCTCTACTGACTTGCATGGCTAACTTCTTAGAGAAGAAAGATTCTCAACATCCCAGTTTCATGCCTGAAATTGTTTCTGAACAAGAAATTGATTGACTTGTTCTCCTCAAGTAGTACTTCCTGGTCATCTTTTGTCACATGTTGTCTGTGTAACTTTTGCTTTTCTTTGGTTACCTGTTCATTGGTCAAAAGTCAGTTGGTTCAACGAGATAAAGAGTGCTAAAAACAAAGTGCTCAGTCACAAGATGCTGGAGAATTCAATGTCACTGAAGGCATTCACCACAGAATTAAGCAAGGGGGTGTTGGAGAAAGAACTGTATTTTTTAAGAAGTCCCTGGGATTGGCACAAGGTTACTTGGCTGAGGTAGATGTTTCATCTTAATCTTTCTCTCCTCAGAGAAACAGCTTACTCTTTTTTCAGAGCTATATGCAAACCCAAACTTTGAGGGTATTGGCCAATATTCCTGATAAAAATGTTGTGCATTAAGATGTCAGGCACAGTCAATACATTGTAAATTGTTTTGTTTAGTCATACTACTGTTAAAAATGATTAGATCCTGTCTCATCTTCTTGTTTCTCTTAAGACTTCTTGAAAAATCCTCTATATTCTTTTTATAATATATCATTGCTGCACAGTGGCATCATTGTAGGTTGGGCTGGTGGGGCATTTGTCCCACCACTTTTTGACCAAAGTATACATGTTTCTGAATCAAAAAAATCTATAATTTTTCCTCTGACATCTTCCACGAAGATGTGACGGCTACTTGCCCCACCACATTAAAATGAAACTGATGCCCCTGTTACTGCAAGATGAGCATAGGAAACAAATGAATCTGATTAACAATCAATTTTAGAGTTACTTGTCCTTCAGGGATGTCATTTTCCAGTATTTGACTTTTAGTATTAATAGATTCATTATTTATGCTATCCTCTTCAAGTTAATTTCATGCCATTACTGGCATTACTGCTGTCTCACATGTGAAATAGAATTATTATGGTGTTGTTAATGTCACTTGTTTTATAAGCTTGTCAAAGATATTGTCTGTGAACCTCAAGACTTTTAAGATAGCTCCACACAGAATACCACGCAGTTATATGAAACTAAATATTAATGTTATTGTCATAAGTAAATCAAGTATCTCGCTGATCAAATCAATTTAAGCATAATCTGTGCACGGTATGCAACAACTTGGTATAGTATGATTCAATAATTAATAATATGGAATAGAACTGTCAAATGCATATATATATATATATATATATATATTAAATGAAAACATAGATTGAGCAATTTTTGCAATTATTAAGGCTCTTACACTACACACACAGTCTACAATGCGAGTTTACGCTTGTATACTGCCGGAAAAGAGCAAAAAAATCAGTTTTTGTCCAATAACAAAAAAATTATTGCACTTAGGCCTATAGTTACTATGAAACACTGATATAAAAGTGAGGATTCCGGTTAATTTGAGCCTATTCAGAAGTCTCTAAGACCAATAGTTCTCGAGATATGAATTTTTCTGGTAATTTTCGTCATTATTTCTTCGCGTCAACCTTCAAAGGCTCCGTCCATATGGGTTTTCGGCTTATATTGACAAACGGGTGCAACCATGTTGCCTAACTAGGTCCAGGTCACACAAAAAATGCCACACAGAAACATTTTGGAATTATCATCCCCCCCCCCCTATTTTGAGAAACTGTTTTTCATAGTCAACTGTCAAATTTGATAGAATATGTGACAAATATCAAAACACACATGTCCAGGGCATTTCTTGGACTTGTCATATGCTAGTATATGGAAGGATAAAATCGATTTACAAGCCCTGATATACCATGTCAATCAATGACAGGTACTTCCGCTCGTGCATTGATTCCTTGGTCAACAAGCATAATCATGCCAAAAATCATTCAACTGCGACCATTTCCTGTCTCTCTCAGGTCCATTTTATCAAATCAGAGATATGCAAAAAAAAGAAAAGAACACCGTCGACTTATAACCAAAAGGATGATGTCATTTGAAAGCCTGGCTGGACGACCGAAAGCTGAAAAATCACTTCAGTGACTTAATTTTTTAATTTTACACAAAACTTTAAAAAATGGCATTTCACCAATTTGGAAACACAGTCATGCCTTTTCAAATGTGCTATTTTTATGAAATTTTCCCAAGATGTTTCCAACATGTCACAGAGCAGCAAGAAAAAAATCAAGGCAAAATATGGATTAGGAAATTTTTTTTAACTGTTGCTTGAATGTCAGATCAAAAGTTAGGAAGAATAGATGAAATGGTGTTGCTAGAGTGGATGAAATTTGAATGCTTTTTAAATTGTTGCTTTTATTGAGGAAATCGTTTTTCTGAATTCATTTCTTGCAAGCGTGGTTGCTTGAATAGATTGAACGATGTTACTTGAATGAATGAAATAGAGGGGCAAGTTTAGTACGATATGTAAACATTTTGAGCACTTGAATTGTATTAGTTTTACAAAATTTTACATATCGTATTACAACTTCCTAATACTTCTTTAAAAATTTGTTCTTCCACAGGCTTCTTAAATCCATTAAACCGGGTATACATATTTAGTTAATTGAGTTCAAACGTTGACTTTGAAAAACTTGCACCAATTTTAAACTTCCTGATCTTGAATGTTCTTGTTTCCTTTGATATATTAATTATAATATATAATCAGTTGAATCATTTTTGTTCTTGAGGCCTTATTTTTCTACCTAGTTGCTTAGGAGCATTTTATTGATGTGCAAAAAAATATATTGTATAGACTACAGGAAATGTGAGTGTGTCACAAAATGTAATGTTCACAAAGGATAACTGCACACAGAGTTCGTACATAAATTTTATTTAGAGAATGTACTCTCTATACATACACAAGAGACAACAGCAGTGAGCTGCCACATTCAGTGAACTATGCTAGAATTCACATGCAGCAACTGACAGGCAACTGTCCCTGTGGTGGAAAAAAACTGCCCTGAAAAATGAAACTGAGGCATTGAAGCCTCTGATGTCACATGATATAATTCATTTTAGGATATCATCTCAAAATAAAAGATGCATCTCTTCAACTTTGTTGTCACCTCAAATTTGCAGTCCCTGTTGTAGCTACACACACCATACTTTGCATGTGCTACCGGACTGACACTGCCTTTGTGTGTGGCTCATAAAATGTCACCCAAGCACAGTCTAAGTCAGTCTCTATAACATATCTCACTCAATGGTCATTTCAGCTATTAGTATGTCATTGCCTCAACATATTTGATGATACTTCTGGCCTCCACAATATAACACTGAGCAATGTCACTACAAATTCTTAAACTCATGTTTGTTTAATTCCTTAGCATGAAAAGTTTATGTTCACATATTTTCAATCATAAAAACCGAATTTTAAATCACAGACATCCAAACATTTAAAACAAACATACAAAACAAGGTACCCGGTAGGCCAAGTTTAAGGGATCCATCTTTTATTTTGAAATCACAGACACTGTGTGGACAAAATGTTAATTTCATATTTCCAATGGGACTAATGGGCTCCTTTGAGTCATTTCAACTTCAAATTTACAATACAGCTGAAGTAAAAAAACGTGTACTTGCTGAGAGAATCATACAATGCCCTAAATTTCAACAAATTCTATGATGTTATTTCATTTCCCCCACAAAACACTTAGGCAAAGTCATCTCGGGGTCTGCCAAAACCATTTCTTAACACTTTGCAGCTAATCCATCTTGCATTTTATATTAATCCATAGTTTTAGCATTTTGCCTTCAGTACTTCCATGCAATGCAAATATCACTAAGTTATATTTGCCTCAAAAATAAGAACAATTGTTTCTTTTCTTCACCTTTTCCTCAATTAAATCTCATTGTGTAATCCCCAATTATCCAATGGGCATTCTATTAAGTATTAATTCAAGAAATAGAGGCCCAAAGTTGAGAGTTTAAACATAAAACAACGAAATTTGCTCACGCATGACCACAAATCAGCAACAAGGGCACTAGGGTCAGTGTGACACCAAGAGTACTTGCAAGCTTTTAACCTAGTTCAAAATGGTGGTTCATGTGTTTTGATATCTCCATTCTATCCGAAGATACGGCATCTCGCACATTCATGATACAAAACATCATAATTTAAAAAATGGCATCATTTGAATGTCCCGCCTGCACTGGGAAATGCCTAATAAAGAAAGTCAAGAATGACACCATTTTTACACAAGTTAAAATCAGTTTCTGGTAAAAATGGTTTTAAATACTTAGATAAAATGATTTCGGTGAAAATATGGTACCAAAAGTTAAGTAAGTAAGTAGTAAGTAAATGTTTATTTCACGTCGGATCAAAATACAAAAGAAAACACAAGCGAAACGCTTTTTACCGACAGAAAAATGAGATGAATTATATACAATGATATATGTGAAAAACGATAAAATAAAATTTTATATAAAACCATATATATCATTAAAATAGTCTATTCATAAATATAATTGAACATATACATAAAACATTTCTGTAAATTATAAAATATTTTAAAAACATGTAGACTAAAGACATAACAAACATGAACCACATGCACACTTTGGATTCCATCGTCTAATTAAACATTTAAACTCATTTCGACAGTTAACTTGAGATGTTAGACACAGTTCATTATATAACTTAGCACCTTGGTAGCATAATGAATTACGACCATATCGTATAGTTTTGTATGCAGGTGGTTTTAACTTCAAATACCTCATATCATAAACTGATTGGCTAACTTCAAACATTCCTGGATCTATTGGTGGCATCAAGTCATTCATGATTTTATACACCGACATCAGAACATCCTTTAATCTATTAACATATAACATTGATTTGCCTGATTTAAGTAATAAGATATCATAAGTACTTTCAAAATCTAAATAAACATACCTCAGAGCTCTTTCTAATAATTTCTCCATTTTCCTGGCATTTCCAATTGTACAGAAGTGATAGACAGGCGTACAGTAGTTAAAATTAGAGAGTACAAATGCATCCAAGATCTTTTGTTTGCAGGAGACATCTAACATTTTTGACAGTCTACCCATAGCACCAATCTGCCTAGCACATTTCACAGTTATAGTTTTAACGTGTTCATTAAAGGTCAATTGGTCATCTAAGTTCACTCCTAACAGCTTAACACAGTTTGTTGGTTTGAGAACATTGCCATCAATATTAAACAATACATCACACTTATTTCTACTCAAAACCATTGTTTGAAATTTTGAGGGATTTGCTTCCATAAAATTGCATTTGAACCATCTCAATGCACAGTGTGAAACATCTTCAAGATTGCTTTTCACTACCTGTGGATCTTTGTGAATGTAAGCCAGCGTGTTATCATCTGCGTAATTATATAAGTGACATTTATCTTTAAGAGAAAGGATCAAATCATTCACGAAAATATTAAATAAAACTGGGCCGGTCAGTGAAATTAAAAAGCATGAAAATGTGACCCTAATATGGGCTGGCTTGGAGAATAATAACATTTTAAAAACTTTACACAATAATATATAATTATGCACGAAGAGAATCTACTCTGCTCAAGTGCTTTAAATTTATTTTTCTGCCACATAAATACATTGTAATTTCAGCACAATTACAAAATTAATAGAATTTCTGGAACCTGGACATGTTTTTCACAATATTAAATGGTCGACTGGTTGTTTACCATAGTCAATTTAAAATGTCGATGGGTCATGTCACGCTTTTGCTTCATTATTTTTTTAACTATGCTGTATGTACAATTATACAAAGTGCATTTCAAAAGTTTCTTGATAGGATCCTCTTCACGAAAATGTTTTGGCTGTGTAGATTTTACAAATATTCAGAAAAATAACCAGAACTCACTTCAGCAAAGCCTCTGGGTGCCAGATCTTTGTCTTCTCTTTTATTGATTAAGCTGAGTGCATGTAGTCTATATGTCATTAAAACTGAAAATAAAAAAAACCATACAGGCAATTTACTGCTTTAGTAGGACAAAAGCATGTCATAATTAAATTAATTGTTTATCTACTTTTCAGAGTTAAAGGCTCAAACAGTGGTATTTTGGTTCGAGTGAGTCAGCAAGGTCTTTCATATGGTAAGTTTACGAGTGTATAAATTTGCTAAAATTGAAACTTCATGTTTCTTGATTTTTCCAGGTTTACGAAAGAATAAACAAGAGATTCTTTTTAAAAAAGAATTGTAGGAACCTTTGTATGAAATATGAAATTTCTTCAAACACATATTTTATTTTTATAATATTCTGCTGATTTGTTATGCATGTGCAGTTACATATACCTCAAATGTACCAACTGTGATTTCACATTTAGTTACCTCATTATTAGGCATGCCTAATTACTGGTGTTACAAACACAGACAGCAAACCAGGCAATGAGAAGTCCTTTTACATTCTTTGTCATGAACATGAAATTTATATTTCTATAACAACAAACTAATGCTGGGTTGCATATTTGGATTATTACAACTTTCATGTGCTTATGAAAATCACAGGAGTTTTGAGGAGTTGAATATATAATATTTCATACAGTGTTGTTTGGCCACATCTATTATATCATCCCAAATCTTTATATACATATACAGTACTTATATTTAACCAATTTTCTGAAGGAAATCTCTATGAGCTTCTATTGGATATGCTCCAGGTGGGCTTTGGATATGGTCCCCAATCACTCAACTATGAACACCAAGCAGCTGCTTACTCAACCATGACCTTGATGCTATGGGGATGTAGCTACTTCCATATCAAGAGGTGGCAATATATACTTGATCTTAATATTGTACTCACAGACACCTCCTCTGTGGTATTAACACCCTCCTAATATTGGAGGTCAATCAGGAAGGTACTCCTACCATAAGGAAAGTATCTCTGCAAGTCCAACTTCCTCTTGGCCCCCTCCAGAAACTCATGTAGCTAAACCACTGTAGTACACATAAATTGATGACAAAGCACTTTGCTGATGCTTTATGGCCAATAAGTTAGGGACTTTCCATGTAAAGTATTTCTTCATTTGGAGCTTTTAACACAGATCTGAGATGGTCCCTACAAAAAGTGAGTCCTTGTAATTTCAGCCGCACAAAAGACTGTCGACTACCTGTATGACAAATACAAACATGAAAAAATTGATGATGTGATTGAAGACGGTGAAGATGAACGTATTAATTACAATTTGACAAAGTAAGTTGGTATTTCAAATAAATTAATATATCGTATTGGAACAGTTTTTTTTCACATGTGGAGTGGGGAAATCAGACTTTCCTTGTTGTTTTATTAGTTACAAGGAATGAATAAGGCTGGTCACTTATTACTTTGCAACAAGTCTTCTCGCTGAGTTACACATTAATTTTGAGAACAGGTACCAATAGATCATTTTCTAAATTGATTTTAATCTCTTTTTATGATCTGGACAAAATAGTTGTGAAATATATCCTGACATGTTTTATAAAAAACAATGCAGTGCATAACACCGAACCAAATAAATCGCAATTATTTCAAACCTAAGCCGGAATTTAAAAATCTTTTTGCAGTTGTGCATCACAACAGCTGGAATTGATGTTATTTTCTGCAATTCATAAAATCTGACTCAAAATTCAAATTTTAAAGTGTTGCATCCTTAATATCTCTCTCATTTTTCTCAAGTTTGAAGATCGACACCCTGGACGCTCCTACCTTCAACCTCAACATAAACCAAGGAAGAGGCGTATCCCCTGCCCTTAAAATGGGATATCTCAAAGCTTCTGGCACCTTCTCCTTCACATACAAAATTTGGTTTCTGTAAGTAATATGGAAAGAAATATATGTGCATAATGTCTTTTCTTTTTCAAAAATTAATGCAAAAATAGATTAAATAAAAATTTTAACGAAATGGAAAGAATGTACCATGAAGCAAAAGTCCAATAATCTTACACAATAATTCTACTTAAAATCAAAAGGAATTTAAACAATAAAAAGACTTTTGTAGTCAAAACGATTTTTATAGCATTAAAGGTAACATCACTGAAAATATGTAATTGTTTTTTCAGAAGTTTCACCAAGAACGGAACTTTCTCAGCAACAGCAAGGCAAACTGACGTCGATACCAAATTTGCCGTGGGTGAGTAGACTTTCAAACAATATATTTTAATATCATTTGCAAGTTTAAAACAATCTCTCAAAAGTAATGCAATTGACTATTTGAATGCTGACATCATGCTGCTGACCTCTCCTCAGACATTACAAGGAAGGATACACTCTAAAAAAATTCAGACAAAATTGGTTTTTTAGATTCAAAATGGTTTTTTGAAAATCCAAATTTCAATGCAAAACCAACATGGATTTTTAAAAAAAATCCATGTTGGTTTTTTCCATTGAAATTTGGTTTTTCAAAAAACCATTTTGAATCTAAAAAACCAATTTTGTCCCGACATTTTTTAGAGTGTAGATAATTAGTGTCGGTGGTTTTACATATATACAGTTACCGTTAATACCTGCCATTAAAAAAATTCTACCATAATTTTTTTTTTTGGATTACGCTTGTGCCACATTGTGCTGCTTGGACTTAAATCATTTTGATAATTTTTAAGGGATGGATCGAACGGGCCGACCTACTGCCGCCTTGAATTCTTGTTCAGGGTCTCTCGGTTCCTTCGACGTTAACGTGGATACAGATGGCCTTGTGGGCTGGATTTTGAGATATTTTGATGGAACAGTTAATCGCTACCTTCATAGAAAATTAGAACCTATGGTGAGTCTAAATTGTTTGTGTAACTTATTCTATGTCTGAATCTTTGTAAGGCATAATTATCATTATGAATCATCAATATGATTTTTAAAATCAATAAATGTATATTCACCAAATTATATATAGAAATAATATAGCATGATTTTATACAGCACCCGCTCCAGATAAATCTACTCTCCCGTGCTCATCATGCTGAAGTTCTGAACGGCAATCGTATCAATCATTATATAGATAACCTCTCGGAATGGCCGGAGTAGGGTTCTAACCCAAGCCCACTGTACATAGGGCAGACGTATTAAGACAGACAGATAGATAGACAGACAGACAGACAGCTAGACAGCTATAGACAGCTAGACAGTCAGACAGACAGACAGACAGTCAGATAGATAGATAGATAGATAGATAGATAGATAGATAGATAGATAGATAGATAGATAGATAGATAGATAGATAGATAGATAGATAGATAGATAGATTGATAGATAGATTGATAGAAAGCATTAAAATACTTAGCAGCTGCAATCTTTAAAAATATCAACAAATGTACTTTGGCCCAGGACTAATAACTCTTTTTAAAATGGCATAATATTAATTTCAATAGATCTACTTCAATTTAATTTCACAGATCTGTAAGCAAATCAGCAGATATGTCACGAAGAAACTGAATCCTGAATTGCAAACAATGAATGGTAAGTTAATTTCTTAACAGATAGATAATTTATTTCCAAAAAATTTCTGAGACAGTCCTTCTAATCTTTTAATTAATTAAATCATTGATGAGCATCATGTGCTACATGTAGAAATCGCATTCTTTTGCACCATATTGCACATCTCATAAACCGAATATCTAACAATTTATATATGCCTATTTGTCTTTGAGCTCCGATGCAAAAACAAGCTTACTCTTTCAGTGACAAAGAAATGGCAAACCAGCGGCCTTCTTTTAGATTACTCCTTGGTCCAGCCTCCGACATTCGGCGCTAATTTCATCGACACCAACATTAAGGTGAGTCGCATAAGTGACATTACATACCAATACGTCAGTTTTTTAACATAACTGTATTTTTCGTGACATATCATATCCAGTGGGTGAGATCAAATTCTAACACTTACAACCACCAGATATCCGCGGGGAAGTGGACTGGAGATTTTTAAATAAATAAGTTATTGCTATGTGCTCGGATTTGGTATAGTAAATTTTTTCTAGGCAGTCTTGAAATATACAATTACTGTCACCATAACTGTTTCCACAAAATAAATATTCCACAAATACACAATTTCCTGTTGAGAAAAACACAAAGCCCCCCTTCCCCGAAGAAGGTAAAAGTCAATTACCAAATGTTTCGAGATACAACGCAGTGAATAACGTCTTCTTCTTGTGCAATGCTCTTCCTTCCTTATCTTTAGGACGTAAGGCGGTCCATGGCGGTCCATGGTAAGTAAGTAAAATAAAAGATCTTTGACTTGACTTTGACTACGAACCCTGACTTTTTCTTGATATTATACGCCCGGCAGAATGAAATTCTCCCCTGAAAGTAGCGAAGAGTCACCTTATCCTACTGTTCAATACTTTTTAGCTGTTTTTGTCTACTGTAGAGCCGTTTGAAAGTGGATATCTTGTGAAAAATCAGTAGTGTTGGCTGTCAAATTTTAAAAATGATATTCGATGCATCTTCTGATTTTATTTTGAAATGTCATCACAACGAAAGCCGTGCACAAACCAATCAGTGAATGAGCCATACCATGAAGATTGTGGAATTACAGCATAGGGTGATTTGTCAATTAAACAAGATAGTCTTGCAATAGACTAATTTCAGGGATGGTTCTCTCAGTAAGCACTAGGGGAAAAGTGGTGTTTGGTGTCAGTATCCTTTAATCTCATTAGCTGATAGATTTCCCGCCCTTACCTCAGATTGGTCCACCCAAGGTGTCTCCAAGCTGGAGCATTTTTAGTGCATTTTAATGTCACTTTGAGGCTTTGTAACTTCCTAATTGATTCAGATTAAATTTTGAAAGTTGTGTTTTTAGGATTAATGCGCATACATCCCCCATGTGCGGAAAGCAAATTAAGAATCATGGAATTACATAAAAGTTATTTTGGGCAAATGTTCAGGACATTCAGTGAAATAGGTCTATTCCTTCAGGGTGATTTGTCTTGGAAAGGAAGGAGATCTAGATCAGCCGCCCTCACCAGCATCAAGAGAGACTGGCCAGTAATCCCTGGAAGTGACAAAAAAATGGCAACCATCTACATGACCGACCATATCATGAATTCTCTGGGTGAGATGGTATTTTCTGAAATTTACATGAAGATTACACTTTGTCCTGTTTTCATGGATTGGATGCTGCCATCAAAAATGGCTCCAAAATACATATGTATATCCCTAAAATGTCACATATGAATTATGAATTGCAAAAAAGCTCGTATACTGCGTGACTTTTTTTTCGTCAATCAGGCAAAACATCAGTTCACATGCTGCAGGATAAAGTGTTGCCTAATTTGTGTTTGATACTTTAGATATCTATACACTAATTGTATACAATTATATTATATCATGCATTGGAAATTTGCAGATATAACTTTCTGTTAAAACACATTCTGCTTTATTGCATACGCCAACATAAATGGATCATGAGACTTGAAATTTAATTTGCGGAGTATTTTGTCACAGTGCCACTTTCCAAGTGCAATCATGAGGCGAAATGTGGGTTACGGAAATTTGTAATGGAGACAACATCAATAATTGTTTGCTATTAATACATCATTTTATCGTGACTAAAAATGTTCTCTTTATTTATATTTTTAGGTGATTTCTTCCACAACGACAAGAAACTGACTTACAATGTTACGAGGGAAGAGGTAAAATAGATTTGCACTATCTAACACTCCTTGAAAATGTTAATGCTAAAAATATATTAAAAAATGATGTATTTTGGCCAACCCGATGACATATGGGGGAAGGGGGAGATAATGTCCTTTTTTCTTACAAAAGTTTTTGGACAGCTGCTGCTTCAAGTGAGACTGAAAAAAAGTTCATCGGTTGAAATTACAATATGACAGTTAAAATTGTCACTTCGCAAAAATACTTTGTCATTGCTAAGAATGCTAAGGAAAAAAATTATCTCGGGGTCAAAAGCCCTCACCCCAAGTGTCATCTGCATGGTTGACCCCTTTGATATACCAATGGGTACTTAACCCTGTTCTAATCAACACACTGGCCAGCCTGTACGATATGATTACCGAATTATCTTAATTTTCACAAACTCGCTTCGCTGAGAGAACATTAAATACACTTCATTAATTTAATAATTTCTATATGCATACTGTATTTTTTTCATTTGCAGTCATCTTTGGACGACTTTCATATACTGATGCTCTCATGTCCCGACACCGGAGCCTGCTTGGGAGCAATGTTCCCGGATGTGAGTAACATTTTTTTAAAAACCCATACCTTTGAATGGTTGTGTGACCAACCATGATTTTACCACTGGGTAAAAACCACCTTTGGTTACATTAAATGCTTGACTCCTACAATTTCTTGATTCTGTTGAATTTAAGCAATTTCTTTATTTTAACAAACCGTAAAACGGGATAAAGTTGGTAATCTGGGGTAAAGTTGGCACGCTATTTTGACCCACTTAATCCATGGCTGAAATGCCAACTTTTCCTCACTGACATGTATGGCAACTTTGCCAAAGATACCTGTGTCAGTGAGGAAAGTTGGCATTTCTTCCATTAAGTGGGAAAAATAGAGTGCCAACACTTTACCCCGGATGGCAAACTTTACCCCGTTCTATGGTATATTTCAAAATTATTCCAGAAGTCTCTCGTGCACAGGTGGTATTTTCGATATTTACCATTTTGTAACTGTTTCAGCTGTCAAGCAGGTATCCTGACGGATGGTTTGAATTCGACCTCAGAACGGTGTCTCCTCCTCGACTGATGATTGGTCGTTCAGAAGTCATAGGAAAAATTCACGGGGCTGCTGATATCTTTGTCAAGATGCCTAATGGAGACAGAACCAAAGTTGGAAGCGCTACTGCAGTAAGTGGCATTAATAAATTGTCTTCCGGTATTTCAGAGGATTTATATCGCGGTTTACCTTTGGCTCTTGTCCAATCTTATGCAATGATGGTAGCCAACTCAATCCTTAGTTTGGTTTTTACAACAAGGATGGAAGATTGGATATACATGTACATGTGCCATTCTCCAGGTTGGCTTGAAAAGAAAAGTCAGATGATATTCTGAAGAGAATCAATTTCATCACATTGATTGTTATACAAAACACTAATCTTTGCAATTTCTGTCATTGTACATTTGAATAAACTTTTCATTTTTCTTTTCTCTTGGTTGATTTCTGACATAACACATCAAGAGGGGCCTTTTTAAACAACATACAGTAGAACGGGGTAAATTTGGCAATCGGGGAAAGTTGGCAAGCTATTTTAACAACTTAACAGAAGAAATGCCAAATTTCCTCACTGACACAAGTGTCTTTGGCAAGGAAAGTTGGCATTTCTGCCACTAAGTGGGTTAAAATAGGTCGCCAACTTTCCACCAGACTGCAAACTTTACCCCATTTTACGGTATTGTACTGTAACAGTTGTTTGTTCTTTCTCAATGCTATTTTAATAAGCCACAGATATTCTTAATATTTCTGGGATGATTTAACAATTTCACTAGGTACGAATTTAATTATAGCTAACACACCCGACAGTTGCAATTCTTTAGGTTGATATTACTGTTTTATTCATTATTCTTTAATTTCCAGCATCTGAGGATTCCCTTTACACTGAAGATGAAGGGGGGCAATTTGACAGCACATTTGGAGAAGCCCATGTGAGTATTATGTCATAGACAAGAGGAAAACAAATAGTTTACATGTAAAATCAAGCCAGAACTGAGATTTAAAATCACAAAGTTCTTAACTTTGAGTGGGAATATAATATACATTTTTTTAATATGTAAATGGCACAGCCATGAAATTCGAGCAGCACTTAACGTCTATTAAATCTAATTCATATTCAACCTATGAAAGGCAGTGATGTACACTACTGTTTCAAACAAATTTGAAAGACAGAAAGGTATATATAGAAAAATAGAGAGAAATTAAGACTAAAAAGATAAAATATATCCAAAATAGAATAGAATAGAATGGAATAGAATAGATAGATAGATAGCTAGACAGATAGATAGATAGATAGATAGATAGATAGGTTTATAGATAAATATGATTATAGATAATAGATATGGCACATAGAATTGATAGATAACCAGCTAAATGGTAAGTAGGCAGACATCACTGAAAGCAGCCAAATGTAAGTCTATGCAAGATTGTTGATATTACATAATAGTATAATAGTAATACAAAACAATAACATGATTTGATTGTAGATTAATTGCTCACTGTCACATAATCATCAGTTTATAATGATTGTGTAACTTTTATTTTGTTGTTTTCTTTTTGTCTATTTTGAAATGAAATGAATCCCATGTTAATAATTTAATTTAGCTTGTCAAGACTAATAATTAACTATTCCATAAAAATTATAGGATAAGGGAATACTACTGAATAAAATATAATTTTTAAAACACTTCCAAAGATGAATATGTTATGTTTTGTTAAATTTGAAACTAAATCATTGATAAGAAGCTAGACCCACTTGACCTAATTTCCTGCTGTCAACTATTGATGTTGAGACCTAGACCGAGGTCACAGTTAGTAGAGGAAACAGAAGCCAAAAAGTCCAATATTTAAGGAGATACCCCGCACGGAAGTACAACAGGTCAAATCATATACCAAAATGTTCGCCAGAATGTCAGCTATCTGAATCCGGCTATGAAAATTACTGGTTCCGGGTACTAACTGAGTGAGAGCTGTTGCCATGGCAACAGATTTATTAAAATTGTAATTGGCAAATTAATCATTTTTAATGCTTTTCTTAAACACCAAAGTTCACAGACAAGGTTTTTGTGCCTGGGCAAACTATAGTTGAGACAGACTTCCCATTGGCAGATCAATTCTGCTTCTGCATTGTATTGGTTGCCATGGAAACAAGAAATCATAACAAATTTGAAGTTTCCAGTCATTATCATACACTTTGATATCTTATACTCCAAAATGATTTAATTAAACCCGCTGGTGTTTTATATGGAAATGTTGCTGAGAGTGTCCTCTTTCAAAACCTGTGTGAGATTTTTATGTTTTATGTCTAGTTATTGCACTAAAATGGTTTCCAAGGCAATAAGTCAGGACAAACAAGTTTATAAAAATTTTGGAATTCATCAATATCTCAACTAATAGACATGCCATAGTGCTCATTTTTGGACACAATCATTGTGGCAGGATGATCTTCAGAAAAGTGAACTCTCAGATGTGTGGCATGGTACTGGTTGCCATGGAAACAGGATATCATAACAAATTTGAAGTCCTGGTCATAATTGACACATTTAGAGCTCTTGTATTCTGAATTGATCTCATAAAACCTGCAGTTGTGATACATGAAAATTTTTGGGAGAGTGCCCTCTTTCCAAATATGGGTTAGAATTATATGTTTCTTGGACATTTATTTCATTATAACTATTTCCAAGGCAACATATCGGGTCAAACAATTTTGATGAATTTTGGAATTTCTGAATATCTCAGATCATAGAATCAGATATGCCACCTTGCTCATTTTTGGATATAATCATTGTGGAAGGATGACCTTCAGAACAGTGAACCCTCCATGTCATGTGCCTTGGTTACCATGGAAACAAGAAGTCAAAACAAATTTGAAGTTTCCCGTTGATTTATAAATAACACACTTTGGTCTCTTTTGCACTAAAGTTATTCATAATACCAAAAAGTGTTGTGAATCTAAATGCCTGTCAATGTGTCCTCTTTCAAAACATAGACAAGATTTGCATGTTTTATGTAATTTATCTTACAAAATCGTTTCTGAGACAACAAGTCAAGGCTAACAATATATTTGAATTTTGTAATTTATCAATATCACAACCTATATCCTAACCATCATGTTCAATTTTATGACAAACCATTATGTAGCAATGACCATCAAAAAAGTGACCCTCCATGGGATTGGGATATTGTGGTCCTTGTTGCCATGGAAATGCATAAATCTTTAGATAATATTATAGGTAATTTTGAGAGTTTAACAAATTAAATTTTGTGAGATCAATGAATTTCCAATCAACAATGCATTAGTACATAAGCAGGCGTTTTTCAATTCCAGTGTATCAGACCTATTATGTACCCGTGTTTTTTCAATGTATCTCCAAATTAATAACCCCATTTGGATATGTTTTACACATGGTCATATATGTGCCATGGAGCAAATACACCAATTTTGTCAAAACATGACAGTTCAATGAGGCGTTGTGACAAACAGTCAAGTTTTGGGTGGTCACACTTATTATGCAATTTCTTCAAATTCCCTCGAAAAGCACCAAAAACTATCCAACTGATCATAAATACCATGAATGTTTACCTCATAACACAGTGAAATGTAGAACCATCATTTCAACCATGGATGAATTCATGATCAAAAAATGCATATAACTATCCAGCATTGACATAGCATTGAAATTGCCATTTATTGCAATGAAAAGATCATGTAAGCCAGACAAAATATGAAACCATTATCAAACTTATACCTTGCTTTCCTTAGGTTGAGAGCTCACCCCAAACCAAAGAACATCACATTGCAACAATGACTGGCCATGCAATTGAAAATATCTTGAAATTGATGGAGCTCATCTGATTTGACAATACTATTCCTATGGGAAACTGAACTGGGAATTTTCCACTTGCCATTATGTTTCCGAGAGATGCAGGGTTTGACGGTTCGTCACACAGGACTAAAGAAGTGTCCTAAAGACACATTCTAAGGATAATTTGCTGTGATATGACATGTTTTGACAGCAAGATGGACTTCTGTTTTTTGAAAAATGGTACTTCCAATGGTTTTCCAAAGCAATTGTATAATTTTTATTACTTGATCATGAAGGCATCCATGTTTATTATGATCAGTTTGGTAAATTTTTGGAGCCTTTCGAGGAGAGTTGGGGATTACAAGAGACTGGCATCAAATGTGTGAAATGCAAGATGTCACTGCTTCAGTTTAGGTTTGCAAAGTTACGCTTCAGTAGATTGTCTGGGTGAAAAATTATGACACATGAAAAACTTGCAGATCAAGAGTTATCACATTATATATGCAAATTCCATCACCTTTAAACTGAGAATCTACGCCATTTCAGCCAGTTAATCGGTGAAAATCAGCCAATTTTGACACTTCAAATCGCAGGAATGTCTTGAAATGTTCACAGAATGTATGTTTTAAAGCATTTTCTACAAAGTCATACCTCTCTTTAGACTCAAAACAGCCCCAAAACAGCTGCGACAAGATACCTTGTCGCAACTGTTCTACTATGATTTGCTTCCCATCCTTGAGAGCTGCACTGTCCAGGAGGGTCTTCCTATCTACCTCAATGGTATCTAAAATATTAAGGATACCCCTACAAACCTTTAATTCAATGCAGGACTGGAGCACAAGTACTTATTTGTTGAGACTATGTTAAGCTTAAATTAGATAATATGATGTTTCAAATTTGTTATGATATCCCGTCTCCATGGCAACCAGGACCATGCCACACATCCGAGGGTTCACTTTTCTGAAGGTCATCCTGCCACAATGATTGTGTCCAAAAATGAGCACTATGGCATGTCTATTAGTTGAGATATTGATAAATTCCAAAATTCTTATAAACTTGTTTGTCCTGACTTATTGCCTTGGAAACCATTGTAGTGCAATAAATAGACATAAAGCATAAAAATATCGCTAAGGTTTTGAAAGAGGACACTCTCAGCAACATTTCCACATAAAACACTAGCGGGTTTAATTAAATCATTTTGGAGTATAAGATATCAAAGTGTATGATAATGACAGGAAACTTCAAATTTGTTATGATTTCTCGTTTCCATGGCAACCAATACATTGTAAAAGCAAAATTGGTCTGCCTTTGGGAAGTCTGTCTCAACTTTAGTTTGATCAGGCACAAAAACCTCATAAACTTTGGTGTTTAAGAAAAGCATTAAAAATGAATAATTTGAGAATTACAATTTTAATACATCTGTTGCCATGGCAACAGCTCTCCCTTAGTTAGTACCCGAAACCAGTAATTTTCTTAGCCGGATTCAGATAGCTGACATTCTGGCGAACATTTTGGTATATGATTCGGCCTGTTGTACTTCCGTGCGGGGTCATCATCAAAAATTAGCTCATATTTCCTCTACATTCTGTCTACAAGTTGACCGCTATTTGCTGCCACCTAGGGTGCAAAATTCGCGAGCTCCTGTGAGCGGTCAACAGAATTTCGATCAGTGGAAGAAACCAGGACAGTGTGGAAGAAACCAGGACAGTTCCATCATTTAGTGATGGTCTAGTTTATTTCCAAAAACTCTGCAAGTTTCTAATCTGACTTTGTTTGGCTTCAATTTTAAGCAGACAGCTTGTAAATACCAAAATAAGTTGGAACTATTTTTTTTCATGGAGGATGAATACATTGTAGCTCATATATATATTGCCAGTATAGAGGGGGCCACTTGTGGCATGGACAAGACATTTTGCTGAGTGTAACACAGCTTTTATGAAATTGTGAATTATATTGTTGTCCTAGTTAATAAATCTCCATAAAGTAACAGAATAAATACAATTGAGCATTTTTGATATCACAAAGCAAAAACATTGGCTTTGTTTGGACATGTGAATAAGTGAGAATGCATTCTTTTTCTGACCGCAATTTAACATGCACTGAATGGCATAAGTAGATTGAATACCATCAAACTTCTGATGAGTAAAATCATCCCTTTCACAGGCAAAGTGTATGCTAAAGTTTCAAAACTTTCTTTTTGTCTCATGATTTCCAAACATTTTCACTCAAAGCAGTGGACTGGATATTTGCCAGCAACCATGCTTTGTGAAAGTAGTTTGGCGTAGTAATATGGACAGCTGTTGTGCGACCTGATCTGGTGATCTGTCCAAAACAGATCAAATTATTGTTGACCCAATTCGATTTTCCAGGGACTGTCAGCATTCTGCTGCCACTTGACAGTCCCGGACAGAGACAGGAGGACATTGTATTTGCTGAGCTCTCTTGAAAATCATTGGAAGCAAAAAGTTATAAAAACAAACAATCAAACATGAACACAAACAGAAAACTGCATTCTGCAAACAGAAAGCAACATAGGCGGTGATCTTGTTTTGTCTCCAGTCCTGAGGTGTTTTCAACACAAAGAGAAGTCAAGATATTTGAAAAGTGGGAGGGAACATTTATTTCTGGGTGTCACTTTTAAAAATATCAGAATATGTGGCAGTTCTCATCAATTTATCAATCTGTCAATGTATCGATCAGGATTTACGATTGTGATGTATTTCGGGGAATTTAATTTCTTGAACTACACTGAGCACCATTAAAAAATGTAACATAGCAAAATGGCTGAAAAATGGAACTATCTCTGAATATATCAAGATGGAATTTTGCACACACTTAGCAGTTGCCATCAGGTGTATTCAAGAAAATTTACATATTTCTGAGAGCAAAACTGTCGTGTCAAATTAAATCGTCATAGCTACTGTCGAAAATACAAGTCTCAAAATTTCAAGATCCTCTGATCATTAATTTAAACAACCTTGCAGTTCTTTCCACAACATTTTTGATTAGTCAAGAAAGTTTACAATTTTACTTGCTTGATAGGACGACAAAAAGTAATATTTTACCGAACCAGAATTAAAGATGATGAATCTAATAAAATTTTAGTGTCAATGCTGACCTGGCCCCTACAGCAGCTTTTTGCTAAAATATTAAAAAAATAAGTTTAATTCAGATTTTTAGAGTTTTTTAATGGAATAATTGTCTGTGTTTGTGTTTCTATCCTACCAAGAGGCCTGCAAACTTTATTCAATCTAAATGCGATCTGAATTTGTTAAATGTGGTCCGAGTCAATCACTGTTCACCAAAGTGTATTTGGAATCAACCAATCAGATCATACATGCAATGCTTGACTGAGTATGATAGACTGCTGAATGTAATAGTCCAATGCCATTATTTGGAAAACAATAGACATAGAAACTGAAATAGCAAATTATGAACAACAAAATTATTAACAGCTATCAGTTTTGCAAAGCCTCCCTCTCTTCAGTCTGAAACTCCTTTGATTTTTTGGTCTTAAATTGTAGAAAATAGGCCGATTTTGACACTTTAAAGTACAGGAAAGTTCTGAAAATCGCACACAATACATTTTAAACCATTTCCTATCAGCCCATACCTTTATTTTTGATGGGAATAGGCCCTAAACTGCCGCGACATGCTCCTGTGTCTCAAGTGAAGGCTATAGTTCTCAACCTGTCTTTTGTCTCCCATCCTTCTCAGCTACACTGAGAAGGTGGGTCTTCCTATAGTTGAGACCATCACTGCACAGATTTTTGAAACCTCTCTTGTGCTCAATTTGCTTTGCAAAACGTTCTTCGGCCGTTTCACTGTGCGTATATTACAATGCAATTCCTAAAAATCCAGTTCTTGATTTTTAAAATACTCATACAAGTACTATAAAGCAGTCAATTTTGTGAGACCGTGTGATATGGAGGCTTTGATTTTGATTTGACTTGATATTCAACAATTTCATCATTGCATATACAATGCGACATGTAATGAAGTAATAGTATTACAATGATTTGATAGTTACAATTCTCATTTTATCCAATTTCCAGCCATTTTGTTGCTGCACTGGTAAAATCTGAATTTTGAGGAAAGCTTAAATGATTGTGTGCGATGGTTGCACAATTCCTTTGACCTGACATAGCTTCTTGTTTTAAGCTATGATAGCGGACAGATTTACATTACTGAAAACAACAAGTTATATGCTCAAAGAACTGTGCAACCATTTCAATCATTTAAGCTGCCTCAAAATTTGAAATTTTACAGTGTGTGTGAAGATTCTCAATTTCTCATATCTAAATTTATATAAGCATGTGATTTTTCTGATGTAGAAGTATCGGATAACATTTTGCCGACATAACAATAACATTTTTCCAATTTGTTTCAGTATCCGGGTAACACCAACACATTTTGTTGTAAGTACCTTTATCTGACTTGCAAAATATATTGAAACAATAATATCATTGTGAACTAGATGGTTTTGCTGGCCACAATGTTTCTATGAGACAGAACCCAGAGCTCTAAATCAACATTATTTGCCAGAGTCTTTAGAAGGCCTCACTTTTGATTACATTTATACCATGTAATTCCTGATGTCACGCTGAATTACGGCAGTGGCAATAATTCCACGTCTGGTAAAAATAACCATGGACATTTTGTAGAATATAGGAGAACAGCCAAAACATATCTCACATAGGAGTAGGAAGTCAAAATTTTGGGGGGGAGGGCTGCCCAAAAAGTAATGCCCAAATTGCCCTGAAAATCTATTACATTTTAAAATTTTTCACATTTTGCCCAAAACTCGCCTAAAATTGCTTTTCCAATGTTCGGGGGGCTGCAGCCTCCTACGCCTATGTTATACAAGTATCTCAATTTTTCTTCAGACACCTGAAATTGAAAAATTACTGAAGGATCTTTCCTCGGGATTCGCAAGCCACCAGCTCGAGGGTAAGAAAAAACATCTTAGAAAACGCGTCTGACATCTCTGTCAGTATCATAAAGCACAAGAAATAAGAAGTTTTTAAAATCTGTTTGAAATTTTCAAAAAATAAAGTAAGGAGTGTTAATGCATGGTACCTTAAAACAAACGTCTATTTTAAAATTTTTTGTTTTTAACGTATATATGTTGTTCGAAATGTTCGAGAAATTAACTGGATTCCCCTGACATTTATCATTTAATACAGTGTACAAGTATAAGTGAATCCAGCTAGTGTTGATGAGGAGTGTCATGTCACGAAATGATGATGCCGTGCTACATGTACAGTGGTCCCTATGTTATAAGACCACCCCTTCTGCGGTCATGAAGTGGCCTTTCGTGGGGGCGAGTCTCTCGTCAGGGTGCAAAATGCACTAAAATACTACTTAGTGTGGAAGGATGACAGTCACATATGAAAGTGCGGGAGGATGACGGTCACATAAGGCAAGTCGGCCTTACAACAGGGGGTCTTATAACAAAGGTACCACTGTATTCTGTATGTAGACAAAGCAGGTATTTTTATCTGTTGTCATAAGGCCAGACGTAATTGATTTTAGCCTCTCGATTCTTTTCGACTCGACTGGAAAAAATTCCTCCAGAATCTCGAGGTGTTTTTCTAAGGTCAGTCAGCAGAACAAAAATAACTACAATCCAAAGTTTTTATGGCGTCAAAATGAAATAAAATCATGGGTAATCTTCTTTATTTCTTGTCAAAAGAAAATATTTTTGGATGAACGATCGAGAAAGTAACAAATCACTTAGGCCTATGTTTGGCCTCATGCACTGCACTTACATATGAATACTATACTCCATTCAAAACAAGACTTTACCCTTCTTTATTGTGTGAATAATGCAATTGTATTTTTTAACCAACTTCCAGGATTCGCTGGAAAAGGTATTCCTCTGCCCAGCTTCAAGGATATTGGACTTGTCAATTCACACATCCAAGTTAAAGATGTAAGTATGCAAGGATCAGATAGGGGCTTTTAAAATATTCAATAATATATATCATTTTTCCTCAGCAAAAGACGAATAATTATTAGTCAGTGGCATGAGTGACCACTCCTATATACTGCGGAAACAATTACAAAACAGCAAAAATATTATGCTTCGCAAAATTAGTTTTGTTCGACATGTTTATTCTGCCCGATACGAAGGTAGTGATATACCGCCTGCTGATTAGTGTTATCAACTAAAACGCATTACATTTTCATAACTGCTTTTTCCCTGGGCTTTTTCATATAAACCAGTAACAGATAATGCCACTGTAAAATTTGAAATTTTGAGTCAGCTAAAATGATTGAGTGAGATGGTTGCACAATTTGTTTGAGCTATGATAGTTTGTTGTTTTGAGTTGTTAAGATAATCTTTCCGTTGTTATAACTTACAAACAACAAGCTATGTAAGTTTAAAGGAATTGTGCAACCATCTCACTCGATCATTTGAGCTAACTCAAAATTCAAATTTGTGCAACCATCTCACTCGATCATTTGAGCTAACTCAAAATTCAAATTTTACAGTGATGCATGGTTCCAAGTTCGAGTACTGAACCCTATAATCTTGTCGAGCTATTTCAATGTCTTCATCCATTGTTTTGCTGAAGTTCACTTTACCATCAAGTCACACTGACCTGGGGGTACATGTATCTAGAAAATTTCAGGGGGGGGGGGTCTTCAGGTTGTCAGGTCATGGAATACATAGCTCGTGACATAATGCCATTGTCCGCTAACTTGGGCAGTCCGTCCCTGCATGTGCTGATTCAAGGCATTCAAGCAATCGGCCTACACTTACATTTCTTTCTTTTCAGGGTGTTATCGCAATTTCAACCGAT
Source organism: Platynereis dumerilii (assembly GCA_026936325.1). Taxonomy (NCBI): domain Eukaryota; kingdom Metazoa; phylum Annelida; class Polychaeta; order Phyllodocida; family Nereididae; genus Platynereis; species Platynereis dumerilii. The sequence goes on along the minus strand of JAPTHN010000016.1, from coordinate 9,059,986 downwards.
GTTGACTATTCAGGGACAGTAAACGACATAATACCATAAGGGTGGTCAGTCATGCGAAATACACTTTGATAATGGAAACGGATTGGAAGGTCTCAACTGTCTTTGTATATTTGTTTTTTTATCTATTTTTTTTATTATGTTGAAATATATTACATCTGAGTCTGAGTCTGACTGTTAATTCACTATTCAAGTAAAAACAATCCAATGAAAAACGATGTAATCAGAGTGCTTTTCTTCTGATAGAGATGCATGTATATTAAATAGAAAATCTAATTTACATTACTTTTTTAATAATGCTATTTTTTTAGTCTCGCTGCAATATACAAGTCGATTTCATAATTTTTTTAATAAGAATTAACTGCTTGTAAATTCCAGAGCAATTCAATATTCAGATGCAAGTAATGTTGTATTATTATATATGAAATAAAAATATATAAAAGCATTCTCATCTTGTTTGTTATTTATCCCCTGTCAAATCAACGGAGACGAAAATGACTTAAGTTGACAAATATATACATTAACTTATAATTATCTAAATATTAGGCTTTATGATATATGTGTTGTGCATGATTGCCATCCACTGTGCCCGACATAGTTTATAACTCTACTCTGGGGCTCCTCATCAGCGTTAATTACTTTACCTTTAAGGACAGGGCTGGACTGGGCCGCCGGGATACCAGGAGAATTCCCGGTGGGCCGATGCTCCTGTGGGCCGATTGGTCAAAACACACAAATTAAGCAGTTCCATTGCTCTCATTAATCATTTTTAAAATATTGAAAATGGATTTATCTATTGTACAACTAACCATAAATGAAAGTTGTCTTTAGAAGTCCATTGTAGATACATTGACGCTAATTTAAAGGTTAATTTATTTGGACTGAAGTCGAGCACCACCCCAAGAAAATTATGGAGTAAGACTTCAATTTTTGAAATAAAAAATTGTGTCAAAAATCGATCTGGAACTTTTCTACCAAACAGTTCAACAAAAATAAGTCCCCCTTTGGATAAATTATTATGACAGTTAGCTGAATTATAGCCTCACATATCGATGTAACATGTGTGTATCTATAGTCAGTGGCATTATTCCTGGCTGAGCCAGAAGCCTTCAAGTGAGCCTACCTCTGTTTTAAAAAATCCCAGGCTTTTCCAACAGATATGAACAATTTCACGATGCGAGGGAGCCACCAGCTGGATAACCTTCATCATGTGTCTGGAGAAAATTTGTTTTCTCATTCATGTTTAGAAGACAACCAGGGACTTCTTTTGTAATAGTTTTACAGTTTAAGTTCCTTGGATGCAATAACAAATAATTTGAGTGGAGTTTAATCACCATTCGCCAAATTTCTTTTGGAAAGCAAAAACTTTGTATTTTTGAAAATAGGGATATGTGCACTTGGGTCTGCTGGCTCAAACAATAAAGCTAAAAATACACATGGACACTGTCAATATGCAGGCCTACAAAGTACAAACTGGCCAACTTTCACAGACATCAGAGAAGTGGTCTTTGAGATGTTCACGTCTTCGTAAAGGGGGACTTATGTTTGTTGAACTATTTAGAATATCAGTGCTGTCAACATTAGTACATAACCACATGTATCTGAATAAAAAGATATCGTAAATTAGGCTTTTGGATTTTAATGCATTATGTGTAGCGATTGACATTTTCCCTTTTTGACCTTCAACGCAATAAAATATTTTGTCTAATCCATATTTTGCCTTGATTTTTCTGCTTTACCCCTGAGACCTGTTTGACACATCTTGGGAAAATTTAACAAAAAAATCAGTACAAATTTACGGCTTTTGATCATCTATTAGGCAGGCATTCAAGTGACATTTTCCTATTCGCTGTAAGGTCATTTTTCGTTGAAAAATCTAAAATTTCACAAAAAAAGACCAAAGAAAGACAGGAAATGGGAACTGTTAAAGTGTATGGGGAAATACATTCTTCAAATATAATTATGGAGAAACTTGACTTTTGCTGTTGGATGGTTTTACCCCTGCTGCTTCTGAAATAATCAGTGGATGGGTACGTAGAAACAGAAGATTCCGTACGCTCTGTTAGCTGGCCTGGTCAAAATAACAACCTATTAGTAATTTATTGCAATCAAAGTGCTGAGTGTCAAACAGGATTTTACATGAAACAGCTTCATAATTATAGATGCATCTTAGGCTGAACTTTTCATGAGGCCTCTTCGTCACAAAGGTCGACCGTCAGATTCGACTAACAATGGAAATACACCGAAAGACAAAAGCTTAATGAAGGTATATGGCTCTATAGTATCCTGCCAAGGCTGAAGAATGTGACTATTTCTTTACATTGTCTATAGATCAGGATTTGGTGCATCAACTAACCTAACAAGATGGGTTAGTAGATACTGGGCTCTGAACCACAGTTTAAACTAGGTCACCTTTGGTGCCTTACAAATTACCATTTTCACATACCTTATCCATACACTAACTTACTCTGAATCATTCTTCACCCATAGCGAGAAAAATAACGAAAAGGTTTGAGCACAAATTCATTTGGAACAGTGATTTTTACATTTTCTTACCTTTCTCCCAAATCTTGATTCGCCTTCTACATTAACGAGATTTAAAGATACATTTGTTTATTCTGCTTCTTTCAAATGGCAACACTTTCTTAAATCATCATTACTGTAACCAGCAGGAGGGGCGTATAAACTAACCTTCCTCTCCCCTACTGGCTGTAAAATAATGTTTCCTGTTTGCTACTTACACGAAATCCAGCAAAATTTAAGTTTTATTTAAAACCCTTAATTGGGTCGCTGGCAAGGACACAGTGTACACAAGGCGGTAGCATTCCGTAGAGCCAGTGGCGTCCCTATGGGGGGGCACGGGGGGGGCACGTGCCCCCCATATTGGACCTGTGCCCCCCAGGTGCCCCCCAGGTGCCCCCCAGGTACCCCCCAGGTGCCCCCCAGGTGCCCCCCCTATGAACTTTCCGATTCTGGCTAAAATATACAATTAGTATGGCGGGTGCCCACCCAGAGAATCACGTGCCCCCCCAGGTGCCCCCCCCGCTTGAGACCATCCAGTCACGCCACTGCGTAGAGCACGTAGGCCCGCCCCCAGGAAGGAAGGGCTTCTTGACTTTTTCTGATCTGCTGCCTAAGTGCATTACAGATTTATACAGTGTCAACTGTGATGTGAGTTATTGTAGCAGGCAGTGGATCCCTCTTTCTGATGCCATGTGCTATTTATAACTGAGGATCACTGATGCATGACGCATATTAAGTGCAACGTAGTTAGTTATCAGTGTCTGCATATAATATAAAGCTGGATCTGGTGATTGTGGCGTATCCGCTGCATGGATTTTGACCAAAATTTAATCAGTTCTTACTTGAGGTGAATAGTGTGTGTGTGTGTGTGTTTGTGTTTTACGCGTCTGCAGCACATTAGAGGGCTATATCGAGGCTTGCTTAAGTGTTATTTGTCTTTGTTTATTGTCCACATAGTATGTCTGCGTTGGGGAGACTAACTTTGTAGGTTAGTGAAGAAATTATTTACGAATCTTCTGGGCTACTTTCAGCGCAGTTGTAAAGAGGTTGTGGCGGATAAGAAGGACCAGAGCACCTGCTCCTTCTTCTGTAAATTTGTAATTTTTAATAGCTTTGATGAGTTCTGACTTTTTACTGAGACCGTCTTTGTTGAATGTCCCCTTTGCTGGTTGTGTAGGTGAAGTCTCAATGATGCAAGAAGTGTTTTTGTATACTCAAGGCAGTCTTCTGAGAGCTTCCTGCGACCAGTTTGCCATTTGTTGTTTAACACCAAGCAGACAACTGCTGCAGCTGACTTAGTTAGGTGTCCTGACTGTTCCTTTTGACATGAACTGTTCTGACAATGTTCTGCCAATTTCAGGATTAGAAAGAGTAGATCGTGGATGAGAAGAAGAATCATATTTTCATATTCAATCTCTGTGAATAGGTGTGATGCTGTAGCTTCCAGGATCTCGGCAAGAGAACAATATTTTTCTTTTGGCCAGCAGTCTGCACTTTATGTTGTTCTCTATAAGAGAAGTCCGTATCCATTTTCTAGGCCTGCATTTGTCAGAGTACTTTTTAGAATTTTTTAGATGCTTCTCAATCAAAGCTAGACGGTCGTACGTGGTCATTGAAAGATCTTTGTGTACCAATTTGAGGTAGATGTCTTTATTGGATGCAGTCATAACTTCATTGCATTTTTTAGGATTTTTGTTGTCAGAAGCCAAAGCTTCTTTCGTCTTGGCTTGTTCAGGTGACATCTTCGTTTGAAGGATATCAGTAGAGGACGCATGACTTTGTTTTCTGGGTGATGTGCATGAAACTGGTTCAGGAGAGTGCATGGTTTCTTTCTTCGTTGGTCGGTCTGGCGAAGACTTCTTCTGCAAGACATCCATGAAGAGGTTCCTCTTCAGTTGAATAATATATGTCTCTTTGAAGATAAGTGTAAAACTGGTCTGGGGTAATCTGGTCCTTGGTCCATTCCATCCATATCCTCTTTTACACAGCGTCTGGCTTCAGGGAATGATATTCCTGTGTCAATCTGTAGTTGTAGGATTTCCCTTTGTTTCTTGAAGATTCTGCAGTCTTGGCTAAATGCAAGGTGATCCCCTTCACAATTAACACAAGGGCTTCGAGCATGGTTTCTCTCTTGTGTGAGTGTGATCCAGTTCTCCGCAATTGGCACCAACTGTTGACCTTCAAACAACGTTTTGGACGAGGAAAGATGGGTGAACTTTTCAAAAGCTACAAGTACAATCTCTGGAATTTTGTCATCTTTCAATGTCAGGTGAAGTAATTCATATCCATTTTGTTGGGAAAGAATTGTTCAATTCCATGTTTCTTGAAGCACTTGTTTAGCTGAGCATCAGTGCATGTCCTGCTCTCTTTTGAGAAGATAAGGCCTTTGCTGGGTCTTTTGAAAGATTCAAAGGATATTCTTGTTCCAGCAATTTTGTTGACCGAAGTCAGTTTCTCTTTTTGTTGATCATTCTGAGGATGGATCAGGTAGGTTCCATTGGTTTGACGCCTTATTTCTCCAGCTACGGTGTTGTCACAAGTGTCTGCAATGACTTCATATACATCGATATCTGACAGGTCATCAAGGAATTTTGTAACGCCTTTCATCACAAGCCAATTTTTGTCTTTCAAGATGTGTGGGAGGCGGTCAGGGTCAATGAAGTCATCCGAGGATGTCCTTGTCCATTGAAATCTTGGTAGTCCAGTCGCTAATTTTTCGATCTCAGCCTGGTTTCCCGCTGAGGGACGCGCACCTTAGTTATCCGGTTGACGTACGATCCGGTCTTGAAACATGATTTTTGACATAATCATTGATATTACCCTGTAAGGTAGGGGACACGCCGTGCAAGCGCACTGTCTCTTGTTGGCCACTGAAGGATAGAGGTCTTCACCTTAGTGTTCCGCTCTCGGCCACGAGGAGGCCCGAGACATGCAGGGGCACTTGAGATGAATAGAGAAACCCCGGTGAGTTTCAATTGAATCAGTTCAGCTTTTTTTCCACAATCATGCTGACAGAAGGACAGACGGACGGAAGGATGGACAGATGGACAGACACATGCGACTGAAAACATTTGACCCATCCTAGTCATACGGCAGGCCTAACAACTGCAATTTAAGTAAAGTGCAGGGCCTGGGCTTTCGAATGTTACCCCATACTACTTGACATTTTTCTCAAAACTTTTCGTGTCATTTGGAACACAAACAATTTTTAAAATCTTGATGGTCATGAATTAAATGAAAAATAACTCATTTGGTAGACAAGATGCATAAAGGAATGTTTGAAAAATATTTTAATAGGTCAATTGATGAAACCATTTTTTAACGTCTGAAAATCCCAGTAAAACAATGAAGGGGGAATTTTATTTCCACAAATGTGATGCAGGCAGGAAGAAAATTCAAGTGGGGAAGACTGAAATAGTAGCAATGTTCAGAAAAAGAACCTGAAGAAGAGTATAAATCAGGTGCTTGGAACCACAATCCTGCCATACTTGCCGAGTGACCGTGGACCATGGAGGGCCCTTGGATGATCCTGCTGACTGTCGCTCTTACCCTGATGCCGGCACAGTAAGTCTTTTAGACACTTAATTTTATTCGAATCAAACAACAGTTATTTTGGATATAGATGTGGATAGATAGGGATAAGTTTAGCTATAAACAACAGTTATTTTGGATATAGATGTAGATAGATAGGGATAACTTTAGCTATAAACAACAGTTATTTTGGATTTAGATGTTATGTGGATAGATAGGGATAACTTTAGCTATAAACAACAGTTATTTTGGATATAAATTTACATGTAGATGTGGATAGATAGGGATAAGTTTAACTTTAGTTTCACATACATATTGATCTACAGCAAATGTTAGATATTAATTATTAAGATATTTCTAAGTAACAGAAATAACCTTTGTCTGGAAAAATATTAGCTTACAAAAGTTTATTTCTGTTACTTATGAATATTCACTGGTTAGATGAGTTTACACAATAAAATATTTCTAACTTTCACAGAGCTTTGATACTCAAAGCATTGGACATGAGTCAGTATTCTGTATTGTCATGGATTAAATTTCATGGAATTAGTGAACTAAGTCTGCTTCCAAGCCTTTTAAAAACATTGCAAAACTACCCAGGAAAATGTTTGTCACAAAGATCTTTCTGTTTTCAGTGGCATTGGCATGAACAATGGTATTTTAGTTCGAGTGAGTCAACGGGGTCTTTCATATGGTATGTCATTCTTTTGTTTTCTTCCTATTTATCTGACAATTGATTGAAGGTATCATTTATCAGACACGATGTTTCGTGCGTACAATTTGCCATGACCAATACTTAGGTTGGTGACTGACAGACAAAATGTTTGCATCTATTTCTCTCAACCTCAAAATTAGTAATGAAATATTAAACTCACTTGACAAAATTAGTGATTAAAATTGGGGTGCGAAAAGCATTATCTTATCAACTTATTTTTAATTTCAGCTGCACAGAAAACTGTCGACTACCTGTATGACAAATACATAAATGAGCCCATTGATGATGTGAGTGACAAGGATGACGACCTGAGTTACAATTTGAGAAAGTAAGTTGGATGATGATATCAGTTATAAATAGAGAAATTGAGCTGGATGATATGAGTTACAAATTGAGAAAGCAAGTTGGATGATGTATTTCAGTTACAAATAGAGAAATTAAGTTGGATGATATTAGTTGCAATTTGAGAAAGTAAGTTGGATGATGATATCAGTTTTGAATAGAGAAATTAAGTTGGATGATATCAGTTACAAATTGAGAAAGTAAGCCAGATGATGATATCAGGTATGAATAGCGAAATTGAGTTGGATAACATCAATAACAGAGTGAGGAAGTAAGTTGCATAAAATCAGTTACAATTGCAAAGTAAGTAGGATGACATTAGTTACAGGTTGAGAAAGTAAGTTGGATGATGATATCAGTTACAAATGGATAAAGTAAGTAGAATGATATCAGTTACAAATTGTACAAATTGATAAAGTAAGTTGCACGATGATCTCACTTACAAATTGAGACAATGGGTTTGATGATTATATCAGTTACGAATGGAAAAAGTAAATAGGATGATGATATTACAATATTTAGTTACAAATTGGACAAATTGAGAAAGTAAGTTGGATGATGATCTCTCTGATATATACAAATTGAGAAAATAAGTTTGATGATATCAGTTATGAATTAGTTGTGAACGACATTTTATGGGCCTATTGACCATTCTTAGACACATTTTGTTGTTTTCTGTTCATGTTTTGGCTGCATATACAATACATGTATCTTTTTTTTTAAATTCCTACATAAATAAGCAGTCACAAATGGTCTTGAGCCAAGCTCCCATTTATTTTGCTTTTTATCAATGGTCATGCTCCATGAATTTTCTACAATGTGAATAGCAAAATTGTACATAACATAATCTTTTTTTGTGATGAATGTTGCTGGTTGTACATGTATTATTCCATGACTATAACTTCCTTTCTGTATTAATCTTCCGGTTACTTTGACAATTAGTTTATTTAGTAATTTATCTTGAAAATCTATCATCTATGTCTCCAAAATGGTTGGAGGGGGGGGGGGCATCCTAGGCCACATAGGCCTATGGGGGGGGGTCGTCTTAATAAATATTACATCTATTTCTGGAAGCAGAATATATGGCTAACTTCATGGTAGCATCATAGTAAGTACTTACTTCAGCCCCACAACCCACGCACATGAATACCAATAATACCCCATAGACAACACAAGTGACAAGAGCATGCAATTCGAATTTGGAGATTGCAGGGGCAGAGCCATTTTGCAAATAACATACAAATATGGTGCAAATGCAATAACATACAAATATGGTGCAAATGCAATAGTTTAACTTCACGTCTCACTTAACTTGATAATGTTCTGGCATGCAAATTATTTTCTCTTTCGTAGTAGTTGCATATTATGAAGAAATACAAAACTAGTGGGACCCTATTCCAATGTCACATGACAAATTTCAATTATAATATAACCACAGCCGTGATCACAAACTGTTATGCATTGTTTGTTACTATGTGTTCTTTTAGCAGTTAGACATGAGATAAAAATATATAAGAATCTGCAACTTATAGAACTAACAACACCCGACAATAACTGTGATTTATGAGGAAATATTTATCACAGCCAACTGTCAAATTTGATAGAATCAGTGAAAAATATCAAAACACACATGTCTAGGGTATTTCTTGGACTTGTCATATGCTAGTATATGGATGGATTAAATCGATTAACAAGCCCTGATATACCATGTATATCAATGACTGGTACTTCCACTCTTGCCACAACCTCACTCCCGAATAAAACTGATTTAGAGCAAGTATTCACTATAATTTCATTTTTCGCTTATTTCTCCTGAAGCTTGAAGATAAACCGACTGGACCGTCCTACCTTTAACCTCAACATTAACCAAGGAACAGGCGTATCCCCTGCCCTTAAAATGGGATATCTGAAAGCATCTGGTAACTTCTGGTTCAGATACCGAGTTTTTTGGTTTGTGTAAGTAGTTTAGTAATTTTGACTAGAATATTAAACAATGTTCAATCAGATGTATGATAGTATATTTTTTCTAAGATTATTATTATCTTACAATATAAATACTAAATCTCAAATATCAAACATTCTTTGTCAATGTTAACTTGTGAGGAATACAAAAACACTTGAGGACAAAATTATTAGCCCCCCCCCCTGGTTATCCCCTTTAATTCCGTTTTTCTCCAAATTAAGGTATCACAGACCAACCATATTTTCACCTAAACTGTATTTCTATGGTATTTCTATTAGGAAAGGTTAATTCTTTCAAAAATGTCAAAATTAATATAGATAATTAACTAAAACCAAAATTGGCCTTGGACAAAATTATTAGCCCTCTGATGCTTACCATCTCTGGGGGTCATCTGCCTGCTTTTAAATGCATTTTAACACTCCAGGTTATCAAATAAAGAATTAAAGGGGGTAATGGTCAAGAGGGGGCTAATAATTCTGTCCTCATGTGTAATACATTGTGTATCCTTTTATTGTTGAAACAGTAGCATATTTTCAGAAATTTTGCATGAAAAAATCAAATCCTTTCAGACGTATTACCAAAAGGGGAAGTTTCACGGCTACGGCAAGGCAAACTAATGTCAATACCAGATTTGGAGTGGGTCAGTAGACTTTAAAACTTAAAAACAATATTTTTGAACATCTTGTTACTAATTTACATAATATTTTCCGAAGATGATTTACTTGAATGTTACTTTTGGGCTGCCAATCGATGGGTCCATGGTTCAAATCCAGCTCTTGCTGGGTCACCTGGGCCTATGTTGGATGGCTGTATCAATCATCCTTCGCCTCATTGCTGTGTCCTCCTTCTGTCCTAATAAGCCAACGTAAATAGCAATTGAAAAATGGCTCTTTAACTAAAATGATTTTGGTAAATTTTTAGGGATGGATCGAACAGGGCGACCCACAGCCTCTTTAGCTTATTGCTCAGGGTCTCTTGGGTCGTTCGATGTCAATGTGAGGACAAATGGAATCATAGGCTGGCTTTTAAGACTCTTTGATGGAACGGTCAATCGCTACCTACGTAGAAAATTACAACCTATGGTGAGTCTCAATTTTAGTGCAACTTTCTTTATAGAAAATTGCAACCTACACTCTTAACGAAAAAGGTTCTTGATAGTATATAATTATAAGAACCCACAGCCATTCAAAACCTTTTGCTAAGAGTGTATGGTACTCTTAATTTTAGTGCAACTTCCTTCATAGAAAATTGTAACCTTTGGTGAATCTTCAACTTCATTTTACGGAAAATGTTATAAGAGACTTCATGGTGATATGATTTTTAGAGACTTTATGGCGATATGATTTTTAGAGACTTTATGGTGATATGATTTTTCAAACGCTATTACTTTTCATCAGAGGAGGATTACTATTTTAATTTAAACAGAATTACATGCATGTCAATGAATCCACCTGAATTTCTTTTCATAGATCTGTACACAAATCAGAAAATATGTCCAAAAAAAACTGAATCCTCAGTTACAGACAATGAATGGTAAGTTAATTCCTGTCATGATTTCTGATATGAGGTATTGAAATATTGGGCAACAAGGCTGCAACATTAATGAATTGATTCTGGAATTGCTTAGATTGTACACATGGTGTCACCACGGTGTGGTTCCAATGTCAATGGTGACATCTGGCTGCTTAAAAGCAAATTTAATACAATTTAGGACAGTCTGACTTGGTTGGTATCACAAGCGCTAAAGCTTGAGATGGTGGTATGAATTCAAAGTTGAATCCTAGCAAAATGGCTTAATCTCGACCAAACCATTTTGGAACAATTTTCTGCAAGTGAAATTTCGAAATGCTTGCTATATAGCAGTGGTGATAGGCGTATAATTATAGTCTCAAATTGAAATTGGTACCTTGGAATTATATGGAGTAAAATTGTAACTGAAGATCTTGTTCTTACACCAAACTGAACAAGACTAAAAACTAATTTCTTTCACCTACCTGTACTTCGATATTCAATAAAAATGCTCACAATTTGTTTTCAGTGACAAAAAAATGGCAAGATGGCCGTCTTCTTCTCGACTACTCCTTGGCGAAGCCTCCGACATTTGGTAATAACCTCATCGACACCAACATCAAGGTGAGTAAGAAAGATTGTCAGTATAGGCTACTCTCTGGAAAGAGAGAATTTTTAAATTTGGCTGTTTCAGAGAACCTGTCCCTGGTGCATATTGGGCCTAAATAAAAACAGTGTTTACATTCTAATGTGCACTAGATAGTTTCTAGTTGTTGTTGTTAGATGTTTATTTGAGTGACATATGCGTACAACGGTTATGTTAATTTCAAAAATACAATATCAAAAATTCTAAAATTTAGGTTGAATTACCTACATCCGCATCGAGGCCACTGGGCTTAGTAGCCACTGAATATAAGAAATACCTAAGACTATCTACAATGTAAAAACGCATTGTAGTGCCAATACTTCACAGGCCGATTTCACCAACAGAGTAAGCCAGGTCCAAGTCTAAGACCTGGACTAAAGTAGTTCCAAACTAAACTATAGGGTCAATTTCAGTAATAAAATGGCAGCACCTGCTACAGGGTGGTAAAAACAAACTTTACACTTATGAATTATTTTTTTGGTAACGCTCATTGTAGCAATTACTTATTTTCCAATACAAAACAACTTGTATAGCAAAGAACAACCTTTCTAGAAATAATTCATTCATTTGGAGGTCCTTTTGGACTGATGACTTTTCTACCCTGGGTCTAAATGATGCAGAGGTGTCAACAATGTAACTTTGTGTGCGTTTTTCCCATAAAAACTTAACGGAAGCCTTCATTTGGCAACTAAAGTCTGTGGTGTCTTGCAGGGATCTGCCTCTATATTTGCCAACCCAGAATAATCACATTGATTAAGATCTTGTGATAATAGGGGCCCTATTGTCCTGCCGAGAAACTTGGCAGAACAAACCTTGATCCAGTTCTGGGCTTTCCATGGGAGAATGACTGATGCCCCATCTTGTTTGAAGATCAAATTAACTGTAGCATTGTATGTCTTATCTATCCAGTGCTTCAGATGCTCTTGTAAGATGTTAATATGTACTTTTCCCGAGATTTTAACACCCTGATCGTCAACCTTCAGACGGCTTTGTTTTTAAATCTTATAATGGCCATAGTGGAGGCTGAACTTGGTCTAGCACCTTCTGGCTTGCGCTGAATTGTGCCTCTGTATTTTCATTTTCATTTTAGGTCATATTTATTTGTCTTGTGAAGCTCAGTTGCTTCCAAATTGCTGATGGGTCATGATCAACCCAGAGGAGTGAACACGCAGGAGCATTCCTGGCTTCCATTTTGTCTACTATCAAAAAAGTAATGAACTATTTTAATCAGCAACCAATTTTCCAAAGATCTAGTATACTTGGCTTGTATACAAAATAAGTACCCTGGCACTGACTCAATCATGGCAGCCTGGAAAATGAAATATCAACTGTAAAGTTTTTTTTTGACCACCCTGTAGTAAGAAAATTACCTAAGACCACTTTTAACCTTAAGCCTGGTCTTAGCTATGTTGGTGAAATCAGCCCATATATATATGAGTTTTAGCAGTTCGAAAATTAGACATAGACTGTCCTAGGTTTCCAACATGACTGTCACACCGAAATGCTAATTTCTCAATCACCGATGTGTGTTTATCAGGATAGTAATTTATATCTATTTGTTATGACCATAGAAATACATAGAACGGACATGAGGCTCTAGCAGATGAAGCAGCCAAATCCATCATCTTGGAACTGCCCTGTATCCTGGCACAATGTAACAGTGATGTCACCAATAACAGTGATGTCACTTATAACAATGGCATGACGCGACATCATAATTAGTCTATTGTGACGTCATGTCTCAGGGCAGTTCCAATACGGCAGATTTGGTTACCTCATCTTGAGGTGGCATCATACAGCTTCATGTCCGTTCAATGTATTTCTATGGTTATGATGTATTGAACTCATGCAAGAGTGGTTTGAGTTGAAGTTAAACCCCGTTGAATTTTTTTGTAACTTTTTGGTATAACTTATATAGCGACAGTCATCTCCAAAACAGCGAAACGGCCGTCTTCCAGTAATCTGACTAATTCAGAGAGTACTTTGACGCTTTAAACAAGTGTTGTAAGGGCCCAAATGGAACCCACAGATGGTCTTCACAGTGCTAATAGATATTCATAGTGCCCTGTAAGGATATAAGAAAATAATTCACTATCATAGGTTTTGAGCAAATTTATTATTTTTTCAAAATCATGATAAAAAACTCAGTGCTTCATTTCTTTTGCTGGTAAGTTTAAAACAGTTCAATTAGAGAGGGCGATTTAAAAAGAGTTACTTAAAATTCCCTCAGGGTGATTTGTCTTGGAAAGGCAGGAGATCAGGAGCCCGTATGAACATCAGGAGAACCTGGCCGGCAGTCCCTGGAAGTGACAGAAAAATGGTCACCATCTACATGACCGACCACATCATGAATTCTCTGGGTAAGAAAGTTCATTTACCTTGTCTGTTTTATTTATTCAAGTTATTGTGGTTGCTCAAGTGCTGTCAACTCTGTCGTCGGGTTATTATACATCACAAATACCTCAGCTCCGAAATTTATCAGCCACCTGGTGGGATTACAATGAAACTTCCATGAAAAAAAAAACACTTAGAGTTGATTCCGCTGAATATGGCTATTTTTTAGCAATATTTGCTAAATGTGTTCTCACGTGTACAGGTTTCATAACCAAAAGCATTCCCTTATTTTTTCAGGCGAATTCTTTCACAATGACAAGCAACTGACTTTCAACTTCACAAGGGAAGAGGTACAGTATTAGAGGAATCTGTAGCACATATCTTGACGTTCTTAGATGAATAAATATATTTCAAGTAATGTACTTATCAATGGTGCCTTACAAGTTAGAGAAATTGACACACAGAAAGAAGTGAAAATGTGTCATGATACATGAGGAAAGTTGAAACAGATTGACTTCCATTGGATGCTTGCCTCTTTACAGTCTGTCGCTTTGATATAGAAAAAGACTGGACTGTTACAGTTGCACTATGATAATGGCAATTCATGTGTCATCATGCTGATGATTTGTCATGATCATACGCAACACTTTCAATGTTAATTTGATTTGAGGAGACTTATCCCGCTTGTTTGTGACAGCCAAATGAAAGGATTATGCATCTGATTTTCACTCTAAAATCAGTTATGAGAAGTCAAATTGCTTTCTCTGGACCATGACTAATCAAACAGCGTCTATGTTTCCCATGTTGAAAGTAGAAAGATGACACTTTATCGGCTATCATCAGTCAAGAGGTGCATTTTTCACAGTGAACTGGTCCTCATTTTTTCTAGGGCCTATATCAAAGTGACAGACTGTAGAAAATAAATATATCAAAAAGAGTATAGTTAAATTCAAAACAACATACAACATGTAGGAGCTAGGTCAAATGATTGCTAAATTACTATAGTTCACCAATTTCATCTGCTGAGAGAACTTTACACACTTCTTATGAAAGGCTTTTTCACAAAGGTACATGTATTGTTGTTACTTGCAGTCATCTTGGGACTTTCAAACAATGATGCTAACATGCCCCAATAGGCCTGGCTGCTTGGGAGATAACGTCCCTGATGTAAGTATTATTTTTTGTGTTATTCTAAAGTGACAGTCAATTGAATACCAGAATTATTGATATTTGTAGTTTGTAAACATTTAAACTTGAGGGAAAAGGACAATCAATTATCTCTCAGCGGCAGAGAAAATAGCAGAGGAATGAAAAGACCTATTTCGCGGAATGGTTGCTGCTAAAAGCATAGGGGAACACCAATATCACTCTCCACACGCCAATATCAATTTTAAGACACCAATATTGTTATTTATTGGTGTGTCATATGACTGATCTCCTGCTACATGATTGGCCTTAACATTTTGAAGCAGAATATAGGGCCTTAGGGTGGTCCAAAAACACCTTCTTCTGAATTTCTCTGATTTTAATATTGCATTCAGATCTTATATGGATAGAAGGTTTTGTGTAAAAATTTCAGCAAAATTAATAAATATTTAGAGGTGGCACAAAGCCATTGAAGTTAACCATGCAATTGCCCATCGGTAGACCTCAAAATCATCGGTCTTTGCAAATCTTGCTATAACGGCATATTGTTTTGATCAAGTAACCTTTTTCTTTGTATGTCCTGGATGCCCAATCCATTACTGATATTCTTTCTGACTTACAAAGTTTCATAGCAGGTCAGCATAGATATTACATTGGTTAATTATCAGGCCTTTTTTCATAAAAACAGGCAAATATTTTACTTACTATGTACATTAAATAAAAGATAACTCCCAGATATTACTTTGCCATGCAAATTTTATCACATAAATTTAGTAAAAAATCAGGAAAAAATGTTCACTTACTTAGGTATACGCGCTGCAATAGAATTAAGAGCTTTGGAGAATTTAAATTTAACATTTTTGTCCATTTCAGCTGGCAAGCAGGTATCCTGACGGATGGTTTGAACTTGATCTCAGCACACTATCACCTCCTCGTCTGATGATTGGTCAAAGCGCTGTCACCGGAAGAATTCATGGGGCTGCTGATATCTTCGTCAAGAGGCCCAATGGATTCAGAACAAAAGTTGGAAGTGCTTCTGCGGTTAGTGACCTTTTTAATTAATGCTAATAAATTTTCTTCTAGTAATTCGGTGAATTAATAGTTGGAGACTCTTGACTGATGTAGAATGCCAACCCAAAACTCAATCCTCTGGTCTTCTTTTTCTTATTAATTATTGGGTAAAGGTAATTAAAGCTATGGTGAATCTGTGATAGTTAAACAAAAATGCACATACGTTCTATTTTCTTCTAGATTTTTCATGCTGGTCAAATACGGTTCATATGTCTCATTTCTCCAAACTGACCAGACAAAAAAATAACAGATGTTTTCAACACCATCAAGGAAACAATGCATGTCTGCAAAAAAAAAATGGTCATACCCCCAGGCTGATTTAATTTTATGACACAACACAATCAGAGTGACTTCTTCAAAACATAACACTAATATTCATTTTCTCATTCGTAAGTTGATACTTTAACAAACCGCTGATATTCAATATAAATCCAGGGTGATTTCACTAGGAATTTGAAATCATACACAAACCTGACATTACACAATTCCGCCAGGCTGATGTTGTTTTTACAGCTGCTTGCAGCCTGTATTACAGGAGGAATTTTCATTAAGACTCTGACCATATAGGAAGTCGCACTATTTCATCTATCGCCTTGAAACTTAGCATACAGTCTCAATATAATTTTATCTTGCTTCCATCAACTTTTGGTAAACTTCTGTGAAATTAAAAATGTTTATTTACGAAACTAAAATGTTCGTTTTTGGCGGGATTTTCAAATGATCAGCTGCAGTGAAACCAGCAGCAACAGCTGCAGCCAGATCCAGTCTTTGCAGATTCAAAAGAAAGAATGAAGGAATGAATGAAGGAAGGAAAAAAGGAAGGAAAAAAGGAAGGAAAAAAGGAAGGCAAAAAGGAAGGAAAAAGGGAAGGAAAAAAGGAAGGAAAAAGGAAGGAAAGTATAGGAAGGAAAGTATAGGAAGGAAAGTATAGGAAGGAAAGTATAGGAAGGAAAGTATAGGAAGGAAAATATGGGAAGGAAAAAAGGGATGGGGGAGGAAGGGAGGGGGGGAGGATATATACATGTAGATAGATAGATAGACAGATATTTAGATAGATATTTAGATAGATAGATAGACAGATAGATAGATAGATAGATAGATAGATAGATAGATAGATAGATAGATAGATAGATAGATAGATAGATAGATAGATAGATAGAGACTAAGTCTATCTACAAGCAGCTGTTAAAGTGCTTGCACGTTATTTTTTGTTTTGCTTTTATTTCCAGCAATTGAGTATTCCTTTCACACTGAAGATGAAGGGTAGTAATTTGACAGCATCATTGCAGACACCCAAGTGAGTATACCGGCAATTCAGCAGCTTACTATGTAGTATGATACTATAATACAACAACCAACTGTTTGAAATAAGGGTGCATAGTACATGTATATATTTATAAATATGCCTATAAGCTGGGCATCTTCATGGTTTCTAAAAAACATAATTTATTAAATAAAACTTTTAAGAAGATATCAAATGTCATTCCAAGCATGATTTTCAAAGAAACATAGCCAGATTCCCCTGTATTTTGTGTGAGTGAATCAATAAATTCATTAGTGTCCATTTTCTGCTCATTGATGGATTTGCTGTGGATAGATTTAGCTGATATACGAATGACACATTTGCTTTTTCCCATTTGTTTCAGTATCCAGGTGACACCAACGCATTTTGTTGTAAGTAATTACTAAGTATATTACACCCATTGCAGCTCTTGATCTTTACCTTGTTCGTCATGAATTGTTATATTTGCTACCACGATAGTGGTAATATCTATATGCCATCAATGTAATTGTTTTATTTTAAGAGCAAATAAATTATGTGTCATTGTCATTGTCATTGTCATCATCGCCTGTATGAAAATTGTCTAGCATATAGCAGATCAATCTCAATTTTATGTTTCTTCAGACATCTGACATGGAACAATTTTTGAAAGAACTTTCTGAAGGCTTTGCCAGCCATCAGTTGGAGGGTAAGTAAAAAAAGTAGCAAAAATATATTTGTTGTATTTTTCAGATTCACAAATTACAGTAAATAGAAAGATGATACTACCAACCGGTTGAAATAAGGCTACATAGTACATGTGTATGCCTATAAGCTGAGCGTCTTCACATTTTCCAAAAAACAATTTATTAAATGTAAACTTTTAAGAAGATATCAAATGCTATTCAAAGCATTATTTTCAAAGAAACATGGCCATTGGCCAGATTTCCCAGTTGTTTTTTTAGAGTGCATACAGAAAATACATTAGTGTCAGTTGTTAAGATGACTTTCATGCCATAATGTCACTTTTTAAGCGCAGCCATGTTGCTACATATAAATTTTGTTGCTTTTGCACTTCCAAAAAGCTGACTTTAATTCAGGAAATTTGATCAGTTGGCACCTTTGCTACAGTTAAGATTTAAGTGCCACACCGCCTTCAGAATAATTATTTCACCCTTCGTTATTTCGTGAAAAACAATGACTTCCTCTTATTTGTTGTAAATCAACTTACAGGATTTGCCGCAAAAGGTATGCCCCTCCCCAGCTTCAAGGATATTGGACTTGTCAATCCACACATCCAAGTTAAAGATGTAAGTACCGGCCTAACAGTAAAAGGCACAATATCTTCCTTCAGCAAACTACATAACTTGTGAATTTGTGAATAACAAATATGGCTCATCGAACAAAATACAAGTGCAGAGAGGAGAAGAGAGGAGAAATGCAGCCCCTATATTTTAAAGTTGAATCCCACAGAATACAGCTGCTCCACCTATTGTACTCCACAGTTCAACAAAAATACCCCAGCTGGTGGCTCCCCCACTTGGTAAAATTGTTCATATGCATTAGAAAAGCCACAGATTTTTGAAAACAGGGGTAGGCTCACTCGAAGGCTGCTGGCTCAGCCAGGAATAATGGCACTAAACTATAAATGCACACATTTTGGGTCGATATACAGGCCTATAATCCGATCCAACTTTCATAAAAATTGGAGAAAGAATCTTTGAGATATTCAAGTTCATTTTAAGGGGGACTTATTTTTGTTGAACTGTTTTTCATAATTTTCTCATATTGTACACTACGTAACTCTCAAAAAACATCGGTAACCCCCCTTTAAAGACTTGTTTTTCAACAAAGTGTATTTTCAGCTATATTCCTTTAATTTTTAATAAATATCTCATGGATATTGTTCGAGTAACACTGCTTTTCGTTATAAATCCCACACTTTTTTAGCATTTTACTGTATGTTTTAATGTAATGACATAAGATTTTGAAAAGGTCATAGTTCGAAAATTATGTTGGATAGCCCGCCTTTTTTTTAACGTTGGAAAGCTTTCTTTTTGAAGAACTTTTTGGTAAAGCTTCATGAATATCTCATGGATTTTAGATTTCTTGCCAAGTGTGGGATTCAA
Source organism: Platynereis dumerilii (assembly GCA_026936325.1). Lineage (NCBI taxonomy): Eukaryota > Metazoa > Annelida > Polychaeta > Phyllodocida > Nereididae > Platynereis > Platynereis dumerilii. The sequence continues at coordinate 9,040,819 of JAPTHN010000016.1, read as the reverse complement.
CTTTAAGAATGCTTTAAAACATATGTCATCTATAGCTTCTTGAATCTTCTCAACTTTTTCTATGATCAGGTAGTAGGTAAAAAAAACAACAACACTGTAATCTCAATTATTTTTATTAAGTCAATTTTTTTTAAATAAAAATTTAAAATAAGCTCAATGTTCTTTTCATAGGAATAAAACTTGTTGGATTGGACTTGAGAAGCTAAAAATGAAATAGGCCTTATCTTATACCACAATAATTCAAGTTTTCCATTTATTTATTTTCAGGGTGTTATTGCAATTTCAACTGACGTCGACTACACAGGAACAGTGAATGATAAGAAAAAGTGAAGTTGACAATGGACTTAATTTTGAGGACATAATGACTGTGCATGTGTTTAATTAAATATTGGTCAATCCAATCAACAAATACAATATGAGTCTTTTTTCTGCTGTAAGGATATTCAGCTCTTATTCAGATAACTATTCAGAATTCAAAGTTAGATTAATTAATTGGTTTTTTTTAATGATAAGTTTGGTGCATTTCATCTGGTGCACAATTATCTCAGTCACTAATTGATGATAGGTTGCCTCAGTGAATCACTTTTTCCTTGCATGCTTGTAAATTATATATTATTTATATGGAGCAATAAAACATTATGACAAAAAAAGTATAAATAAAAGTATAAAATGACATTGTGTCTGTTGCTGTGAATGACTTTCACACTGAAAATATTACACCCTATTGTGTTTTATTTGGGATAGTACTGCACTGTGTCTACTACAACAGAATGATATTTATTGCTTCACTCATATTATGGTATTGTTTCATCAAGGATGGTAGTGTTTTTCATTTGGGGTGATACTGTTTCATTTAGGATGATACTGTTTCATTTGGGATGAAACTGTTTCTTTTGGATGACACTGTTTCATTTGGGATGATACTATTTCATTTGGGACGATACTGTTTCATTTGGGATGATACTGTGCCGTCTGTGATGGCACTGTGTTTCATTTGGGCAATTTGCCAATTTGTCAGGAGTAAGTTTGTGTTCACATGCCATCAGAACTAGGCTCTCAGAAGAAACAAATTTGTTTGGAAATCATAGAGCTACAATCAGAAATAAATGCTGTAAAGAGAAATAAATAGAATCGATCACCTGGTTGTATCATTTGTTTTTTTAAAATAAATAATAAATGCTCATCATGGTTGAGATTTCATTCAATTAGAAATATCAATGAAATCAATGATAACCTACAATCAACACGATACACAAGTTTAGACTGAGGACAAAGAAGAGAAAATATACAGGGATGGGCTCAGAGATGTAGAATTTTTCTTCAGGAGCACTCAAATTCGAAGAAAATTGAAAGTATTTCGACAAATTTTGGAAATTAAGTCCTGAGGGCTTCTACAGGTTATGAAATCTCAAGTAGAAGAGAGACATGGTTTTCTTAAATTGCTGGCAGCTGTTTTCTTGTGCCCATATTCCTTCTTTATCCTCATAGCTGTGAGATAAAATTGATCATAGTTATTCTGACGAACCAGTTAATTTGATAAGACAAAATTCAAATAAATAAATTCATGAAAAATTACTATAACACACCGTCACACAAATTTCCAATTGCCTGCAGATCCAATATACGCTTCAACTCCCTATTTGAAAAGTGAGAGATTACAATATCATCTTTATAGATTTGATACCAGACAATACAACTAAAAATTCTAATAATGTTTATAAAGAAAATTACCAAATCTACAAAAATATGAGAAAAATCAGCATAAACAACAACACTATGGCAGCATTTGACCAAAATATCACATTCGATAACTTCGCTGAGGTTTTCAAACTTGCAGATGATGTAACAGTTTCCGGTGGAAATGTCTTATTTGTGGTGGCAAAGAAGTCCTTGAATACCATCTCATCATTACTCTGATTAGCAGTGGCATCATTAATCTCAGGGTAAGTTGCTGTCAGTGATGAAATTGTTGTCATCTTTTGCGCTGAATGTATTGTCCTGTTGTTCTCAAATATCGAGCAATCGGGTTTAAATCGAAATCGTAGATAATAAGGATCCTTAAAAGCTAAATTCATCAACGAACCCATCGCCAAACTGCCACGCTCTCCGCACGATCTGTTGTAAATGTCAACGTAGCATTCTTCCAGTTTCTGCAAGTGTCTGAAAAGGCAAGTTTACAAGAGTAGTTGTCATAATAACTCGAGGACTACATCGTATCATACTGGATGGGCAGTGTGGGTAAAAATTGGGAACCCATAGCCTCTAAAAGAGTTCTAGAATCACTAATTATGGATACCAAAACAGAAAATTAGGTAGAAGATTCAATACACATTTCGGTCAAATTTCAGTAATGTTGCCTTAGAAGTTAAACAGGGTGTACACTCTAAAAAATTTCAGACAAAATTGGTTTTTTAGATTCAAAATTTCAATGCAAAACACCAACATGGATTTTTTTAAAAATCCTTGTTGGTTTTGCATTGAAATTTGGTTTTTCAAAAAACCATTTTGAATCTAAAAAACCAGTTTTGTCTGAAATTTTTTAGAGTGTAATAAGATAAGAAGACTCAATATCTTTTGGTTTCCGTAAAGAATACAGTCATGACAACTCGCTCAGCAGTGATATGCGGACAAATTTACAACAACAAAAATTTATCACCTGGTTGCCTGTGAATATCACTGTTTACTGTCAAAATATCAGGGCCTATGATATTGTAAAAAATACCACCCTTCAAGGGTGATATTTTTTAACAATGGTTATGACATCACCAGCATTTCAGCTGTCTGATGACGTCACAAACCAAACTATGGCCAAAACAATGGGACTGTGACATCATATCCATTGTGACTCCATGGTGACGTCACATTTTTGTAATGCCAGAAAATAATCTCTCTTTATTACTGAAAATTTGAAGTAAAACCAGGTGATAAAAACAAGACAACCATGTGTCAGGTCGCTTTGTACAATATCACTCGCTGTCGTGTGAATTAATATCACTCCCACCCTACGGGCTCGAGTGATATTAATTTACACAACAGCTCGTGATATTGTTACTCAGTGACCCTTACTTTGTTGTTTTGTTATAGTGCATTGTGAAATCTGGATTTTGTCCAATACAAACACCAGAATTAATACAAACACCAATGCAATCCTTATATATACCACTGTATCAGAAGTCCAGATTCCAACTGATTTTTAGTGTTATCACCTATTGTATCAGTATCGGTACATCCCAAGACTAGACCATCACAACATTTAATGCTGATAATAAAATAATCTGTTTTGCTATCAAAAACCTCAATTAAGAACTAATAATGTAGATCTTCAAGAGGACCTAATTAATCGTTAGCAACTCATATATATCACATTGTTCACTGGTAACTTACTGTAAAACAGCCTGAGAGTTATTGGCCCCAGGTTCGCAGTATAGTTCATAGGCAGACACCCTATTCAAAAGTGGCAGAAGACTCAAATAGACAGAATTGCAGCTTTTGAATGTGGCATTGCGAAGAATGTCTTTGTAGCAAAGTAAGTGGTCCATGTAATCTGGAGAGGTGAAAGAAAAAAAGAGAATTACAAAGTTAATACTCTGATAATCATATTAATATATATACATTATACAATTTCGCATATTTTATACAATTGCATTTAGAGTCCACCGAGGTATAGACTCTATGCGGCAGATCACCCTTACAGCATGAAAAATGTTACGGTAACTTTTCAAACCCGTCAAGGAAACTCTGGTATTAAATATGGCAATTATAAGTTCCTGTTAGAAATAAATATTTTATGACAAGATGAAATTTAACATCAAATATTGCTTCAGTTTTAGCTTTATTCAGCCAAATGGTCGCCCAAACCTGATATATAATCTTCTTTTTTTTTTGGGGTGGTCCCTTGGCAGCGACATCTTGGATGTTATAGAGGGACACCTTCTTTATGCATACATGCTATAAACTGAACCTGTATATATTAATGTTAAATTGTGCTTGGAATGCATGAGAAAATAAAACTAATCTGAATCTGAATCTGATTTCTTTATTTTTTAATTTTCCTCCTCAATTTATACCTTGCTGATCTGTTATGCAGATGTATTCCATCTTTTGGTCAAAAGTCCTCATTTTGTTTTCGTATTCAAAGAATAGTGACACTCCCTCGGGACAGGTGTCTCTGTAAGGCTGTATGCATCTTCTGTAAGTTGTGTACTTTCTGTATAATAAAAAAATATCCTATTGAAGTATATCAATCTGGATGTAAATTTTCAGATGAGTGCACGGTACAAGAACCTAAAAATAATACAGCAGAAGTTTTGAAGATCAAGCTTCATTCGCGCTATTCTTTGCTGCCGTTAAGGGAAGACGTAACTGACTTTTATCTTCTCCGATCTTCTCCACGCACTCCTACAAGGGTCCGATGGTAGAACGAAAACTTTGAAATGAGCTAGAATCTCGATTTTTTTAAATAAAAATTGTGGGCAAGCTCAATTTTTTTTTTTTTGTAGACAGAAAAACTGTTGAGACTGTCGATCCGAGAAGCGCTAAAAATTAAATCGGTCTTGCGTAACAAGCCTTACTCAATATCATTGAGACTGCCATATTATGGTAGCCATAAGCCAGCAGCAACTCTTTCTTCCACCAGTTTAAATTCCACCTTGGTTTGAAACCTGTTAGAGAAATAGGGCCCATATATACATGTATATGTTAGCCAAAGAATTAAATCAGCAGAATAATACAAGTAATGAAGAAATGGGCTGCATAATTTGTATTGACATAACAATTTTACCTGCATGCCTGCAAAACATCTTCGGCATCACCCATTGCAATCAGATCATTTTCAGGAAAGAACCGCAACCGCGTGCTGCCAAAACTTGTGACTTCACACCGTTTCAGTGATTGGTCCAGATTTGATGGACACATTTTGGAGTAACGAAAAACTATACCGACGAATGAAAAACAAAAGTCAATATGGTGAATTATATCAGCAAGCAGTTATCTAATAGTAAACAAAATACACAACAATATTGCAATATCTGCAGCATTTAATTGGTTCAAATAACCTTAAGGTGACTCAAGAATGGTGGTTAGATCATATAGATTTTTCTAAAATTTGGCATAGGTACTCTATGGGACCCATACATTCCAAAAACGAAAAACAAAACAATTCCACTGACTCGTTTGGTTGCAATGGTAACAGCATGTTTAGCCTGATGACTGCTTAAAAGTCATAAATTGAGTTTTTTTGGTTATGTACCACAAAATAAAGCATTACATGCATATGTCACACAGAAACATCAGAAATGTCTCCCCATGGATGTATACTAATACATTTGCCACAAATTGGAAGAAAAAGGTTAAAATACCTTTTTTGTAAGAGCTCAAAGGGCACCAACAAAATAATTAATTGCAGATTTTGCATGCATCAATTTTGGTAGTAATCAAATTTTAGGAAAACAATCATATACTTTGAACTAGCATTGAGTAGGTATTACTGCATTCAATAAAAAAAAATAATTATGCTTCTAGCTGCATTAGATCTCATTTAAATAGCAAATTACTGGCTGCCATGCTGTTAAAAAAAAAGAAAGCAGAAAATGGTACCGCCACAACTTTTTCAGGGCCAGCAGCAACGGTGATGCCATGTTGCTAGGCAACCAGGCTGCTCAGAAGTATGTGCAGTGTACCATGCTTGAGTCACCTTACGTCCAATTGTTTGCAGCCAATTTTTCTATAAATCAAATCTGACGTAAGATATAGTGCTTCTTGAAAATAAGTGAAAACGGTGACGTTTCGCTATTGGATTAACAAGAATTTTCACATAATTTAGATTATCTATTCTTTAAGCTTCTTTACGATTGATATTTCAAGACTGACACAATAGAAACTTAATTTCAACCAATTTGATAGACACATCGAGGACACAATATACATTGTACTTACCATTATTTTTCAATTCAAGAATATTTGACTCGCACCCTTCAACTTTCTTGGCCACTAATTTTGTCAAATGGCGAGCGACATTTCCAGCATTAAGGCCACAGGATGACGTCATCAGAGATTCTATGCATTGCACATTCTGAGTATGGAAACTGAAATATAAAATCAACAGAAAAATTTGTGTGTTTTGTTTTGAGTGGTACGTAGAACGGGGTAAAGTTGGCAATCCGGGGTAAAGTTGGCATGCTATTTTGAACCCCTTAATGGAAGAAATGCCAACTTTCCTCACTGACACACAGTGACACAGGTATCTTTGGGAAAGTTGCCGCACGTGTCAGTGAGGACAAGTTAGCATTTCTGCCATTAAGTGGGTCAAAATTGATTGCCAACTTTGCCCCGTTTTACGCTATTCAACCCTAATGTGTTTCATTTGGGACAACTGGATCGGGAAGGCATCATGATTACTACATGTATATATATATTTTTTTCTTTCATTTTTGAGGGTAATAAGTTTATTAATTGGCCTAATTGTATGCCCAGGTTCCCCCCAACAGAATATTAAATTGCAGCAAAGGATAAGTTGGCCTTTACCTCCTCTATTTATTTTTTTGGTGAGCCAATCTTGTTCTTTAGATCATCATGTTGGTCGAATTTTGCCTATTTTAATTAAACTTACTAGCATTTATCAGCAGGAAACTGTTTGGCATAAAACCGGTAGATTGCATCACATCGGCGACTGAAGATTCCATTATACTGGCGTTTGAAGCATTTTACATCATGGAGGCATCCTGAAGAATTTTTAGAAAGAGCAAACTGGTAATACAAGGACATAACCTACATGATTTACCTACAACATTAATCATAGTTGACCATAAATACAACCAGCTAAATCGAATATTGTTGAAAATTATTTTACAATTGTACACTGGTGACATTCTAGAATGAGATAAATTCTAAGCTAAGTATCAAACCAAATTAGAAAACTAACAATGAAACACTGCAAAAAAACAGACAATGTGAGAGAAACTTTTTGTTCCATTCTTTAACAGAAATTTGTATAGGCCCCACCACTGAATCATATAAAGTCACACTTGAGTTAACATCTTCAAAACATGCAAAATCTGTGGAAAATCAACTTTTATGACAAGAAGTCCTGCAAATACCTTTATAATTAGGTTCATTTTCATGACAAGAGCACCAAAACAGGTCAAAGATGTCTTTCCAACTCTTGGAAATGTTCAATTCATTGAAGTCAGGGCATCGGAGTATTGACTCGAAACACTCTTCGAAAGGCTGGAAAATACTGAAATGCCAGAAGCCAATGTATAGAGAAGCAGTAAAATCCATTTGAATATTCACAAACTCAGCAAGTACAAAATGTAATAACATTTATATTGCCAGGAGACATAAAATATAACTATCGAGAATTAGGCCTACTGGGATTAAAACGACTCACTTTTGAAGCTTTTAACATAATCATTGGAAACGCAGAATTTTAGGGAACTTTAAAGGTGATTTAATTAGCATGCAATTCTAAAGTTCTTGGTCACTAAATACTAAATAGCATTTTTAGTCAATCAGATTTAACAGAAATGACATGTACTTCCAACAGTGTCAATCTGTACATTTAACTGTATAAAATTGGCACCCAAAACCACACGAATAATTATGGCCATTTGTTGTTGTCGGGACAAAATTGGTTTTTTAGATTCAAAATCCATGTTGGTTTTTTGCATTGAAATTTGTTTTTTCAAAAAACCATTTTGAATCTAAAAAACCAATTTTGTCTGAAATTTTTTAGAGTGTTGCAGTAAAAAATCTCCAGGAAATGAGTTTACAAAGACCAACAGTCCAACACTGTCACAAAACGAACATGCAATCACTATAAACTTTGAAATGCAAATATTTATTTAACTGAAGGGAGGGGGATCCCCTGGACCTTCTGTTTTTGCCAATAAATGAAGATAATTGAAATATTTGGAAAGACTCGTGAAAGTGAAACTTTACGAGCAGTCAACCAAAACCATCCAGGCTAAAAATAAGTGAAGAATAACGTAGAAAGGCAAGAAGTGAACCCAAGCATACACAAAAAAGTAAAAAATAACATTATTAACAAGTACATAAAACATCACAAATAACCTCATGACATGTTTTCAGGAGTGTCACGAATAAAAAATATTACCCACCGGCAATCCTTGTTTTCACTTTTTCTGGCCGATCTCCCAAAACTGCGAAGAAAGCGCTCTCCTACTGACAAACAACTCTGGATGTTCTTTTGGTTTGTTGAACATTGTAAACTTCCATTCAATACTACATTAAAGAGAAATAAAGTTTTATAATGAATATGATTTAATGTAAAGTTATTATAAAGACCTGATATAATGAATATGACTTAATGTAAAGTCATTATAAAGAACAGACATATGAATATGATTTAATGTAAAATTATTATAAACACAAAGCACAATCCTAAACATGAGTACGAAATTGATAATTAAATATATTTTATTTTATTTTAAGCCGTCTCAAGATTCAAAAGTTGCTTAAAAGCAAGTCGTATTTTACTTATTCTAACTTAATTTTTGTAGTTGCCATTATACGTCTATTCTAAAATGTAAACAAATAGTTGTTTTAAAGCCAAGAAAAACAGGCAAATTTTGCAACAATTCCGTTACTTAAAGGACCAGGACCTGGAATAAAAGCAGGGGTGGTTGGAAGCCATGGTCATTCTGTGTCCAACCTCAAAACAGTCAACATCCCCCATTCCTCTTCATAAACATTGTAATGCAATGAGATATATATTCCATCTATCGATACAATCTCCACATTTTTCGTTTCATTATATAATTATGCACAATTAGTGCTATTTCTGGTTTTCAAAAGTTCATATTTCTTAAGAAATTAAGGAAAATGTTGTACAGGGTGGTCAAGAAAAAACTGTATAGTCTTTCGCTCATGAGGCACCACTCAGTGAGTTCTTATCCAATCAGTCTCATTCTTCCATGAAGTTCAGGAAGGGATCTCAGTATATGTTTATATTCTTGGATCTAATTTTGATTAGGCGTTTCAACAGGAGGCACACTTTGAAAACTATGGCAGTGTGCAATTTCTATCAACCTTCTTCTCTTTCAAGCTTCCCACAGGATTGACTTTCAATCAAAGAGAGCTGAAATCCTGGGACCACACTCCTCTCAAGAACTCTAAGTTACTGTGAGAAAATCAAAGCAATGGTACAATATTTGAATTGATGGCAATACCTTGCATTCGGGACAGCAAAATGTGTGAAAATGGCCTTTTTTTTATTTCTGCAAAATCAGAGCTCAAGTTCACACATGATGTCCCAGGAGAACAAACTACAAATAATATATTGCCATGACTATCCTCTTTATACTAGAAAAGATTGGATAGTGATTACAGACAAATTTATAGAACTATGCCAGGGAAAGAGTGTAAAGTTTTTTCTTGACCACCCCGTATTATTACGGATTTTGTCTTGTAACTTTGATTGACAGGTCATCTTTCAATATGATTGGTCAGTAGGGTGGCCCTCAAATGCATAGTAAAAAAAAAGTTTGAATTTTTGGCAGGCCACCCTCTAAAATCATGCCTATTATGAAAAAAATGCTGTGTGCCAATTTTCATGCAAATCGGTTAATATTTACAGGGGGGGCCAGTCAATTTCACCTTTTTCAAAAATCACCTTTCCTGAAATCACCTTTTGACAAGATCACCTTTAGACAAAATCACCTTTTTTTTGCCAAAATCACCTTTTTTCCCAAAAATCACCTTTTCCCTACCAAAATCTCCTTTTATTTTTATTTTTATTTTTTTATAGGTTTTCACTGAAAATAATTGAAGTTTATGTTAGAAAAAATATATTTATATGAATTGATTCTAAATAATTGAATAAATACAACATTTTATAACCAATTTATTGACTCTGTAATTAAAGATAAAACATTTGATGATATTTATACCTCGTATATTTCTGATTATTGTCACAGCTTATAATTTTCTTTTAAATTAATTTTTAGTCAAACTTCTTTTAGGGTAAATTGTACTGATAAGTTGTTGCTGTGTCACAATATATGTCTTATTAACTAAACATTATGACATAAACTCAGCAACATTAAAAACGCACACTTTTAAAAAGGCTAAAAAACAGTACTTGTTCTATAGATATCAAGATGAAAATTTTCCCACATCTAGAAGTTGCCATCAGGTATATCCGCGAAAAATTTCAAATCTCTAAGTGCAGTACTTTTGTGTCAAATTAAGTTGTCGTGGTCACTGTCGAAAAATGGAAGTCACAAACTGCACTTTAACACAAAACGCACAATTGGAAATATTGGTTTTGTGGCATACTGGATGGGATTAATCTTATGAAATTTTCACATAAGAGGCACAAGACTTCCAAAAGAGGTCCCACAGAAGTTTTTGAAAAAAAATGTCAATGATAAAGCAGATTTTGAATTAAAAACTCAAAATTTACGAGTTCACATCTTCAAATGAAACATGTGAACCAGAACTATTAAATAATGGGGGTTTTATGCATGCCCAGGGTAGAAACACACACACAGACAATCATTCCATATCAATTGCCTCAAAAATCTGAATAAAACATCATTTTTTAAGGTTTTGACAAAAGGCTCCAGTAGGGGGCGTGTCAGCATTGACACTTAATTTTTATTAAATTCATCCGCTTTAATTGTGGTTGGGTCAGATATCCCTTTTCGCTAACTCATCAAGGAAGGAAAATCATAAACTTTCCTGGCTTATCAAAAAAGTTTGTAGAAAAACAGCTAAGTTGTTGAAATTAATGATCAGAGGAAATTGAAGTTTTGTGACTTCCATTTTCTACAGTGACCACGACAATTTAATTTGACAAAAAAGTACGGCACTGAGAGATTTAAAATTTTTCGTGGATATACCTGATGGCAACTTCTAGAAGTGGACAAATTTTCATCTTGATATCTTTAGAGGAAGTACTATTTTTAGCCTTTTTAAAAGTGTGCGTTTTTAATGTTGCTGAGTTTACTTGTAAACCAAACATCAGCTTATTTAAGAATCTTATAAAATGGCATTATGTTAGATATTACATTTAATCTTTGTTTCTCTAAGTACAATTCTGAAACTAGTAGTTCAAGATTTTGTAATATCTCATTAAATTGTACTTTTTTTTAATTCATGCATTATAAATTTCTGAATTTTAATAAAAACGATGAATTTATCAGACACTACATTCTGAAGAAAAAAAAAATGGATAGGTCTATTGTTCTTCAAAAGGTGTGAATGCATTGGCATGTTGTTTTAACTGGACAACTTGTTGCATAATTAAAGCAAACGTGTCAAGTAATAGTTTAAAGGAGATAGTATAATCATCAATTGAAAAAAAAAGATGAATGTATAATTATCCTCAATTGAAAATGTCATATAACTGTTACGCCGGGATCATGATGATAATAACCCTTTTTTATTGTGAAAATCAGCAGATAGAAAGATAGATAGATAGATAGATAGATAGATTGATAGATAGATAGATAGATAGATAGATAGATAGATGACGACTAAATATTTTTAAATTTGCCCTTATAAATGTGAATGATTTCTATTTAGTATGGATTTAATCTATATTTATGTGCATATTTATGCAATTTTATTTATTTTATTGTGCATGGCTGGGGCACGTTGGATCATTGTAAACTGGATTGACTGACAAAAAATAATCTGCAAAATGCCAGCTGTGCAATTAGTACAAGATTTAGCAAGTTCTGGTCTATTAAAGTGGAGGAATAAAAATTTTAAAGGAGATTTTGGTATGAAAAAGGTGATTTTTGAAAAAAAAGGTGATTTTGGTCAAAATAAAAAAGGTGATTTTGACCGAAAAGGAGATTTTGGAAAAGGTGATTTTTGAAAAAGGTGATTATAACTGGCATTCATTTACAGGTGCCCCCCGGCCCTTGAAGTTTCACGGTTATCTCTCACTCAGTCAAATTCAGTTGTTAAATTATAAAAATATCATGGCTAAACAGGCCTTAAAAAGGGCTTCATTTTGAATACCAACAGGGATGGTCGTAGATGTTTGGTCATAATACTCAGATATTATGAATGCTTATTTGCAAATTTGCTGAGGCGCGTCATGTTCATTTCACTTCCAATAATACTTGTGGTTTGTTTCCTGGGCAGATAATGATTAGAAGAGTTGTAAAGCGTACCAGAGCGCAAAAGCAGATTGTTTTAGCCTCTTTTTGAAACTTTCACTGGATAATAATGGGGGTTTACGTCCTGTATTTATGCACCCGTAGGCCAATTTGAACCGGAGGTGTATGCAGCTACAAGGCAAAGAAAAGTTAAAACTGCTGTCAAAATTTAATATAGATTCAGGTGGCTCTGCCAAAGTTGGACTCAAAACTTGGGTCCCAGTGTTTGGAAGCATGGGGCCCTCCCAACGGAGCTGACTTGGGAATGGGGGACACCCTTCCCTAAATGATTTCGGAGGATTCAGGGAAGAAGTTAGATCAAATTCACATATTTCATTTTAGCTATCATGTGGCCATTGTTCAAAGGCCATTCTTGTAGATCTGTATCATTTCAAGGCAAGGCTTCATTTAAAGATCTTTTTGGCAAACTAACAACTCCTTTTTAAAATGTTCAAAACTGACTTCTTACGACAATACATACATTTTCATAAATCTTTGGGATCCTTCATAAAATCATCTTGAATGCAGGAGGCTATGAAAGATGTTTATCCTTACCATCCTTTGCCATTGGACAAATAGCTGCCCTTGATAGTTTTAAAAATGGCTATGGTCATTACGTCCCAACCAAATAAAAGGGATTATTATCTTTTAGCAGTGTCGCCATTCACAATGAATCCAGTATTACACACCAATATTTATAATTTTAACCCTGCCAGCCATTGTTGAGAATATTTCTTGAAAAATAATGTTGTGAGAAAAGTGATGGCCGGGCATAAATGAAATCTAAGTTTCACAAGGTCTTGTTTAGAATTATTGCTTCCAGGTCAAATCCTGTGGTGTAATCTGAAAACCTCTTAAATTTTCAATCGAACAAACCAAATATCTGGGTTTTAGGACTGGTGAAAAATGGCCACAGACCATTCAAGCTGGTATTCAAAATGAAGGTCTCATTTAGCCCTGTTCAATGGACCTAATAAAATGGATGTATGACTTAAAATGGCTTCTAAAGTTATGCAAAACAGCGAATCGGCAAAAGTGCCAAATATTGATTAAAATGTAAGTATTTCAAATCCCGGGGGGCACCTCTAAATATTATTTCATGAAACTTTGCACAGTCCATTTTTTTGCACAATAGGTACAATTTGAGAGGTTGGACCGAACAAATTTCAAACTTTTTTTTTTTGAGGGCCACCCTATTGGTCAGAAATAAGATAACTTTTATGGCCCCTGAATCAAAGGTTCTAAAGAGCTCTGAAGTTGAAGTATAGCATTGGAATGATTATGCAACTTGCGCCCCTCTTCCAATTGGCTCTCTTGACCAATTAAGATTTTATTACCCTATTTCCATATATGGTATAGCTCTCTAATTGCCGAACGGTCGGTTTTTTGGAGCCTCTAGATCCTCGTCCTTTAATACAATTTTAATAAGAAATTATATATTTTTTAAAACTTGCTACTTGTCAATTTAGTTTCATTTGCACGACCATTCTTCTTTCAGCATGAAGTAGAGATTATTTATTGCAAAAAGACTCTAACCCCCCCCCCCCTGACATTCAGTTGTGGCCCCCCTTACAGAAAAGGTAAGGAAGGCATCTAAATGCATAAATCCAATGAAAATTCACGAAAGAATTGCCATAGGAGATTGACGCACCTATGAGAGTTTCTTAAGAATCCATACAGTTCAGACACAGTATAAATCAGACATAGTGGAAATATCTTGACAATGTATACAAGTACATAATTTTATAAAAGACATAAATCAGCAGTCAATCGACACATTTCTTGGCAAAAACACTAAAAAGTGCCATCAAGAAATCATCAGTCATTTTTCCAAACTGGTGTTCAGTGCCAGGGAACAAAACTAGTTTGAGGCATCACTATTGCCTGGGGCAATTATAATTTACATGACTCTAATTGGTCAGTTGATGCTATGATCACCAGCTAAGAGAAAGTGAACAATAGTTTCTACTTCTGCTCCAAACATTACTTGCTCTACACGCCTTCAGGCAGAATGTAATCACACCTTCACAAACGTCAATTTGTGCATGCAAGCAAAAGGCTAATTAAATAGGCCTACATGTCATAAAACATTGACCAACAAGATGGGAGATGACCACAGCACCATGTACTGCACAATATACATTGTACCGTAACTGGTAACTGTCATGATCGTACTATACACTACCCATGCAAGAGACACAAATTTAGATTTTAGCTCACCATTTTTCTCAAGACAAGTTATAGATATATCTGTATGTGTTGATCCTATACGAGAGGTCCCAGTGTCCTTTATATTAGTTAGACATCCGGTCCGGATCTAACTGACAAAACAATGGCAAGAACCTAAAAATAAGGTGCCTAACTGACTCAGACCTCTATACGATTTTTAAACTATATGCAAAAATTGCAATGTTTGCAAAATATACAAAATAATTGTTTGTTTATAAATGTAAATGTTTGTTAAAATTATATCATTCGAAAAATCGTGAGGAAAAATCGAAATTTTTGTCTCTTCTGCTGGGTAGTGTATATTATGGTGTACAGTAGTACAACCAAAACAAAGAGAATTTTCTGTCAGAAGTCCTGTGTTTACCTATTTTGCTCTCCTTTCTCCTCTCCACCCCAAATCACTTTACAACTACCTTTGACTCCTCACAACAACCTTAACCCATATTCAGACCTCTATTAAGACAGCCACCAATGTAATTGCAATTAGCAAAGGGCCATAATATCAAATAAATCAAACACAATGGGGTAAAGGAGTTTAAATCGTTGCTTAAATGTAACTTCAATCTAATTTTACAAGGTAGTTTCATGTAGGTAAAGGTAGGAAAAGATTCAGGGGTAGCGAAAGGTGTGAAAGGGTGCAGTAGTGACTGATATTTCCTTCCTGCTGGGGTAGTCATACTTTATATAGGGTTGTACTGTATATGGTGACAACAAGAAACATGAATCAGAGGTCTATATCGAGAAACTCCTGAGCCCACACAGAAACTGATGACACTCTTTCACATGGTGTTGGAAGACCTGCTGACAGGTAGAAGATGGCATTCGTAAATCAATTAATAATGAATTTCAGGCAAGAACTTGAAAACTGCATTTTCAAATGGATCTGGACACAAATTACAGGAAAATTGTTCTATTACACAGATACCACATTCGAAGGGTACCATTATTTCTAATGTTGTAAAAATGAAGGTTTCTGATCAGTAATTATAGGCCTATAAAAGTGTTTTTCAGTCAAGTTCCAACACAATTTTCTGCCAAGAATTTCTAAAACAAAACAGTTTGTGAAGCTATAGAAAAAAAAACCTCTAACATTCAAGACAACACTCATAAAAAATTCAACTGGAGTTGACCAATACTGAAAATTAGTATATATAAGCGAATAATTACTTACCAGTGTTTGAAGACAGGAGTACTAAAGCTATGAAGAGAAGCATGTCCATAAGACAATACCTGAGACATTAGCAGGTCCAAAAAAAAATCACACATCTAAAATTTGACAGAGCAACATATTTAGAGGTGATCTACTTGATGTACAACAACAACACATAGGTCCTGTCCTCACAAATTCCATATGAATGATACTATACCCTAGAGCAACTGAAGAGGACATGGCACTAAACAATTAAAAAGTCATAGAGAGGAGTGAGGCGGAGAAAATACAGGCAGACCAGCACACTTTGGAAACACATCAATTGCTATACACTCTAAATAATTTTAGACAAAATTGGTTTTTTAGATTCAAAATAGTTTTTTGAAAAACCAAATTTCAATGCAAAAAAAACCAACATGGATTTTTTTAAAAATCCATGTTGGTTTTGCATTGAAATTTGGTTTTTCAAAAAACCATTTTGAATCTAAAAAACCAATTTTGTCCCCACATTTTTTAGAGTGTATATATTGGCAGATCTGTCAGTGACGAACAGACCGATTCATTCAATTTCATTGACAGATGAGTGAGAGATCAACCAATACACTCATGATCAAAATGC
This sequence comes from Platynereis dumerilii, assembly GCA_026936325.1. Taxonomy (NCBI): domain Eukaryota; kingdom Metazoa; phylum Annelida; class Polychaeta; order Phyllodocida; family Nereididae; genus Platynereis; species Platynereis dumerilii. Next base: position 9,024,690 of record JAPTHN010000016.1, on the reverse strand, counting down.
TGGAATAATAATTAGGGTTTTCAAGGTGTCTGAACCTCAGTTTTAAAATTGGTGATTGAATGTGAGGAATTGCAAAGATTTTTTCCTCAGACATTAGATTTATGTATAAATGATATCATAAAACATTTTTAGTGGCTGAGAATTATTTGAAAATTTTCTTTGGGTGACCTGGAAAAATTGATCATTTTAGTTTAAAAAAATCATCAATAAATTACATCATGGCTCAACAACATAGATACAAAATTTCAAGATAGAAACAGAATTTCAACTCAATGATAATAGCGTGTTTGATTTTACAAGTGACCAAGCAACCACTATATTTCCATAAGTTGGCAGACTTGTCATGAATTAGCCTCTACATTTTGGAGATATAGGTGATGAATCAACCAATTCAATACCAGGTCAACCAATTCAATTGCAAATCAGCCAATTCAATTGTGAATCATTCAATCCAATACCAGATCTGTGCCAAATTAAATATATGTGTCATATTAGATATAGCTCAACCACTGTGCAAAATAAACCAATACACTTTCAGATGTGTGACAAATCAACCTACATACAGTAGCGGACAAAAGTTTAGGCCACATCAATTTTTTGGCTATATTAGGGAAAATAGGTGCTCAGCTGAAAAAATTCTGCATGGATTTTCTTGCCTATGTGTCAGGGAAGTTCTGCAAGAGAGAAAACTTGATCTATTTTTATCACTTCCTTGAATATGTGTGATAAACCAAAATTTCAGGTGGTCTAAACTTATGTCTGATGCTTGCTTACATCCACAAAGGCCCTTAATGGCATTGTGAATTAGCCGAAAGGTGGCTAAATTATTTAATGTTATTTTAGACAAGTTATTCAAACATGTTTCATGTGATTTAATGGCAATTAGTCATGAAACTGGAAAAAACACATTTTAAAATAATTTTTAAAAATTTCAACTTAGGAGGTAATAATGATGATTCAGTGAGCCAAAATTGTTAATAAACAAAAGGTCAACCAAAAACAACTAAGAAAATATGTGTCTGACACATTTTCGTCCTTCTAATGGAGTATGAATACACTTGACACCCGGTCATACTGCAAAAATGGTGTTTTTGCCTGGTTTTGTCTAAGAGACTCCTATTTAAAGCATCATAAAACAGTGAAACACTGAGTATGTGTCCTGATAAAATCAACAAACTTTTGTTATTTTCCCAAAGTAAAGACAAAATTACAGACGCCACTCTGGAATGTGTACTGAAACGTAATGTTAATGAATGGACCTGTTTTACGCCTTCCATAAAAGTGGCTGTAGTTTCATCATAAGTAAAGCGAACAAACAAAAGTTGTTTGATTTTATCAGGACACATACTCAGATGAATGAAAACTCTCCTTTCACCGTTTTATGATGCTTCAAATAGGAGTCTCTTAGACAAAAAAAGGCAAAAACACCATTTTTGCAGTATGACCGGGTGTCAAGTGTATTCATACTCCATTAGAAAGATGAAATGCGTCAGACACATATTTTCTTGGTTGCTTTTAGTTGACCTTTTATTTATTAAGAATTTTGGCTCATTGAATCACCATTATTACCTCCTAAGTCAAAATTTAAAAAAAATATTTAAAAATGTGTTTTTTCCAGTTTCATGACTAATTGCCATTAAATCACATGAAACATGTTTGAATAACTTGTCTAAAATAACATTGCATAATTTAGCCACCTTTCCGCTAATTCACAATGCCATTAAGGGCCTTTGTGGATGTAAGCAAGCATCAGACGTAAGTTTAGACCACCTGAAATTTTGGTTTATCACATATATTCAAGGAAGTGATAAAAATAGATCAACTTTCTCTCTTGTAGAACTTCCCTGACAACATAGGCAAGAAAATCCATGCAGAAATTTTTCAGCTGAGCACCTATTTTCCCTAATATTGCCAAAAAATTGAGGTGGCCTAAACTTTTGTCCGCTACTGTACTTCGGCAAACCATCTCAGTGACATGTTTCACAGTAATTGCTATGACATCAGCGATATTACCTGTACATGTGTCATTGATATGACATTTGTTTCAAACTAAATTGCCTAGCATGACCATTGAATTTGTATCAGGGGTCTTTTATCTAGATAGGGGCAGTGTTCGAAATAAGGGGGGGGGGTTAAGGGGGCTATATTGAGGCAGGCGATAGCCGTATGATGATGAGATGAGAAGACTGTGAGATTTGAACCCACCCCCTCAAACAAGGTCTATTTCGACCATTGGTTAGGCAAGGTTAGGTGTAATAATCTCGCGAAAGTACCCCAAGACCAGTGCTAATGGAGGCATTATCACTGATATTATAGCCATTAATGTGAGACATGTTTAACATGGAATACAAACATCTTTATGCATTCTAAATAATTTGTGTAATATACCGCTTTTAAGTGACACCAGTTTCATAGAAAAATAACAATCACTGTTTTTGTTATTGAGAGTTTAAAGACCCAAAGTTAAAAGTGTCACACATAGGTATAATTTTTGGACAGCCAATTATTTAAAAGGAAAAATCCACATCAAAATAAAGGAGTGAAACAAGCCCCAAATCATAACTTTTAAATTACAGTCTGTCACTTTGATATAGAAAAATTAGGACCAGTTCACAGTGAAAAATGCACTTCTTGACTCATGAGAGCCAATGAAGTGTCATCTTCTTTACTTTCAACATGGGAAACATAGAGGCTGTTTGATCAGTCATGATCAAGAGAAGACCATTTGACTTGTCATAACTGATTTAAGGCGAAAAGTAGATGCATAATCCTTTGTTTGGCTGTCACCAACAAGCGGGATAAGTCTACTGAAATCAAAATGACATTGAAAGTATCGGGTGTGGTTATGACAAATCATCAGCATGATGACACACGAAGTGCCTTTTTCACAGTGCAACAGTCCACTTGTTTTCTATATCAAAGTGACAGACCGTAATCACATAGAAAGGTTAATCAACACGTGCTTCTGGTGGTTAACATTAATTGTTGACCGAAATACATTTTCAGGTCACAAAAAAACTTGAAATAAGGCAATGCAAAAACTCTAGGAAAACTGCAAGGTCATTTTAAGATATTTAAACTAACAATTTACAAATATTTATGGAGTGAATGCAAAAAAGTTGTTTTTGACTGTTACTAAATGGTATAAAAAATCCTGAAAGCAACCTGCAATATTTCATCTTCATAAAATTCATGTACTTCCTAATCTACTTTTGCAAAACAAAACCAATCCCAAATTTGAAAAAATATGCAAACGCCGCAAGAAACTTTAAGCCACAAGGAAGTATTGTAAAAATTTAAGGACATATAAGGACAAATTAGAAGGCTGTTGATCACACATTGGCCAACAACATGAAGAGGCAACTTCTCACAATGCAGATCCTGAGGTGGATGCTGTTGGCACTGACACTTGCTCTAGTGTCCGCCCAGTAAGTTTTTAAAATTTAAATTTACAGGGTATTCATTTGGCACACGTATTAATTTGATTTAACTCACATATTAATTTTATGAAATCATACATTTTTAAGCCCGCTGTAGCATGGCCTTACATGGCGCTCAGTCAAACTTTATAAATGCACAAAAACATGCAAAATAATGTTTATCAGTGACAATTTTTTCGGATCGAAAAGTTTGACTATCTCTTTCTTGACAGATATTTTAAAAAGATTAATGATAATTGATGGCACACGCTGATTTTTTCAAAGATATTTGACAAAGTTTGCAGTGCAGAAGGCAGTCTTGCTGAGATTATACACTCACCAGCAAAAGAAACGCAACACTTGATTTTTGCCTATATTTTTGCAAATAATTTTTTTTGGACAAAACAAATTACATAGCAGTGATTCTTAGATCAATGAGTGTCTTATTGCCATAAATCACTCAGCTGTGACTATTTCCTGTCTACTTTTTGACTTGTTTATCACATTTCAATTCTTTCAATAAAAGGTGACCTTCGCAACAAATAATGCCAAAAATAAAGGTGCCGCTGTAAAGAATGTCCAAAGAGACACTAAAAGCCGAAAAATTAGCGTGGTAACTCTATTTTTGAATTTTACAGGACAATTTGAAAATTCGAGTTTTACAGAATTCGAAATGTAGCAGACAAAATCATTGTGGTTTGGGCCATTAGAATTGAGCTTCTTTAATGAAATTTTCAGGCAATTTCACTATGATGTTAACGAACTGCCATAAATTTTTTCAAAGTAAAATTCAAGTTTAAAAACATTTTTTTGCGGCGATTAAGGCCATATTCTTAAAGTCAAATTGACATGGCTTGCATGCAATTTTAAGATAAAAAAACAAAATGCATTAAAGCGCAAGATGTTTCTGACTATTGAGTCCAGACATGGACTGAACAGATATGCCAGTAAAAAAGTTCCAGGTCGATAGTTCCAAGTGTGTGTGTGTGTATTTGTGTTTTACGCCTCTGCAGCACCTTATTGGGCTATATCGAGGCTTGCTCAGGTGTTATTTGTCTTTATTCATTGTCCACATAGCATGTCTGTGTTGGAAGAACTAACTTTGTAGGTTGGTGAAGAAATTATTTACGAATTTTCTGGGCTACTTTTAGTGCTGTTGTAAACAGGTTGTGGCGTATAAGAAGGATCAGAGCACCTGCTCCTTCTTCGGTAAATTTGTAATTTTTGATAGCTTTGATGAGGTCCGACTTTGTACTGAAACCGTCTTTGTTGAACGGCCCCTTTGTTTGTTGTGTACGTTGTACAAGTTGTGTGCGTGCTTGGTAAAGTCTCAATGATGCAAGAAGTGTTTTTGTATACTCAAGGTAGTCTTCTGTGAGCTTCCTTCTACTAGTTTGCTATTTGTTGTTTAACACCAAGCAGACAACTGCTGCAGCTGACTTAGTTAGGTGTCCTGAATGTTCTTTTTGACATGAACTGTTCTGGCGATGTTCTACCAATTTCAGGATAAGAAATAGTAGGTCGTGGATAAGAAGAAGAATCATAGTTCCATATTCAATCTCTGTGAATAGGTGTGATGCTGTGGCTTCCCTGATCTCGGCAACAGTACAATATTTTTCTTTTGGCCAGCAGCCTGCACTTTGAGTTGTTCTCTGTAAGAGAAGTCCATATCCATTTTCAAGGCCTGCATTTGTCAGAGTACTTTTAGAATTTTCTAGATGCTTCTCAATCAAAGCTAGGCGGTCGTACGTGGTCAGTGATAGATCTTTGTGTACCAACTTGAGGTAGATGTCTTTGTTGGATGCAGCCATCACTTCATTGCATTTTTTAGGATTCTTGTTCTCAGAAGCCAATGCTTCTTTCGTCTTGGCTTGTTCAGGTGTCATCTTCGTTTGAGGGATATCAGTAGGGGACGTATGACTTTGTTTCTTGGGTGATATGCATGAAACTGGTTCAGGAGAGTGCATGGTTTCTTTCTTCTTTGGTCGTTCTGGTGAAGATTTCTTCTGCACGACATCCATGAAGAGGTTCGTCTTCAGTTGAATCCGTCTCTTTGGAGATAAGTGTAAAACTGGTCTCGGGTAGTCTGATCCTTGGTCCATGCTGTCCGTATCGTCTTCTACACGGCGTCTGGCTTCAGGGAATGATATTCCTGTGTCAATCTGTAGTTGTAGGATTTCCCTTTCATTCTTGAAGATTCTGCAGTCTTGGCTAAATGCAGGGTGATCCCCTGCACAATTAACACAATACGAGGGCTTGGAGCATGGTTGCTTTCTTGTGTGAGTGTGATCCAGTTCTCCGCAATTGGCACAAACTGTCCACCTTCTACACATACTGCTGAAATGTCCGTAGATTTGGCAATTGAAACAACGTTTTGGGCGAGGAAAGATAGGGCGAACTCTGCACTTTTCAAAAGCTACAGGTACTTTCTTTGGAACTTTATCATCTTTGAATGTCAAGTGTAGTAATTCATATCCATTTTTTTGGGAAAGGCGTTTGAAGTGTTCAATGCCATGTTTCTTGAACCACTTGTTTAGCTGAGCTTGAGTACATGTCCTGCTCTCTTTTGAGAAGATGAGGCCTTTGCCTGGTCTTATGAAAGGTTCAAAGAAGATTTTTGTTCCGGCAATTTCGTTGACTGATGTCAGTTTCTCTTTTTGTTGATCGTTCTGAGGATGAATCAGGAAGGTTCCATTAGTTTGACGTCTTATTTCTCCAGCTACAGTGTTGTCACAAGTGTCCGCAATAACTTCATAAACATCTATAGCTGACAGGTCGTCAAGGGATTTTGTTTCACCTTTCATCACAAGGCAATTTTCGTCTTTCAAGATGTGTGGGAGGCGGTCAGGGTCTATCAAGTCATCCGAGGATGTCCTTGTCCGTTGAAATCTTGGTAGTCCAGTCGCTAATTTTTCGATCTCAGCCTGGTTTCCCGCTGAGGGACGCGCACCTTGGTTACCCGGTTGACGTACGATCCGGTCTTGAAACATGTTTTTTGACATTATCATTGATATTCCCCTGTAAGGTAGGGGACACACCGTGCATGCGCACTGTCTCATGTTGGCCACTAAGGATAGAGGTCTTCACCTTAGTGTTACCACCCACCGCCACGAGGAGGCCCGAGACCTGCGGGGACGATAGTTCCAAGTAGATTTTTTCATTTCACACTTATAATGTTATTCTGCAAATTGCCTACAGAGGGGGCTGTAGTCTAGGACTCCAATTTTTCCACTGTTATTTCTTTCTGAACAAAATGTTGCTTGCCAACAAAATAGGCAGAAAACAAGTGTTACTTTCTGGAAATATCAATGTGATAAGTATAGGTTATTCACCTTGGGAGAGGCAATATGTGATTTATCCAGCGAGGGCGTTAAACACATACTGCCGATCCCGCGGTGAATAACCGGCTTATACCATAAAACAAAACTAAAACTTATCATTTGTTGCTGTGTTTTTTCACAGCTTCACTTATTATTCTCCCATGGGAGGATAACTGGACAAGTATAGGTTATTCACCTAGGGAGAGGCAATATGTGATTTATCCAGCGAGGGCGTTAGCCCGAGCTGTGATAAACACATATTGCCGATCCCGCGGTGAATAACCGGCTTATACCATAAGACAAAACTGAAACTTGTCATTTGTTGCTGTGTTTTTTTCACAGCTTCACTTATTATTCTCCCATGGGAGGATAACTGGACAACAAAGAATATGGGTTTTATTGCAGTGAAATACTGGCTCATGATTGGCTGACAGAGGTGTCGAATGGTATAACAAGGAATATGGGTTTTATTGCAGTGACATACTGGCTCATGATTGGCTGACAGAGGTGTCGAATGGTATAATGAGTAATGCTGTTTTAACCCTCAACATTTTGTAAACCCAATTGACCAAAGACAACAAAGATCTCAAATGAGCAATAAATTTACTTGAAAACAGATACTAGTTAATGGCCTAATGATTCATAACGGTCTCATAAGAATTAGTTTTTGAAAATGTTACCTTTTAAAATTTCATCTTCATTAAATGAAATGTGCATAAATTTGCAGTTTTCAACATCAATGTGGTTACTTCAGTAAAATAATCATGGCCCTAGACTACAGCCCCCTCTGTAGGAAATTTGCAGAATGACACTATAAGTCTGAAGTGAAAAAATTTACTTGGAACTATCGACCTGGAACTTTTTTACTTGCATATCTGTTCAGTCCATGTCTGGACTCAATAGTCAGAAACATCCCGCTTTGATGCATTTTGTTTTTTTATCTTAAATTGCATGCAGGCCATGTCAATGTGATTTTAAGAATATGGCCTTAATCGCCGCAAAAAAATGTTTTTAAACTTGAATTTTACTTTGAAAAAATTTATGGCAGTTCGTTAACATCATAGTGAAATTGCCTGAAAATTTCATTAAAAAAGCTCAATGGTAAGGGCCCGAACCACAATGATTTTGTCTGCTACATTTCAAATTCTGCAAAACTCGAATTTTCAAATTGTCCTGTAAAATTCAAAAATAGAGTTACCACGCTAATTTTTCGGCTTTTAGTGTCTATTTGGACATTCTTTACAGTGGCACCTTTATTTTTGGCATTATTTGTTGCGAAGGTCAACTTTTATTGAAAGAATTGAAATGTGATAAACAAGTCAAAAAGTAGACAGGAAATAGTCACAGCTGAGTGATTTTTGGCAATAAGACACACATTGATCTAAGAATCACTGCTATGTAATTTGTTTTGTCCAAAAAAAATTATTTGCAAAAATATAGGCAAAAATCAAGTGTTGCGTTTCTTTTGCTGGTGAGTGTATATACATTTTGTGAGACATGATAGCCGATGAAGTGTCATCTTCTCTACTTTCAACATGTGAAACATACAGGCTGTTTGATTAGTCTTGATCAAGAGAAGGCCTTTTGACTTGTCATAACCGATTTTAGAGTGAAAATCAGATGCATAATCCTTTCGCCTGGCTGTCACCAACAAGCGGGATAAGTCTTCTTTTATAATCCAATTATTGAAAGCTACTGTTGAAAATGCAAGTCACAAAATTTCAAGATCCAGTGATCATTAATTTCAATATCTTTGCTGTTCTTTCCACAATAATTTTTGATAGGCCAGGAAAGTTGACCATTTTAATTGCTTGATGGGATGGAAAAAAGGGATATTTGATTCAACCACAATTTAAGATGATCAAATTAATAAAATTTAAGTGTCAATGCTGCCCTGCCCCCTACTGGAGCTTTTTGTCAAAATCTTAAAAAAAGATGTTTTACTCAGATCTTTAAACAGTATTGAAATGGAATGAGTGTCTATGCGTGTATTTCTATCCTGGGCTAGCATAAAAACTCAATTTTCAGTACTTTGAGTTTGCAAGCGTCATTTTCATTTGGTAATTTCTCAATTTGAGCTTTTCATTCAAAATCTGCTTTATCCTCAATATTTTTTTCAAAATGTTTGTCGAACAGCTTTTGGGAACTCCTGTGCCTGTTATATGAAAATTTCATAAGATTAATCCCATCCAATATGCCAGAAAACCAATATTTCCATTAGTGCATTTTTCATTGAAGCGCAGTGTGTGAACTGAAGTTTCAAACAGAACTGTGTAGCCAAAAGTGCATGAATCCAATTTATGAAATTACACCATACAAGAGGCGTGTGCCAGATTTGACAATTATTGAACAATTAGAACTTAGGAAATTTTGTTCTTTAATGATGTTGCGTTTTTAATGATGCTCAGTGTATATGCACTTGTGTAAAGTCTTTGTTTCGTTGATAAAACTCTTTGAGGGGAAGTGTCTCTGATTTGTAGATCATACACTGTAAAATCTGAATTAAATCAACTTAAACTATTGAGTGAGATGGTCGCACAGTTGGCAACACATGACATCATATGCTCTGATCTGCCAAGGCTGGAAAAAGAAGTGGCAATGTAGGCTAACAGCGGTCCATTTGTAGACAGACAACAAGCTATGTTTGCTCAAAGCAACAGTGCAACCATCTCACTCAATCCACTTGTAGACAGACAACAAGCTATGTTTGCTCAAAGCAACAGTGCAACCATCTCACTCAATCCACTTGTAGACAGACAACAAGCTATGTTTGCTCAAAGCAACAGTGCAACCATCTCACTCAATCCACTTGTAGACAGACAACAAACTATGTTTGCTCAAAGCAACAGTGCAACCATCTCACTCAATCCACTTGTAGACAGACAACAAGCTATGTTTGCTCAAAGCAACAGTGCAACCATCTCACTCAATCCACTTGTAGACAGACAACAAGCTATGTTTGCTCAAAGCAACAGTGCAACCATCTCACTCAATCCACTTGTAGACAGACAACAAGCTATGTTTGCTCAAAGCAACAGTGCAACCATCTCACTCAATCCACTTGTAGACAGACAACAAGCTATGTTTGCTCAAAGCAACAGTGCAACCATCTCACTCAATCCACTTGTAGACAGACAACAAGCTATGTTTGCTCAAAGCAACAGTGCAACCATCTCACTCAATCCACTTGTAGACAGACAACAAGCTATGTTTGCTCAAAGCAACAGTGCAACCATCTCACTCAATCCACTTGTAGACAGACAACAAGCTATGTTTGCTCAAAGCAACAGTGCAACCATCTCACTCAATCCACTTGTAGACAGACAACAAGCTATGTTTGCTCAAAGCAACAGTGCAACCACCTCACTCAATCCACTTGTAGACAGACAACAAGCTATGTTTGCTCAAAGCAACAGTGCAACCACCTCACTCAATCCACTTGTAGACAGACAACAAGCTATGTTTGCTCAAAGCAACAGTGCAACCATCTCACTCAATCCACTTGTAGACAGACAACAAGCTATGTTTGCTCAAAGCAACAGTGCAACCACCTCACTCAATCCTATGAGCTACACAAAATTTCAAATTTTACAGTGTTCCTTCACTGACAATTTCTATTACAGTCAAAGAATGATGAATAATTACAATTAGCTGTTTGCGGCAATCAAATTGACTCAATCAATGATCTCACAACAGGCTCTATCCATTGCATTGAAATGAACTGTCACTTTGTCACTGATGAGTTGTAACAAGTTCTGTGACTCAATGGGTGACTTGTTTTGATAGCATTAAAAGTATAGGTTGTGACATCACATGCATATTGCTTATGCGTCATAGAGAATAACATGGCATGGATAGATTTATGACCTCACAATGAACATGTCAGTGCAATTCTGTGAGCACTTACCATTCATCAACTGTACGATGTCCGGGGTACGGGCCATCTGCTATCAGGAAGTTGTTGCTCAGGATTTTTATTCCTTGTTTACCAATCACTTTCAAGCAATGGATTGCTTGAATTGGATGTGACTGTACTTCATTGTGAACTGCAGAGCAACTGTTTGTAAACTAGAGGTCAACATGATAGGGGCATAGGAAAAGCGTACGTAACACTAATGGGTACGGGATACACTGCAGCAATTAGGTGCAGTGCCTCTCATACAAACTGTTTGCAGTGTGTGATTCACTGCAGTTATTTTACACGCCTTTTTGGAAGGAGCCAATGAAGTACCTCTGCTTCTTGTCATTCAGCGTTGTATCAAGGGTAGCTTAAAATATACTGTCAGTTGTGCGTGTTTCAAAATTGACACACACAGCTGTGGAAGCCTAATTGATAAATTGAACTAAGAACTTAGTCTGACTGAACAAAATAATGAATCCCCCAGGAAGTTGAAATACAATCAATGGTTTATCAAGAAAAGCAGTGAAGTGTGAAAAATTCAAGAGAGAATATATCTATAAATTAATTCTTTGGTGTTTTGACTTGCATTCTTCAGTTGGTGTCACACTTTCTGTCTTTCAGTTTTACTAGCAGCATTGTCATGTTTCGATTGTGGAGGGCCAAAACTTATTTATTTATTTCACCAAAATCATTTCTTCATGGGTTTTATGCTAGTTTTTAAAATTAAAAAAGTGTACTGAGAATGCAATAATTGAAATGAAAAAAATTTAAATTTGTGTTTTATTACTTATACTGATCTACTGAAGTGTATTTATAGAATATAATTTATAATTACTTATATAAAAGGGGTCTATGTGATATATATATGTCATTGACTCAAAGACAGATTTTTGAAAAAGTATTGCTAAAATAGCCAAAATTAGTAAATTCCTAGTTTGCCATTTATTGCCACAACAGATGAAAAAACTTAGTGCCAGTTAAGTCTAAAGAAGTACAATGTAAAAGCTGAAAACGTAATGAAATAGATTGACATTGGAGATTTTTTTTCTCAGCACAGATTTTGTCCCAAACCTGCTTACAAATTTTTCCACCTGGTGGAGTTTGGTATAAAGTCCTACTGCATGCCACCTGTGCTGATGTAAACAAAACCATGTGACAGGCTTTATGTTAATGAGCCATTTGCAGCCCTGATTGGACAGTCCTGGAGAAGGGGCGGGCTTTATATTCATGATGACTGAGGTAAGAGGGGGTGTATGAAAAAGGAGGGGGGCGGAATTAGGACCATGGACGAAATGACAGTGGAGAAATATTCAGGGAAAATCACAATTATTTTACTCATTTATGGAAAAGTGAAGTTAGTGACAATGCATTTTGTAAGCCTACACATTGAAATGGGGCATCTTGGGAAACATATTGAAAGGGGAACCTTGTAAGTGACTGTAGGGTGAAGCAGCACTTTCAAGAAATTTCCAAAGTGTGTAAGTTTTCTTTCCAAGGAAAACTATATCACTGCTTCAGCAAGCTGAACTGCAGTGATAACAAGCTGAACTGCAGTGATAATAATTTGATCATTGCTTCTGAGGGCACAGGAGTTTACAAAAATGAAAACTGCCCTGCAGCATTAGATTGATGCAAACGGCTAGCTGAAATGTGAAGAAACATTTACTCAAGCGGATTGAAGATAGGGCTGTAACTCAATTTGGTAATCATTTACCCAAATATCTCATGTCACCATTACTTAGATTGGTTGATGCTGAACAAAGACCTTTAAACACTAGTTTTGGTTGAAAACATTTACCATACTATATCTTATTAAAAAATTTAGCTGTTACAAGTGATACAGAACAGGAAAGTCATATAAAACAATCCTCACTATTTCACAATTTCTTAAAACTAATGACCTTTCCTCTTGCTTTCTATCCATTTAAGTAACAAAGCCTCATTGTAATCATATTAAGGTTAGTTTTGACATTGTTCAGTTTTCTTGTCATTTGGCTGGTTAATTAATGTGTATCCTATCATCAGTACATTTTCCTTCTCATGTTAAACTAAACAAACAGTTTTGTGCCAATTGTTCACTTACTGACTTCAATTTCTCATCATTTTTTAAATATTTGGCCTTAGCATAATCTTTCCTCGAAAGCATTTTGAGTCTCTTGATGAGAATTATTGGTTCTCTCATAACATGAATATGCGAGACAAGCAATTTCATACAAAATACCAAAAATTGCTAATAACATGAATCCTCTATTCAAAGATAAGATATACTCCCATAGTCTTCTTGGTTAAAAAGATACATTAAAAAATTATCACTCAGTCATGCTCTACAACATGTTTAATTGATAACCGCTATATTTGTAATAGATACTAATTTTTTTTCCATTTCAATAATTTTCTTTCACTAATTTCTAATTTCAGGAATGACTTGTAATGGGGGTCCCTTGATAACGAAATTTATGTTTCATATAGGGATTCCCAATCAACAAATAAAGTTAATCAATAATTAATAATCAAATAATCAATAAAACTCATTACTTTCAATTTCAGGCGTATTGGCCCAAACTATGGAATCACTATACGTCTGACGCCCAAGGGTTTGAATTTTGGTGAGTTCACAATTTTCTTCCATTTTTTTTTTTTTTTAGTTGGAGGCTTGCAAGCTAATCTCAAATGGATTTAATGTGAAAGCCCCATTGACCCAATTATCAACTGCCCTTGTAAATATATATGCTATTTATATAGCACTACTTTCCACATATGTTCAACTTCAAGCGCACTTGCAATTGGTACATTTTAGTGCATAGTAAGTTAGTTTCATTATTTTTTGTTTCTTTCTTCTTTTGTTGTTTGGCGACAAGTACTTTTGTCTTGAAAGGGTCCCCTGGCTCTAAATTGTATATTATTTTTGTTCCATGACCCCAGTGTAACAATTACAGCAAAACACTTTGATATAGAATTAAAGTGGACTGTGGCACTGTGAAAATGGCACTTCGTGACTCATGATAGCCAATGAAGTGTCATCTTCTCTACTTTCAACATGGGAAACATAGAGGCTGTTTGATCATTCATGATCAAGAGTAAGCCATTTGACTTCTCATAACAAATTTTAGAGTGAAAATCAGATGCACAATCCTTTCATTTGGCTGTCACCAACAAGTGGAATAAGTCTCCTTCTTTCAAATTAACATTGAAAGTATTGGGTTTGATCATGACAAATCATCAGCATGATGACACACAAAGTACCATTTTCACAGTGCCACAGTCCACTTTAATTCTATATCAAAGTGTTTCACTGTAAGCCTCCTGATTGGCTTGTTTAATTCTATATCAACAAGCCATCTGCATATTGTGGTGTTCACCTCTGTGTGACAGACAGGTCAATATGGGAAACGTTGTTGACTGATCAATAGTGAATATCACATGTGTTATTGACCTCCCTGGAAAAAAAAAACAAAAAAAATATTCAGAAAAAAAAAATTCCAAAAAAAAAAAATTTCCAAAAAAAGTATTCCCAAAAAAAAAAAATTCTTAGAAAATATTGTCATGGAACAAAACAATTGTGGACTTCATTTTCGGTCAATATCAGGTTTTACGTACCTGACCGGTGATATTCACCGAGGCCGAAGGTGCATTCCTTTTGGGATACCACAGGCCTCTCCATCATTCTGATAAGCGACATCTCAGTTATATGGCCTTGTTCTGACCCAGTGAAAAACCCCATGTCCTCTCGTATGCCTATGGGATAGAGGTTACATACAATTTGTCAAGCATTTTTTCCAAGAAATTTGGGTGTCTTTCATCAAGAGTAATCAATCAAAAATAAGGCTTATACCTTGCCATGCAAAGTTTACAATATAGTAATAATAAAATTAAGAATTTGTATCTAGCGCTGATTCCAGTGACACTGCTCACCAGCGCTTAATATAGGCCTGAAATAGACCAATTTTCAGTTTCGCGAATGGGGAATTCCATTTTTCAATATTAATTGAAATGGCTCAGCTCAAAATACATGTGTTTGTTTCACTAATTAATGCGGTCAGTAAATTTCACTTTGAAATTGGGGGTTTAATGTGATTTGATTTTTTGCATACAATTTTGGAGAACCCTAAAGCAGCACCTGTGAGGAAACCTCTTGTGAGCGGGCCACCATTTAATCTCAAGGGGGAGGGCTTTTACTAATTTGTTTATTGGACCACTATTACAGCAGAAAGTAGACATTAACATACAATACATAAATAGCAAATACAGGGTGACCCAAAAAAAAGTTCACACTTCTTTGAGTGGTCATAAGATCATCAATTTTTGCCACAGGACTTTGATTTATGGCTTATTTTGTTGGTAATCTTCAACACATAGTGTTTGAAAGGCAAAAATTACAGACATACGTGCATAGCCTTGCTGCTATAACAAAGTGTGAGTTGTCCCTGATTTTTGCTGTGCCGGGTTGAAGAGGACGCATGGATAAGGCTGTTGAAAATGCCAATATAAGTGGCCTGAGATATAAAAAATTGATTGAAATTTGTTGACTGATATGTAAAGAAGCTTGACACAGGAAAATGTGGTCCTACAAAAATCAAAACCCCTTAGAATAATGTCAAATGGTCACGCAAGGCATAATATGCCAGGTCTAGGAGAGATTATTTCTATTTAGCAGGAAATATTTGAAAAGTAAAGTCAAAAAGTGTCTTATAATAAAGTATGGAGGCCTAATAAATGCCTTGTTCCTTAAGAATGAATTGATTTATGTCTAACTCTGAAATCGTGGCACATGAAATGGAGATGTGATTACTTGACGGGTCATTGTGTGCCACCAATCTCTCCTTGAGTAGATAATCACTGAGAATGCTTTAATCCAAGCATTGTCATGATATCGACATAAAATGTAGTTGACATACTACCAAAACCAAAAAATGAAAAAAAATGTTGTTTTAGGACCATATACATTGTATTAATGGAATTTAAGCAATTACTAACCCTGGTAGTTGACGGACAGCCATATATTTCACTATACATAAAGGAACTGATAAAATATATAGTAAACCTAGATGAATAATACATCAAATCACAGCTGGAGATGCACAAACTATGTTCTGAACATAAATAAGCATTCTGACCAGCTTGAACCCACTATACAGGATCTCAAAAGTGGCCAGTCAAAATTTTGGTAAAGTTCGATCAGAAGTGATCTGTTCCCACCAAGCCTTGACTACCCTCAATATGACAATATCGATCGCATATATAGATGGCATTACCTTTAAGACATTTTACCTATCAGCTGACTTCTAAAGATTTTTGTATGTAAGAAACAGACAAAAACATGAAAACCCATGAATTTCAAGGATATAGGTTACATAAAAGGTCACTGTGAGGTCAATTTTGTAACTAGGACAAAATAACTTTAACAGAATTTTGTCAATATATAGGTTAATCACTAGGTGTAATTTCATGAAGATTGTGCAGTTTTTAGCTGCAGTGTGCATTTGTAAAGGTCATTTGCACAAGTGTGAACTTTTTTTTTAGTCACCCTGTACATGTAAAATGGTTGGTAGACACCTATCGGTGTATTTACCAAAACCAATACTATATAATGACATAAATAATTTTTTGATCAATTTGGTGAAAATAATTCTTTTGGCTAGTCTTAAATAATTTCTTGTGGGACCACTGTATATAATTTTGCTTTACGTTAAAATATATACATTTAACCACTGAGTTTATCAACAAGTAGCCCATAGAACCACCTAAGGTGTGTTCCGATGTAAGCGTAGATCTAAATGCATTGTTTCTATTTCAACCAATACGCTCACAGAACCTGTATACATGCAACTAAACCTCCTAATTGCGTATGGCTTATTCCCGTCCATTCATGCTCAAAATGTTACATTATTAGAGCAGTAAGAAATTCAAAACCTTGGTTTCAGCTGGTACAGCAGCTGCGACTGCACTGTTCAGACCTTCAACAAGACTACCAAATATCGCGGGCAGAGTTGGATCAGTCCAGTACGGCGCTACAAGGTAAGTGCATCTGTAACATTAATTTTAATGTGAGGCATAAATTTTGGAGTTACTTATTAAACATTTGCATAAATGACATTTATTCCAGAATATATATATCTTAGGATATATGGACTGTTGGTGTTGAGACCATCACTGCACAGATTTTTGAGTCCTCTCTTGTGCTCATTTCGCTTGGCGAAACAGTCTTTGACCATTTCACTGCGCGAATATAATACGATCATTTAATGCTGGTAGTTTTAAACCAGCCTAACGGTGGTTTTTAGAGAAGGGCTGGATGTGGAGTGAGAGGTGGCTCATGTCCACTTGTCCGTATGTCCACTTGTCCATATGTCCACTTGTCCATATGTCCACTTGTCCATATATGTACACTTGTCCATATATGTACACTTGTCCATATATGTACACTTGTCCATATGTCCACTTTTCCACTCTTCTTGTCAACATATTTTGAATTGCCCATTGTGACTTTAGTATTTCACTTAGATTTGTGATATTTGGTACAGGGATTCACTTAGAGGCCCCCCTCAGAAATGTTTGGAGAAATCCAAGATGGCGCCAAAATGTTCCCCATATTTTGAATTGCCCACTGTGACTTCACTATTTCACTTAGATTTATGACTTTGGGTATAGGGATTCACTTAGGGGTCCCCCTCAGAAATTTTTGGAAAAATCCAAGATGGCTTGCAAAATGGCAACCATATTTTAAATTGCCCACTGTAACTTTAGTATTTCACTTAGATTTTTGAAATTTGGTATAGGGATTCACTTAGGGATCCCCTCAGTGATCTTTGAAAAAATCCAAGATGGCTGCCAAAATGGCCACCATGTTTTGAATTGCCCACTGTGACTTTAGTATTTCACCTACAGTTCTGAGATTTGGTACAGGCATTTGCTAAGAGGTTCCCCTCATAGTTTTTATGGCTTGCAGCAAACACTATCACTCTGGCAATCACTGCTCCATACAAAACAATCCCGAATATACAATCGCCAAAGGCCGGTTTTGAATCCATGGATTCTTGTCGGATAGTGCATACAGTGTACATGCATTCCTGCAAGTTCTATCACACACACATGCTTCGGTGTGAGCTTTTTGTTGCTATCCAGTTTATTTTTAAGAAAGCCTTGAATATACAGAAAATTGGTAATAAATTCAATAAAATGCATAATAAATCATTGGATTTAGATAAGTTGTCCTTATAACAACTGAATTTATGTTATCACCATTTTACAACCTCAAACTAACCAGGTTTGATCTATTATTCACTGATAATTCATATATTTGCCCCAAAAAAAACAACTCTCAATTCAAGGAAGAGACTGAAGTGAAGGATAGCTGCTGCACAATAATGTGGTTGTCATTCAAAGGCTGCTGGTCTAATCATTGAAAAGCATGTGGGCATTGTGTGTTAGAGGCAAGATATAGTTCTGTAAAAATAAAAAATCTGCAGAGCTTTTGAAAAGATAAAGAGTGAAATATAGCATGCCAAGATCCATGAACAGTGGCAATTTGCATAACAAAACAAAATCTGGGCAAACCACAAAAATATAATATAAGATTAATAACAAATTGCAAAATGAATTTGTTTTCTGAAGTGATTGCGTCTGTATTTCTTAAAACTAAAAAAGGGTGAGCACTGTTTGTAACACACAAAAATTTAATTTTAACAAAAAATTATACATATTTCTTAAACAATGATTTTGGAAACCATATCTAAATAAAAGTTTCAATATATCACTAACTTGACTTCACTTTTAGGCCAATTTGCACAGTATTACCAATCATCAAAGCATGACATTTATGGTGTGATAAACCAAAATTTTTAAAATTGTCATCTCAAGAAATTTCAACCAGATTTTTTTCTTTTTTGTCTTAAAATGTTCCCTTGATTGCCTTCTTGAACACAGCATATGTTGCGGATTTGTTCAATGTTTTTAAACCCCAAACTTTATTCAGGGACGCTGTGATCTGCCTTTACGCCCTCTGTCAGGTAGCAGCGTATCACCCTAATTTTGTTTAAATGTAGGCCTTCCCGGAAAATTCTGTCAGGGTGTGCCGTTTCACATCTGAAAGATTGAAATCTCCTCCAACCTTACTTTTGCAGTATACGATTCTCTGGAGTGACCCCGCCAAGGGTGGAGGTTTTCCCGGGCTTCGCCGGCAGGAATCCCAGCGCAAAAATGACAATTGATGAAATCACAATTGATGGTAACATCTGGGCACGCAGAATATTTAGTACAAGCAGATATGGAAGTTTTCAAATCAGGGCTAGCCGCATTTCCGTGGAAACATTCGTTTCTCTGGGTAAGTACAGGTTTTTTGACAACATCATTGAATTTTATCATCCTTCCAATAACAATATATTCTTGAAATTGTCTTCATTGACTTAGAGCGTGATGTCATATTAGTCTAGCATTCCACTGATAGTATGATACAACATGGAACTTGGAAGGGTAGATAAATGCAGTGCAACATGAATACATATTTCCAGCAATATCTAAGATATAATAATTGCTTTATCAGTGTCACTGTTAGTGTTTCATAGCCGAGTGCATCCTTTAAATTACTGTTTATTTGGTTCCTCAGGGTCTATACGTATTACATATTCATTATCTTCAATTATTTCAATGCCATGTGCATGATCTGGATTATCGCTCATTGATGTTGAAAGGGGGCGTCTGTAAAACACGGAACGGAACGGAATCTGTATTCTGCGGAACGGAATTGTAAAATGCGGAATCTGTAAAATGCGGAATCTGTAAAATGCGGAACGGAATCTGTAAAATGCGGAATCCCGGCGGAATCTGTAAAATGTGGAATCGCGGACGGAATCTGTAAAATGCGGAATCGCGGACGGAATCTGTAAAATGCGGAATCGGTAGGCCTATTGTTCTCCCTGGTCCTCTTGGATTGTTTCCCTATAGTTTCTTTTTGCATTAGTTACTAATTGAATTAATTTGCCAGTGTTAATTGGTATTGAAGTGTCAGGATAAGCTCCTCTCAATTGTAATCATAGATATGAGTCCATCCAATGCCAATAACAGCAATTATGCCACCATTGGTCTTTTCAGCTTTTGCCTTTTTCATATATTACTTAGCAGCAATAGATGCCATGGATATCAAGTCATCCTATTGATTTGATTTTGGCCTAATTTATTGCCATGATTGGTGTTTCAAATATAATAAGAGTTTCTGCTAGATTGAACAGAGGGCCAACGAAGTCTGGGAAAAATTCAACTTGTGAAGAATGTATAGGGCATATAGGCCTATGGAATTGTGAATTTTATAATTTTTTGAAACTTGAAGTTGACAAAGCGATTAGCGATTATTTACTTTTATGCTATAGTAGGGGGGCTTAGTCAAATTATCGTTCACTTTATTACGATTTTATGAGGTTTTGGTTGTGGGTAGCCATGACCAAGACCTTTCAAAATCCTGCGACCGCCAAGCAGATTTCACCCCCTGGTGGCCGTATTTGGCAAATCCAATATGGCCGCCATTGGATATCAGCGATATCGTAACTTTTTAACCGGGCATCGTAAAAACATAAGTGATACCTCTAGTTTGGCGTATTTCTGACCGAGGAATTCATTTTTGGCATCAATTTGGTGATATGAGCAATCCTGGTGGCCATACTGCACAAAATCAAGAAGGCTGCCCTAAAATTGACGGATTAACGTAACTTTGTTACTAAGCCTCATATATTCTCATATGATGCCTCTATTTTGGGGTTATCATGGGCAAGGAATTCATTTGTTGCTTTCTTTCTTTGATTGGACTATACCTTGATGGTCATATGGGATTTCAATAACATGTTTAAGTCAGTGAAAATTATGCCAATAGGCATTAAATCATTTCACTCAATCATGCTGGAAGAAACAGTGTCAGATAACTTGAATCAGTGGAAGCTCATATGAAAAGTAAAACCTCCTACAATATACTTAAATCTCCAAATGTTACCACATTATCATTTATTAATTTCTTTATAATTGTTTATAACATTACCAATTGTCTGGCCCAGATGAAAGTCCAGTCACAATGTTTAATTGAGTTCAGTTACAAGCGATTCAATACAGCTCCTTGCTTAGCACTATTATGGCTGATCGATAACAAATCAAGAATGGTGGTCTGTATCTCTTTGGTTAACAAGAACATAATGCATATTTTTAGAATTACATATATTATAGCAGTATTAGCAGACACCTCTTAATTTTTCATCCCATAGATTTGAGCCTCCTCCTTCATTTTTGCACCATTGTGTGATTAATGTCCTGTGATCTTTGTGCTGACGTTCGAGATAATCTACAAAATATGGATAATCTATATGGATCATGCTGGAATATGGATTTCACATATGAAATATGAAAAGAACACCTTCATTTGGATGCAGGATTTGAGTTCCTAGTTCTTTAGAACAATTAAAGCAAAACATTTTTAAAGGACACTCTCCAATAAGCTTGTTGAATGAATATATATATTCACCCTCAAAGATTGTACGCTCTTGACAGATATTTTGAACAATCAAGATAATAATCTGCTATAAACCAGGAGACAATTTCTAAACAAGCAGTATCTTTAGAATGATTGTTTCATACTGATTGCCTTGATTAGTCTGTCATCTTGAATGTTTAGAACAAATCAAAAAATATTGTTGGTCGCACATCAAAGGCCAAAGCGGTCATCTGGATTTCTGTCAACAGGCCAACACCTTCCAATCCACTTCAAATAGACAGAAGCAGCACTGAAGAATAACATGAGGCACCCATAACAGATAGGATTGTCCTACCGTAATTCTCATCCCATCAAGCAACCATGCCAACAGCTGTAACACATTTCATCCATATAAAGGACCAAGATGGACAGAACGTTGAAGACAATGACATGATTTGAGTTCTCAATGAGTATAGCCAAGAGTGCACAATGGTGTGGCAAACTTAATGGTTGAGTTTTAATCATTGAAAAATTGCCACAAACATGACCTTGTGCTTACATGTACTCCTGAAAAGAAAGGAGGAACCTGCTTAACAAGACAAAAGTCTTGGTGGAATTTGACAATATTATTTTCAAATAAAAAAAACTCAAACAATCCATAATATATGGATTTGTATCCCACATCCCAAGGATCCGAAACATCCTGTTCTATTGGGACCTCGGGCACAAACAATAGAATGGAAAGGAACAATGCATCTTGCAGGTGAACTGGCATGTCACTTTATCATGTTGATTCATTGTAGTTTACAATAATTTTATTTCAGACATTCTCATTTTGGTGGCTATTTCCAGCAACTTCACATGATTGCCCCCTAAAATTCCAAAATATAAATATATAATATGGTGTCCAGTTGCAAAAGTATCTCACACATTTCACAACATGGAGCTCTGTGTGACCGTTTACTGGAGAGAGATTGGTGGTTTAACTGGTTTTTCCCTCCAATGCCTTATTCCATAACACAAATCACAAGCAAGCATAAATTAATTTTGTTATTGACACGCTGGGAAGATTATTTGTTACAGGTTCATATGCAGTATATGTTGTATCTTGTGAGAAAGAAAAAAACAACATATACAACAACAATATCATCGAATGTGAATTGGTGAGAGCATCACAAACATTAATTGTTGTTCTGAAGAGGACAATCACCTTGACACATGTTGATGCAGAATCTCAAGAGCTTGTGTTTGTGCTACAGCAATGAAACCTGTGGTCTTTGTCACACAAGATGGTCATTTTACAGAATCAATCATACTCTCAGCTGCTCATGTTTTCAATTATAAGCATGAACTGTGGTGAGAAAATATGCACAAATTTGTCTTCAATGTCTTGCTGTTTCTGAAGTAAGCATTGCAGAAACTTCAAATTGGCACACATGTCGTTCAATATCATAGACCACATCTGCCATTTATATTTCACAACAATAGTCTACAATCATTTTAATTATAGTACTCAGAGCTTACAGGAATTCGCGTTGAAGTTGACTTGTAATTTTTCATTCTTGGGAGCTCCAGCAAATTTTGTATTTTCAATATTGAGTTAAAACTGCCGAGATAATTCTCAAATTTTTAGCCCTGGTAAGATGGCATAGTAATTTGGAAACAAAACCACCTAAGCCCAGGCTCCAGAAATGGAAAATAAATTAGTAATTACACATTAAGAAATACATTACATGACGTATGGAAGCCCACATGACGTGTGGTAGAAACACTGTTCATTCCAAATATTAATCTCAGCAGTGGTACACAGGTATCAACATACCAAGCTGTCAATGAAACTGAGAAACCACGTGTCGAATACAAACTATTTATACAAAAATAACGTCATTTAGTCTTTTATGACACTAAACTTTGATTGGTTGGCATGTAAAAATGGATTATAAGCTTGACTGGCACCTGCACAGTGTATCCATATTTGAACATATCAGACCGCATTTTGATGAGCTTTCATATAGAAAATAGTTTCAATTGGATCCACAGACAGATTGCCAGACAGTGATTATGTAGATAGATAGATAGAAAAAAGAAAAGAAAGAAAGAAAGAAAGAAAGAAAGAAAGAAAGAAAGAAAGAAAGAAAGAAAGAAGGGAATATAGATAGATAGGTAGATAGATAGATAGGTAGACAGATAGATAGATAGATAGATAGATAGATAGATAGATAGATAGATAGATAGATGGATAGATGGATAGATAGACAGATAGATAGATAGATAGATAGATAGATAGATAGATAGATAGATAGATAGATAGATAGATAGATATAGGTAGGTAGGTAGGTAGGTAGGTAGGTAGGTAGGTAGGTAGATAGAAAGATAGATAGATAGATAGATCGGTGGTGAATCAGATGAGGTGATGATGATTCATAAAATGCGTTCTGGAATTGTCAAATGTAGTCCCAAGTCAAAGATCACTCACATGAGGCATGATTTGGTGACCAATCACAAAGCAACACTTGATGATTAACGAGGGTTATAAAAGAAACTGTTGCCAAGTTGCGATATACTAAATTTCACAGTTTCAGTTTGTTTAAGGTTGCATTTTTGCTGAAATAAACAGGACTACCTAATGTAAGAGGCTTTGACTTCACACGTTCTTTACACACATATTACTGAATGAAAATTGGACACACGTGAGTAGCTTTCTACCATACGTCATGTAGAGCCAAATTGCTTGATCCCAATGCCTGCCAAGTCTACTTCTACGCGAATTCCTGTAAACTTGATATTTTTGATGAGTGCAATTACTATAAAACAGCCCTTATGAACATTTTACTGATACCAGACATCTTCCTTTCTTTGACAACTATGTTGTGGCACTCCAATTCCCACAGAAAAATGCTTAGAGGAGTGGTTTGTGCCTAAGGGAATAATTGGTTTCTGGAAAAACTACTACTGATGACAACTGATGCAATTTGATCAAATATACATGTAGGATTTCTGGCTCTGAAGAAAGGGAGAGGTGCAGATTTAAGTAGAAAGGCGAGGTTTTGACATATATATATATATAATGTAGGCTAAAACAATCACATTTCATTTCTGGCAAAACAACTTCAATTGCAATTCCCCTGTATTCTTGGAGATGACTATGCCTGATGGTGGCACAGCAATGCACATATAGGACAAGTTGCTGATGCTTTGATTTTAATTGGTTGTCAGGATGGAAATTCACTGCTATTAACAGGGCAATAAGAAACTCTGAACAGTCGATGGAGGTTCGTCCAAATAGTTATGCGTCTGATGGTCTTATGGTACAAGTGTAAAAGCTCATTATGCGGAGTCACTTTGTCAGTTGTTTGAAATGGTGTGATCCAATAATGCAGCAGTAAAACCTGATTTCAAGTAATGTAGACATTTGTGTTTTTTTTAAATTCCGCTATGGGTGACATTTAATAAGGATATACTGTAATCACCTAATGCAGATTGTAAGGGCCCTCATTTTCCTTGGTAACCAAGACAATGATACATTAAAAATAATAAATCATTCCTTTTGTTGTTTAAAAAATTATATACTTTAAAATTTTTGACCATCCAGCCTTCTTCAGTGAATATAAAAGAAAAAACAAAAAAAGTTTTTCATTTATATTCACCGACGAAGGCTGGATGTTATATATCAATGGGATATCTTGCCCTAATCTTGTCCACATGAGCACCTCCTAATTCAATAACACCCTACCGCAAATCCCAGCATTTATAAATACAGTATGAAGTCTGTAGGCCAACATTACTTTATTGTTCTGCTGTATTGCATATCACATCTCTGAATAAGTGAAATTGAGCCACTGTTGCAAATCTGGGAGCAAGGTGTTAGGATGTGCCAATGCTATATCAATGGAAACTGCACATTTTGGGCTCCAGAATACAACCTAATCCAAGTTATCACTCTGGAATTTCACTTACAAGTTTGGAAAGGGGTGCTACTATGCATAGATTGAATTTGTTTTTTTCAGAGGGGAGAATTCCAGTCACTATTTATTTTTTATCAGTGAAATACACAATTGCAAATGGACAACATCCACCGCACATAAGGTCCTACTGCATGGGGCATTATTTGATGGTATATTGATTTCTTCAATCATCAGTTTAAAGAAGGCTGAAATCCATGTGGTGCCAATACAGCTGCATTGACAGTTGACTGCACATTATGAATATCCGGGTGGATAAGGTTCTGTGCTAAAACGAAGATGTTTGATATTTATTGACATTGCATGGTCCCTCCATTGTACAAAGACAAAAGAAGCTGTTCGATGAGCAGAAAGGAGTCAAATTGCTAAAAAGTGAAGAGTGTGCCCATTGTCCCTATTAATTGAGTGATCTTGCAATGCAAATTGAATGACAAATAACTTCTCAAGATAAAGAGCCACAAAAAAGGGTCGCAGTTCAAAAATCTCAATGCAATTTGTAGGTCTACAATATTTAGTTCAATTCTGCAAAATACATTTGCACTGTTTCCATTGACTCAAAAACATATTGTCAGAATCCCATAGGGCCACCAGGGCTGCTCCAATCAAATAAAAAATATAAAAAATGAATTCCTTGCCCATTAAAACCCCAAAACAGAGGTATCATATGAGAATCTGTGTCGCTTAGTAACGAAGTTATGTTAGTTTGCCAATTTTTAGGGCCGCCATTATGAATTTTTGCAGTATGGCCACCAGGATTGCTCAAATCATCAAATTGATGCCAAAAATGAATTCCTCAGTCAGAAAAACCCCAAACTAGAGGTATCACTTGTGTATTTACGATGCCTGGTTGAAAAGTTATCGTATCACCGATATACAATGGCGGCCATATTGGATTTGCCAAATACGGCCACCAGGGGGTGAAATCAGCTTGGCGGTCGGTGGATTTTGAAAGGTCTTGGTCATGGCTACCCACTACCAAAACCTTATAAAATCGTAAAAAAGTGAACGATTCCATCCAATATTGAGGCTAAGCCCCCCTACTACTAAATCATGAAGGCCTAACAAGACTTTTCTGATCAAATGTGGACGTTTTTCTATCAAATACTTACAAAATACATATTCCTGCACTTCAATACACTGAGTGAGTGAGTGGGTATGTGTTTTATGCCTCATCAACACTCACTTCAATATATATACAAAACAATTTTAAACTGTCCTTTTAAAAAGTGGCAAATAATAGTATCATTATTTCATAATGAACAATTGACTTCATGAAACAGGCCAGATATTAGCCTATTATGAGCAAAGCTGTTTAAACCTCTATCAAATATGGGCCTATAGTCCTTATCAATGAGCATCTAAGAAAACAATGAGCTAGCTTCATGAAAACCATAATTTGTCGAAGTCAGTTTTTGGTCCGTAGCATCTAGTAGGCTACCCATATCCCAGCTGGTCACTCATTCAACTAAGCCAAGTTTTGTAACCACAACTCGGCTGACTATTTGGAACTTTGTGCTCAGCAGGTAATTTTTATTTGGCTAAATAAAGTCACAACAAGCGTTGTTTTGATAAAATTATAGAAATTTAAAAAGAAATCTACCAAGTTAGCCATAGACATCGAGGTTTATGTTGGTCCAGCTGTGTAAATTCCTGTGTCAGTCCTGACTGACTAGTCAGTCTGCTTTATAAGCAGGCGAGCGAGCGAGGCTGCAGACTGATGAAATTCAGATCGAAATGGGTATCGAATTGGCTTCTAGGTCACTAGAACTGCTTCCTCTAAAGTCCGCACTGCTGCCCCTAAGGTCCGCGCTCAGCAGAACACAGCAGGACTGAGCTAGGTTGCTTCAAAAATGCATGTAAGCGAGGAACAGAAAGGCAGCACCTTCAGTGAAATGTTGTAGCCTGCTCGCTTACGCTCGCAACCAATGTAGCAGGCTACTGTAGCCTGGTGTCAGTCAGCATGGTTGATGATGCATCTTTGGTTATATGTATAGGCCTAAGGGTGCTACATGTATTTCAACAGATCTATCTAAATATTTCATGTAAATTCTCATTTACATTTTTTCTTCAAAATTTTCTATGCACGATTTTCTGCATCTATATGTCTATCTGTATAGACCTTTCCGAATTATGTATTTTGCAGTTTTCTCCAAGCAGGTCTTTTTAAAAGCAAAATTAAAGCTAAAGTTTGAAAGAGAGTTTTAACATCAAAGGCCCAGTGGCCCACTGAAAGTGATCAGAAAAGTCAGGCTATAATTGGACAAAAAGGTAGTTATTGCACTTGATCATTTAACACTATTAGTTAATCTTTTGTAATCTCTCTTTTTTTTCTTGAGTCTCTTTCTAAAATCCTTGACAGAAGTCACAGAACTCAGGCTTCAGCAGCCTGCTTCAGTTCGCCTGCTTGTATAGCAGACTGTTGTCAGTCAGGACAGAACTTAGGTTGTATGAAAAATTGCTGACTGTTTGATTGGAGCTGAAAACTTGGGAGTTACAGTAAACGAATGACGAGTACTTACATTCAGATACCAGTGGCCATCAGTGACTTCACAAGAAGCCCTATCAAATACATTGAATGAAGTGTCAATTTCGTCATTGGGTAACTTGTGACCTCACTGATGAGGGCTGTGGATCAGTTAGTGACTCGTTTCAATAACATTGAAAGTATGAGATATGATGTCATTAACAGCTTATGAGTAACGAAGAATAACATGGAATAGATAGGGCTCTGACCTCACAAGGAACATTTCAGTCCAAATCTGTAAGCACTTGAGGTTCGTCTTCTGTAACTAAATCAACGCATGACAGTTACTCCTTGTCTGGTAACTGTCATGATCCATGGCACAAGTCCAAGTTGAGTATTAATTCAGGAGGCCCATATATGCTGCACATTCATACTATAGATGGTAACATGTTAGTTGCAGACATATAACAAGCTGTATTGTTCTCCTTAAATCAAAATACCATTGAAATTAATAGCAAATTACTCTCCCTTTTTGCATGATTTTGAAATAGGTAGCATATCAGCTGAACTGAACAATCTTAAAATAAATTGGGATCATTTAAACCAGGATTACTTTTATTGGATCCACATATCTATACTATGAAGCCAGGTCAAATGTAATAACACATCAAGCACAAGACCTATAATAGAAAAAAAAAGTAAGTGGACAATTAATCCACAAGCAACTTATAATTGTAATCAGCTGTGGCACATTCACAGTGCATGGAGAACACTGCCAATTATTCAAAAATAAAGTTAGAATTTACCTAAGGATCCAAGCTCATTATAACGAGAACAGAGATATTGTATCTTATTGATTCTATTATTATATAAGTATTACTATTCAAATATCAATTTTATGTTGTTTTTTTTTCATTTAATTTTCAGGATTGGTAGCCTTTGTTTGCTTAGCAGCACCATCTTGTTGTTAGCAATGAGCACACTGGAAATAAGTTGAACAACTTTTGTGTGCTATCCTAACATTATTTTGACAGAGTATGTATGTACACTCTTGAAATAATATAGAATAAAGTCAATCAATCAATCAATGGAAATGACAATTAGGGCTTGGAGTGTCAAGGAAAGTTCAAGGAACTTGAAAATTGCAATTAGCAATCTGGCATGTCTTTGAACAGTAGCTAATTAGTATACAACTGCCAAATTGTAATCTTGAAGGTTGGTACATGTAGCCTTATAGCTACTAGGCATATCTCCTACACTGCAATTATAAATTTGGCAATTAATTCCCGGCCATTCCGTATTTTACAGTTCCGCGGAATGCAGATTTTAAAGTTCCGCATTTTACAGTTCCGTCTTTTACAGTTCCGCATTTTGCAATTCCGCATTTTACAGTTCCGCGGAATACAGATATTCCATTCCGTTAATTCCATTCCGTTCCGTTAAATACAGACGCCCGTTGAAAGGCCTGTTGCTAATTTTTTGTAAATTTTGCTTCTCTGTAATTCTTTCTAATTGACCCCTAATACATAAAATGTCTCAGTTAATTGTCAATACTGAAATACCCTTTGTCATTCACTGTATCATCCACTACGTCAAACAATTGTATTATCATCAATTATGGGCTCAATGCGTTGATAATTCTCTTGTACCACAAGAACTTCTTCATGCAAATGACTGACTTTTGACCAGTGTTATTCATTTATATTGTACTGCATTTATCTGGCCTGCTCAAGTTAAATGTCAATCGGGGGCAGACCATCCACCACAGCCTACACCCCTTTGACCAACTGTTACTAACACACATTTATAATTGTCGATAACAATAATTATGATGGTTTAGTAGCATATTATACAACACAGAAATATATTTTTCCCCTGATTATATGGTAACCTATGTAACAATTCAGACTTTTTCAATTCTTTTGAATGCCTCTATCAAAATAAGATTTTTCACTGACGATTCTCATGCATGAAAGTAAAGGCAAATACTTAGTTTTTTGCTAATAACTCAAAAAGTATTGGGTTAAGGGACCTAAAATGTATTGAAGACGAATATAAATGTGGATATTCCGGAGATGTTGGTGTCATTATCATGTCGCTGTCTACTTTAGTTCTCAAGATACAGCACTGCAGTGATTAAAAAGTGAATTTTTACACTATTTCTGACCAAAGATGGGTTATTTTTAGGGTTAGAAATGATAAAACAGACAAACATGAATATCATCCAAGTCATGACGAAGAAAGGAGTAATAATTAGACACACTTTTAGGTATAAGTCATAGTTGTAGGTGGCAAATTAGGCACAAAACTTGGAAAAAATGGCGATTTTTGGCTAATTTCTGACATGTAAATTTCAAGAGGTTTGGTCCGGTGTGAGTACATCTCCAATTTAAAAAAAAAATCGTAGTGACCTACTACCCAAACCTCATTAAGTGACAGATAGGTGTTAAGATCAGAGAACTTTTTCATTTTTCGGTACACCTATACTCTTAAATATCCTTAAACCATCTTTATTGCATTAAACACATAAAAGCAAGGATACATGACAGAATATCAAGTAATTTGAGCAATATTACTCTAAATTTTAAGTGTGACACAACAAAGACAACAGAGGGTGACATTCACTAGTGGAGTCTGTTGTAGCTGAAAAACTATTTTTACAAATATATTGCAACACAACACTGCTTACTAGAGAGGCAGAATAACTGAAGTTAATCAATGCATAGACGGGAAAGGAAAAATGGATACCACATTAGAAACAAAGATACACTAGAGTACTAGACTACAAATAATGTTACTCAAGAGAACACTACAACTTGTACACTACGAACTTGGACAATGTTGAAAGAACAGTAAAACACCGCTAAACCTTTGAATATATATATTTGTTCCATGACTCCCCAGACACATGAACTCTGATTGGTCCAGATCAGGTCCGTAAATCATGTTGTTCCATGGCCCCCATGTAACAAACCGAGCGATTGGCTAACAACCCACCTGCATAATGTGATGTTCACCTGTTTGCGGTGGTGTGTGACAGGCAGGTCAGTAACACATGTGTTATTCACTAATCAGTGAATATCACAAGTTATTGACCTCTCTGGAAAAAAAAATTTTCCGAAAAAAAAAAAAATTTCCAAGAAAAATAAATTTCCAAAAAACAAAAACATTCCAAAAAACCAACAAATTTCCAAAACAGAAAAAATTCCAAAAAATTGTAACGGAACAAAAACAATTGTGGACTTCAGTTTCGGTCAATATCAGGTTTTACGGACCTGACCTGGCCTAGTGAAATTCACCTCGGCCTTCAGTTTCGGTAAATATCACCGGTCAGGTCCGTAAAACCTGTTGTTCCATGACCCCTATGTAATAGGCAAACTTGCGGTTTTGTATAACTTAGTCATTTCTCATCATACACTAATAAAACCTACATATAGATACTAGTCCTGACAACACTTTAGATAATTTTACTGACTCTGACCCATTTAAGGAATTAACCAAATTTTGGAAAACAAACTCCAAACGAATCATTATTCTCTCACTTGAATGTAAATAGTTTACCAAGTAAACACTTTGAAATTCATGAAATTTTAAGAAATGGATTAACCGATATCTTTTTCCTTTCTGAAACCAAATTAGATGCTTCTTTTCCAAATGCACAATTTAATGTCAATGGCTCTAGTACACATAGGCTTGATCGCAACTGTCATGGAGGAGGTATTCTTTGCTATGTACGTCAAACCTTACCACATAGAAATATAACTGACATTGCTATAAATACTAACGGGATTGAAAGTATCGTAATTCAAATTAAACTCAAAACTTTCAACTTCTTACTTATTGGTATTTACAAACCTCCAAACATAAAAAATAACTCATTAAATAATGCCATTGAAGAGATGATGAACAAATGTAACTTAGAAAGCAAATCAACATACATTGTAGGTGACCTAAATGTGAATTTTATGATGGATAATAATTCATTATCTGATGTGTGTGACACTCTTGATCATAGGCAAATTATTAAAGGGCCAACCTGTTATAAGAGCTCAATAAACCCAACCCTACTATATGTTGTACTGTCAAATAACTCAAAGTCTGTTGCCAAATCCCTAAATGTCGCCCTAGGAATCAGCAATTTTCATAACTATATCAGCGCAGCTATAAAAATACATCGTCCAGCTGAGACTCAAAGAATCATTAACTATAGATCATTTAAAAACTTCGACATCAACAAATTTACAGATGATTTACAATCAACTCCCTTTCATGTCTGTCAAATATTTGAAGATGTAGACGATCAATTATTGTTTCATAATAAACTTCTTTTAGATGTAGTTGACCGAAATGCACCCCCCAAACAAAGACAAATTAAAGGTCATCAACTCCCATATATGAATGACATGCTTAGAAAGGCAATCAATGTTAAAGCTAGCCGATACCGTAAATATCTAAAAATGAAAACTCAACCGGCTTGGCTTAAATATAAAAATCAAAGAAAACTAGTCAACAAAATTAAAAAATCTTCACTAAAAAAGTATTTTGATGATAAATGTAATTTTACTGACTCTTGGGAGGGAAAACATTTTTGGGATGTAGTTAAACCCTTCATTACAGATAAGTCTCAGTCCAGTGATCAAAACATAGTACTATATGATAATGGTACACTCATAAGCAATACACAGGACGTCGCAAACAATTTTAACAAATATTTTATCAATGTTACCCAAGATGCATGTGAACCAGAATACATTGGCAGGATGAATGTACAGAATCTAACTGAACATTATAAAGACCATCCAAGCATAACGTCAATTAACGAACATGTTAGCAACACCTATGGTGATAATAATATAACCGCAACTTTTGATTTTACAACTGTAAGCTCGAATCACGTTTTTAAGAAACTTAGTAATCTTCAATCTAAAAAGGCTAGTGGATTTGATAACATATCTCCTAAGTTTCTCAAATTAGGAGCCGAACAAATAAGTATATCAATGACACCCATTATAAATAATAGCATCGCAAATATACACTACCCGGAATACACCAAGAGAGCTGAAGTGTCTCCCCTCTTTAAGAAATCGGATCAATTAGACAAAGCTAATTACAGGCCACTAAGCATTTTGACGTCAACCTCAAAAATTTTTGAAACTTTAATTTGTGAACAAATACTTGAACACATTAATAAATTTCTCAGCACAAACTTAGCAGCGTACCGTAAAAATTATAGTTGTAATAATGTTCTAATGAAATGTGTTGAAGATTGGCGCAAAGCTCTTGACAATAATGAACATGTTGGTTGCATCTTAATAGATTTATCTAAGCCTTTGATTGCTTACCTCATGGTTTACTTATAGCAAAATTACACGCATATGGTTTCTCTGAAAACTCTTGCTCCTACATTCACAGTTACATAACCAACAGAAAACAAAGTGATAAATAGGAACAATTAAGAGCGACTGGCTGTCCCTTAAAACAGGTGTCCCACAGGGCTCAGTAACTGGCCCACTCCTGTTCAACATATTTATTAATGATTTCATATTTAAACTTCAAAATCTATGTAATGTTTATAACTATGCTGATGACAACACTCTTTCTTTCTCACATGCTAATCCTGTCATCATAAAGAACACGCTTGAATCTGCCTCACATGTAGCTACCACATGGTTCACTAATAACTTCATGAAAGCTAATAGTTCCAAGCAATTTGCTTCAGTAAAGAGGACCTTTCGACAGAGTACAATATCGATGGTAACACAGTTGAATCTGAAAAGGTAGTTAAACTTTTAGGTGTACAACTTGATAACAAACTTTCGTTTAACCACCATGTATCAACAATATGTAAAAAAGCAGCTAGACAAATTAACGCCCTATTTCGCTTAAACAAAAATTTGAACTACCAATGTAAGTTAAGAATTTATGATTCATTCATTATGTCTAATTTTGTTTACTGTTCCGTAGTATACAATACCTTTACAATGAAAAATGATAAAAAAATAGAAAAGCTGAATAAAAGGGCACTCCGACTAGTCTGCAATGACTACATGTCTAACTACAGTGAACTCCTAAAAACTACCAACAAGCAGATGCTTTATGTTTATAGGAAATTTTATTTGGTAGAACATGTCTATAAAATTCTTAATAACCTAGCTTTGCCTGTACAGCCTGATTTTTATGAAAGACAAAGTGCTGCATATTCCTTTCGTGATTTTAAATTAGTACTACCAAAGTTCAATTCTATCACATTTGGACTCAGATCAATAGCTTATCAAGGTGTTGTTTTATGGAATGATATCCCTTGTCACATGAAGCATTGTGAATCTTTCAAATTATTTAAGCAATTTGTTCGTAAGAATTTGAACGTAATGGATTGTCAATGTGGATCCTGTATTATATGCTTGAAAGATAACTTGTAAGATGAAACTTACATCTGTAAATAATCATCATTTAATTGTTTTATCATTGTCGGCTAAAAGCCCTGGTGGCTTGTGTTATTGTTTATATTGTCACCTCCGACTTTAAATAAAATTTTACTTACTTACTTACTTACTTACTTACTTACATATTGAAAAAGATCAATTTGAATACAAACATGAGTTTTTTTTGGAGGTCTTACAATGAGCCATATAGAAGGTATGGTTGAGGGACAGCTTCATTAGGCAAACCTATGAAACTTTGCCGAGTATTCCAGCTGCAGAGCTTAATTTTTAATAAATCAAACCTCAGAAATAAAATTTCAATGAGGTATTGATGCAAACATCAAGCATAAAGCTAGGTTAAAATTTGAGATGTAGGCCTTTATGTGGCACTGCACACAAAAAAAGCAAATTGTATTTTTTCTCTCTTTCTGAGCAATGATATTATTTTTGAAATGTAATATTCCCAATCCAAAAGGCATGTGTTCCGTGAGGCTCCAGTGATGACATAAAGAGCTGTCTAATAATCTATCAAGACCTCTTGGTTCCATTATAGAAACTGTAAAAAAAACTGCAAAAAAGTGCTTAAATAATTTTTATATTACAATACCTTATTTTCAAAGCAGGGAAGTTTCATGTTACAACCTCTGCACACCAGTACAGAAATAAACCAATTCCAATTTGGTGGTTGTTCTATTTGATCTTCTTCCTTGGTTAGAATGATGCCTTGGGTTCCATTCCTTTCTCTTTTTTTAGGACATTATAATACTGAACCGGATTCTGAAATGACTCACTGGCAAAATCTAATAACCTGATACCCACGAGCACTTGGATCCATTGCGATCGTTACGTTATGACTATTTACAATTTATGTATAATACTTATGTTAGTGTGAAGATCGACTGATTATTCAAGTGCTCGTGCTGATATCCATCACTAATATTACCAGATATCTCAACAGCCAATGGAGTACATTTACACCAATAGTCTTACTTTGATTGGCAAGTCAAGCAAAAAATTAAAAGTTATCAGATTGTGAAGTTACTTGCGCCTTCAAATTTGGCCTAGACAATTGATGTTGGTATTCAAAATGAAGGTCTGATTGAGCCCTGTCCAACCATATTCATTGTCCTGTCTCTTCATTTTACTAAGTTATTCCATACCGCGACCATACAGGCTAGATGTGTACCAAATTTCATCCACTATCCGCCCGCCGCCCGACCACCCACCAGCCCGGCGGATGGACAACATTTTTACCTTCAGCGAACGAAGTTCGAAGAAGGTATTGTTATCACTTTGGTAAAATGTTGTCCGTCCGCCGGGCGGGCGGTCGGGCGGCGGGCGGATAGATAGTTTCCAGGCCAGAACTCGGGCTCTAATGCATGTACATAGATGAAATTTGGTACACATATAGCCCATATGGTCTGGTTGTGCCTTTTGATGGTCTGATTGATGGATAATCCATACTTTTTGAAATATTAAACAAAAAGATAAAAATTATTTTTTTCGTTTCCGGATCAAGATTTGGTCACTATCGCATGCACATGGATGAAATTGGGTACGCATATAGCCTATGTGGTCCAATTGTGCCTTTTGATGGTCTGATTGATGGGTATTCTATAGTTTTTGAAATATTGAGAAAAAATAATGAAAACAATTTTTTTTCATTTCTGGCCCAAAACTTGCCCAGTATTGCATGTACATGGATGACATTTCATACACATATCACCTATATGATGCTGTTGTGCCTTTTGATGGTGTGATTCATGGTCATTCCATACTTTTTGAAATATTGACAAAATATATTGCAAATTATAATTTTTGGTTTCTGGTCCAAAACATAGCCTCTCTTGGATGTACCTTGACAAAAAAAATTCATCCACATATTGCCTATAAAGATCTTTCACTGGTCTCATTGATAGGTAGTTTTAACACTTTTTAAATATTTAGAAAAAATTTGAAAAATATAAATTAATATACTTATTGGTTTTCGACCCACAGCTCATAACCTATTCCCTGTACATGTATGAAACTGCAACATAATATGTGTAAATTTGTCTAGTTCAGCCTTTCCATGGTTTTACATAACCTGGCAGGCAGGCGGGCAGATGGTAGGGCAGCGGGTATATAGATAATTTCAGGCCAAGATTTGGCCCCGATTGCATTATACCAATTTTGTCAACATCGCTTTTATGACTTTACAAATGTCTTTCGCTGAAGGTTTGCTGCTGCGCAGCCTATGTTTACCCAAGTGATTACAATACCTTCTTCGAATTTTGTTCGCTGAAGGTAAAAAGATGTTGTTCAGATCAAGCACAAACTGACTTCATGCTTCTGAATAACAGCTTTTTTGTGTTCAATCATGGAACAAAACAATTGTGGACTTCAGTTTCGGTCAATGTCAGGTTCTACGGACCTGACACTGGAGTTAGCTAAGAGTGCATGCAAATCGTGTGACACTGGAGCTAGTTCAGAGTGCATGCAGATCACGATTGTGTCTGTCAACTTCTCTTCACGAAGCAGTTCGAAGAGTCAGTGATTAACCTGCACCATGTTTTTCATCATCAGACAAGGCTTCTTTCACATTGTTTCATGGAAGGTTCTGTAGGCATAGTTGTTATGCAGATTTATCCCAAATAACCCATTTCATATCCAATTAATTAATTTTTCCAGGAAAAGAAAGCAGGAACAAACCGGAAGTTGAGTTCGATTCATGCTCTTCAAACATCTTCAGTGTTGCCTTCACCCGCAGACCAAGTAGTGGCATCCGCAGGATGGTTTCTGAATCAAGAATTCGTCAACAACTTCAGAATCACTTGCAAACTCAGGTATTTTATCATGTACTGGTGAAATTAAGCAACTAGGATAATTCACAATACCATTAAAGGAGTTTACTTTGAACAGCAGGGTTGAATTTGAACACTTTTCCGAAAAAGGTTATCTTTGGTGAATGCAAAGTTAAATGAAAATCAATTTTCAATTTAGTGACCACTAAAAACAAAGAAATACATTTTTATGGTTTATAAAACATTGTGGTAGGCTGACATCTCTTAGATATACACTGTACTAGAGATATATTTTACTTCTGATAATGTTCCATTGAAGACAAGTTTCATAGTCACTTGATTTTGTGTTTCCCTTGACTTTGATGAAATAAACTCATCGCACTTTTTTTCAAGAT
Organism: Platynereis dumerilii; assembly: GCA_026936325.1. Classification (NCBI taxonomy): domain Eukaryota; kingdom Metazoa; phylum Annelida; class Polychaeta; order Phyllodocida; family Nereididae; genus Platynereis; species Platynereis dumerilii. The sequence goes on along the minus strand of JAPTHN010000016.1, from coordinate 8,987,577 downwards.
CAAATAGCCTGTAAACTTCTGTGCATACAAAAATACTGAATGACCCTGGCCTCACAAATAACTGACTTATCAAAATGTTACTCAAATACTTCCAAAATCCATCAAAAACTAGTTGGAGGCTATTTGAAGACACTGACAATGTTCAGTGGATGATGTTGAATTTCAACACAATTGTGGGTGACTTCGAAAACCACTCTGTGGCAGAGAACTCCAGACCACTATGATTTCTGGTATTATAAATTCACCGTTGTACCATATTCTAAATATATAATACTACACAAGTACGCATATACTGATATTAGGCACCAGGCATTCACATGGCTCCACTTAAGTGTGTGTGTGGTTGTGTTCGTGTTTTACGCCTCTGCAGCACCTTAATGGGCTATATTGAGGCAGGCTAGAATTTTACATGTCTCTGTTATTTTTCTTCATATTTTATAATATGTCTGTGTTTGATGTAAAAATCAAACACTGACCAGAATGCCCTAAACAAACCCCTCTTGACATTAACTGACTTCAGGCAGGAAATAGTCATCCATTTTCGAGGCTTTGGGGGGCAGGGTGTCTAACCCCTGAAGTACTTGGCTGAAATTGGATGTGGACCAATGCCACAAGTTGGTAAAATTTGGGATTTCTGGTAAAATTGGCCAAAAAATCAATAATCACTGATATGCTTCCTATGTATTATTAGATTCCAAATCCAAAAATTTGAGGTTGTATATGTGTTTTTGTGACAATATCAAACAAGTGAAAATTCCAGCAAAGAGTCTTTAGCACAAAGCATTTGAACAAGACATGTCTGAACATACATTTTTACAAAGTGTAAGAGTGCCACATTTGTTGTCAGTGACAAAGACAGGCCACTAATACCATGATAGGTTACATGTACAACAGCGTTCTATAGATCGATAGAAACCTGGGCTCATGAGCAACAAAATCATATCAGAAAAGGTAACTTTCCTTCCACTAGCTTTCATCAAGAAGCGTGTAAAGAAGAAAGGTCCTCATAAATATTACAAAATGTGAGAGCATCGCATTTTTTGTCAGTCTCAAAGACAGGGCTGTAATGCCATTATGGGTTGGACTTTCTACCATATTCTATACACTAATACAAAGCCAGGCTCATGAGCATGACAATAATACCAAGAATGCAAGAATTCCAGCACCAAGCCTTCATCAGGAAGTACCCGAACAAGAGAAGTCCCGCAGAATGTTTGCAGAATATAAGAGCATTGCACTGTTGTCAGTCTTACTCAAGTCATCACAGGTTCTGGCACAATAGCCTTAGCCACTTTAAGTGATATATTCCTGACAGACAAGGTCATGAGCAATGCATTGGTATATCAAATTTTCCAAAAATGTTTTGATCAGTGGTTTATCAGTGGCATCCAAAATCACACTGCACTTTTAGGCTTCACACGGGACACACCAACTGAGGATTACAAAAGGTGTATTAAAAAAATATAGAAACATCCAATTGCCATTTTTCTTCATTCGCAAGATGCCCACCTAATCAGGGAACAGTAATGCATTGCAATTTTGATCCTAAATCCATCCCTTTTCCTGTATTTGAAAGTTGTATGCAGAAATTTAGCATGCAGTGTCCAGGCGGGACACCAAAAATTTCCCTAACTGCAATCATGTATCACTCATTATCTCAAGACCAGTGACATATGGATGCAATTGCTGCTATTTACATCAAAGAAGATATTTTTGCCTGTCATTCGATCCATAATACTGGCATATATTCCTTTATGGGGCTGAGTTATGACCTAAAATGTAAGTGCATATTGGCCCAAAACTGAAATTTTACCAACTCACGACACTGGACCATGTGCACAATTGAGCCACAGTCAAAAATAATCTGTTTCATGTGTGGTACTATATGTTCCACTCCACTGCCTAGTCTCTTCAATGACTAGTACTATTAGAAAAGGTATGACAGCTAGGTTGAACCATTCCATGCTCAACTGGTATGTTGTCACTGTAGCAGATGACAGAGGTAACTGTAAAATCCAGTCAAAAGACAGTGAGAGCAGACCGGGACCCAAGGACCACCCCCCCACCCCCCACACCTCCTCCAAAATGAACAATTTTGACAAAAATGATTCCTGCTTTTTATCTACCACAGTTAATTTAGTCATATAGCTGACAAAAAATTTTGCGAAACTGTGGAAATATTGCAGTAATTCATCAGATTAGTTTTTCATTATCAGTTGTGCTGATTGGCTGGTTCTTAAATCAGTACCGTAATATGTGGTGAATAGGGACACAGGGGTGAATCGGGACAAGACAGGAATGTGTAATATTTCTTCAAAGATCAACCACTTCTACTCAACCTAGAGAATTCATTTTTGGCACATGTATTTTACACATAACAGCGCATATTGTGATAGAATTTCATACTTCTAACTGCAGGCAGTGAGGAGCTGCAGCACCTTAAACCTGGCCCTGCATAATTTGAATTTTAACATACTTGTCAAAACTTTGCTCATTTCTCAAAAAATATAAACGCCAGAGCCATCAAACTTGCAGGAAACTTTTTTAAAATTTGAAATGGTATCAGGGAACCAGAACAGTAGACTAGATGTGGGATTATGTATGTTTGGTCATGGGTTAAGATCCAGGTCAATGGCAAAGTTTCGGGAATAATAAAAATATACTCTACCAATTTTCTTTTGAATGTATACTGGCATGGCTTTTTTTTGATAAATATTATTGAGCTTGGCATCATTTATTATGGATTTAGTCCAGAATTCGTAATCACCAGCAAAATTAGCAGATAACAGTTACTACAGCTTTTGATACTTTTCTGTCATTTATCAAATTTTTTAAAATCTGAATATTATCAATGGAATTGATATCAGATTTTCCTTAAAATAAATATTTTGCACACTGGAGATGTTTTCTATTGTTCAGTCATCAGAAGCAATCACTCAAAGAAGCTAGGAATTATTGATTGTTGAAATAATGGAGTGTCCCGATTCACCCCAAACTGTGGGGTGACTTGGGACAGTGGTTTTTTGGGCCCTGAACCTCGGCAATTTCCAAGAGACAGTTAGACCTTTTGCTTTGACACAATTTGACACCATACTTCGATTTCTGAGTTGATTTTTGTCCATGTTATCACAGAAAAACTGCCAATTCTGTCCCGATTCACCCCATATTACGGTATTTGTTTGATAGAGGTGTATTTGGTCCATATTTGACTTGTCCAGACCGCATTTTGCAATGGCATCTGAAATCTCCCCAGGCATTACTATATAGATAAACAGTAAATTTATGAGGATGGATAGAGAATTTAGATAGATGGACAGATAGATAGTAAAGATAGATGAATAGATAGAGAATATGCGTGACCTGGCATATTGAGTGCATAAATGGGTTAAAATTGGGTCATATGCCCCAAATGTATGCATCGAATTATACAATAGAATTTACTTAATACACTGCTTACATATAACTCATTTTAAAATTTAAAAAATTACTTAATACACTACTTATAGCTAATTAATTAAACAGAAAGTAATTTAAGGAGACCTTGTCAGGTTCTTGTAAAAGTTAACGTTTTTAGACATTTGGATGTGAAAGCTCTTTTAGAGCATGTCATACAGGAAAGTTGCATGAAAAGGAAAGGTTGCAATCTGGACTTGCCATTTGTCGGGCAAGTCAATCACTGTTTATTCATAAACCTCTGGGAAACTTGTGACCAATCAGAATGAAGCTGCATGGTTCATGGATGATTGGTTGAAATCAACCAGTTACTTGTCCACTGATTTAAATTTATATCAGCAGTCTAATATTTTATTTATAATTTTCAGCCAGTGTTCTCAGTTCACAGCTTGGCTGAGGTCTCATTACCAATTGCAATGCTTGCAATGAATCACAGTTATTTTCAGAATTAATTCACTTACATGTCAGCTTGTTCTTTGGTCCGTCTGAACTGAATTTTACCAAAATGTGTGAATTTTCTATTTGAGTTGACGTGCATGAATGAATTTCCTCACTTAGAATTTTATTCTTCTACAAGATTCTAAACACATTAATTCGAACTGAACATTTTACTCTTCAATAAACGTGTTGTTGTGCAAATTCTGTGTGAAAATTATAATTTGAGATGTTGCCATTAATTTGACTTCCGTCCAGATCAAAGTGGAACTTGGATTTTAGGTTTATTTTTGCCTAATTTTATATTTTAAAACAACTGTCAACACTAGAGTCAGGGATGGTAAATCCGTCCAGGAGGGTAATTCCGTCCACCCCCTAATATTGGCATGAAATTAAATTTTTTACAGTTATGTGAGTTTTAAATACAAGATAAACTCCTTTTTCAACTAACTTTGCCATATTTGTCATGTTAGCAGCATCTTAATGATATTTCAGGTTCATTTAAAAATATAGGACAAAATACAATGAAATCCTGTGACGTCATCACAGCCATTTTGTGAATTTCTTGTAGGCAGCTCCTTGCCTATTTCAATCGACAAAACATTTTTTGAAAATGAAAAAAAGTTTTGCACTAGAAGTAGGATTTTATTTTTCTTGCAGGATTCTATCAATAGCTTAATTGCAACACTTGGGCATGTGATATAATGGAAATAAAAGCGGACGGAATTACCATCATTATTTTTAAATCTGGCTTGACTGGGTGATTGTAAATCCGTCCACCCGTTTCAAATGGGATTTAAAAGTACTTTTATAATTTTTAATACCTATAAATAGGATAACACTGATGAAAGAAATTAGTTTGAGCAATTAGACCACTTGATTGGGTTAAAAAGAGTTCTTAAATCTTAATTGGGGCAGTCAATTGAAATTGCTGATAGTTAACTATAGGCCTACCTTTTTTATTTAATTCTTCTATATAAGTGCAATAAGTACCCCAATATTCTAAAATTGACAGAAAATTCTTTGAGAATATTATTAGATTGCAAAACTTGAAAAAATCACATGATATGACAGTTATGTGCTGCGTAATTCCCTGTGGACGGATTTACCATCCTTGCTGGACGGATTTACCAGCACTCAGGACGGATTTAGGTGCTCTAACCTTCAAATTTCGTTGCCATGGTTTCAGTAAAAATTATTTGAATATTTGACTTTTTTTGGCTGGTGATGAAATTACGGAATATGCCCCTTCCCGTGGACTAATTTTTAACCGACCTTACGTCGGTTTTTCCAGGACCTGTAAAACGAATGTGGTAAAACCGTAAAGTGCAACCACGAACCAGCAACCACGATTCACGAACCAGCAACCACGAACCAGTGGTTCCTGAAGTTTGCCGATGACAGACGAAGTTTTCCAGACGAGTACGATGTTTTCGAGACATAATCGAATAAGAAATAAAGCAATCGAAGTGTAACTTTGGTCAGATCGTGTATTTCGGGTGTTCTAATGGCTATTTAACTGAAACAACTGCTTTCAATTTTTATTTTTGGCCGTGGTCGTGTTTTCGTCTGACCGGAAGTTGTTCGCATGCGGCGCATGCGCGTAGAAAATTCGTTGTTTTTTTCAATTAATTTCGCATAAAAACGACAGAATCGAGTAAATTTGATGCATTTGTGATGTTGTAAAATTGTAAAATGCAAAATAAGTACTTGAAAGCAAGGAACAAGGAATCGAAATTCGCATTGACGTCAATGTAAACACCGCGCGGTGCCTTCTGGGAAAACTCAGGTGAGTGAATTTCAGGGTCGCAGCGACTGGAATAATTCAGACATGTCTTGTTAACTGACTCAGATTTATCATCCGATGTGAACTATTGAATTTGTGTAATTTTAGTGAATATGTGCAGCTACAGGTGCCTTTATAAGGCTGTTAGAAGTATTAAAGTATTTTAAAACGACCGCAGCTGCGAACAAAATGGCGGCCGAGGTGACAACAAGAGAAGAAGCAGAAGTTGTTTTTGCAAATATCATCATGAAAAGTCGCATATATGCACTGTTTTCAATCGAGGATGATTATTTGTGGTTAGCCAGATAATGGCCAGGATTGAGGTGATCATTTATTTCATAATTGTGTCATAACTTGTTGAATCCTGTATTATCGGCGATCACAACAGCGTCGAGCGCCGAAGCAAAGAAGCCAATACATTACAATTAGCAGGCTCTGGGGTTATCTTTATGTTCAACAGTCAATCACAGGCAGTTTAGGCAATCAGGCAGCAGTTCACACCCCAGGTGTAGTGGAATCAGCCTGATTCCAATCAGGCCATGACAGTTCACTTTGGGTGGGTGTGAATGTGGATTGCAATCAGTGAGCTCCTGGGAGAGTGACAGCTGGCCTATTGTATTGACACTTGACAGTGTATAGGCCTACATTCAAATCAAGAAGTGGCAATCAACACTGTAATTCAGGAAGTGGTTATGTGCTCTGCTGCAGCTTTTGTTGACCAAAATACTTGCCAACATTTTTTAAATGAAAAATGGATGAATAATGCCTTTTGATTGATAAATACCATTTTTTTAAACCAAATTTAATACACATAAGCTATTTTGAAATAACTGAGACAAGGAACAATCTAATGTAAAAGTTAATAGTCATCAATATAAAAAAAAACCAGAATGACAAATGGACCTGGTAACTTGCAATTTGCTAACTGCTGCTAGATATCAAAGCGCTAAGGTACATGTCGTTTTAAACATTTTTACCCAAGAAGTGTAACACATTTTAAAAGTGAATTTTCCATGTGTTTTTTTTTTCGCAGTGGCTATTCGCACCTCCGGGAGGTGCGTATAGCCTGAACTGGCTATACGCACCTCCAGCTGTGTGTTTAGGCATCCAGCTATACGCACCGCCGGCCGGTAGGTGGCGCCGCACTATTTCATGCTGCTGTGCCCCAGGTGCCAGAAGTTGCATGGCAATGAATGCAGAACAATGCATAGGCCTATATATGTCTGCTATGAGGCTCCTAAAGTGCAATCGAATTTCTTGGTGCTCTTTTGATGCATACCTGACACTCTTAGTTAATTGCTCTGAATGAACTGAAATCTTAATTGCTCTTAAGAGTGGCTGTGACTTCAAAGGTGTCATCCTAAATTGCTATCATGTGACAAATTAACAGCTGTGGTTCCTCAGAACTTCTGAAGCCTAAAAAGCTGTATTACTTGCTTAATTTATTGCCAATTTATACACTGGTTGGCTGGTTGCAATAATTTTTGATAACATTGTTGGAGAAGACTTTATAAAGTCAATGGCAGCTCTTTGCATGATTCCAACCTGCTGGGAGAGTGCAATTTGCTCTGATTCACCAAGTTTTAAAATACTGTTTCTTTCCTTTCCAACTATGGAGGCAAAAGAAAATCAGTTTCAACCAGTCTCAGATTTCTACATTATTCCTCTTCAAAAATTGTTATGATCAGTGCCATAAATTTATGAGTACTTGTTGATTGTTCCATCATTCTGTCATTTATTCTATCATTCTGTCATTTATTCTCTCATTCTGTCATTTATTCTATCATGCTGTCATTTAGGCTCGATTTATTCTTCCTTTTTTGTCTCTCTCAAGTTAAAAATATGCGAACAAATAGCTCATTCAAGATCTGCTATTTTAGTTTAGGCTTTGTCCACCAGGTGCGCTATTTGATTTGCAGAGTTGCAACAGGAATGTAGTTTGGGTTGGTCCATCTTCCAGTGCCCTGTGTACACAGCAGCTCGGCTGTGCACATGGGGAAAAGCAAGTAAAAGTGGTTTGGCTGTGCCTATAGCTTCATCAGTCTATTCGCACCTCCGGGCTGTGCGAATAGACAGCTCCTATACGCACCTCCCAGCTGTGCAAACAGGTGAGCCACACAGCTTGGAGGTGCGAATAGACTCTTCTGTCTATTTGCCCCTCCCGCCGGCTGTGCGCATAACTGGAAGAGTCTATTCGCACAGCCGGGAGGTGCAAATAGCCTCGGTCTTTTTTTTTTTCAGTCAAGGAAACCTTTAACTTCATTTATGTCAAGAAGACTGCTATAATTTTTTTTAAATTATTGTTTTCAACAAGCTGGCAATTTCCTTTCACCTTAAAAAATTGTTACTATAAAATTGGAAGATTAAGTATATATCTAATTGTTGTGATAAGTGACATAATATATTTTATGTCATTGTAGGTATAACACTGGGTGACCAGAAAAATATTCTGCAGAATGAAGTTAATATTTTGTCAAATTTGTTTAAATTTCCAGTGGGAGCTACACCTTTGAAGACCTTAGATAAGTGCAATATCTATAAATAGTCTACTGGAAATGTCCCTTTTCGTTTAACTTGGAAAGTTATATTATTTTATTGTATTTTATTCAAATTATGATGGATATGTGACTCTAAAGTTGTTAACTATACGTACATTCGCCTTCACTTCTGTAGGCCTAACTCTTCCATGCAACAACACTTCCAGTCCAAGCTCACCAATCAATCTCTCACTTCTTCAAAATATCAGTTGCTCAGTGGTTAGAGCAATGGCACCTTAAACTGCGTTAGGTCGGTTTTGAATCCGCGGATTCTTGTTATTTTTCTAACTATTCCCAAATTCCTGGAAAGACAGTTTTAGCCAAAAGTGGACGGATTTACCCTCCTTGACTCTACCAGGTATTTTTAATCTAGAAAATGTATCAGAGAAAGTTATACATTCAACATCCTGGTATTTTCTGCGTGGTAAATGTGAATTTGTATAGGTTATTCACCTAGGGAGAGGCAATATGTGATTTATCCAGCGAGGGCGTTAGCCCGAGCTGTGATAAACACATATTGCTGATCCCGCGGTGAATAACCGGCTTATACCATAAGACAAAACTGAAACTTGTCATTTGTTGCTGTGGGTTTTTCACAGCTTCACTTATTATTCTCCCATGGGAGGATAACTGGACAACAAAGAATATGGGTTTTATTGCAGTGAAATACTGGCTCATGATTGGCTTACAGAGGTGTTGAGTGGTATAAAGAGGAATTATACCACTGAATATGCACGAGGTCGTCTGCTGGAAAGCTTGAGCTGTCATACCTTGTAATTTATAAGTTAATGAGAGGAGTCAGTGGACTGGCACAGACAAGTCCAAGAATACACGAATGAGCTTGTTTCTGCCTGCGATTGAGTCCAAAAAGAGCTTGATCCAAAAAGAGTTCGAAAAATGGGACACCTTAGTCGTAGCACTATAAAATTCTAGTAAAAAATATCACCATCTTCTGGTTGCTTTGCAGTGTTGATTTTTTAAAAAACTTTTTCTAATTATTTTTAATGGTTTCTATCAAAAAACGAATGTTGTAAAATCCACTTGAATTTTCTTTCTCATCATTTACAGTTATGCGCCCGAGTACGCGGACTCATCCCACAACTGAACGATAACCTTGGATCATTACCAAGTAACTATTTACGATAAAAACTTTGATAGAGCTCCAGCAAATGAGTTCTGAAAATATTTTAACACAATCACATTAATTTTTCTGAAAATATTTTACCATTAATCTTTCTGAAAATATTTTAACAATCACATTTTTTCACAATTTTTCTATCTTCAGTTGCCACAAGACTTACGCAGAGTAGGAACCTTTATCTGGACTATTCGCTGATTAGAAAACCGTCATCACATCTTTTTTTCATCGACACTGTAGTCAAGGTAATGGCAACAGCCTTTTCTCCTAAGCAAAACATTGATGTAGACATTGGTATTTTGACCTATTCATTTATCATCCTTGAACACTCATCAGTTCAGTTAACCCTCATGTGTCGTAATTCGAAAACAAAATGTTTACTTTTTGACACTTCATCATCTGTACCATAGAAATACATAGAACAGACATGAGGCTCTGGCAGATGAAGCAACCAAATCCACCATCTTGGAACTGCCCTGTATCCTGACACAATGGTACCATGACGTCATCAATAACAGTGATGTCACTTATAACAATGGTATGATGTCACAACATAACTAGTCTATTGTGACGTCATGTCTCAGGGCAGTTCCAATATGGCAGATTTGGTGACCTCATCTTGAGGTGGCTTCATACAGCCTCATGTCCATTCTATGTATTTCTATGATCTGTACAGTTCTGTTGGCTGCATTAGAAGAGACTTGCCAAACATCAAGGGACTGCTTGTTGGGGATCATAGTGCATGAAATGAAAAGTGTGCAGATAAAAGTGTGAAATTTGGCAGAGATGCAAATAAGGTCAAGAGGAACGAATTTTTTATATGGAAACACTTTGGTGCCACGAGCAGATTCTGAAGTACTTGTAATTGATAGACATGATACATAAGGGTCTGTTAATCGACTCAGTGCATCTATATCACTGTGGCAAAACTGGACGAGGGTAACTGAGTTACCCCCGTCTCTAATTTAGCCTTAAATGTAATGTAACATTGATTTTGAGCTTATTGCTAGTGTTAACTGTTATCTTGGTAGTGTATGTCCATTATATTTGATTCAAAATGACATTTCGAGAAAGAGCCACATTCAATTCAGACTCTGACAGTCACAAACGACTAAAGCAGCACGAAAATTACGAGGGTAACTGCATCCTGCGACGAGGGTAACTGTGACCATGCCTTTTGGCATGACGAGGGTAATTGCCTTTTTTTATCCCAAGTGTACTTGAAAGACATTATTAAGTCAGGAAAGTTGGTCAGTAGACCTTATATTTGCTTTTCAGGATGATCAGCTCAAGTTTATAAACATTGTACATGTAGTGCTCACTCACATCAACACACTTCTACTTAGTGGAAATTTGCACTGATATCCCTGAATACCTACTGTCATGATTTGAAAATTTTCCGAAAGAACACAATTGAAATAACTAAATCTGCCAACTTAAGTGCATTGGTTTAAAAGTAAAATCATGACTCATGTTATGTCATAAGCTTTGATAATAATTCAAATGTAACAAATTTTTTGGAGGTTGGACATAGGCCTATTTGTTGACGTTAAAAGCACAGATCGAGTACTTACTCGCTCTGTCAGAATTGGACAACATTTACATGATATCGGCCTCATGTCACAGCATATCATTACAGTTCTGCCCAAAAGTTTACATACCCCAATGCAAAATGACAAATTCTCTATTTCCAGGGCAATTTTAACAACAATGGCCGAATCAAACATGAAATACAATGCAATGCATGCGGCTAAAAACTTCTGAACCATTTAAAAACATTCAATAGCAATGACATTTTGTGATATTATCAAATAATGGAATTTTATGACATGTTCAAAAGTTTACATACCCTCCTGTAATATCACATAAATTCCCCTTTGAGATCAAGAACAGCTTACAGGATTTTACTACATTATTTCTAAAGTCCTCAGAATACATCAGCAGTGATTTTAATCTATTCTGAAAAACAGAATTTCTGCAACGCCACCTTTGTTGTTGGTCTCCGCCGGGGCACGGTCTTTCTCTGATCAACCCATAATTTAACAACAATATTCCATTCTTGAGGGCATTCAACCACTCGAGAAGCTTTTCCCAACTGTCCTGAAGAAATATTTGGACAGGATTTGTGGAACGTTTTGGTTGTTGTCCTGTTGCAGTGACTTGTTTCATCCCGTTCCCAACTTTCACGCTGAATCATGTCGGTTCTCCTCCAAAATTTTCTGGAAATCAGTTGCGTTACAACTTTCATTAGTCTTGACCAATTTTCCAGTGCTATTTGCACTCAAATAGCCACAATGTATCATAAATGAGGTATATATTTTTCAATATTTTACATGTGGACGAATTTGTAAACCTGCAAAAACGAACGTATACACGAATTTTGCATTCGTGTAAGTGCCAAATATTGCATTTCACGAATTTGTACAGGTGTAATTACGAACATACTAACCCTGAAATTGCCTAAAACTAACTCTAACCCTAATTCTAAACCTAAACCCTAATTATCTAGCACTTCCATGAGTGTTAGTATTGGCAGGTCCATGAATAAATAATAAAGCACATCCACGAGTGTTAGTTATTACATATACACGAGCACTTATGCTCGTTTTTACACATCCATGAACTCGTACATGCTCGTTTTTACACCTCAACGAAGTTGTGAACATGCCAAATAATGAAAAATATATACATGCATAAATGCACAGCCTTGGTTCACTCTATGAATGGTACAATTAAGCTTGCATACCTGATTGACTGCCTCCAAACAGAGCAGGGTAATAGCGGTAAGGTTTGCAAAAAAAAATGAAAACTGTTAAAACATGGGCAAAGAATTTTAGCATATAAGATTATACACTTTTAGTGGTATATAACTACCATCTTGCGTGGGGAGATTGGTAACTACTGGGTTTTAATGAAGGTGAGAAGTGTAAATCACCAAAGTCATATTGCAGATATTCTTATTTGCTTTTTCTGGCTGATGGAAAAGTTGTTTGATGAATGAAACGTCCGCTTTTCTATTTCATAAGATTTTTTATTGTATGTAATTTTGAAAAATTACCCTACCCAAGCATTCAACAGATTCAAAGTACTGAAAAGAGATGTTGCAACTGTGGTGGGTTGGCGAATTTTTTTAGCTTTTTGGGTTCAATTCCGCTATTTCTCTGAATGCTGCTCTATTAAAAGCAGTTCTGTATATTTTATCCAAAGTGTGTTGGTCACACCTTGTTGGGCTATTTAGAGACATCCCTGTTTTGCATCAAGGGTGTTAATAATTCAGTTTGATTGTTGTTTGTAAGTTATTTTGGTTGTCCTGTCTTTGTCTCTGTGTTTACTTGTTTTTGAGCAATTTTAAGGCAACCGCCAAGAAGTCATGCTTAATCAAAACTATAAGGATTCCATAAAAATCGTCAGTGAAATCATGCTGAGTGACCAAATCAAGAACGTCTTGTCTTGTTGCATGACTGTCTTTTGGCCAACTCCAAAGCTGTCGTTCAGTTCGCTCCATCAGTTTCTCGGCCATGTTTGGAAAGCCAGCCATTGGTGTAAGACGTGCAATTGCCATTGTAAGGTATTTTTTTACAAATATTGGTCGTTTAATGTCACCAGTTGGTACTTTTCCTTGTAGGTAGCGGTGAAGATATTCTCTGTAAGTGATCTGTTCTGGTACTGGCTTGTCTTTTCCTTTAACGGGTTGTCGTTCCTTTTCGTTCAGTTTTTTCATTCGTTCTGGTTCCACATCTGGAGGAGGTTCTTCCCTTACTTTCTCTTGACCCTCCCCTTGGGGATCCTTTTTTCCCTCTGCTTTTTCTTCCTCTTCATCTTCTGCTTCCATGGATTCGTTGTTAGTTGTCGTAGTCCTGTCATCAGCAGAGTCTCCCTGTTCTTCTTCATTGGCTGCTTCAACAGGACATTCTTCTTCCATTTCTACCTCAGGAGTTGTTGTGCCAGCATTGGGGTTTGGTACTTGAAGATCTGCCCGGGAAGTAGACCGTCTTGTTGTGTTTGTTGTCTTTGGCATTGCTTTTGCCTTAGTACTCTCTGAGTGTCTGTCATTGTCATCTAGGTTTTCTGACATTTATAACATCTTGGGTTGGGGACGTAAGGCCGTACCTTACATTTCTCCCATACAACTCCAACACTCTCAGGAAGAGTAATGTCTGAAAAGGTCAAGATGAGAAGCTCTCGATTATCTCTCTGAGGGACTCGGTGGAAATTTACGACGTCAGTGAATGATTCGAACCACTCTTTTAAGTCCTCGTCAGAGTTGAGATAGCTTAATGAGGAGAAAACCACCCCCTTACAAGTGTTCAATGTGCGATGCGGCTCTACTATAGTCGGAGTTCCTGCAATACTTGTCAGCTCAAGTAGTCGTTGTGTCTGTTGGTTGTTTCTTGTCTTAAAGAGGACAGTTCCATCTCTTTGTTGTGTTGTTTCCGCAGGTTCTCCGACTTTTTGAAGAATTGTCTTGTATATCGCAAAGGGGGAAAGTCTGTTGGTTGGTTTTAACACTATGTACCGGTGTCGGTACTCTGACTTCTGCGTAGTCGTTGGTCGGTTTAGAAGTTCCGTGTCGATGCAGTCATCCGAGGATGACCGCTGCCGTTTTAGTCTGGACTGTGAATTTGAAAGAGAATATGCCATGAGCATTTTGGTGGTTCATCCCCCGTGCTCCTCACCCACCAAGGAGCCCAACAAGGGGGACTACGATGGGTAGGGCTAGGCCCAGTACCCTAGTCCAAGGATACATGGGGGATATACTCGTAAAAGGCTTGGAAAGAAATACTGCTGCAATCACATATAGAAACATGGCCAGCATGTAGACTTGGTCAGAATCTTCTTTGATTGACCCATCAGCCATGGCCAAATAGGACCGAAGTCCTAATGACAACATGGCAAGCCGATTGACTGGACCGGGCCAATCCAGCCTCCCGTCTGGGAGAAATCCAGGCCAAAGTAGTGTATTGTATGGGAGGGACCAACTTAGTCCCAACCAACTCAACTACCAGGACCCCTTCATCCTCCGACACGGGTCGCAACCCACGGCAAACAGGTTGCCCCATTTCCGTCGGGGAGACGTGTGCTTGCGCACTGTCTCGTGTTGGCCACAAGAGATAGAGGACTTCACTCTTGTGTTACCACCCACCGCCACGAGGAGGCCCGAGACCTGCGGGGGCTATTTTATCCAAATTTTCGGTAATTAACCGACCAGAGAATGAAATGAAAGGGTCACCTCATTTCTGTGTCCTCCTCCTGCCTAATTAGCCTACCAAGTGCATAAATACAGGAGGTACATTGCCAATCATCCATATAATCTATCCATAATTCTCTGGATGTATTACATAACACAATACAGATGACACTGGTCAACAAAAAAAAAAAATCCGTCAGCTACCTGAGGAAAAATACCTCTATAAACCTAATTCGAGCATGCTGATTCCAAATCTGAAATCAGAATTTCTTCAGAACGCAAATAATCAGGCGTGAGAGTAATTCGTGTTGGACTCTACACATATTGAGACTGTTAATGACATTGAAACTACTGCTCATACTAAGTGACATTTCAGATGCTTGTCTCAAACTGACATTAAGGAATTGATTGGGGAAATGCCAGTTAAACACCACCAACTTGATCCTATTCCCACATGGCTTTTGCTTGAATGCATTGATGAATGCCTCCCAATTATAACCAAGATTGTCAATAAGTCACTCACACAGGGAGAAATGCCTCTTGAATTGAAGCATGCTTTAGTGAAACCTCTTCTGAAAAAATGTGGACTGGATCTAATCAAAAAGAATTATAGACCAGTATCAAATCTGTCATTCCTTGGCAAACTAATCGAAAGCGCTGTTATTAAACAGTACACAGACCATCATGCTCTTAACAACCTGGACGATGAGAAACAGTCCGCTTATAGAAAATTTCACAGCACTGAAACCCTCCTGATGAAGATCCATGATGATATAATGTTAAATATGGCCAAAGGTGAGGTAACGATGCTTGTACTGTTGGACCTTTCAGCCGCGTTTGACACAATTGATCACAACATTCTACTGAAACGTTTGGAAAGCAGATACGGTGTTCATGATTCCGCACTATGCTGGTTTAAGTCATACATTTCTGAAAGGTCCCAGTCAGTGATAATTGATAACAAAACATCAACCAAACTGCCCCTCAAATTTGGAGTTCCTCAAGGCTCAAAATTAGGACTAATCCTATCTAATTCATACATCGCTCCTTTAAGCGAGGTGGCTGCAAAAAATCAAGTCATAGACCAAAAGTATGCCGATGACGAGCAACTTATTCTCTCCTTTAAACCAATTTTCTTAGATCAGAGAAATGCAGTAGTTAAAATGGAAAAGTGCATTGCTGAAATCAGGAAATTTCTCCATGAAAACAAGCTTTGTAACAATGGAGAAAAAACAGAACTACTGCTCATTGGCAGTCCACACCAACTTAATAAACTCCAAGTATCATCAATCCATGTTGACAATGTCAAAATTAATGCAGCCGATCATGTAAGAAATCTAGGTGTAATCTTTGACAAAAACATGACCATGGAAAAACAAGTCAACAAAATGTGCCGGAATGCCTATTTCAATCTGAGAAATATCTAAAAAATTAGGAAGTCATTGGACAAGGAAACTTGCGAAACAGTAGTCAATGCTCTTGTGACTCCTCACCTTGACTAT